>CM066032.1:359272734-359872734 GCA_033557465.1 Ichthyophis bannanicus | reverse complement strand
ACGGTCTTCGTCCTTCCTTGGTGGCTTTGATGAGACAGTAGGTGCTCAGCTGGGATCCAAGCGGCTGCTGCGCCTGTCATACCTGCACTAGACCAGGCCTGGACCACACTCATTGTGAAATAGCTCTTGGAGGGGAACAGAGCTGACAAATCCTATAGGTCCTGAACCACCAGAGGCAGTTGTTGGATTTGATGTCTAGCTTCTCCCAGTAAAGGGTACCAGCATCACTGGGGTGGAGGGATGGCATCAGGAACCCAGCATTGGATGGACGTCTCTTAGAAACTGCCATGGGGGGCATGAGGACACTCTTTAAGAAGGGCTTTCCTCACCAGTCCTGCAGGTCTCTCCCCCCCCCCCCCCTTGGGGGAATGTGACCTTGCATGGATTGGGACACAGCCTTTCAATCCCAGCAATTTCCTTCTCCTTGCAGACTCTAAGGAGGGTGTAATGTATAAATAGCACAAAACCCGATCTTTCAGCAGCGAGCTGGATCTGGGCAGAATCTGGTTTCCAGTCCAAGGGGGGGGGGGGCAGAAGAAGGCTCAAGCTCAGCCTCGGAAGGTCCTAGAGCCACCAGCCACCTCCAGGAACGTTTGCCTTCTCCAGCTGTGGGCTGAGATGCTGCTTGATACAGACCCTCCGTGTTTATTCCTGTCCTTGTACTGCACCTGCTGAGGAGAGAGCAACAGGAGGCTACTGCAGTTGGGTCTTGTGTCCGTGTTAATCTTCTGCTCCCAGGATTTTCTCCTCTACCTTCAAGGGAATCCAAAAGGCTTCTGCAGTTCTTGAACCCTTCAAAAGCGCCTCCCTCACTTCTGTCTTTGGTTTCTGTTGACTGGCAACAGTCCTGTGCTACTGCACACTGGAACAAGAATCATTTTTTAAAAGCATCTGAGGAGCAAGTCTGGCCGTCTCCGTTCCCTTCCTGCTGCAGCTTAAAAAATGTAACGGCTCCTTAAGAATCCCCCCCCCCCCCCCCATCAGCTTCATTTCCAGGTCGTGTAACTGCACACAGTTTCCTGTTAGTGCAACTGATAACACAAAATACAGATAAAATCACATTCTTCTTGGGTACTAAGCATGCCATGTTAGTCTGCTCGAATGCACGGTCAGAAAACTTACTGGAACTAGCCAAAATATAGAAGCTGAGACCTTTTATCACCTAAAAAAGGTTTTGACTAACCTTTGGCGGTAAGAATAGAATGAGCAAAAGGTGACAGTTGGATAATATATCAGTGAAACACACAAACCTCCCAGTGACAGGCGATGTGGTAAAAGCTGGTAGTGTGGCGTTTGGACAGATTCCTGGAGGAAAAAATCCATCAATGTTTGGCAGGTCTTATGGTCTTAGAAGGGGAAAGCTGGGGGTGGGCATCACCAGAGGTGGCAGAGCTAGATATTGTATGGCCCATAAGGAGTTACAAAGCCCAAATCTTTGTTCAGCTCTAAGTGTCTAATACTTCTTACTTCAAAGGGTTTATGGGAAATTTAGTAAAAAACTTAGTATAACACAAGCTCCTAACAGAAAATCAAAAAATCCCAGGACATGGGAAAAGCCTTTAGCATATGGAAAGTCAACTCTTCCTCCTCCTCGAGAAGGGATTTTAGAAGAGCTGCAGAATATTTGCTCACATAAAAACTGTGTTTATGTTTTATTTATTTAACCAGTTTTCTATACCACCTTATCCTTCAATCAAAGTGGTTTACTACAAACAGGTACTGGATATGTTCCCTTGTCCGGAAAGGGCTTGCAATCTATGTGTAACCTGAGGCAATGGAGGGTTAAGTGACTTGCCCAAGGCCACAGGGAGTGCCTGTAGGACTAGAGACCCCAGTCCCTCCAGCCTGAGATTACTGTTCCCAGGTGGGACTTGAGCCCTGGCCCTCTGGTCTGAGGTACCATGTCTTGACCACTCCTCCCCCTTGTGTAAACTGGGCTGTATATAGAAACAGGAATTTTAGGACAGCTGTGGCGGGTTCAGAGCACGGTCAGGATGACTCTTTGGTGCGATATATTAGCATTCATAGCGGCTGAGTGTCACACATAGCTCACAGTCAGCTTCTCCTTTGGACTGGGGTTTGAAGGTGAGCTTCAAGGGGAGTTGTGCTTATCCCACTGGTGTTCAAAACCATCTCCAACAGCAAAACCTTTGAGTCTTGAAGGGCAGTACCTTAATTAACCCCCGCAAAACATGCAGGTTTCCAGAATTCAGCCCCGACAGGATCGCACATCTGCTACTGATATGCGCACAAAGCTTTTTGGTAAAATGGCTCTCTCTGCTATTGTTCATTCATGGCACTGGGGGTATTATAGAAAAGGTTCCATGTTCCCCAAGTCTTTTTGGAAATACTTTGGAGATGTATTCAAAAGTACATATGGTGGGGGGGGGGGGTGCAGGGGAGGAAATGTGAGGTCAAGCCAGGGGGAAGGTTGTGTTATTGTGACTCTGAGACAATGTGCTGTTGTACTAGTGAAACATGGTGAGTCTTTCAGCCTTTGTTTTCCTTGTGTAGTTGTGTCCTTACATTTCTCTAATAAAAAATACAAATAAGAAAACCCCAAAAATAACAAAAGTAACAAAAGTACATATGCGATCAACAGTGGTGCTGACCACAGAAGAGCTTTTAAGAAAATCTAGCCACTTGACAGAGAATTTAGGATACAGTATACGTACAAAGTGTCATATGGCCAGACTTAGCTGGCTGAAAAGGGGGTGAGATCTGGGATTTTCCAGAGAAGGCTCCACATGGATGAATAATTTCTATATATAAGTAAAGTACTTTACAAGAGGTTCTGCCAAACACAGTGCCTCTTGTAAACTAGGTGCAGGGCAGTCTGGGTAAAACCTCTTCACGCCCAGTAGGACTTGCATGTGGGGATAAAAATGTAAAAATACCCCCCAAATATGTGTAGGGGCAGCTTCTTAAAACTCCTGCACTCAGTATGTATGTAAGACTGCTTCAGCAGCACCAGTTCACACTTCCTCAACCCCCCATAACATCTGATCTCCTATTCCTCTGGCAATGCATTCATTCCCCACTCCCCTCCCAAAATCATTCACTCCCCTCCTACCCCCCCCCCCCCCCTCCAAGCCATCTGATCCTCTCCAGAAGCAGCCCATCCCTGGTATTGACACCCCCTGAGCTTGCTGAGGGTCTCTGGTACCTAGTAGCAGCAAAAGCTGTAGCCAGTCACTCCTGCTTATAACATGCTGGGATTCAAAATGACGCCTACAAAATCGTGCAAACAAAAAGGATTTAGATATAGAGGCAACTAGGGAAACACATGGATCAACAAGAGACTATACTGTGCTGATGGACTGCATCTCTCTGCTGCAGGGAAAAGGATCCTAAGTGAAAGGTTTAGGGGATGATGGATGGAGAAGGACAAGTTCAGTATGTCACTCCCAGGAAAACAACATTGCAAACTTCCACACTTTTGAAAAACACATCAACGGCAAGTGGGAAGGGGCGTGTACAACAAAATCCATGCAAAAGGCAGGCAAGCCAGTCAACAAATGCTGGAAAGCAATGAGTACAAATGCTCGAAGCCTAGACAACAAAGTTCCTGATCTGGAAGCCCTAATGGTAGAAATGGACTTGGACATTGTGGTCATTACAGAAACATGGTTTAATGACTCGCATGAATGGGATACCGTCATAGCTGGCTATAATCTATTTAGAAGAGATAGAGACAGTAGAAAAGGAGGAGGAGTAGCCCTGTATGCCAAAAGCAATATTAAATATGCTGAAATGCAGGAGACGTGGGGAAAAGAAGAAGCACTGTGGATTGGGTTAGAAAGAGGAGATGGCACTATCAACCATACTTATTTATTTATTTACATTCTCTTATATACCGTGCTATTCTGCATCAGTGCAGTTTACATTGAACAAACTGAAATTACATTGAACAGGGCATTATAACTTGGAGATAACTATTTTACAGGGAACATGGGCTATGGAGGGTTAAGTGGCTTGCCCAAGACCACAAGGAGCACCTGTGGGACTAGAAACCCCAGTCCTTCCGGCCCAAGGTTGCTGTCCTCTAGTGGGATTTGAACCCCCGACCTTCCGGCCTGAAGTACCTTGCCCCTAAAAGAGAAACAAAAACAAGAGGAAAAGGAAACCTATTTGGTTCTCCAAAGAAGCAGCTGCACAAATAAAGGCAAAAACCTTAGCTTTCACAAAATTCAGAAGCTCGCAAACAGAGGGACACAGAAAAGAATACAAGATCAAACTAAAAGAGACAAAAAGAGAAATAAGGATAGCAAAATCAAAGGCAGAAGAAAAGATGGCTAAAGATGTGAAGTGTGGTGACAAGACTTTTTTCAGGTATATTCAGGAGAGGAGGAAAATCAGAGGTGGAATTGCAGGACTCAAAAGTTCCAGGAACGGATTTGTGGAAAGTGACATTGAAAAAACAAAAATGCTAAACAAATACTTCTGCTCTGTTTTCACTAGAGAAAATCTTGGAGAAGGACCACCTGCGATCGACAAATATACAAATGGGAATGGAGTAGATACCACACTATTCACAGAAGATGATGTGTTAGCTTGCAAAACTGAAAGTGGACAAGTCTATGGGACCAGATCAGATACATCTCAGGGCCTTTAAAGGATGTTTTTAATAGATCCTTGGAGACAGAAGTTCCACAGGACTGGAGAAGGGCTGATGTGGTAACTCTTCACAAAAGTGGTAATAGAGAAGAGCGACAAACTACTGGCCAGTAAGCCTTACCTCGGTGGCAGGAAAAGTAATGAGCGAATAATGGACTTCCTCGAAACCAACAGGTTGCATGATCCGAGGCAACATGGTTTTACCATAAGACAATCTTGACAAATAAATCTGATTAAGTTCTTTGATTGGATGACCAGAGAACTGGATCAAGGACATGCGATGTATGTCATCTACCTGAATTTATTTTATTTATTTATTTAACAGTATTTCTATACCGCCTTATCCTTCAACCAAGGCGGTATCACAGCAAAACAATCAAAAGTAGTGAACGTGTTTTCATGCAGTGAAAGATATATCACGCTTTGTGTGTAAGATGTTATAGTGTGTTTGATTAGGTTGAGCTATGTACATTGTGCGCTATGATACAGCATGTGCTATAATACAATGTTCTATACATTGAGTGATAAGATACATCATGTGCCATTATACATTTTCTTATCGGGGGGTCGGAAGGGGGTATGTTGGTAGTTCCTGGTAGTTAGGTCAGGTGACGTGTCCATAGTGTTCTATGAACAGCGTCGTCTTCAGCTGTTTGCAAAAGTCTTTGAGGTCCGTCGTCGATCTCAACTCGTCTGGTAGAGAGTTCCAGATTGTTGGTGCAGCCAGGGAGAGTGCTCTTTCTGTGGTGTCTTTGCGTGTTTTTCTGAAGTCTTTAGGGGTGTTAACTCGGTTGGAGGTTCCTTTTCTTCTTGGGCGTGTGCTGGTGTCTGGTTGTATGAGGGTGTGCAGGCTGTTGGCTGAAGTGTGTTGTTTGATCTTAAATATGTTTATGATTGTTTTGTATTTGATGTGTGAACTGATTGGGAGCCAGTGTAGGTCTTTCAGCACAGGAGTAATGTGTTCATGTCTTGTTGATCCAGATATTATGCGGGCTGCTGTGTTTTGTGCTAGTTGTAGTGGTTTGAGTGTTTGTTTTGCTAGTCCAAGGTAGATTGGGTTGCAGAAATCCAGTAAGGGTGTTATTAACGCTTGGCATACGGTACGGAAGTGTTCAGTGGCAAGGAGGGGTTTAAGTCTTCTGATGATTCTCATCCTGTGGTATGCATTTTTGATTGTTTTGCTGACGTGTGGCTTGAGATTCAGTTCATTGTCCAGGGTCACTCTGAGGTATTTTACTTCCGTTTTTATTGGTATGGTTGTGTTTTGTACCTTGATGTCAGGTGGGTGGATGAAGTTTGGGTTGCGAGTGATGATTAGTGCCTCCATCTTGCTGTATTTGATTGCGAGGTTGTTGTCTTGACACCATCTTGTCATTTGTGTGAGGCAGTCTGTTATTTTAGAGTAGTCCGGGTTGTCAACTGAGATAGGTGTGTATATCATGATATCATCTGCATAGATTGTATACTGAATGCTGTACGTTTTCAGGATGTCGCATATTGGCTGGATGTAGATGTTAAACAGTAGTGCTGAGAGGGCGGATCCTTGAGGCACTCCTTGGAGGACTTTTATGGGTTGAGAGGTCTTGTGGCCTACCTTGACCTGTATCTGCCTGTCGGTTAGGTATGAGTGGAACCATTTTAAGGTGGGGCCATGTAGCCCAATGTTCTTTAGTCTTTCCAGGAGAGTTTTGTGGTCTACAGTGTTGAATGCTGAAGAGATGTCAATGAAGATCATTAAGATTCCTTTTTTGGTGTTGTCTATGATTCTGAGGATGTTGTCGAAGAGGTAAATCAGCAATGTTTCGACTCCATGGTTGGGTCGAAAGCCGTGTTGGTTGTCATCCAGTGGTGCATGGTTGTCAATGTGTTCTTGTAGTTGGTGTTGTACTGTTTTTTCGATGATTTTTGCAAGAAAGGGTATGCTGGATATTGGTCGGTATGCTGCTGGGTTGTTCTTGTCGAGGGTTGTTTTCTTTGGTATCGGTCTTACTGTGGCTAGCTTTAGTTGATCTGGCATGAATCCTTGGGTGAGGGAGTTGTACACCATGTTGTGTATGATGTGGATGAAGCTTGATTTGGTGGCTTTGATCCATGACACTGGGCAAGGGTCTGTAGGAGCGGTGCTTGTGTTGATTGCGGAGATGATGTGGGAGAGATGCTCTGTTAATGGTGAGCAGAATGTGCCCCAGGTCTTAGGGTGTGAGTTAGGCCGAGTTGGTGCGCTAGGTCTTGTTTGTTCTGCAGAGTGAAATTTTTCCTTGATGTGGTTAGCAAATTTTTGCGGGTCTATTTGCATTTCCTCTTCTGTCCTTTGCTCTTTTGTGAGGATTTTCACTATTTCGAATAGCTCTCTGGGTTTGTTTATGGAGGTATTTATCATGTTTGTATAGTATTCTCTCTTTGATTGGTTGATGTGTTCATTGTATTGTTTCTGCTTTGTTAGGTATAGTTGCTGGTTTTCAGAAGCCTTGGCCTTTCTCCATTTCCGTTCTATCTTTCTGAGTTCCCTCTTTTCTTGTCGTATGGCTGTTGAATACCACGGCTTGTGTTGTCTCTTGTTGTGATGGTGAATGTCAGCAAAGCCTTTGATACTGTTTCTCATAGGAGTCTTATCAATAAACTATGAGAAGAGACTTGAAGACCTAAATAATGTACCCTCTGGAGGAGAGGAGGGACAGGGGAGATATGATTTTAACCTTTAAATACTTAAAAAGACGGGGAAGCTGTAAAACTAGAGTGTATAACAAAGCTACAAGAGGGTAAACTGAAAGGCAATGTTAGGAAATACTTTTTCACTGAAAGGGTGGTGGATGCTTGGAATGCCCTCCCAATGGAAGTGGTGGGGGCAAATATAGTGACAGAATTCAAAATGGCATGGGACAGACACGGTGGATCCAACAGGATAAAATCAAAATAAACATAACTATCTCTTAAATCTCAACAAATAGGGGTGACCTACACTGAGCGGTGGATACACCCCTAAAAAAACGCATGGGGAGGGGTGACCTGCACGAAACGACAAGTGCACCTACTCTTGCCACCTTGCTGGGCAGACTAGACAGACCATACTGGTCTTTATCTACCGTCATATACTATGTTACTATGTCACTATATTACTTTGTTACTATGGGGTATATTTACTAAACCCCGGTAATGTGCGCGCCGCGCTAGTGTGCGGGATGCCATATAAGGAGTGGGCGTTTCTGGCTGAAAAAAGCAAACTGGCATTTCTCATGCGCTAATGTGCACAGCGCCATAATGGGCGCCCCGCACATTACCGCATGAGAAATGCGCGCAGGCGGCATAAGGCGGCACGCTGATGTGCAAGCATAGGAACAGAGCCATAGCACAATGGTGAAGACACTGACCAATGTTGCAGGGATCATGGGTTCAATCCCCCATGGTGCCCAATGAATAAGGCTGGCTGAGGCATTACCTATTATGTGTAATATTGCTTTAGGAGGCATTTTTATTTTCGGCAGCATAAGGCGGTGCGCTGATGCACAAGCACAGGAACAGAACCACAGCACACTTGTTAAGACACTGACCAATGGTGCAGGGATCATGGGTTCAATCCCCCACAGTGCCCAATGAACAAGGCTGGCTGAGGCATTACCTGTTATGGGTAATATTGCTTTAGGAGGCATTTTATTTTTATTTTAATTATCTCTACTAGCAAACGCACTCTCAAAGTGTGTTAACATAAGGCGCCCCATAAGGCACATTTTAAAGTGCACTGTCCGCCAAGGCACCCTAGAATGTTGCTTATAGGGTGCTTTATAGGGTGCCGTATGAGGTACCGCAAGGTCACAGCACTGTTTTTGATGGCAGCACTGTGCAGTTTAAAGAATGAACAGCATAAGTAGGTGTGCTGACATGCAAGGAGGAGCAGCAGTGTAGCACAATGGTTAAGACACTGACCAATGATGCAGGAGTCATGGGTTCAATCCCCCACTGTGCCTAATGAAGAAGGCTGGCTGAGGCATTACCTGTTATAGGTAATATTGCTGTAGGGGGCATTTTATTTTTATTTTAAATAGTGCTACCAGCAAACACACCCTCAAAGTATTGTTACCTAAGGTGCTGCATAAGGCGCCTCATAGGGTACCCCAGAGGGCACATTTTAAAGTGCACTGTCCACCACGGCACCCTACAGTGTTGCTGAAAGGGTGGCCTATAGGGCGCCATATAGGGTGCCCTATGAGGCACAGCAAGGTCATAGCACTGTGTTTGATGGCAGCACTGTGCATTTAAACGCATGGAAATCTGAAGTAGGTGCGCTGACATGCAAGGAGGAACAGCAGTGTAGCACAATGGTTAAGGCACTGACTGCTGATACAGGGGTCATGAGTTTGCTCCCCAGTGTGCCTAATACATAAGGCTGGCTGAGGCATCAGCTTTGCAATGTATGTATTGTTTCCTGCAGCACTTTATTTGTATTTTATTAATTGCTGCCAGCAAACACGCCCTCAAGTGCCGTAACTGAAGGTGCCGCATAAGGCACCCTATAAGGCACTCCATAGGGCACATTATAAAGTGCACTGTCTGCCATGGCACCCTAAAATGTCCCCTATAGGGCACCCTATAAGTCGCTCCACAGGATAACGTATAGTGCACCTCATATGGACGGTAACCATAAGGTGCCCTATAGGGCGCCCTCAGAGGCACCTTATGGGTACAGTACGCTGAGAGTGTTTTTGCTGGCAGCAATAATGTACATTAAAAAGAGATAATGCTTTGGGCAGCCCTATCAAATAACCCCACTGTGGGTTTGAACCCATGACCTCTGGCTCCACAGGCAGTGACATAACCAGTGGGCTACACCTCTATAGCTGCTAGCAAGCCCCTGGCTGGCTGTAGAGGGAGTGCACGTCACCACACAGACAGTCTGCTGTGGTCACCAGGATAGGGTTAGGTCACCCGTACCCATAATGCACTGCACATGCAAATCAGCTGTCCACAGATGAACACAAGATGGGGTATGCACCCCCACAGCACCTCGGCCTGGTAGGGGGAACTGACCATGTCCACCCCCACAGCACCTTGGCCTGGTAGGGGTTACTGACCGTGTGTGTTACTGGCACAGAGTAGTTACACACCGTCACATTGTGCGGGTACTGTGCTCACCCTGAGTGTGCGGTGGGGCACCCAGCACCAGGTCCACAGCACCTTCCATGGCAGACATAGGCCATGCTGCAGGTCCCCAGCAGTGCTAATGTGTAAGATAGATAGTTTCTGCAGAAACACCTTGGATATATCTGTCTGTCTCAGTCAGGTGTAACCCCTAGGAGGATTATGTACCACCACCCTCCTCCTCCTCCAGGGCTGAGGGTGGCAAACAGGGTCTCCCATCAACAGATGCACATTCTACCTCCCTGCAATGGTGGCAGTAGATGGGACCATCAACCCTGGTCCTGCTGGGGAACAGACACCTACAGGGCAGTCAATGCAGCTCTGTACACATCCATAACACAATAGCAGACAGACATTAGGCTTGGATATGCTAAGCTGCACCCCACCACTATCTGATATTCTCCTGCAACAAGCCTTTAGCCACTGCACGGCAATCCATCAAGACACATACCAGCTGCAAACAGTCTGCTAGCTAGTCCATAGTGCATGTTCCTGGTAGAAATGCATGCACCCAGAACTGGGATGTCAGCATACACAAAAAGCAGATAAGTCAGTGACTGGGCTCCAAAAGGAAAACCATAAATATCACATGAAAGAAATACTATATAGCACTATGGGGGTGCCTAGTCATGCTGTGGTCACTGCACAGTCAGGGTGAGAGTGATCTCAAAGCAGGACATGCTGAGGCCACCCTGTCTGTGTAGGTGGTGGCCGGGCACTAAAATGTCCCAGCCAGTGCCCTATGCCCTGTGCAGATGCATCTTGGCCAGGCCACCCTGTCCGGGCTATACCCATGGTACCTTGCTCCTCATTATGCACATTGGCAGGCCAATACTGGCAACAGTGCTGACAGTGTGGGCTGTGGAGGGTGTTTGCAGCCACCACACACTGGATAGACAGACAGACACCCCCACACCTATGCCAGCATTGTGCTACTATGGAGGAGTTTAGCAGCCCTGGCCACCACACCAGTCCTGGGCACAGTACAGGCATGGGTATGGTACGCAATACTGTTGGGGGTCACTCCCCAGGGTGGTAAACACTGTCAGAGACCAGACCTGAAGCACACACCACAGACATCAGAAAGGTTGTTATGATGGAGCTCAATCAGCAAACTGTGCTTAACGTAGGAATTGCTATCTGCCAGTAATCATAGCAAACGTTTGATAGCTGTGTACCGTATACCCAGGTGTAGGGTGGCATTGCTAAGGTATGCAAGTGCTAGTATTGGGAGATACACGCAGGGCCCAATGTCCTGCCTCTCCAGGAGGCATTGGCCAATGGGGCCTGTGGGTGTGGGTGTGTCTGCCCCTGTTGGCTGCTGCTTTACGGCAGAGGTTCCCAACTCCAGTCCTGGTGTGCAAAACACTGTTCAGGTTTTCATGCTGTCTCTCATGAATATGCATGAGATACATCTGCATACCATGGGGGTGGTGCATAGATATGCAGCACAGGCATCTTTATTAGAGGCAGCATGGAACCTGAATGGTGTTTGGCCCTCCAGGGCTGCATTTGGGAGACTCTGCTCTAGGTAATGCGCCTGTTTATGGTGTCTGTGCTCTGTGGGGTAAAATATAGGCGTATTAACCATGCGTATGTTCTCTGCAATAAAGGTTTGTCCTTACTATCATGGTTTAGTTGTGGGAAAAATATGTGGACTGGATTGGAAGTAGCTCCAGCTGGGCTTTGAACCTGTGATCTTTTGTTCTTGCACACACTGTCTGTGTGCACTGCACCACCGTGTTGCCACAGATATG
This sequence comes from Ichthyophis bannanicus, assembly GCA_033557465.1. Taxonomy (NCBI): domain Eukaryota; kingdom Metazoa; phylum Chordata; class Amphibia; order Gymnophiona; family Ichthyophiidae; genus Ichthyophis; species Ichthyophis bannanicus. Next base: position 359,861,227 of record CM066032.1, on the reverse strand, counting down.
CTGCATTCCCTGGGGAGTCCATGACTGTACATCCGACAGGGCCTATTTGTTGCAGTGCATGGCACCCACCTGGACAGGGCTAGGCCATGGTCTGCTGTGGGCACCAGCCACTGCCACCTCCACCATCAGTACCGCTCCATCCTTAGATTGGAGACAGCATAAACCCTGATGGATTTGTGGCCCGCCAGGACTGCATTTGGGGGATTCTGCCGTAGGTAATGCACATTTCTATGGTGTTTGTGCTGTGTAGGGTAAAATAGAGGTTTTTGACCCATGCGTATGGTCTCAGCAATAATGGTTCAGTCTTTACTACCATGATTTCTTCATGGGTAAAATAAGGGGACTGGGCTGCCAGGAGCCCCAGCTGGGATTTGAACCTGTGACCTTCTGGTCCTAAAGGCACTGGCTGTGTCCGCTGCACCACCGTGTTAGCACAAAACCAGTGCATTCCCTGGGGAGTCCATGGCTGTTTGTCAGACAGTGCCTGTCTGTTGGAGTGCACTGCACCCACGTGAAGGGGGCTAGGCCACCGTCTGCTGTGGGCAGCAGCCACTGCCCCCTCCACCAATGGTACCCCTCCGCCACCATGCTGACATGGCCTTATATTGGAGACAGCATCACAGCTGAATGATATGTGGCCCTCAAGGACTGCATTGAGGGGACTGTGGTCTAGGTAATGCGCATGTTTCTGGTGTCTGTGCCCTGTAGGGTAAAATAGAGGTGTTTGGACCATGCTTATGTTATCTGCAAAAAAGGTTGGTCTTTACTATCATGGTTTATTGGTGGGTAAAATATGGGAATTGGGTTTGCAGGAGCCCCAGCTGGGACTTGAACTGGTGATCTTTGGCTCCTGAACACACTGTCTGTGTTCACTGCACCACACTGTGGCCACAGAAACAGTGCAGTCCCTGGAGATAGGAAACCTGGCCAAAGGAGTCAGAAACCCTGCTCTGCACAATTTCACTGTGGAATCATTCACCTTGTATGGGGACGGAGCGTAGACTCTTCTAAAATTCATATTTCTTTTTTGGGGCTTTCTTGGGAGTGTTTTTTGATGTTTCCCATTACTATCACTATTGCCCAGCTTGATTATAATTTTTTTAAATTTTGTTGGGATCCTTTTAAATGTTTACTTGTATTTTTGTACCATGCACATGTATCACACTTATCACTGTTTTGTAGGTTTCCCTGGTTTTGCTGTACATTGCTGACAGAAATGGTTTCTCTTCCCTTTAAATCGGCTCTACCGCGAGGTTTTCACTCGCGGTATTTTTTTGCTTGAATTTCAGCCCCGCTCGTGTGCGGGGAGCCTCTCCCCTCCCACTCTCCACCCATTGACCCCTTCCCTCTGCCCCTGGGGAGCCTTCCTCCGCCCTCCCGAAGCCTTTCCACGCCTCTATCGCACAGTAGCGCGTGGCGCACATGAGCGGGCCCGTTAGTGCAGCGCGCACGTGTGTGGGGCACAAAAATGCATCATTAGCATGTGCTAAGGTACCTTAGCGCACGCTATTGTGCGCCGCTCATTTGAGCGCAGTTTAGTAAACATATCCCTATGTCACTATATTACTATGTTACTATGTTACTATGGGGTATGTTTACTAAACTGCGGTAATCATACATAACGCGCGTTACGTAATGTTAACGATCGTTAGCACATCATAACACGCATTATGATGCGCTAACGATCATTAACGTTACATAACGTGCGTTATGATGCGCTAACGATCGTAATGCCCCGCGGCGCGGTAAAACACCGCAGAAGGTGGAGAGAGGGCAGAGAGAAGGGGTCAGTGGGCGGAGAGTGGGCGGGGAGAGGCTCCCTTCACACTAACGCACTGATTTTCAGAGCTGAATTCCAACGCGAATGAAAACCTGCCGTTAAATGCACATTACAGGGGAGAGAAACCATTTCAGTGTCAGCAATGTACAGCCCAGGCAGGGAAACCAAAAAGAAAGTGATAAGTGTGATACATGTGCACAGAACAAAAGGGCACAGAAACACTGAAAATGACCCCAACAAACTGGAAAAAAACAATAACCAAGCTGGCCAATAGTGGTATCAATGAGAAACATCAACCCCTCCCCCCCAGAGTAAGTTCCATAGAACAGATATAAATCATGGAAGGGTCTATACTCCGTCCCCATACAAGGTGAATGGGCCCACAGTGAAATAGCGCTGCTCAGGGTTTTCCCCACCATCGGACAGGGTTACTATGGCGTGCACATGTCCCGCAACATCAGGGCAGGCATGTCGGAACGGCAACTGGACAGATGCCGGAGAAGGGGATACAGAGGGCCGCAGGCGGCACATGCTGTGGTGGAGCTGGGCCACAGTGCGGACTAGGGTGATGCCTAGGTGGCCCATACGAATGCTGAAACAGCGGAGCAGCCAGACAGCAACTGCTGAAGGCCCAACATGGGCACGAGTGTGTTCCCCAAAGTGTCACAGGGGATAGTACCCAACAGCAACCCCCAAGGGCACGGAACATTGGCAGGCGTGGCTGGGGGGGAGCGTGGACGTCTATGCAGGCACCCCTACCCCAGAACCCGCACCATAGGCAGCTGCCTACCTGCACACTAGATGGCCTGAGACTGCGCACCACCAGCTCCACCAGCAGAAGGGCATGTCAGCATGGTGGCTGAGGGATACTGGTGGTGGAGGGGGCAGTGGCAGCTGCCCAGAGCAGACTGTGGCCTAGCCCTGTGTAGGTGGGTGCCGTGTACTGCAACAGATGGGCCCTGTCTGACAAACAGTCATGGTATCACCAAGGAAGGTACAGACTCTGTGGCAACAAGGTGGTGCAGTGCACAAAACCAGTGTATTCAGAAGCAGAGGGTCACAGGTTCAAGTCCCAGCTGTGGTTCCTGCCAACCCAGTCCCCATATTTTACCCACTACTACAACGTGCTAATACAGACATCACCTTTATTGCAGATGACGTAAAAATGCCCAAGACACCCACATTTTACCCTACAGAGCACGGGCACCATATACATGCACATTACCTAGAGCAGAGTCTCCCAAATGCAGTCCTGGAGGGCCAAACACCATTCCGGTTCCATGCTGCCTCTGATAAAGATGCCTGTGCTGCATTTCTATGCGCCACCCCCATGGTATGCAGATATATCTCATGCATATTCATGCGGGACAGCATGAAAACCCGAACAGTGTTTGGCACCGCAGGACTGGAGTTGGGAACCTCTGCCGTAGAACAGCAGCCAACAGGGGCAGACACACCCACACCCACAGGCCCCATTATCCAAAGCCTCCTGGAGAGGCAGGACTTTGGGCTCTGCGTGCATCTCCCAATACTAGCACTTGCATACCTTATGGTTTATGGTTTAGGCATTTGATATACCGCCCTTTACTTACACATCAGAGCGGTTTACATGTATGCTAACAGGTACTTTTTATTCCCTTGTCCCCGCAGGGCTCACAATCTAAGTGTACCTGAGGCAATGGAGGGTTAAGTGGCTTGCCCAAGGCCACAAGGAGCGGCTATGGGACTAGAGACCCCAGTCCTTCCAGCCTGAGGTTACTTGTCCCCATGCGGGAATTGAATCCCCGGCCCTCCGGCCTGAGGTAACCTGTCCCAACCACTGAGCCACTCCTCCCTCCTTAGTAATGCCACCCTAAACCTGGGAATATGGTACACATCTTTAAAGAGGTTGCTATGATTACTGGCAGATAGCAATTCCTAGGTTAAGTACAATATTCTGAGTGAGCTGCATCATAGCAACCTTTCTGTTGTCTGTGGAGTGTGCTACAGGTCTTGTGTCTGACAGTGTTTACCAACCTGGGGAGTGACTCCTACAGTATTGCGTACCATAGCCATGCCTGCCCTGTGCCCAGGACTGGTGTGGTGGCCTGGGCTGCCCAACATCTCTATAGTTGCATAATGCTGGCATAGGTGTGGGGAGTGTGTCTGTCTATCCAGTGTGTGGTGGCTGCCAACACCCTCCACAGCCCACACTGCTAGCTCTGTTGCCAGTATTGGCCTGCCAATGTGCATAATGAGGAGCAAGGTACTGTGGGAAAAGCCTGGATAGGGTGGCCTGGCCTGGCCGCATCTGCACAGGGCATAGGGCAATGGCTCGGACATTGTAGTGCCCAGTACCACCTGCACGGACAGGGTGGCCATAGCATGTCCTGCTGTGCGGTCACTCTCACCCTGACTGTGCAGTGACCATGGCATGGCTAGGTTCCCCCATAGTGCTATATAACATTTCTCTCATGTGATATATATATGGGTTTTCTTTTGGGGCACAATCACTGACTTATCTGCTTGGTGTGTATGCAGCTCCTCCAGGACCATGCACTATGGACTAGCTGGCAGACTGTCTGCAGCTAGTATGTGTCTTGCTGGAACACCTTGCAGGGTGCAGCGGCTGGAGGCTTGCTGCTGGAGAATGGCAGCTGAGCATTTCCAGGCCTGCCGTCTGTCTGCTACTGTGTTACAGATGTGTACTGCTCTGTCTGTTCCCCAGCAGGACTGGGGTTGATGGTCCCCTCTACAGCTACCATTGCAGGGAGGTAGACTGTGGATCTATTGGTGGGTGATCCTGTTTCCCACCCTGAGCTGCAGAGGGTGGGTTGTGTCGTGGTACATGGTCTGCCCATGGGTCCATACACCCCCCCCCCCTTCACCTACAGCAGGTAATCATGGCACCAACACAGGATATGCACTATTCTGGGTGCATCATCGCCCATAAGGACTAGACATGACCGAGACATACAGCAGGGCACAGATGTATCCTAGGTGTGTCTAACGGAACTACCTATCACACACTGATGGAGACCTGCAGCATGGCATAGTTCAGCCATGAATGGTGCTGTGGACCTGGTGCTGTGCACCCCACCTCAACCTCAGGGTGGGCACAGTACCCGCATAATGTGACTGTCTATGGCTACTCTGTGGCAGTACCACACACGGTCTGTTCCCCCTACCTGGCCGAGGTGCTGTGGGGGTGCATACCCAATCTTGTGCCCATCTCTTGACTGCTGATTTGCATGTGCAGTGCATCATGTGTACGGGTGGGTTAACCCTATCCTGGTAACCACAGCAGACAGTTTGTGTGGTGACGTGCAGTCCTGCAGCCAGCCAGGGCTTTGTTCACAGCCTTATAAGGTGTCCTATAGGGGACATTATAGGGTGCCTTGGTGGACAGTACACTTTATAATGTGCCCTATGGAGTGCGTTATGGGGTGCCTTATGCAGCACCTTAGGTTATGCCACCGTGAGGGTGTGTTTGCTGGCAGCACAAATTAAAATACATGTCAAATGCTTCAACAATCACTACTTAAATGTAAAGGGTGCTGCCTCAGCCAGCCTTATACATTAGGCCCACTGGGGAATCAAACCCATGACCCCGTACCATCAGTCAGTGTTGTAACCATTGTGCTACAGCTCTGTTGCTGTGATTGTATGTCTGCACGCCTTCTTAAGATTAACGCGCGGTAACATGCCCTGTAGCGCTCGTTCATTTATGGCACCTTGTAGCGCGCGTTCTCGGCAACGATGTACCGCCCATGTCCTTATTTGGGGTTTCTGTCTCTAACACGGCTCCTAACACGAATCGCACTAACGCAGTTTAGTAAACATACCCCTATGTTACTATATTACTTTGTTACTATGTTACTATGTCACTATATTACTATGTTACTATGTTACTATGTCACTATATTACTTTGTTACTATGTCACTATGCCACTATATTACTTTGTTACTATGTTACTATGTCACTATATTATTTTGTTACTATGTCACTATATTACTATGTTACTATGTCACTATATTACTTTGTTACTATGTTACTATGTCACTATATTATTTTGTTACTATGTCACTATATTACTATGTTACTATGTCACTATGGGGTATGTTTACTAAACCGTCTTAACGTGCGCTCTCCCACGTTATCGCACGATAAGGCACCTTATCACACAATAATGGCGCCTTATCATGTGATAAGGTGCCTTAGCACACGTTAACGCGCAGTAAGGCGCAAACGAGCGCTGAAGGTGGAGAAAGGCTCCCGGAGGGCGGAGGAAGGCTGCCCAGGGGCAGAGAGAGAGGGTCAATGGGCAGAGAGTGGGAGGGGAGAGGCTCCCTGCACACTAATGCTGTGAAATCCGAGGCTGAAAACTAACGCCAGTGAAACCCTGGCGCTAGAGCTGATTTAAAGGGAAAAGAAACCATTTCCGTCAGCAATGTACAGCAGAACCAGGGAAACCTACAAAAAAGTGATAAGTGTAATACATGTGCACGAACAAAAGGGCAAAGAAACAGTGAAAATGACCAGAAGAAAATGTAAAAAAAACATAACCAAGCTGGGCAATAGTGATATCAATGGGAAACATAAAAAAACACCCCCAAGAAAGCTCCAAAAAAAAAGATATGAATTTTGGAAGGGTCTATGCTCTGTCCCCATACAAGGTGAATGAGCCCACAGTGAAATTGCGCAGATCAGGGTTTTCCTCTCCATTGGACAGGTTTCCTATGGTGTGCACATGTTCCACAACAGCAGGGCGGGCATGTCAGAATGGGCAACTGGACAGATGCTGGAAAAGGGGACACAGAGGGCTGCAGGCAGCACATGCTGTGGTGCAACTGGGGCACAGTGCGGAATAGGGTAATGCCTAGCTGGCCCATAGGAATGCTGAAACAGTAGAGCAGCCAGACAGCAACTGATGAGGGCCCAACATGGCTAAGGGTGTGCTTCCCACGGTGTCACAGGGAATAATACCCAGCAGGTACCCCCAATGGCACGGAACATTGGCAGGCGGTGCTGGGGGAAAGCATGGACAGCTATGCAGGCACCCCTACCCCAGAACCCGCACCATAGGCAGCCGTCTACCCGCACACTGGATGGCCTGAGACTGCGCACCACCAGCACCACCAGCAGAAGGGCATGTCAGCATGGTGGCAGAGGGGTACTGGTGGTGGAGGGGGCAGTGGCAGCTGCCCAGAGCAGACCATGACCTAGCCCTGTTTAGGTGGGTGCCGTGCACTGCAACAGACAGGCTCTGTCTGACAAACAGTCATGGTATCTCCAGGGAATGCACTATCTCTGTGGCAACACGGTGGTGCAGTGAACACAGCCAGTGTGTTCAGGAGCAGAAGGTCACAGGTTCAAGTCCCAGCTGTGGTTCCTGCCAACCCAGTCCCCATATTTTACCCACTACTAAAACGTGCTAATACAGACAGAACCTTTATTGCAGATAACAGAAACATGCCCAATAAACCTACATTTTACCCTACAGAGCACAGACACCATAAACATGCACATTACCTAGAGCAGAGTCTCCCAAATGCAGTCCTGGAGGGCCAAACACCATTCAGGTTCCATGCTGCCTCTAATAAACATGGCTGTGCTGCATGTCTATGCACTGCCCCCATGGTATGCAGATGTATCTCATGCATATTCATTAGGGACAGCATGAAAACCCGAACAGTGTTTGGCCCACCAGGACTGTAGTTGGGAACCTCTGCCCTAGAGCAGCAGCCAACAGGGGCAGACACACCCACACCCACACGCCCCATTATCCAAAGCCTCCTGGAGAGGCAGGATGTTGGGCCCTGCGTGCATCTCCCAATACTAGCACTTGCATACCTTAGCAATCCCACTCTAAACCTGGGAATATTGTACACACCTATGAAACGGTTGCTATGATTACTGGCAGATAGCAATTCCTAAGTTAAGCACAATTGGCTGATTGAGCTGCATCATAGCAACCTTTCTGCTGTCTGTGGAGTGTGCTTCAGGTCTGATGTCTGACAGTGTTTACCACCCTGGGGAGTGACCCCAACAGTATTGCATACCATAGCCATGCCTGCACTGTGCCCAGGACTGGTGCGGTGGCCAGGGCTGCCAATAGCCTCTATATTTGCACAATGCCGGCATAGGTGTGGGAGCGTGTGTTTGTCTATCCAGTGTGTGGTGTCTGCCAACACCTTCCTCAGCCCACACTGTTGCCAGTGTAAGCCTGCCAATGTGCATAATGAGGAGCAAGGTACCATGGGTATAGCCCAGACAGGGTGGCCTGGCCTGGCCGCATCTGCACAGGGCATAGGGCAATGGCTCGGACACTGTAGTGCCTGACAACCACCTGCATGGACAGGGTGGCCACAGCATGTCCTGCTGGGAGGTCACTCTCACCCTGACTGAGCAGTGACCACAGCATGGCTAGGTTCCCCCATAGTGCTTCTCTCATGTGATGTTTATGGTTCTCTTTTGGGGTCCAATCACTGACTTATCTGCTTGGTGTGTATGCTGACATCCCAGTTCTGGGTACATGCATCTCCTCCAGAAACATGCACTATGGACTAGCTAGCAGACTGTCTGCAGCTAGCATGTGTCTGGATGGAACATCTTGCAGAGTGCAGCAGCTGGAGGCTTGCTGCTGGAGAATGTCAGATAGTGGTGGGGGGCAGCTGAGTATTTCCAGGCCTTCTGTTTGCCTTGCCTTAGGGATGTGTACAGATCTGCATTACCTGCCCTGTATGGTGTCTGTTCCCCAGCAGGACTGGGGTTGATGGTTCTCTCTACTGCCACCATTGCGGGGAGGTAGAGTGTGGCTCTGTTGGTGGGAGATCCTATTTCCCACCCTGAGCCACAGAGAGTGGTTTGGGTGGTGGTAGTACATAATCCACCTATGGGTCCAAATACCCCCCACCCTTTACCTACATCATGTGACCATGGTACCAACACAGGATATGCACTATTTTGGGTGCATCATAGCCCATAAGGGCTAGACATGACTGAGAAATACAGATGTGTCTGCAGGACTACCTATCACACACACTAGCACCGATGGGGACCTGCAGCATAATCTATTTCAGCCATGAAAGGTGCTGTGGACCTGGTGCTGGGTGCCCCACCTCACCCTCAGGGTGAGCACAGTACCCGCACAATGTGACAGTCTGTAGCTACTCTGTGCCAGTAACATACTGTAAACGGGGGTGCTGGTCGTGAAATCCCACAGTCTTAGCAAAGGCAAAATATTATTATGACTTGCAAAGAATTGTGGGGAATGTAGTTCATTCATACCAGAATCAGCCGTTCACAAAATAATGAGTTGTGATGCTTGAGTGTAAGCAAAGAAAAACAGATTTTATTCATGGGGTTAATTCTCACACACAGATTTACTTGGTAACACAAAAGGACACTTGCTTCAAGTATTGTACTCAGGAAAAACAAAACATGTTATAAGGTAACTGAACTTCTTAAGCAATAAATCATTAAAGACCTTGATGGGAAACAGAAAAGGTCTTTTTGATGGCTCCTGCTAATGACCTTCTTAGCAGTGCTCCAAAAAATCAAAAACAAACCCAAAAGTAGAAAAACTGTTCTTTATCAAGGATAACTTTCTTCTATTCACACACACAAGGAAGAAGTTTCCTTCTAGAGCTCACGTGCACTTGTGCCTGGCTCAATTATAAATAATTAGCCAGCTGCAAACCCCTTTGCTGGTTCACTCTCTCAACGTGGCTCAATCCTACCCTAAAGCTTTCTTGCAGAGACTTTTCTGGGTAGATAAAAGAACAAGTTACAGTTCCGTTTGGTGGTTTTTGTATTAGTGAGAAACTACTTTAAAACAGCAGCCTAGACAGAGAGCAGTCCATGTATTCCAACTGATCATTTGATATATCTCCTTCTTCCTGGAATATCATGGAATCAATATCATGGTCTGGCTCAGAGGAATTCCTTAATTGATCACTCTCAGGATAATATTTGTTTCCCTGCTGTCTTCCAGATGAAGAGCTAGGGCATAGATCAAAGTTCATACCTGAGCTACCCTTGCTGTTAGGTTTCCTCTCCAGATATCCTGGCCAGTGAGTAGTCCAGCTTTTATGTCCAGCCTTCCAATCAAGATCCCTGGACACTGGGTCTCTCTTCACATACCTTCTTGCACCGGTCTTAGGGCCCCTTCCAAATGCAGCCATCTCCCTCAAAGGTGCCGTTTGGGGAGTTCCTGGCTCTATAACCCCAATCCTCTGGCTTCCTCCAGTCCAAAGGAGTATGCTTGCCTCTGGAATCACACCGAACACACGTACTGCTGTGGCCTCCTTCTTTAGACCTCCAAGATGTCTTTCTGTTCTTCCTTCCACGTTGCTTCTGCTGTTGTAGTCCTCTCTCTTCTTTCTGTCTGCTCTTGTTCCCCCTGTTCTCTCTCTGTGTAGAATATCTTTTACTTTTAAAGTGCTTAGAGGGACACTCCTCCCTAGCACAGCCCAGGTGTGCTGAATCAAGCCCTGCCCTTAGAACATAAGAACATAAGATATGCCATACTGGGTCAGACCAAGGTCCATCAAGCCCAGCATTCTGTTTCCAACAGTGGCCAATCTAGGTCATACGTACCTAGCAGTTTCCCCAAGGGACACAGGTTCCACAATGCTTGTACTGGTTCAAGCATTGATATCCTGGGTCCCTTCTTAATAATGGTTTATGGACCTTTCCTCCAGGAACTTGTCCAAACCTTTTTTAAACCCAGCTACACTAACAGCCTTTACTACATCCTCCGGTAACAAATTCCAGAGTTTGATTACACGTTGAGTGAAAAAATATTTTCTTTTATTAGTTTTAAATAGTTTACCCTGTAGCTTCCTTGCATGTCCCCTATTCTTTCCATATTCTGATAAGGTAAACAATCGATCTACGTTTACCCGTTCCACTCCGTTCATTAATTTATAGACTTCTATCATATCTCTCCTCAGCCGTCTCTTCTCCAGGCTAAAGAGCCCCAACCTTTTTAGCCTTTCTTCATAGGAGTAGCCTTCCATCCCCTTTACCATTTTGGTGGCTCTTCTCTGAACCTTTTCTAAAATCGCTATATCCTTTTTAAGATACGGCGACCAGAATTGCACACAATATTCAAGGTGCGGTCTCACCATGGAACGATATAGAGGCATTATAATATCGCTTGTTTTATTTTCCATTCCTTTCCTTATCATACCTAGCATTCTATTTGCTCTCTTGGCTGCCGCTGCACACTGGGCCGAGGGTTTTAACAAGGTATCCACAATGACGCCTAAATCTTTTTCCTGGGTGGTGGTTCCTAATGTGGAGCCTTGCATCGTGTAACCATAGTTTGGGTTGTTCTTCCCTAGGTGCATAACCTTGCACTTCTCCACATTAAATTTCATCTGCCATTTTGATGCCCAGTCTTCCAATTTATCAAGATCCTCTTGCAATTTTCCACAATCCTCCTGGGTTTTAACAACTTTAAATAGTTTTGTGTCATCTGCAAATTTGATAACCTCACTTGTTATTCCACTTTCCAGGTCATTTATGAATATGTCAAAAAGCAGCGGACCCAGCACAGATCCCTGGGGTACACCACTATTCACCTTTCTCCATCGGGAAAATTGGCCATTTAGCCCTACCCTCTGCTTTCTATCTTTTAACCAGTTCCTGATCCACAGTAGTACACTGCCTCCTATCCCATAACTCTTTAGTTTTGCCAAAAGTCTCTCATGAGGGACTTTGTCAAAGGCTTTCTGAAAGTCCAGATACACAATATCAACCGACTCACCTTTGTCCACCTGTTTATTCACTCCTTCAAAAAAACATAACAGATTAGTAAGACAAGATCTTCCTTGTCTAAAGCCATGTTGGCTGTCTCCCATTAGGTCGTGACTATCTACATGCTGAGTAATTTTATTCTTTATGATGGTTTCTACCATTTTTCCCGGTACTGATGTCAGGCTCACTGGTCTGTAGTTTCCCGGATCACCCCTCGAACCCTTTTTAAAAATTGGTGTTACATTGGCGATCCTCCAATCCTCAGGTATTAGAGATGATTTTAATGATAGTTCACAGATTACTGATAGCAGGTCTGCAATCTCAAATTTCAGTTCTTTCAACACCCTTGGATGTATACCATCCGGCCCAGGTGATTTGCTACTCTTCAGTTTATCTAATAGTTGTAATACATCTTCCCGATGTATCGATATTTCCTTCAATTCTTCCACACCTTTAAATACCACTTCAGTCATGGGTAACATCCCTACATCTTCCTCAGTAAAGACCGAAGCAAAGAATTCATTCAGTCTCTCCGCTATCGCCTTGTCGCCTCTTAGTGCTCCTTTAACCCCTTTATCATCTAATGGTCCAACTGACTCTCTCACAGGTTTTTTGCTACGAATGTACTTGAAAAGGTCTTTATTTCGCGTTTTTGCTTCCGCAGCAAGCTTCTTCTCAAATTCTCTCTTTGCCTGCCTTATCAATGCCTTGCATTTGACTTGCCAGTGCTTGTGCTGTTTCCAGGTTTCATCGTTTGGCTCTTTTTTCCATTTCCTGAAAGATGCTTTTTTGGCAACAACAGCCTCTCTGACCTCACCTTTAAACCATGCTGGCAGTTTTTTGGACTTCCTTCCACTTTTCTTAAAGCGTGGAATACAGCTGGTCTGGGCTTCCAAGATAGTATTTTTCAACAACACCCAAGCTTGATGTACGTCTTTAACCTTTGCAACTGCTCCTTTTAGTTTTTTCTTAACTGTTTTCCTCATTTTATCATAGTCTCCCTTTCAAAAGTTAAAGGGTAGTACTGTGGATTTCCTTACTATCCCTCCTCCACTAATTAAATCAAGGGTGATTATGCTATGATCACTATTGCCAAGTGGCCACAACACCCTTATCTCTTGCACTACATCTGGTGTTCCACTAAGGACTAGGTCTAATATTGCTTCCCCTCTGGTTGGTTCATGAACCAGCTGCTCCAAGAAGCAGTCATTTATTTCATCTAGGAACTTTATCTCCCTAGCATGTCCTGTTGTGACACTGACCCAGTCGATGCCAGGGTAATTGATATCACCCATTATTATTACTGCACTGTAACTTTTGCTAGCTTCCTTGATTTCTTTGAGCATTTCATCATCCATTTGTTCATTCTGGCCAGGCGGACGATAGTACACCCCCACTGCCATCGCCTTCCCTTTTTTACATGGAATTTCAATCCATAGAGATTCTAAAGCAAATTTTGTTTCTTGCAAAACTTTAATCCTTTCTGACTCAATGCCCTCTCTAACATAGAGCGCAACCCCTCCACCAATTTGGTCAGCTCTATCATTACGATATAGTTTGTACCCAGGTATCACAGTGTCCCACTGGTTGTCCTCTTTCCACCATGTCTCTGATATTCCAATCATATCTAACCTCTCGTTTAGTGCTATATATTCTAACTCTCCCATCTTGTTTTGTAGACTTCTAGCATTTGCATACAAGCATTTTAGAGACTGTATTTTATTCATATTAATTTGGCTATTGGTAGACATGGGTAATTTGGGATCTTTAAGTTCTGTCTGCTCCATACTCGAGGGCATTTGGGCTACTTTACTCTTTTTTGGAACCTCTCTGCTTTTTGTAGTATCCTTCAAGGATACATTCTTCCGAACCATGCGCTCTTGGGCGACTGTCGGCTTTCCCCTATTATCTAGTTTAAAAGCTGCTCTATCTCCTTTTTAAAGGTTAATGCCAGCAGCCTGGTTCCATCCTGGTTAAGGTGAAGCCCATCCCTTCGGAAGAGCCCCTCCTTTCCCCAGAATGTTCCCCAGTTCCTAACAAATCCGAACCCCTCATCTCTGCACCATTGTCTCATCCACGCATTGAGACTCCGGAGCTCTGCCTGCCTTTTGGGTCCTGCGCGTGGAACAGGAAGCATTTCGGAGAACGCTACCCTGGAAGTTCTGGATTTCAACTTCCTACCTAAAAGCCTAAATTTAGCTTCCAGAACCTCCCTACCACATTTTCCTATGTCATTGGTACCGACATGTACCAAGACAGCAGACTCCTCCCCAGCACTATCTAAGACCTAATCTTATAGAGATGAGTGATTGGGGATTACCTCATAGCTCTCCTGATTGAACACACGTTTCCCCACTTCAGCTCTTCTAGAGGCTGTTTGAAACCTGGTGCATTCTGGGACTGGTAGTCTTTTATGAAAACATTCTGTTTTAGTATTTCTACCAGCAAAGACAGGTTGCTTGTTCAAAGCCAATTCACCTCTTTTATAGCTCTCTCCTGAACTATGATAAGCTTCCTTATCACAATACACGGTCAGTACCCCCTACCAGGCTGAGGTGCTGTGGGGGTGCACACGGTCAGTTCCCCCTACCTGGCCGAGGTGCTGTGGGGGTGCATACCCCATCTTGTGATCATCTGTAGACTGCTGATTTGCATGTGCAGTGCATCATGGGTACGGGTGGGTTAACCCTATCCTGGTAACCACAGCAGACTGTGTGGTGACATGCAGTCCTTCTGTAGCTAGCCAGGGGCTTGTTAATAGCTGTAGCCCACTGGTTACTTCACTGCCTGTGGAGCCAGAGAGCATGGGTTCAAACCCACAGTGGGGTTATTTGATAGGGCTATCTGGAGCATTGTCAATTTTTAATGTACATTAGTGCTTCCAGCAAAAACACCCTCAGATTACTGTAACCATAAGGTGCCTCAGAAGGCACTTTATAGGGTGCCCTATAAAGCGCCTTCTGAGGCACCTTATGGTTACAGTCCATATAAGGCGCCTTATAAGTTGTCCTATGGAGCGCCTTATAGGGTGCCCTATAGGGGTCATTATAGGGTGCCGTGGCAGACAGTGCACTTTATAATGTGCCCTATGGAGTGCCTTATAGGGTGCCTTATGTGGCACCTTAGGTTATGGCACGTGAGGGTGTGTTTGCTGGCATCAATAATTAAAATACAAATAAAATGCCTCAAGAAACAATACTTACATGTCAAAGCTGATGCCTCAGCCAACCTTATGCATTAGGCACACCAGGGGATCAAACTCATGACCCCTGTATCATCAGTCAGTGTATTAACCATTGTACTACACCTCTGTTTCTGTGTGTTTGCATGTCTGGGCGCCTACTTAAGATTACCATGCATTAACGCGCTTAGCGGCGCTTAGCCCGTTAATGTGCGCAGCAGCACGCGTTATCGCGCGATAATCCCGTTTTGCTATTTTAAGACTGAAACGCCCACTCCTTTTATGGCAGCCTGCACACTATCGCCGGGAGCACATTAAGACGGTTTAGTAAACATACCCCTATGTCACTATATTACTTTGTTACTAAGGGGCTTGTTTACAAAGCTGCGGTAGCGGTTTGCGATCGTAATCGGAGCCGCGGCCCCATTGATTTCAATGGGGCCGTGGCTGCGATCGCGATCGCGAACCACTACCGCGGCTTTGTAAACAAGCCCCTATGTCACTATATTACTATGTTACTTTGTTACTATGTCACTATATTACTTTGTTACTATGTCACTATATTACTTTGTTACTATGTTACTAAGACCCCTCGTGTTTATCTCTTGGCACTGCCACTGTACCCCGAGTTCTTGCTTTGCATTCAGTAGTTTCTGCCAGTTTAGAGGTTGCTCCAGAGATCAGACACTTGGCACTGTTGTTGATCAAATAGTCCCAGTGAGATTAAATAATATTTCTAGAAAATGTTCTTCTCTGTGGTTCTCAGAAGATCTGTTTATTTATTTATTTATTTATACATCTTTTCTATACCGCCACTTCCAGAGATCAGTGGCGGTTTACAGGTAACATAAACTTTAATAATAGAGTACTATTATTTTACATAGAACAGATTTAGAACAATGAACAATCAACTATTAAGTGTAACTCAAAATAAAATGAGATAACAGGAGAGGTAGGAACGTTAGAACTGGGTATGAATTAGTTAATGTTTCAAAACATAATATGTCAACAGTAAAGGGAAATATTTACATTAACATTAATTACAGATATTCACAATCTTTCTGTTAAATCTAAAAAGAGATTGTCGACATTTTGAATGGTGACGGCTGAATGCAAACGATGCAGAACAAAGAACTCAATGGAAAAGCGCAGTTAATGTGTACGAGAAAGCACCAAGATAACAAAGAAATCATTTTATCAAATATTATTGGTAAAGGAGCAAAAGGGATGTGAAAAAGCTTTTTAATATAGTCAATAGTATAGTGAATCCCGATAGATAATAAGTGATTCCTGAAGCTAATATTCCATCAGCACAAACTCTGGCTGAAATTTTTCATACTAAGGTTCAAAATGAAAGTTGTTGGCTGCCCCCGGTCAGATTTCTGGGTAATTCATATGAACTCTCAGCTACTAAAGTTGACTGTCTATGGGATCAGTGTTTACTGATACCTGCTGGTAGCAGCAAAGAGGTGGAAAACTATAGGCCGGTAGGCCTTACCTCGGTAGTGGGAAAAGTAATGGAGATGCAGCTAAAAGAAAGGATAGTGGTTTTTTTGGAAGCCAATGGGCTGTGAGATTTGAGGCAACATGGTTTTACCAAGGGAAGATCATGCCAAACAAATGTGATTGATTTCTTTGATTGAGTGACTAGAGAACTAGGGACATGGGATGGATGTGGTCTACTTAGATTTCAGCAAAGCCTTTGATACTGTTCCACGTAGGAGGTTTGTGAATAAACTGAGCAGCCAAGGGATGAATCCCAAGGTGATGGACTAGATCAAGACCTGGCTGACTGACAGACTACAGTGGGTAGTGGTGAATGGAACTCACTCTGAAGAAAGGAGGGTGAGTAGTGGAGTGCCTCAAGGATCAGTCCTGGCACCGCTACTGTTCAGTGCCTTTGGGGATGACATTGCCGAAGGGTTAAAAGGAGAAGTTTGCATTTTTGCAGATGATACAAAGATTTGCACCAGCGTGGAAACTTCAGAGGGAGTAGTCAACATGAGAAAAGATCTAAAAAAATTAGCAACTGAGATTTAATGTCAAGAAGTGCAGAGTGATGCACTTGGGATGCAGAAACCTGAAGGAGCTGTACACCATAGGAGATGAGAGGCTGGTGTGTACAGACTAAGAGAGGGACCTTGGGGTTATAGTATCTGAGGATGTCAAGGTGGTGAAGCAATGTGACAAGGTGGTGGTTTTTTTTTTTATTCATGGGTGGTTAGTGCTGTTAACATTGGGTTTATGGTATTGGATTGTCCTTGACAGATAGTAGCAAAACAGGGAACTAAGGGCATCCTGATAGAAAGGTTCCGATAATGGTAAAAATAACCAAAGTGCCTTTAAGTAAATATCAGACAGAGCTGAAAGATTCCAAATTACCCTTGTCAACTGATAACCAGATTATTAATATGAATAAAATACAGTCTCTAAAATGCTTGTATGCAAATGCTGGAAGTCTAAAAAATAAGATGGAAGAGTTAGAATATATAGAACTAAATGAGAGGTTAGATATGATTGGAATCTCAGAGACATGGCAGAAGGAGGACAACCAGTGGGACACTGTGATACCTGGGCACAAACTATATCGTAATGATAGAGCTGATCAAATTGGTGGAGGGGTTGCGCTCTATGTTAGAGAGGGCATTGAATCACAAAGGATTAAAGTTTTGCAGGAAACAAAATTGCTGTAGAATCTCTATGGATTGAAATTCCATGTAAAAAGGGGAAGGTGATGGCAGTGGGGGTGTACTATCGTCCGCCTGGCCAGAATGAACAAATGGATGATGAAATGCTCAAAGAAATCAGGGAAGCTAACAAAAGTTACAGCACAGTAGTAATAATGGCTGATTTCAATTACCCCGGTATCGACTGGGTCAGTGTCACGTCAGGACATGCTAGGGAGATAAAGTTCCTAAATGAAATAAATGACTGCTTCATGCAGCAGTTGGTTCAGGAACTAACACACGGAGATGCTATTTTAGACCTAGTGCTTAGTGGAACTCACGATCTATTGCGAGAGGTAACGGTTTTATTTTATTTCAGACATTTATATTCTGCCATATGCACAATGCATTCAAGGCGGTTCAAAACACATTAAAATGTATGATCCCAAGACCCTAAGCATCAGAACACTGCTGCCCTACTGCACCTCCGTACCCGTCAAAGAGGACAGAAACGGTTTCAAACCTCTTCTAAATGCTATAAAATTCTGTTCCTCCCACAGACTGGGGGGAATTTATTCCACCACAGAGGGGTGGCAACGGCAAAATGCCTTGCTGTCCATTTTTTCTGCCTCAATTGCTTAGGGCCAGGGACCACCGGTTGCATGCAGTTCCCTCCCTGGACAACAGCAAATGAGCTCCTCCCACAGGTAACCCGACCCCTGATTTCTCAGTCTTAAACCAATACATCAGTCACTAACTCCCGCCGAGACCGCCTCAAAATCACCTTCGCTGCCACATTCTGCACTACCTGCAGTTTACACAGCAGGTACTTTGGTAGCCTCACAAAATGCAGATTACAATAAGAAACATAGAAACATGATGACAGAAAAAGACCACATGGCCTATCTAGTCTGTCCTTCCATAACAACAACTACAACCGTCCACTTTTTACCTTTAGAGATCCTCTGTGTTGGTCCCATGCTTTTTTGAATTCAGTTACTGTCCTCATCTCTACCACCTCCACTGGGAGACTATTCCACGGATCCACTACTCTTTCCGTAAAGAAATATTTCCGCATATCACTCCTGAATCTATCTCCCTTCACCCTCATCCCATGTCCCCTCGTAGCAGAACTTGCTTTCAATTGAAAGAGGCTCTCTCCTTGAACATTTATGCCACGGAGGTATTTAAACATCTCAATCATATCACCTCTATCCCGCCTTTCCTCTAAGTTGTACATATTAAGATCCTTAAGTCTGTCCTCATATGCTTTATAATGAAGCCCATTAATCATTTTAGTAGCAACCCTCTGCACCGACTCCATCCTGTTCACATCCTTTTGAAGGTGTGGTCTCCAGAATTGCACACCATACTCCAAATGAGGTCGCACCAAAGACTTATACAGAGGCATTATCACCTCCTTTTTTCTGCTAGCCATTCCTCTCCGTATGCACGCAAGCATCCTTCTAGCTTTTGCCGTCGCCTTTTCTACCTGTTTAGCTACTTTAAGATCATCAGACACAACCATGCCTAGGTCCCGCTCTTCTTTAGTGGACAAAAGTACTTCACCTCCTATACTGTATTGCTCCCTTGGATTGCTGCAGCCCAAATGCATGACCTTACATTTTTTAACATTAAATCCCAGCTGCCAAATTCTAGACCATTCTTCAAGCTTAGCTAGATCCCTCCTCATGTTATCTACCCCTTCCTGGGTGTCTACTCTATTGCAGATTTTGGTATCATCTTCAAAGAGGCAAACCTTACCCAACAGCCCTTCCGCTATATCACTAACACCAACACCAAGATCACTAGCACCTGAATCAAGATGTGCCTAGCCCCCTCATCTAAAAATGGTTGCAGCTGATGCACCAAACACAGTTATCCATGTTACCCAGATGACCATCGAAGCCTGGGACTGAAAATTCAAATCTGCATCCTTCACCTCCCCCCCCCCCCCCCCCCACCGCCCTAAAACTACAAATTTTCTTTTTCCAGGCTAGTTTGACCCCACAAACTTCAACTATTCCTTCAACTCCCCTTCCTCAGCCGCCCCCCACCCCCACCCCCACCCCCACCCCCACATATACTAAGAATTCAGATTTCTGAGTGTTCAATACAAGCCGGTTAGCCTTGAACCAGCTCCCCAACTCCTCCAAGAAGGCATTTACTGCCCCAACAGTTTCTTCCATTGACGGATCTGAGACTATCATTACCTGAATATCATCAGCATATAAAAAACATTGGAAACCTAATGCCTCACAATCTGTACCACTGAGCTCATAAAGATTAAAAAGGCAGGGTGATAGCACTGAGCCTTAAGGGACCCTGCACACCCCCTGATGAATCCCAGCATACCCTAAACCAATGATCTCGTAAAAAAGCCGTGAGCCATTTCAACACCCTACCTCCCATCCCTATTCCCCCTACATCCCTCCACAAAGATATCCCAATCTACTACATCAAACATGGCCAACAAATGCAATGTATTCACCATGGCTATATTCCCCCTATCCCCAGCCTGACCCACCAACTTCATCACTGCTGCATTTAAAGTTTCAGTCCCAGAGTCACATGATGTGCTGAGCTAGCTTGGACGTTTGCTGGGTTAGCTCCGTGGCTCCCTCCACCCTATGAGCCCTGAAAATGCTCTAAAATAAGACAAAAATAGTGGAAACAGTAGCTGAGGATCTTGTGGTCATTATTGCCGCCCGAAGATTGTAAGTTTGCAGCATAGAATAAAGACAGCCTGTCGTGACCAAGAGAAAGCTCCCACAGTGCTAAAAAAGATGGCCGACAGGCAGGGGCGGCCCAAAGGGGGTGCGGGGCCATGTGCGGAGACTCGGTGTGGGGTCTCATTTGCATAAGAGACCTCATTTGCATAAATATTTGCATAATGTTACCATACACTAACTTTTAGTAAACATGCCTCTTCATGAGTGTATGGATAAAGAAAGACTAAAAGATTTCTACATTACTATAATCCAGTGCCAACCGCCAGGCACATTAGAAACTACTACAAACACTGCCCATTTAGAACCCATAGCAAACCCGCCGTATCCTAACAGCAATACCAGGACTCACAACGCACCATACTCTAACTATCAAAAGGCAACACTGCAAATATTAAACCAATACATTTCAGAGAATAACAATACATGACCTACTGGGGAAAAAGAACAAGTGTCAATGTCAAATAGGAATTACATAAACAGAATACCTCAGCTCAGTTACACATGCAGAACATAGACCATCACCAAACAAGGAATCACAATTTAGAAACAGGAAGACAATAATTAAACTGGGAACCCCAAAGCCAAACTTGGAATGTACAACAACACTGTACAAATAAAGCTATAAATTAATTTCCTCTTGTACTAAACAAAGCGCAGACATTAATGATGCACATTTCCCAGAGCGGACATATTCCAGTTAATAAATTCAAAATAAAGAGATATCTTTGTACCTTTTGTGCATTTTTTTTCAGTTGCAATTGTTCCAGCCAGTTTCTTCTGGTTTCTTTGTGTCTTCTGCTAACTCTCCATCGTCAGCAGTCCATTTGTCCTTTTTTCTCTCTTCTAGTTTTTTTCCATTCTCTCTCTACATCTGCTTTAACATACTAATCTTTCTCCTTTTGCTCTTTCCTCATTCCTATTTCATACACTCAAATTTTACCACTCCATCCTCAATCCCCACTTACTCTCCCAATACCCGGCCAATTGTAGATTTTTCTTATCTCCCACACAAAATATTTTTCCCATTTCACTCTCCCAGCCCCATCCCCATCCCATTCTAATCTCCCCCAACATCAGCTCCCTTCTAGTTTCAGCCCCACCCAGTATCCACATCGCCGCATCAGCCCATTTCCAGTCATGGCCCCCCATCAGCCCATTTCCAGTCCTAGCTCCCCAATCCATTTCCAGTCCTATCCGAGTCCCTTCATCAGCTCATTTCTAATACCAGCCACCCATCAGCCCATTTCTAGTCCTTTCCTAGCCCCACCATCAGCCCATGTCAAATCCTAGCTCCCCTCCACTCAAGCCATTTCCAATCCAAGCCCCCCATGATCCTACTTCCAGTTCTAGCCCCTCCATGAGTCCATTTCAATCCAAGCCCCCACCACAGCCCATTTCTAATCTTAGTTCCCCCAACACCCAATTTCCAGTCCTATCCTAGCCCCTCCATCAGCCCATTTCCTGTCCTAGCTCCATCCCCTACCAGCCCAATTCCATTCCAAGCCCCCCTTCCCATCAGCTATTTGCAGTTCAAGCCCCCTTCCACTCAGCCCATTTCCATTCCAAGCCCCCCCTCCCCATCAGCTATTTGCAGTTCAACCCTTCCCTTCCACTCAGCCCATTTCCAGTCCTAGCAACCCCCCCAACCCATTACCAGTCCTAGCCCCCCCATAGCCTATCACCAGTCCTAAGCCCCCATCAGCCCACTCCCAGTCCTAATCCTATCAGCCCATTTCAAGTCCTAACCACCATCAGCCAATTTACAGTTTAAGCCCCCCCCCAACCCCTTACCAGTCCTAACCTCCCCATCAGCCCACTCCCAGTCCTAATCCCATCAGCCCCTGTCTAGTCCTAACCCCCCCATCACCCAATTTTCAGTTTAAGCCCCCCCCCATAGCCCATTACCAGTCCTAACCCCCATCAGCCCATTACCAGTCCTAACCCCCCATCAGCCCACTTCCAGTCCTAACCCCATCAGCCCATTTCCAGTCTTAGCCCCCCCATAGCCCATTACCACGCCTAACCCCCCCTCAGCCCACTTCCAGTCCTAACCCATCAGCCCACTTCCAGACTTAGCCCCCCCATAGCCCATTACCAGTCCTAACCCCCCATCAGCCCATTTCCAGTCCTAACCCCCCCCCCTCCCCCAGCCCAGGGAAAATTTAAAATAAAAATAAAAAGCTGTCTGCCACCGCGACAGAATCGAGTGTCTCGCGGGGCCCTCCCTGCATCAGCTCCCTCTCCGCAGTCACACGCACCGGCTTTCAGAGCGCGAAGGGACTAGTTTCCCTTTCGCGGCTCTGTTAAGCCTGCGGGGGCTGATGGGAACTTTGTACCATTGTACAAAGGTTGTACCATTCAAACGTCCATCCTCTACTGCAAGAAATTCAAAATAAGTTAAGAGATTGGACGCCTCTGCCTCTCTCCCTTCTGGGAAGGGTAGACGCATATAAAATGATGCTTTTCCCAAACATTTTATAAGTCCTTCAGCTCCTTCCTCTACAGATGATGTGGCAAGACATTCAAAAACTTGAGCGATCGTTACAGTCTTTTAATGGGAAAGGGAAAAAGCCTAGACTTAAAATTGATTGGTTACAAGATGGGTGGCAAAAGGGAGGACTAGGGCTTCCAAGACTGGAGCAGTATAACTTGGGATGTCTATTGTGACACGTGCGAGATTGGTTGGGGGGGGAGGAGCTCAGTGTATACCCCATATGACCTTGAATCGGCATTGGTTGTCCCTCATTCTCTTTTGTCAGTGCTACATGTCCCTCAAATACAATTACCCGAACATCTTTGAGATAATATTTTATTCAAAGGAGTTCGCTGGGGATGGCGATATTTGTGTGGTCAATTAGATATTCCATTTGAGATATCAGGATATTTACCTTTACAAGGAAATTTGTCTTTTCTGTCAAGCACAGAGTCCAGGTTTTTTTCGAGTCGGGATTATGAAGTCTCGTTCAGGTGAGGCAAGTAATAAATGATGAGGGAGGACTCAAGCCTTTTTTGGAGCTGCAGGAGCTATATGGCCTACCTAGTGGGCATTTTTATGCATACCTCCAATTAAAACATTATTTAGCATCTTTAAAAGAAAAAAAGAGAGGCTTGCAACAGGAGAACTTTGAGAAGTTAGTGGAATGGTTTGAGCTGGAGGACATAAGAACATAAGAACATAAGAACATAAGAAATGCCATACTGGGTCAGACCGAGGTCCATCAAGCCCAGTATCCTGTTTCCAACAGTGGCCAATCTAGGTCATACGTACCTAGCAGTTTCCCCAAAAGACACAGGTTCTGCAGTGCTTGTACTAGGCCAAGCATTGATATCCTGGGTCCCTTTTTAATAGTGGTTTATGGACCTTTCCTCCAGGAACTTGTCCAAACCTTTTTTAAACCCAGCTATACTAACAGCCCTTACTACATCCTCCGGTAACAGATTCCAGAGTTTGATTACACGTTGAGAGAAGAAATATTTTCTCCTATTTGTCTTAAATAGTTTACCCTGTAGCTTCATTACATGCCCCCTAGTCCTTCTATATTCTGATAGCGTAAACAATTTATCCACGTTTATCCGTTCCACTCCATTCATTAATTTATACACCTCTATCATATCTCCCCTCAGCCGCCTCTTTTCTAGGTTAAAGAGCCCTAACCTTTTTAGCCTCTCTTCATAGGAGTAGCCTTCCATCCCCTTCACCAATTTGGTGGCTCTTCTCTGTACTTTTTCTAATAACTCTATGTCCTTTTTAAGATACGGTGACCAGAATTGCACACAATATTCAAGGTGCGGTCGTACCATGGAGCGATACAGAGGCATTATAATATCCTTTGTTTTATTCTCCATCCCTTTCCTTAGGATACCTAGCATTCTATTTGCTTTCTTGGCCGCCGCTGCACACTGGGCGGAGGGTTTTAACATGTTATCCACGATGACTCCTAAATCTTTTTCCTGGGTGGTGGTTTCTAATGTGGAGCCTTGCATCTTGTAACTATAGTGTGGGTTGTTCTTTCCTAGGTGCATAACTTTGCACTTGTCCACATTAAATTTCATCTGCCATTTGGATGCCCAGTCTTCCAATTTATCCAGATCCTCCTGCAGTTTTCCACAATCCTCTTGGGTTTTAACAACTTTAAACAGTTTTGTGTCATCTGCAAATTTGATTACCTCACTAGTTATTCCCTTTTCCAGGTCATTTATGAATATGTCAAAAAGTAGCGGACCCAGTACAGATCCCTGGGGTACTCCACTATTCACCTTTTTCCATTGGGAATATTGGCCATTTAGCCCTACCCTCTGCTTTCTATCTTTTAACCAGTTCCCGATCCACAATAGTACACTGCCTCCTATCCCATGACTTTTTAGCTTCGCCAAAAGTCTCTGATGGGGGACCTTGTCAAAAGCTTTCTGAAAGTCCAGATACACTATATCAACCGACTCACCTTTGTCTACCTGTTTATGCACACCTTCAAAAAAACAGATCAGATTAGTAAGACAAGATCTGCCTTGTCTAAAGCCATGTTGGCTGTCTCCCATTAGGCCATGACTATCTACATGCTGTGTAATTTTGTTCTTTATGATGGCTTCTACCATTTTCCCTGGTACTGACGTCAGGCTCACCGGTCTGTAATTTCCCGGGTCACCCCTGGAACCCTTTTTAAAAATTGGTGTTACGTTGGCGACCCTCCAATCTTCAGGTATTACAGATGATTTTAATGAAAGTTCACAGATTACCAATAACAGGTCTGCAATCTCATATTTCAGTTCTTTCAACACTCTGGGATGTATACCATCCGGTCCAGGTGATTTGCTACTATTCAGTTTATCAAATAGTTGTAATATATCTTCCCGGTGTAGCGATATTTCTCTCAATTCCTCTGCAGTATCACCTTTAAATACCACTTCAGTCTTGGGTAACACCCCTACATCTTCCTCAGTAAAGACCGAAGCAAAGAATTCATTCAGTCTCTATGCTATAGCCTTGTCTCCTCTTACTGCCCCTTTTACCCCTCTATCATCTAATGGTCCAATTGACAAAGAGCGGATCACAGTTGCTGGTTACTGTAGGGCCCTAAGTGGGCATGCTCCGGATAAATGCCACGTTCAACTAGCCATGCAGTGGGAATTGGAATTGGGCATAGATGTTAACACATTTGTTTGGGGAGTTGTGGTGGAAAGAATCCCTAGATTGATAGCAGGGGCTAGACTCCGAGATCTTAGAATGAGCCTATATCTCACCCATAGAGCGTGGAGGGCAGGATTTGCAGAACATAACAGTTGTCCATGGTGCAGGGTGACGGGGGCACATTTAGGGCATATGTTTTGGGGGTCTGTACAGGTGGGTACGTTTTGGAACAGAATCCAGCAATATTTGGGGAAATTGTTGGGGCAGGCTTTGACGCTGACCCCGGGTTTGGCTATCTTGGATACCCCTCATCCTTTGGGACTTACTAAAGCAAGGAATAGACTGATGGTGAGGAAAAGTTGCCTTGTCGCTAAGCAGTGTATACTCACAGGTGGAGGGACCCAGGTGGCCCAGGTTACGGGGAGGGGCGGAATACACTGCACCAACTAGTCTTATGGAAGGGGGAAGCCTCCAGGTGACACATGAAGAAGAGAGAACTTTTTCTGGTTATATGGTCCCCATATCTGGACGGCATCTCCGCCAAGGTGAGAAATGATATCTTAACAATATAAGTTGGATGGAATGGTGGATAGATAGCCCCTTAGGGAGGGTGGGAGGAGGGAGGTAGGGAGGTGGTAAGGGGAGAGGGTGGATGGAAGTGATAAATTGTTAAACTGTTAATTGACTTGTAGAAGGTTAACAATGGGTCATAGGTTAGAGCATACACTATGAATGAACCAATGGTATGAATCTTATAATGTGGTTATAAATGTTATAGCCCTACATGTCAAGTAGGCCTATGTGTTATGGTGTTAATATAAAAGTTTTAAATATAAAATCTCCGGCGGCTATAAGTGTACCCACCTGCTGGGAAAGATCTAGTGATACTGTTAATCAAACAAGATAAGCTAGCCAATTTATGCTTGGAGGGGGGAGGGGGAGAGGGGAGGTGGGGGATGAGTAGGGACAAAAAAAGATATAAATGTAAAAAAAAGGTGCTAGATGGTACGGTTGTTTTGTCTGAATATTTTCAATGATGTATCAAAGCATCTATATATTGGAAAAGTTGATGTTTTTCATTAATAAAAATGATCTAAACATAAAGTTTCAGTACCTGACCCCTTCCAAAATCAGCCTATCCCGAATCCAATTTTCCCCTCTCTTCTAGGAACACCCTCCAACTGATCCACATCTGCTTCTTCAATAAGCATGGTTCGGAACAATGTATCCTTGAAGGATACTAGCAAAAGACTGAAGTTAGGGCATATTGACAGAGAGGTTCCAATAAAGACAAAAGTAACCCAAATGCCCTTAAGTACAGAGCAGGGGAACAAAAGAACAGATATGAAGACTGGCAGTATTCCAGGTTAGAAAACCCCTTTTATTAATGACCCCCTACGCGTTTCAGCCATATGAGAGGGCAAACCTTCAGACAAACCTTTCATGTAAATAAAGACATTGACAACGCTCTTACATGGCAAATCTCATGAAATGAAAGGTTTTTCTGAAGGTTTGCCCTCTCATATGTTACCCCCCTGAAGAAGGCCGTTGGCCGAAATGCGTAGGGGTCATCAATAAAAGGGTTTTTCTAACCTGAAATACTGCCAGTCTTCATATCTGTTCTTTTGTTCCCGTGGTTTCTACAGATACTTTGTTGCTTTTCTTTGTGTGCCTTAAGTACAGAGCAGAAAGAGCTTAAGGATTCCAAATTACCCCTGCCTACTGATAGCCAGATTAATATGAATAAAATACAGCCTCTAAAATGCTTGTATGCAAATGCTAGAAGTCTAAAGAATAAGATGGGAGAGTTAGAATATATAGCACTAAATGAAAGGTTAGATATGATTGGAATATCAGAGACATGGTGGAAGGAGGACAACCAGTGGGACACTGTGATACCTGGGTACAAACTATATCGTAATGATAGAGCTGATCAAATTGGTGGAGGGGTTGCGCTCTATGTTAGAGAGGGCATTGACTCAGAAAGGATTAAAGTTTTGCAGGAAAAAAAATCTGCTGTAGAATCTATGTGGATTGAAATTCCATATAAAAGGGGGAAGGCGATGGCAGTGGGGGTGTAGTATCGAGCACCTGGCCAGAATGACCAAATGGATGATGAAATTCTCAAAAAAATCAAGGAAGCTAACAAATGTTACAGCACAGTAATAATAATGGGTGATTTCAATTACCCCGGTATCGACTGGGTCAGTGTCACGTCAGGACATGCTAGGGAGATAAAGTTCCTAGATGAAATAAATGACTGCTTCTTGGAGCAGCTGATTCATGAACCAACCAGAGGGGAAGCCATATTAGACCTAGTCCTTAGTGGAACACCAGATCTAGTGCAAGAGATAAGGGTGTTGGGGCCACTTGGCAATAGTGATCATAGCATGATCGCCTTTGATTTAATTAGTGGAGGAGGGATAGTATGGAAATCCACAGTACTACCTTTTAATTTTCGAAAGGGAGACTATGATAAAATGAGGAAAACAGTTAAAAAAAAACTAAAAGGAGCAGTTACGAAGGTTAAAGACGTACATCAAGCTTGGGTGTTGTTGAAAAATACTATCTTGGAAGCCCAGACCAGCTGTATTCCACGCTTTAAGAAAAGTGGAAGGAAGTCCAAAAAACTGCCAGCATGGTTTAAAGGTGAGGTC
This sequence comes from Ichthyophis bannanicus, assembly GCA_033557465.1. Classification (NCBI taxonomy): domain Eukaryota; kingdom Metazoa; phylum Chordata; class Amphibia; order Gymnophiona; family Ichthyophiidae; genus Ichthyophis; species Ichthyophis bannanicus. The sequence goes on along the minus strand of CM066032.1, from coordinate 359,833,341 downwards.
AGAGAGGCTGTTGTTGCCAAAAAAGCATCTTTCAGGAAATGGAAAAAAGAGCCAAACGACAAAACCTGGAAACAGCACAAGCACTGGCAAGTCAAATGCAAAGCATTGATAAGGCAAGCAAAGAGAATTTGAGAAGAAGCTTGCTGCGGAAGCAAAAACGCGAAATAAAGACCTTTTCAAGTACATTCGTAGCAAAAAACCTGTGAGAGAGTCAGTTGGTCCATTAGATGATAAAGGGGTTAAAGGAGCACTAAGAGGCGATAGTGGAGAGACTGAATGAATTCTTTGCTTCGGTCTTTACTGAGGAAGATGTAGGGATGTTACCCATGACTGGAGTGGTATTTAAAGGTGCGGAAGAATTGAAGGAAATATCGATACATCGGGAAGATGTCTTACAACTATTAGATAAACTGAAGAGTAGCAAATCACCTGGACCGGATGGTATACATCCAAGGGTGTTGAAAGAACTGAAATATGAGATTGCAGATCATATTGTTGAAATCATCTGTAATACCTGAAGATTGGAGGATGGCCAATGTAACGCAAATTTTTAAAAAGGGTTCCAGGGGTAATCTGGGAAACTACAGACCGGTAAGCCTGATGTCAATACTGGGAAAGATTGCAAGAATCATTATATAGAACACAATTAGTGAACATGTAGATAGTCATGGCTTGATGGGAGACAGCCAACATGGCTTTAGCCAAGGAAGGTCTGGTTTTACTAATATGTTGTGTTTTCTTTGAAGGTGTGTCGATTGATATAGTGTATCTGGATTTCAGAAAGCCTTTGACAAGATCCCTCAAGAGAGATTCTTGGCGAAATTAAAAAGTCATGGGATAGAAGGCAGTGTACTATTGTGGATCAGGAACTCATTAAAAGATAGAAAGCAGAGGGTAGGGCTAAATGGCCAATTTTCCCAATGGAGAAAGGTCAATAGTGGAGTACCCCAGGGATCTGTGCTGGGTCCACTGCTTTTAACATATTTGTAAATGACCTGGAAATGGGAATAATGAGTGAGGTAATCAAATTTGCAGATGACACAAAATTATTCAAAGTTGTTGAAACCCAAGAGAATTGTAAACAATTGCAAGAGGACCTTGATAAATTGGAAGACTGGATGTTCAAATGGAGAAGAAATTTAATGTGGACAAGTGCAAAGTCATGCACCTAGGAAAGAACAACCCAAATTATGGTTACACGTTGCAAGGTTCCATATTAGGAACCACCACCCAGGAAAAAGATAGGCATCATCGCGGATAACATGTTGAAACCCTCTGTCCAGTGTACAGTGGTGGCCAAGAGATAAATAGAATGCTAGGTATCATAAGGGAGAGAATGGAGAATAAATCAAAGGATATTATAATACCTCTGTATCGTCCCATGGTGCAACCGCACAGTGAATATTGTATGCAATTCTGGTCACCGTATCTTTTTTTTTTTCCATTTATTTTTTTATTGAGATTCCTTCTTAACTTACAACCCAATCAATGCATATAACAAACATTTTCCCCCTGTCTCCCTTCTATTACCCTACCCTACGTTTTACTCCCCCCAGCTCTTATACAACACATTATGTACTCTACATTTGTCGTCCCCCCCCCTTGTCCCCCCATTCTTCTATTGAACACCCCTTATAAACAGTCCGATACAATATCATCAACTTTTATGTTAGTCTTCAATTACGGTACTTCCAGTCCCAGTATCTCACCATTTGCTTTATCTAAATAACATCCATTTTTCTAAGGCTTGTCCTACCCTTGTACGTAAGCATTATACACAGGTCAATACAGATCTACTGGCTCCATGCCCCGCCCCCCTGTGTGTTTCCAATCATTTGAACACATTCTTCCACTGCTTCATCACCTTGACCCCTTTCCCCTTCCGCAACCCTATCAATCTATGGATCAAACACAGCAATGCTACCCTGCGTATGAAATCCCCTTTCCTTGGCAATCTTGTTCCTATCCAGAATTTAGCAATTTCCCCCCGTGCCGCTACTATACAGTGATGCAACACATCTTTCTCCCTTTCCGGAATCTCCTCCCCCATATACTGTAACAAACACACTTCCAGTTCCTCTCTAACCGGTAGCCGGTCATCTCATGGATGATGTCCAACACCTCCTCCCAGTAATGGGTTATTTTCCCACAGCTCCACCACATGTGCAATAGTGTGCCCCTCTCCTGGCATCCCCTCCAACACTGATCTGTTTGTCCCCATCCCACTCTACATTTGCGTACCACCTGAGCAGCACCTTATATGCATTTTCTTTGATTTTTGTGGCTACCGAAATACCCACCACTGTTTGTACTATTATGTCCCAAGTCTGTTCCCCCCACTCCATGCCTAAATCCTCTTCCCACTTTTTCATATACTCTAATTCACCTTCGCCCCCTTCCAGTAAACCTTTGTAGATTTTAGACAACGCTCCTTTATATCCCATATTCCCTGTGCACAGAGCCTCAAACCATCCCCGCTTACTCCACAGACCCTGCCACACCTTCCTCTGCTTTAGGAAATGGCCCAGTTGCAGATAGCTATAATAAGAACATAAGAACATAAGATATGCCATACTGGGTCAGACCAAGGTCCATCAAGCCCAGTATCCTGTTTCCAACAGTAGCCAATCTAGGACATATGTACTGTCACAGGGTGGACCTAGGGCAGCATGAGAGAATGCAGGGCAGTATGAATGATCAAGGAAAAAGTGACAGGATGAATGAAAGAATGCTTGACAGTTGCCAGGGACAACGAAAGCACACGTGCCCAGAGCCCAGAGAGACACACCCCGGGAGTAAGGCACGGGACTCTGCTTCACCTAATGAAGCGCAGCTGAAGAAAGGTGGAGTCAGAAAACACATAGATAAAACGGACTACCAAACATTCAGAGGTAGGCTACCTTGGAGAGAGAGGCTACCTTCGAGTGGGAGGCAAGCTTGGAGAGAGAGACTACCTTGGAGAGAGAGGCAAGCTTGGAGAGAGAGGCAAGCTTGGAGAGAGAGACAGCCTTGGAGAGAGAGGCGTTCTTACAGACAATCTTGGAGAGAGGAGCCGAGTAGGCAATCCTGGAGAGAAGAATTGTGGAAAGAGTCCAGAGACCTGTGTGGCTCTGAGAGAAGGCAACTGAAATATAAGAAAGCTGCAATAGCAGATACAGGGGAAAAGAAGGGATATAAGGGATATTTGCCCTCTAAAAGGGAAGAGTCTTGGAGGCATAAAAATACCCTTACAAAGCCTGGACATTTAGAGGCTGATAGCAAGTTTTCTCCTGTTTATAAAAGTATTAAAAGAAGGGAATTTCACCTACCGAGAGAAGCAGAAGAAATCCCTTATTACAGTGAACTCTTAGCTCCAAGAGAAACGCCGTTACACAGTTTGCAATTGGGTACAGCTGAGCCGGGAGAGCTGAGGCAGACCCAGCAGGGAGCGTATCACAATTACTCAGCTAACAAGCTAAACAGAGACCTGAGCTATCCACTGAAGCACCAGCGGGGGCAGGGTTCTAGAAAACAGCATACAGAGTTTGGTGACCTTCCCCAGGGAAGCAGTGCTACTCAGAGGAAGAGGAACTTCCTAACTAACGAGGCAAATCTGCCATACTTTTATTCTACATTAGAAGTGGGCAATGCAGATTCCACCGGACCAGAATTGATGGAATATGAGGATTCTGGTGCATTAGAAGATACAGAATTAATGGAATGTTCTCTTACTACAAAAGAACCTGAATACTCCTTAAGGTAAAGGTTGGTGTAACCTTAATTCCATATGCAGGTATAAAAGGCTACAAACTCTCTCTCTCTCCCTAGCCAAACAGACAAAGTAGGCTGTTTGTTCTTTTCTTTTGTTTGACGTTATATGCTGAAGAAAGCTATTTGTGTTATCCAGTTACTTGATGTTATAAGCCAAGTTAGGCTATTACTTTCTGTTGTTAAAGAAGAAAACCTCAAAGGGACGGGGAATAAAACCCTAAAAGAAGAGAAAGTCTTATGTGTGATTTGTATAGATACAAGCACGGCACAACTACCACCCTCATGAGCCAAACCATACCAGCAGTCAAGGCTGGGGCGGATGAGGTGTGACAGTACCTAGCAGTTTCCCCAAAAGACACAGGTTCCACAATGCTTGTACTGGGTCAAGCATTGATATCTTCGGTCACTTCTTAATAATGGTTTATGGACCTTTCCTCCAGGAACTTGTCCAAACCTTTTTTAAACCCAGCTACACTAACAGCCTTTACTACATCCTCCGGTAACAAATTCCAGAGTTTGATTATTTTATTTTATTTATTTATTTACATTCTCTTATATACCGTGCTCTTCTGCATCACTGCGGATTACATTGAACAAACTGAAATTACATTGAACAGGGCATTATAACTTGGAAATAACTATTTTACAGGGAACATGGGATATTATAGGGTTAAGCGGCTTGCCCAAAACCACAAGGAGCACCTGTGGGACTAGAAACCACAGTCTTTCTGGCCCAAGGTTGCTGTCCTCTAGTGGGATTTGAACCCCCAACCTTCCGGCCTGAAGTACCTTGCCCCAACCACTAGCCCACTCCTCCTCCTACACATTGAAGGAAAAATATTTTCTTTTATTTGTTCAAATCTATTTTATTCAAATTTTCAACAGGTCCAAACAGGAAGTAACATTACAGGCAGCATCATACAACAAACAGCATTACCAACATCTAATTGTAAATTGGTACACATGACAATGCAGAAAGACTACAGAGTACTAATGGGAAGAAAAGATGCTGGCAAAACAAACCAGCAGAGCTGAGTAGGGTGGGAAAAATAAATGCGCCCCGCAACCCCAACAGGGCCACACCAGTCGTAGAGGTAATCCCAAACAGCAACATGCACCAGCAAGGCCCAAGCGTCCCAGGGATCCCACACCGCTTATTTGCCCGTCACTTGGCACTCCCAGGGAAGTGAGGCCTCACCCCACCCACCCACCCCCTTCACATCCAAACCACCACAAACCCTACAAACAGACAACCCAAACAAGCCACCATCAAGAAAACACTGGACCCCCAACATACCCCCATAGTCCCGTCACCTCCAACACAAAACCAGCAACACCCAACGCAAGGAGGGCAGACCCAGGGTGGGCTCTTCTCCCGGGTCCATCCCCGTCTACACTAGGCCCAGGTGACCCCCCCCCAATTAGCCCCTTACCCTAGCACCCCCCCTAACCTTCCCGCAACCCATCCACCCCTCCCATCCCAACCCCCTCCCCTCCCTAATTCCATTATTCGGCAGCCTCCCACCCAGGTGTGTGCATAATAAGGAAAGAGATGGCTGAACTACCCATAAGGGACCACACAGGAAGCCAACCACAGGGAACCTTCAGGGCCCACCCAAGACCCTACAGCGCACCCGAGGAGGCAAGAGAGAAAGATGCGGACCCCAGCCGTCCAAAAACCGTTGCCAACGCCGTGGGCAACCACTCGCATATATCCTATTCATGAGCAGCAACCCATGCAACTTAACCCTCCACATGCCATACGTAGGCCCTACAGCCGTTAACCACTGCTGAAGCACAGTCAAACGGGCAATCAACAACACCAAGCGCAGCCAACGCAAGACATGAGGCCCTAGCTTCCCCTTCCACTCCTCATCCCATACATCCAGCACCACATTGCCAGCACTCAAATAAAGGGGCTGCTGCGTACAAAGCACCAAATAGGCCAGTACTTTCCTCCAAAAGTCCTGGGCCGTCGAACACGTCCAAAACATATGTCCCAACGTCGCCTGGGGCTCTCCACACCTAGGACAGTCAGGAGACGTCGCAACACCCGCTCTCCATGCCCTATGAGGCGCATAGTGCAGCCGGCGCAAGATTTTAAACTGGGCATCTCTGTGAAGCACCATCACACTCAATTCAGAAAGGCCCGCCAGAGCTCGTAAAAGCTCGTCTGCAGTTACCACCTGGCCGAGGTCCAAAGTCCATGCGCTCGCTAAATCCTCCAAGGTGATCGGCTGTACAAACTCCCAAAGCATTTTATGCAGACCCGAAACCTTCACTCTCTGGTCTCCCCCTCGTAGTGCCAGCTCCAAGTCAGAACTAACCTCCCCTCTTAGAGCCTCCCTGGGGATGCCACGAATATAACTACGGAGTTGCATGTACGGGAAGACATCCCATGGTACCAGGGGATACTGCCGAGATAATACAGAAAAACTTTCCACCACCCCTTCCACCGTCACCATCTGCTCCAAATTCTCCAGGCCCAGTCCCGCCCATCTAGCGAATGAAGATTCCGCCATACCTGCTGGAAAGTCTGCGTTGCCTCTAATCGGAAGATAGGGAGAATAGCGCGCCTTCAGCCGACGCCCTGCACAGAAGGACCGCCAGGCCTGCCCCACCGGCGCCAAAACAGACCCCCGGAGGTCAGGGGACAACCCGCGAGCTCCCGAAGCATGTAAAATATACCTCAAATGGAAGGGACGGACCGCCTCCCGAAGCAGACCCAGAGGCGAGTAATCATCCAGATCCCAGAGCCAATCCCGCGCAAACCGAAGGAGGCAAGCCACATTATACTTCCGCAGGTCAGGAATCCCTAGACCTCCCCAGCTCCCTAGGTTGTTGCAGGACCACCAGTCGTACCCGTGGCCTACGCCCTCCCCAAAGAAATCGATTAAGAAGTGCGTTTAGCTTCTGAAGATCGGAGCGCCGAAGAAACAGCGGAAGAAGCTGAAGCATGTAAAGAATCTTGGGGAAAATAGCCATCTTATATAAAGCTACTCTACCACCCAGGGAGAGCGGCAAGTCCCGCCACTTCTATACTGTGAGCGACACAGTCGCTACCAACTTGGAAACATTGAGGCAATAGAGATCACGCAAACGCGCCGGCAAGTGAATACCCAAATATTTGAAATGCCCCGCCGCCCACTTCAGAGGAAATTCCCCCGGCCAGGTCGACGACGTCTCCCGACCCACCCACATCGCCTCAGATTTGTCTAGATTCAATCGTAGGCCCGAAGGCACACCATACTCCTGAATAAGTTGTAACAAATGGGGCAGCCCTTCTATGGGATCCGCTAAATGAACAAGCAGATCGTCCGCAAACGCCGCAATTCGAAATTCCTCCCCTCCAATAGAAACACCCCGAAACTCCGTGGCGTGTCGGATCTGGATCAATAGAGGCTCCAACGTTAAAACAAATAAAAGCGGGGATAAGGGACACCCCTGACGAGTTCCCTTCTGAATGCAGAAATCTGCGGACATATGCCCATTCACCAGTAAGGCGCCCTTCGGATCAGCATACAATAAGCGAACCACGTCTACAAAAAAGCCGGAAAACCCCATTGCCCCAAGAACTGTAAAATAGTTATCCCTGTAAAATAGTTATTCCCTGTAAAATAGTTATCTCCAAGTTATAATGCCCTGTTCAATGTAATTTCAGTTTGTTCAATGTAAACCGCACTGATGCAGAATAGCGCGGTATATAAGAGAATGTAAATAAATAAATAAATAAAATAAATAAACCTGATACATGAATTCCCAGTTTACTCGATCAAACGCTTTCTCAGTATCAAAGCTAATAAGGAGAGAGCCGAGGTCCACCGACTGCCGGGAACTCATAGATAGCAAAATCCGTTGCACATTGGATGCGGCATAATGGCCCCGCACAAACCCCACTTGATCCCGATGTATCAAATCCGGTAGAAACCGCGCCAACCGATCCGCCATGATTTTGGCCAGAATCTTAATGTCGACATTAAGGAGCGAGATAGGTCGATACGAGCCAGGCTGAAGCGGGTCTCGTCCGGGTTTCGGTAATATGGTCACCAAGGCTCTATTGGCCTCAAAGGAGAACCTCCCCCCCTTAACCAGATCCTCAAAATAGCCCACCAGGGGTCCCACGATGACATCGCCCATAGCTTTAAAAAATTCACCCCGGTACCCATCCACCCCCGGGGCCCTGCCAGTCTTCAAAGTCTTGATCACACTCTGCACCTCACGCCCCGACAAAGGCTGATTGAGAGCCTGCAGGCCCTCAGCACTAAGTTTCGGCAAGAGACAGTTCCGGAGAAAAACCCGACCCTGCTCCTCCGGAGCCCCCTCGTCCGCATACAGCTTTCGAAAAAAGTCCAAAAACACCGCCTCAATATCCGCGGCTCCCCGCCGGAGAGTCCCGTCTGGATGACGAACGGCTCCGATAGTACGGGGCCCCCCGGGAGGCCGCACCAACGCAGACATCAAACGACCCGCCTTATTCCCATGCTGATATAGTTTATATCAGTAGTACAACATGGATTTCTGCGCCCGACGATGCAAAAGCAGCTCCAATTCTGTCTGAAGGTCCCGCAGCACACGCTGATGCCCTGCCGTCCGACAACCAGCCACTTACCTCCGTGCCTTCCCCAATTCTTTTTCTAACTGCAAAATCCGCCGGTTCAACTGCTTACGCCGCATACTAGTGTAGTTGATAATGTCCCCTCTCAAAACAGCCTTCCCAGCCTCCCAAAAGAGGGTAGGAGATAGCTCCGGCCGATCATTGAAAGCCACGTATTCTGCCCAACGGTCCCGGATATGCCGTTCAAATTGCACATCACCAGTAAATTCCAACGGGTATCTCCAGAGCTGAGCCCGACCAGGAGTATAATCACGCAGTTCCAAAAGTACCATCGCGTGATCCGAAAGGACCGAGGGGCTCACCTCTGCGCACCGGACCCAGCTGAATAAAGAATCCGAGATCAAAAAATAATCGAGGCGGGACCAAGAGCCATGTGCTCTAGACATATGGGTGTAGTCCCGCTCCCCCGGGTGTAAGACCCGCCAGATATCCAAAAGCTTATGCCCCTCGCACAGGCCCCACAAATGCCATCGAGACCTCTGACTCCGACTTACGACTGGCCCAGACCTGTCCAAGTTCACGTCCAGCACTTCATTGAAATAGCCGCCTAAGATCACCTGATATCCAGTAGTGGCATCTAGAAGCCGGGTCAGAGCCTGAAAAAAACGGGCCTCATACACATTCGGCGCATAAATCGAGCAAAGAGCCACCTTTCTACCCACCAGCAATCCCCTCACACAGACATATCTACCTTCCAAATCAGTGTCCACGCTTTCTTCAACCCAATTCACCGATCTAGTGATTAAAATGGCCACACCCCGCTTCCGCCCTACCGCCGGGGACCCATAGACTTTAGTTACATGACCTTTACATAACTTGTCATGTTCCGCAGCACATTGATGAGTCTCCTGCAGCATAATAACCCCAATCTGTTTGCGTTGCAAGTGTTGAAACACTTTATAGCGCTTTATTGGGGAACCCAATCCACACACATTCCACGATGCAATCCTAACTCCTACACTCATCACTCATGTCCGTGTAACCACTGACTGACACATACCAGCACTTCCTCTGACGGAGACCCCCCCAGCCTAGGGCCCCCATCCAACCATTGAGAAGAGATCCCAAAGCCTCCATATCCACACACAAACAGTCAGGCATCCAACCAATCTCTCTAGCACCCCAGTTAACCAAACACACACCACATCACGCTCCCCCACCCTAGCCCTACCCTAACCCCCCCTCCCATCCCATCTACCGGTGGCCATATCCCTCCCGACCCCAACAGCACCCCCACCATTCCACCCCCCCAATACCCCAGTCCTACTCCACGCCAGCCCGTTCTTCCGCTGGCCCTGCCACGACTCCCGTAGCATGCAGGGCCCCTCCCCCCCCCAAGATATTAAGAGCATATCCAAAACCCCATACCCAAACCTGGGATGGTCGCCATGCTAGGGCCCCCCTCTTGACCACCCATAATCACAGCCCCAACAAACAGGCAAACACTCCCCACAGCACATTTCGGCCCAAACAATCAGCCCCCAGGACTTTCACAAGGATTCCCCAAGGCCTTCAGGGCTCCATTCTGCCTGAGAAATTGGAGTTGGACAGAACTAGGAAAATGGAAAAAAAACATTCCACAAATAGCCTGTCTAACCTAGGCAAGACTACGTAATACATGCAGAAAAGAGTAGGCAAGGGGGGAATTACAGCAACCAGGCCTCCGCCCCTAAATTTGAGAAAAACGGGAAGGAGAAAAAAATGGGAAATGAAATGAAGAAGACAAAGGCAATCACGAAAGAAAATTATAGAAAAAGAAAATATATAAAAGAAAAAAGGAAAAGAAAGAAAAACAAAAACTGCTCTTAAAGACCAGCCTCCAGGAATAGCACAGTCACCTCCAATAAGGGTAGACAAGGCTGTGCTCAATATCCCCAAAGAGTAGGCAAACATGACAGTTCGCAGGGTCCAAGTCCGAGTCCTCGCAGCTCAGTGAAAGCACCAGAGTCAGCCAAGGCAGTTGCAGAAATCCATCGCTGCTTTAGGCGTCAAAAAAGTCCGTCTGCCATCAGCACATTCCACACGCAGGGTCGCTGGGTAGGCCACCGTGAAACGCAGGCCCCGCTCAATCAGTCGGCCACACACCTCTTTGAAGGCTCGACGACGCTGCGAAACCCCAGTAGAATAATCCTGGAAGATTAGGACCTTGCATGCTGCATTCTCGGAACGATGCTGCTGTCTCGATGCGCGCAAAACACCCTCCTTCTGGGCAGCATTGAGGAAGCGTGCGATCACCGCCCTGGGCCTGCTATCCCCAGAGCGATAGGGCCCCAATCGGTGCACTCTCTCCAGCATGATAGCTCCCAGATCCGCCGCTAGAGGTAAGTTGGCCGGCAGCCAGCGCTCCAAATATTGCAGCAAATCTTTCTCCTTCACTGATTCTTCTATGCCGATGAAGCGCAAATTGTTCCGACGAATGCGGTTTTCCAGATCTTCAAGCTTCTCCTCATGCTTTCTCAAAGCTTCTTCGAGCTTGCTAATCCGGGCCTCATCCTGCACACGTGCATCTTCCAGAGAGCTGATGCGGTGCTCAGCCTGCTCAACTCGGCTGGTGAAATCAGAGACCGCCGTTGCTACCGCTGCGATCTGCGATGCTAGCCCGCCAAGACGATCTTCCAAAGCCGCCACCACAGCCTTGGAAACGTCCGCCACTATCGTCGGCGCGGCCGTCAACGCTGGCACATCAGAAGCCCCGTCCGCCATCTTAGCTTCTCCACTGCGGGGCTTCTCCCGCCTCGGTGTCTTGGTTGCCATGAAGGTACGCCTTCCCACAAATTCGAGGTTAGGGTTCCGGTCAGACTACAACTGTTCTCCCCCTCGCTATGGTAAAAACCAAGGCTAAAAAGTTAGGCAACGACAGTGGGGGAGGGAGCAGGCTCCGGAGCTAAGGAGGACACGTCCTGCCTAGCCCACCATGCCACCGGAAGTCTCATATTTTCTTTTATTAGTCTTAAATAGTTTACCCTGTAGCTTCATTGCATGTCCCCTAGTCTTTCTATATTCTGATAATGTAAACAATCGATCTACGTTTACCCGTTCCACTCCGTTCATTAATTTATAGATTTCTATCATATCTCCTCTCAGCCGTCTCTTTTCCAGGTTAAAGAGCCCTAACCTTTTTAGCCTTTCTTCATAGGAGTATCCTTCCATCCCCTTTACCATTTTGGTGGCTCTTCTCTGAACCTTTTCTAATAACGCTATATCCTTTTTAAGATACGGTGACCGGAATTGCACACAATATTCAAGGTGCGGTCTCACCATGGAACGATATAGAGACATTATAATATCTTTTGTTTTATTTTCCATTCCATTCCTTATGATACCTAGCATTCTATTTGCTCTCTTGGCCACCGCTGCACACTGGGCCGAGGGTTTTAACATGGTATCCACAATGACGCCTTAATCTTTTTCCTGGGTGGTGGTTCCTAATGTGGAACCTTGCATCGTGTAACCATAGTTTGGGTTGTTCTTCCCTAGGTGCATAACTTTGCACTTGTCCACATTAAATTTCATCTGCCATTTTGATGCCCAGTCTTCAAATTTATCAAGATCCTCTTGCAATTTTCCACAATCCTTTTGGGTTTTAACAACTTTAAATAGTTTTGTGTCATCTGCAAATTTGATAACCTCACTCGTTATTCCACTTTCCAGGTCATTAATGAATATGTCAAAAAGCAGCGGACTCAGAAGAGATCCCTGGGGTACACCACTATTCACCTTTCCCCATTGGGAAAATTGACCATTTAGCCCTACCCTCTGCTTTCTATCTTTTAACCAGTTCCTGATCCACAGTAGTACACTGCCTCCTATCCCATGACTCTTTAGTTTTGCCAAAAGTCTCTGATGAGGGACCTTGTCAAAGGCTTTCTGAAAGTCCAGATACACTATATCAACCGACTTACCTTTCTTTGTCCATCTGTTTATTCACACCTTCAAAAAAACATAACAGATTACTAAGACAAGATCTTCCTTGTCTAAAGCCATGTTGGCTGTCTCCCATTAGGTCATGACTATCTACATGCTGAGTAATTTTATTCTTTATGATGGCTTTTAGCATTTTTCCCGGTACTGACGTGAGGCTCACCGGTCTGTAGTTTCCCAGATCACCGCTGGAACCCTTTTTAAAAATTGGCGTTACATTGGCAATCCTCCAATCATCAGGTATTAGAGATGATTTTAATGATAGTTCACAGATTACTAATAGCAGGTCTGCAATCTCGTATTTCAGTTCTTTCAACACCCTTGGATGTATACCATCCGGCCCAGGTGATTTGCTACTCTTCAGTTTATCTTACATCTAATAGTTGTAATATATCTTCCCGATGTATCGATATTTCCTTCAATTCTTCCGCACCTTTAAATACCACTTCAGTCATAGGTAACATCCCTACATCTTCCTCAGTAAAGACCAAAGCAAAGAATTCATTCAGTCTCTCCGCTATCGCCTTGTCGCCTCTTAGTGCCCCTTTAACCCCTCTATCATCTAATGGACCAACTGACTGACTCACAGGTTTTTTGCTACGAATGTACTTGAAAAAGTCCTTATTTTGTGTTTTTGCTTGCGCAGCAAGCTTCTTCTCAAATTCTCCCTTTGCCTGCCTTATCAATGCCTTGCATTTGACTTGCCAGTGCTTGTGCTGTTTCCAGGTTTTGTTGTTTGGCTCTTTTTTCCATTTCCTGAAAGATGCTTTTTTGGCAACAACAGCCTCTTTGACCTCACCTTTAAACCATGCTGGCAGTTTTTTAGACTTCCTTCCACTTTTCTTAAAGCGTGGCATACAGCTGGTCTGGGCTTCCAAGATAGTATTTTTCAACAACACCCAAGCTTGATGTAAGTCTTTAACCTTTGCAACTGCTCTTTTTAGTTTTTTCTTAACTATTTTCCTCATTTTATCACAGTCTCCCTTTCGAAAGTTAAAAGGTAGTACTGTGGATTTCCTTAGCTATCCCTCCTCCACTAATTAAATCAAAGGCGATCATGCTATGATCACTATTGCCAAGTGACCCCAACACCCTTATCTCTTGCACTAGATTTGGTGTTCCACTAAGGACTAGGTCTAATATGGCTTCCCCTCTGATTGGTTCATGAACCTGCTGCTGCAAGAAGCAGTCATTTATTTCATCTAGGAACTTTTATCTCCCTAGCATGTCCTGCCATGACACTGACCCAGTCGATACTGGGGTAATTGAAGTCACCCATTATTATTACTGCGCTGTAATTTTTGTTAGCTTCCTTGATTTCTTTGAGCATTTCATCATCCATTTGTTCATTCTGGCCAGGCGGTCGATAGTACACCCCCACTGCCATCGCCTTCCCCTTTTTACGTGGAATTTCAATCCATAGAGATTCTACAGCAAATTTTGTTTCCTGCAAAACTTTAATCCTTTGTGAGTCAATGCCCTCTCTAACATAGAGCGCAACCCCTCCACCAATTTGATCAGCTCTATCATTATGATATAGTTTGTAGCCAGGTATCAGTGTCCCACTGGTTGTCCTCCTTCCACCATGTCTTTGATATTCCAATCATATCTAACCTCTCATTTAATGCTATATATTCTAACTCTCCCATCTTATTTTTTAGATTTCTAGCATTTGCATACAAGCATTTTAGAGACTGTTTTTTATTCATATTAATTTGGCTATTGGTAGACATGGGTAATTTGGGATCTTTAAGGTCTGTCTGCTCCATACTCGAGGGCATTTGGGCTACTTTACTCTTTTTTGGAACCTCTCTGCTTTTGGTAGTATCCTTCAAGGATAAATTCTTCCAAACCATCCACTCTTTGGCGACTGTCGGCTTTCCCCTATTATCTAGTTTAAAAGCTGCTCTATCTCCTTTTTAATGGTTAATGCCAGCAGCCTGGTTCCATCCCGGTTAAGGTGAAGCCCATCCCTTCGGAAGAGCCCCTCCTTTCCCCAGAATGTTCCCCAGTTCCTAACAAATCCAAAACCCTCATCTCTGCACCATTGTCTCATCCACACATTGAGACTCCGGAGCTCTGCCTGCCTTTTGCGTCCTGCGCTTGGAACGGGAAGCATTTCGGAGAACGCTACCCTGGAAGTTCTGGATTTCAACTTCCTACCTAAAAGCCTAAATTTAGCCTCCAGAACCTCCCTACCACATTTTCCTATGTGATTGATATCAGCATGTACCAAGACCGCAGATCCTTTGAGGAGAGGCCATATATGTCCCTCATCCCTTCAAAATCCCTTACTCCTTCTTTCTGAACCACTTACATAAGAACATAAGAACATAAGATATGCCATACTGTGTCAGACCAAGGTCCATCAAGCCCAGTATCCTGTTTCCAACAGTGGCCAATCTAGGTCATACATACCTAGCAGTTTCCCCAAAAGACACAGGTTCCGCAATTCTTGTACTGGGTCAAGCACTGATATCCTGGGTCCCTTCTTAATAATGGTTTATGGACCTTTCCTCCAGGAACTTGTCCAAACCTTTTTTAAAACCAGCTATACTAACAGCCTTTACTACATCCTCCGGTAACAAATTCCAGAGTTTGATTACACGTTGAGTGAAAAAATATTTTCTTTTATTAGTCTTAAATAGTTTACCCTGTAGCTTCATTGCATGTCCCCTAGTCTTTCTATATTCTGATAACGTAAACAATCGATCTACATTTACCCGCTCCACTCCGTTCATTAATTTATAGACTTGTGCGACTTGTATCAATCCCCGCTTAGCCCACCTCCGTAGGACCCTCCTATCAGCCCCCTGTCCCTCCTCAAAGCACGCCTCCAAGGACATCCCCTATGTGATCCCTTTATCCTGTACTTATATTTTCCTAAACTGTTGCCATAGACTCAAAGTACGAGTCTGTTTAATAATGGGGGTTGATCCCTTAGCTATCCCACCCCTCCATACTAATCCTTCTAATCCCACCCCCCTACTACATCCTCTTCCATTTGGACCCACACTTTCTGTTTCCCCCTATGCCAATCATATAGTGGTTTCAGCTGCGCTACAACATAATCCTTCCTAAAGTTAGGCACCCCCAGCCCTCCCTCTGCCTTGGCTCATTGCATTGTCCGCATGGCTACCCTAGGGCCCTTTTTATGCCATATAAATCTGTTGACCATCCTTTGGATGTGCTCTAATCTTTTCAGTGGTACCCATATTGGTAACGTCTGAAATAGGAACAGCAACCTGGGCAATAGCATCATCTTTACTATGGCTATACGCCCCAGCCAGGAATGATACTCTTGGCCCCACCTATCCAACCATCTTTCCACTTGTCCCCACAGCTTTGTGTAGTTTAAATCATATAATGAAAGCAGCCTATTTCCTATTAAAATCCCCATATATCGGATTGCACGCTGTGCCCACCTAAAAGGAAATTTTTTTTGCAATGTTCCCTGTGCCGCCTGATCTAATGACAAATTTAGTATTTCTGACTTTGTCCAATTGATGGTGAATCCCGATAATTTTCCAAATTCGCCTAGTTCCCACATAATTATTGGTAGGGAGACCTTTGGTTGAGGCACACTCAGTAAAATGTTATCCGCGAATAGGGATATCCGATAGTCCTTCTTCCCAATTCCTATCCCCTTCAAGTCCACATGTTCCCTTATCCGTGCCGCAAACGGCTCTATTGAGATAGCAAATAACAATGGTGAAAGGGGGCATCCCTGCCTCGTTCCCCTCCCTTGTTCGAAAAAGGCAGAGTACGCCCCGTTTACTCGTACACATGCCTTTGGGTTTTGGTACAACGCCTGTACCCATCCCAAGAAGTTCCCACCCAACCCCATTTTTTCCATCACCTGAAACAAAAAGGGCCACGACACTTGATCAAAGGCCTTTTCCGCATCCAGGGATAACAGTAATGCCTCCTCTCTATTCTGTTCACTGGACCATATTAAATTTAAAATCTTCCTAATGTTGTCTGCTACTTGCCTGCCCGGTATAAACGCCGCTTGATCCTGATGTACTAATAGCCCTATTATTTTATTCAGGCACGTCGCCAATATCTTTGCGAACAATTTGGCATCTAGATTCACCAATGAGATTGGTCTATACGATGCACAGTTTTGTGGGTCTTTCCCCTCTTTGGTTATTAGCGTTATCCCTGCCCAGCCAATGCACCTCCCTCCCGTGGCTGATTAAAGAGTCTCACTAGTGGCTGGATTAACATTTCCCCAAATTGTCGGTAAAATTTTGCAGTCAATCTGTCTAACCCCAGAGACTTATCAACCTTCAGCTGTTTTATAGCTACCATAACTTCCTCTGGTTTTATTGCCTTATTCAGCTCCCTTTGTGCTTCCTCCACCAACCTCGGCAGATGAGTTGAAGCTAAGTAACTCTGCACCCTACCCTTCTCTGGAGTCACCCTCGCTGCATACAAGGTGCGATAAAATTCTTTAAACGCCTCTCTTATTTCTTCATCCCTCTGGACTAACTTCCCTCCCGCATCACGCACCTTTAAAATATGTGCTCTAAGTTTCCGTTGTTTCAATTTTTGCACCATGTAGCAACCCGCTTTATTCCCTCCCTCAAAGAATTCCTGCCTTAATAGTTGCATGTGATACCGAATAATTTCGGCCTGCATGGCATTAATTTGTGCTCTCACTGCCAACACCTGACCACTGTACCCTCCTGTCCTGTCTTGTGCATCCATCTCTTCTAATCTCAAAAGCCTCAATCGTAGCTCTCTATTTCTGCCTTCCTTCTCTTTCTTTATACGCGCCCCCCATTTTATCAATACTCCTCTTATTACCGCTTTAAACCCATCCCACACCCCACCCCATGCCACTTCCCCATGGTCATTCCTACTAAAGTAATCCTTTAGCTCTCTTTCCACGTCCTCCTTAACTCTCTCATCTTCTAATAAAGATTCATTCAATCTCCAGAACTGATTCCCCTTCCCTTCTACCGCCACTGTTAGCACTACCCCCACCAGCGCATGATCTGACCATATTATTGGGTCCATCTCTGCCCCTTTAACCCTCCGGACCGCTTCTTTTGTTGCCCATATTACATCTATCCGCGAATAAGAACCATGCACTGGTGAAAAGTATGAAAATTGTTTTTTCCCAGGGTGCTGAAATCTCCAGCTATCCACTAGGCAATGTTGCTGCACAAAGTTATGGTATTTTTTCCTATCCGCCCTTCTCCCCTCCCTTTTCCCTGTGGCATCCCTTTCCAGATTCCAAGTTATGTTGAAATCCCCTCCACATATGAGCGTACCTGTCCCCAACTTTCCCACTTCTTCATGGAGTTCTCTCCAAAATTCCCCTTGTACTCCTGTTGGCGCGTATACATTCACTATGCAATACCATTCTGCCCCTATTTTCACACGCAGAAGCATATATCTTCCCGCTTTATCCCGAATTATAGTTTGGATCACCATCTTGATCTTGGCATCCACCAAAATTGCCACTCCACCTTTTTTCTTTTCTACTGTGTTTGATGCATAGACCCCAACACCATACCCCCGTGGCCTGACCAAGTGTTCAGTGGCCTTGGTCAATTGCGTTTCCTGTATCAACACCACTGAAGCTCTTTGCCGCTGAAGCTCCTTATATAACTTCTGCCTCTTAAATGGTGAGTTAAGACCCTTAACATTAAGGGTCACCATCTTTAACTCACCCCTGCGTAGTACCTCTTCTTTCCCTCCTTTGGCCTTCATTACCCCTCCCCTTCCCCCCACCATCCCTCCCCCCTCCCTTCCCCTGCCCTCCCCCCCCCCCCCGTCCTCCCAAACTCCCTTCCTCCTCCCTCCTCTCCTAAAGAGAGATTCGTCTTCCTTTATGGTGACCTATTATCGGGCCGTTACCTGCCTCATCCCCTGCCATTCCGCTTCCCCCCTACTACTCTGGCCCCCCCCCCCTCAGAACCCCTGCGGGCCCTTTCCGTGCCTCCTCAGCCCTCCCTCCTCCTCCCTCCTCCTCCCTCCTCTTCCCACCCCCTCTAGCCCCATTGATACCTTAGCAACTCCATAGGCAATCTTTCACCTTCCCCTGCAACCCCTCCCCCCCTTTTGCCCTTAACGGCAAGCAACTAATATCTCCCCCCTATCCCTTATCTACAGCATTAACAAACTAACACAAAGGGGCATGTTTACTAAACTGTGGTAATGTTACATAACACGCGTTATGTAACGTTAACGATTGTTAAGTAGCGTTAACACGCGTTATGATGCGTTAACGATTGTTAACGTCTCATAATGCGCGTTAACGTTATGTAACGATTGTAAAGTTCCGCGGCGCGGTAAAACACCGCAGAAGGTGGAGAGAGGGCGGAGAGAAGGGGTCAATGGGCAGAGTGTGGGCGGGGAGAGGCTCCTTTCACACTAACGCGCTGATCTGAAGAGCTGAATCCTAACGCGATTGAAAACCTGCCGTTAAATGCACATTTCAGTGGAGATAAACCATTTAAGTGTCAGCAATGTACAGCATAGGCAGGGAAACCTAAAAAAGGTGATAAGTGTGATACATGTGCACAGAACAAAAGGGCACCTAAACATTGAAAATGACCTCAACAAACCGGAAAAAAACCGTAACCAAGCTGGCCAAAAGTGATATTAATGGGAAACATCAACCCCCCCCCCCCCCCGAGAAAGCCCCCAAAAAAGTATATTAATCGTGGAAGGGTCTATGCTCCATCCCCATACAAGGTGAATGAGTCCACAGTGAAATTGCGATGTGCAGGGTTTTCCTCTCCATCGGACAGGTGTCCTATGGAGTGCACATGTGCAGCACCACAGGGCGGGCATGTCGGAACGGCAACTGGACAGATGCCGGAAAAGGGGATACAGAGGGCCGCAGGCGGCACATGCTGTGGTGCAGCTGGGCCACAGTGCAGACTAGGGCGATGCCTAGGTGGTCCATACGAATGCTGGAACAGCAGAGCAGCCAGACAGCAACTGCTGAGGGCCCAACATGGGCACGACTATGTTTCCCACAGTGTCACAAGGGATAGTACCCAGCAGCTACCCCCAAGGGCACGGAACATTGGGAGGCGGTGCTGGGGGGAAGCATGGACACCTATGCAGAAACCCCTACCCCAGAACCCGCACCATAGGCAGCCACCTACCCGCACACTGGATGGCCTGAGACTGCGCTCCACCAGCACCACCAGCAGAAGGGAATGTCAGCATGGTGGCAGAGGGTTACTGGTGGTGGAGGGGGCAGTGGCAGCTGCCCAGAGCAGACCGTGGCCTAGCCCTGTGTTGGTGGGTGCCATGCACTGCAACAGACAGGCCCTGTCTGACGAACAGTCATGGTATCACCAGGGAATGCAGTGACTCTGTGATAACATGATGGTGCAGTGCACAAAACCAGTGTATTCAGAAGCAGAAGGTCACAGGTTCAAGTCCCAGCTGTGGTTCCCGCCAACCCAGTCCCCATATTTTTCCCACTACTAAAACATGCTAATACAGACAGAACCTTTATTGCAGATGACATAAACATGCCCAAAACACCTACATTTTACCCTACAGAGCACAGACACCATAAACAGGCGCATTACCTACAGCAGAGTCTCCCAAATGCAGTCCTGGATGGCCAAACACCATTCAGGTTCCATGCTGCCTCTAATAAAGATGCCTGTGATGCATTTCTATGCACCGCCCCCATGGTATGCAGATGTATCTCATGCATATTCATGAGGGACAGCATGAAAACCCAAACAGTGTTTGGCACACCAGGACTGGAGTTGGGAACCTCTGCCGTAAAGCAGCAGCCAACAGGGGCAAACACACCCACACCCACAGGCTCCATTATCCAATGCCTCCTGGAGAGGCAGGACATTGGGCCCTGCGTGCATCTCCCAATACTAGCACTTGCATACCTTAGCAATGCCACCCTAAACCTGAGAATATGGTACACAGCTATCAAAAGGTTGCTATGATTACTGGCAGATAGCACTTCCTAAGTTAAGCACAATTTGCTGATTGAGCTGCATCATAGCAACCTTTCTGATGTCTGTGGAGTGTGCTTCAGGTCTGGTGTCTAACACTGTTTACCACCCTGGGGAGTGACCCCCAACAGTATTGCTTACCATAGCCATGCCTGCACTCTCCCCAGGACTGGTGTGGTGGCCAGGGCTGCCAAACACCTCTATAGTTGCATAATGCTGGCATAGGTGTGTGGGGGGGGGGAGGTGTCTGTCTATCCAGTGTGTGGTGGCTCTAAACACCCTCCACAGCCCACACTGCTAGCACTGTTGCCAGTATTGGCCTGCCAATGTGCATAATGAGGAGCAAGGTACTGTGGGAATAGCCAGGATAGGATGGCCTGGCCTGGATCCATCTGTACATAGCATAGGGTAATGGCTCAGACATTGTAGTGGCCGGCCACCACCTGCACGGACAGGGTGGCCACAGCATGTTCTGCTGGGAGGTCACTCTCACCCTGACAGAGCAGTGACCACGGCATGGCTAGGTTCCCCCATAGTGCTATATAGTATTTTCCTCATGTGATATTTATGGGTTCTTGTTTGGGGCCCAATCACTGATTTATCTGCTTGGTGTGTATGCTGACATCCCAGTTCTGGGTACATGCATCTCCTCCAGGACCATGCACTATGGACTAGCTAGCAGACTGCCTGCAGCTAGTATGTGTCTTGCTGGAACACCTTGCAGGGTGCAGCGGCTGGAGGCTTGGTGGAGGTGGAGGAGGTGGAGGAGGTGGTGGAGGTGGTGGTGGTGGTGGTGGTGGCGGCTCTGCATTTCCAGGCCTTCTGTCTGCTATTGCTTTATGGATGTGTACAGCTCTGCATTGCCTGCCCTGTAGGGTGTCTGTTCCCCAGCAGGACTGGGGTGATGGTCCCCTCTACTGCCACCATTGCAGGGGGGTAGAATGTGGATCTGTTGGTGGGAGATCCTGTCCCCCACCCTGAGCCCCAGAGGGTGGGTTGGGTGGTGGTATGTAATCCGCCTGTAGGTTCAACCCCCCCCCCCTTCACTTAAATCATGTGACCATGGCACCGACACAGGGTATGCACTTTTCTGGGTGCATCATAGTCCACAAGGGCTAGATGTGAAATACAGATGGACACAGGCATATCCTAGGGGTGTTTGCAAGGACTACCTATCACACATTGGCACTGATGGGGACCTGAAGCATAGCCTATCTCAGCAAAGCCAGGTGCTGCGAAAATGGTGCTGGGCACCCCACCTCACTCTCAGGGTGAGCACAGGACCCGCACACTGTGACGGTCTGTAGCTACTCTGTGCCACTAACACACACCATCAGCACCCCCTATCAGGCTGCGGTGCTGTGGGGTGCATACCCCATCTTGTGATCATCTGTAGACTGCTGATTTGTATGTGATGTGCATCCTGGGTATGGGTGGGTTGACCCTATCCTGGTAACCACAGCAGAATGTTTGTGTGGTGCCGTGCATTCCTCCTGTAGCCAGACAGGGGTTTGTTAGCAGCTGTAGCCCACTGGTTACTTCACTGCCTGTGAAGCCAGAGGTCATGGGTTCAAACCCATGGTGGTATTATTTGATAGGGCTGTCTGAGGCAATGTCTATTTTTACTGTACATTAGTGCTGCCAGCAAAAACACCCTCAGAGAACTGTAACTTTAAGGTGCCTCATAAGGTGCCCCATACGGCACCTTATAGGGTGCCCTATAAGGCGCCTTATCAGGTGCCTTATAAGGTGTCCTATAGGGGACATTATAGGGTGCCTTGGAGGACAGTGCACTTTATAATGTGCCCTATGGAGTGTGTTATGGGGTGCCTTATGCGGCACCTTAGGTTACGCCACCATGAGGGTGTGTTTGCTGGCGGCACTAATTAAAATAAACGTAAAATGCCTCAACAATCACTACTTAAACATAAAGGGTGATGCCTCAACCAGCCTTATGCATTAGGCACACTGGGGAATCAAACCCATGACCCTTGTACCATCAGTCAGTGTAGTAACCATTGTGCTACAGCTCTGTTTTTGTGTTTGCATGTCTGTGCGCCTCCTTAAGATTAATGCGCAGTAACGTGCCATGTCACACTCGTTAATGTAAGGCATCTTATAATGTGCGTTGTCGGTAACGATGTACTGCCCATGCCCTTATTTGGGATATCTGCCTCTACCGCGGATCCTAACGCGAATCACATTACCACAGTTTAGTAAACATGCCCCAAAATCCTCTGTTTCAGCCAACTCCTTGTTCCGCCGCCGTCGCTCCCTGGCGTTCTCTGTTCACCCTTCCCAGCCTTCTGCCTGCCGCCAGTATTCTTTGCCACCATGGATGATCCCTCTTGGAGGGGGTAGCTGCCACTGATGCTGTCATACCCCCTGCCCTTCTCTCCCCCTCTGCAAGGTTTGTTAGTCCCAGTTCCTGGAGTGCTTTCCAGGCTTTCTCACTTGACTGTACCTGTCTCGATCTTCCCTTGACGGTTATCAGTAAGCCAAAGGGAAACAACCATTTGTATCTCATGTCCTCCCTTCACAGGTACGCCGTCACCTCCTTAAGATTTCTTCGTCGCTGTAACATTCCCGAAGAGAGGTCTTGGAATAGTTCCAATTTGTGTGCATCCCACATGAACTGCTTTGCTTTTCTTGCCACTCTCAATAGCTTTTCTTTGGTTTTAAACGAGCTGAGACACACTACTATATCGCGGGGTTTGTTATCTTGTACCGGCCCCAAACCTCTGTGCGTTCTCTCTATCTGCAACGACTCTGCTGCTCCACCTTCCTCAGAATCTTCCATGGCTAGTAGTGACCAGAATATTTTGGCCACCACTTCTTCACAGTTTTTATATTGAGGCTCTTCTGGGAGACCCCGTTCTCGTATGTTGCATCGCCGGGAGCAGTCCTCCATATCCTCCACCTTTATCTGGTGTTCCTCTTGAACGCACTTTAATTCCTCCCATCCTTTTTGCAATTCCTCTATTTCGACCCCTTGCAGCTCCATCTGATTCTCCGTTTCTTCCACTCGATTGCCCATGTCCACGATATCTTGTCACAAAGATTGTATGGTCTCTTTTAATTCATTTTTCACCCCACTAATTTCCATCTTAATCTCCTCTTTCAGTTCTGTGAGCCAGGCCTTTAACATTGCTGCCACTCCTGGGCTACACCCCTGCTCCATCTCATCCTTTTGATCACCCGGGCTTGCAAGCTGGGGTCGGCCCTCCTTCTCTCCCTCTTTGCCTCCTTTAGGTGTCACATAGGATGACCTAAATTCAGCCAGCTTCTTCCATACAGATTGTCCACCTTTAGTCTTGTCCATGACCACTTCCTGCTCTGATTAATGTTCTCTGCCTTTTGTCTGATGTGTGGGGTCTTTCCTGTCTCTTCAGAACTCTGTGTTCCTGGTGCTGAGAGAGGTTGCTGCGTCCTCTTTTCTAGTCTATGCTCTAGGATGCTGGAACTCTGACCCCCTGGTCTCACTCTCCCAGCCCTCCCGTTGTTGGCGGAGCCTCCTCTCTGATCCCGCGGTAGTGCGATAAACTGTATCTGCTCTCCCTCCCAGGGGCACCGATAGCTCTTCCGAATCTCCCCGGGCCTCAATCTCGCTGCCTCACTGCTCACCTCTGTTCTTTTGCATTGCCACGTGGCTCCGTTTGCTTCTCCAGAGAGTACTCTATCTCCTCCGCACAAGCCCACGAACCGCTGCCTCTTCCAGCTGCTGAAGGGAGGGCACTAAGTATAAAGTGATCACAATAACTCCATCTCTCATATATACAGTTACCTTGTTCAATGTTCCACATATGTAGATAGTTTCCCCTGTTATCCAAGTTACTGCTCCTGTTCATTGTAATGACCTGACTCTTGTTTATTGTCGGATATTGTTTGTTCTATGTAAACCGCGCTGATCGCAAATAGTGCGGTATATAAGAGATGTAAATAAAATAAATAAATAAATAAATAAAGTGTGTGCCTTTTCAATGGTATCCGACAAAAAACAAAATTGTCACTTTTTGGGGGTTACTTTGGTGATTTTTGTGAGAGTATTATTTATTTATCACTAAATTGGGTTTTTTTTGTTGAGTCTTCCAGCTGCCCGGCACTCTTTCTCCTGCTCCGGAGTTCACCGGCCTTCCAGCCGTTCGCTGATCACCTCCACTCTGCTTAGCTCTGCTCTGGCCCACCATGTGGTTTTCCTCACCGGCAGCTCCCTGCTCCTCTCCACTTACAGCGGCTCTCTGTCCAGGGTGTATGCCCTCGATTTAGCGATCCCCCCTTTCGGGCTCTCTCTCTACCGCCTCTCCACCTGTGCTCCACTCTAGATGCTCATTTCGGGGTACTTTTTCCCCCCTTTTTGCAGGTTCTGGCAACGGAGCTTAACCGCTACGCTGCCATCATCCCGATGACATCACCAGAAGTCTCCTGGTCACCGTATCTTAAAAAGGATATAGCATTATTAGAAAAGGTACAGAGAAGAGCCACCAAAATGGTAAAGGGGATAGAAGGATACCCCTATAAGGAGAGGCTAAAAAGGTTAGGGCTCTTCAACCTGGAAAAGAGACGGCTGAGGGGAGATATGATAGAGGTCTATAAATTAATGAATGGAGTGGAATGGGTAAATGTAGATCAATTGTTTACGCCATCAAAATATAGAAAGACTAGGGGGCATGCAGTAAAGCTACAGTGTAGCCTATTTAAGACTAATAAGAGAAAATATTTTTTCACTTAACGCGTAATCAAACTCTGGAATTTGTTACCGGATGATATAGTAAACGCTGTTAGTGTAACTGTGTTTAAAAAAGGTTTGGACAAGTTCCTGGAGGAAAGGTCCATAAAAGGGGACCCAGGAAATCCATTGTTTGCCCCAATACAAGCATTGTGGAACCTGTGTCTTTTTGGGAAACTGCTAGGTACTTGTGACCTAGATTGGCCACAGGGTAAACTATTTAAGACTAATAAAAGAAAATATTTTTTCACTCAACGTGTAATCAAACTCTGGAATTTGTTACCGGAGGATGTAGTAAAGGCTGTTAGTATAGCTGGTTTTAAAAAAGGTTTGGACAAGTTCCTGGAGGAAAGGTCCATAAACCATTATTAAGAAGGGACCCAGGATATCAGTGCTTGACCCAGTACAAGCATTGCGGAACCTGTGTCTTTTGGGGAAACTGCTAGGTACGTATGACCTAGATTGGCCACTGTTGGAAACAGGATATTGGGCTTGATGGACCTTGGTCTGACCCACTATGTCATATGTTATGTTCTTATGACTACTATTCCGAAAAAGGTTCAAGATCTGATGTGTGAGAATTTAAGGCCTCTCTCTTTGTTGATGTGTTTAGCTAATAAAATTAACATAAGAACATAAGATATGCCATAGTGGTCAGACCAAGGTCCATCAAGCCCAGTACCCTGTTTCCAACAGTGGCCAAACTATGTCACAAGTACCTAGAATAAAAAATAAGAAAGTGCCTATACCATCAACAAGAACAGAGCAGGCAGCTTCCATGTCTAATCAAAATAAACATCAACAACCCAACTAAACTCTTCACTGATCCATACAAATCACTTTCAGTCAGATCACTCTCAGCTCACATGTGCTCTCATAAACACTCACTGAGTCCGTAACAAAATCCCCATTATAGGGGATAACATAATAGACAATCATCTGGACATCATGTTCATCACAGAATCATGGCTCACAGACACAGACACCATTTTACTCACCCAACTATCCATTCCCTCCTGCAACCAATACCTTTGCCACAAGTCATCCAAAAGAGAAGGAGGGGTACTCATAATAGCTAGAGACTATCTCCAACTCAAATCCACCAAGTCCAGCTCCACGAGAGATCTAGGCTTCATCACCATTTCAAATAAGTCTCTATCCATATGTCTAAATTACAGGGCACCATCAACAGACACACCTAACTTCTCATCCTTAATTGAAGAAACCTGCCCCAATAATACAAAAAACAAATACTTTGTTCTGCTAGGCAACCTCAACCTACCATCCACAAACTCACAAGATGCACTCACATTCCTTGATGCTTTGGATGCCCTACAGCTAAAACAAATCAATACAGATCCAAACCACAAGAAAGGAAACACCCTGGACCTCATCTTCCTGCCCTCCAGCTGGGCACAATAATATCACCTGCCTCTTCCGCAGACTATACCTGTCCCCTGGTCAGACCACAGCACAATCTCCTTCTACCTACCCTACCCTAACAACATACCTTATATCACTAACAAGCCATGCATCACATGCAGATTTCACCAATTTAACAAAGATTTATTCCTAAGCCATATCGCTCTTCTCACTACCTCAACAACCACCGACTTGAACACCCTCTTGGCAGAATGGAATTCCAAGATATCAGCATACGGCACAATACCTCACACAACAGGCTCAAGAAAGAGAACACAAGTACCTTGGTACTCTCAGGACCTCAAGGAACTTAAGTGTAAGCTCAGACACCTCAAACGATGATGGTGACGAACTAAGGATCCAACCCACCAGCAGCATATGCAACAGCCCAATCTGAATACTGTGCCTTAACAAATACAAGAAAAAGTGAATATCACACAAAGCTCATCAGGTCCACCTTAAACCAACTTAGGGAACTTTTTGATATTACTAAACTATTAAACCTACCAAACTCCAGCAAAACAACTCCAGTCTGCCCCCACTTCATGGCCAAATTCTTACAAATCAAATTAATCCCTTCCTCCCACAAGACTGCCCAGCAAACACTGGATCCAACACAAATGTCTCCCCTGATCACACATGGTCCTCATTCAATACTGTGTCCACTGAGCAACTAGAAACTACTATTTCCAGCATCAATACAACCACATCCCTGCTCGACCCTGCCCAGTGTTATGGATCAAGCTCATAAAACATGAATTATCTCCAACTCTCCTACGGATAGTGCAATCTTCCCTGGACCAAGCACAAATGCCAAAAGACCTCAAATGTGCCTCGATCAGACCTATATTGCCAGCTTCCTACAAACCCATATCAAATATTCCATTTATTGCCAAAATGTTTGAAAAGGCCATACAGATACAGCTATAGGACTTTATTGACCATCACGCACCACTTGATCCACAACAACACGGTTTTAGAACCTGCCACGAAGTCGAAACACTCCTCACCTCACTCTTGGACAACCTCATTAAGGGTATAGAGAAACTGACACAAGGATATATTCTCATTTTCTTGGACATTTCTGCTGCATGCAACACCGTAAACCACCACTCCCTCCTATCATGTCTATACAAGCAATAGGACTAAGAAACAGGACACTCAAGTGGTTCCTTGAGGACTATCTCCAGCAAGTCAAGGTAGGATAAGTCTCCTCTAGGCACTACAACCAAAAGGGATCCGCACTCTCCTATCTACTGTTTAACATAATGATACAACCACTATGCACGATTATTGAAAAACACATTATATCATCTATATGCCAATGACTTACTAATCTATACAACACTCTCTACCAACAACCCAGCCTATACAACCCTTGGAAGATGCTTTGAAGCCATGTCCAATTGACTCTCTGAAAACAACCTAAACATCAATCACAGTAATCCAAAGTCCTCCACATAACAAAAAACACTACTTTCACCCCTCCACCCACTATAAGACTACACAATGCAGTTCTCACAGACATGGAACAAGTCAAATATTTGGGAATAACACTTGACCAGAAACTATCCTTACAGCCCAATATCAAACAAGTAGCCAAATCAACATACTATAAGATGAGAAGCATTCATCAACTGTGCCCTCTGTTTGACCAATCTGACTTCAGGCACTCCTAACCCCTATATGGGACTACTGCAATATAATGTACCATGAACTTCCGCTATCTACCATTTATCCATTATAAACAGCAAAGAACACTGCAGCCAGACTCATATGCAATATTCCAAGAAGGGACCAAATCACCCCAACCCTAGCAAACTACACTGGCTCCCTATACTCTCTCGCATTAGATACAAAGTCCTACTTACCACATTCAAAATCCTCCTGATCATACCACACCAAGAACTCAAATGCAACCAATCTACATCAAAAAGAGCCTTCTGTCTATATGTGCCCATAGAATGGAACTCCCTACCTGCCGAGTTACGCTCATCCAACACCACTGCTGAGTTTTGACGCAAACTAAAGACTCTCCTGTTCACAGGGCACTATGTCCCCTATACCTAAACCTCAAATGTGTCATGCTAACCATCTCTCACAATCTATGTACACACCATAATTAGTTTATATATCCTTCTTTTTTAACCCCCTACCTCCCTCTCCCCCTTATTTTTTATTACGCTACATTTCCTTGTAAACCGCATAACAGTTGTGTTATGGTACAGTTGTGTTAATTCTTTGTTATACTACAGTTCCTTGTAAACCATTTAACAGTTTGTGTTAATAGTACATTTATGTTAATTGTAAACTGCTATGACTAATAGATATAACGGTATTAAAAAGGTGATAAATAAATAAAAAAATAAGTTAGATGCAAAGTACTGATAAGGCAGGCAAAGAAAAACTTTGAAAAGAAGATTGTCGTGGAAGCAAAAGCACATAATAGAAATCTTTGCAAGTACATTCATAGTAAAACATCTGTGAGAGAGTCAGTTCAACCCTTAGAGGGGTAAAAGGGGCATTAAGAGAGGACAAGACCATAGCGGAGAAACCGAATGAACGTTTGGTTCAGTCTTTACTGAAGAAGACAAATTGAAACAAAACTCGATCAATCTGGAAGATGTAATATAAGTATTTGATAGACTAAAGAGTGATGAATCACCTGGACCTGATGGCATACATCCCAGGATGCTGAAAGAACTGAAATATGAGATTGTAGATCTACTTTTAGTAATCTATGAACTATCATTAAAATCATCTGTAGTACCTGAAGATTGGAGAGTGGCCAATATTTATTATTTATTTATTTAGTAGGTTTTCTATACCACCTTCTCTTATAATCAAAGCAGTTTATGGATCAACATTTCAACTTTTACATCAAACATTGGGAGAGGGGGTATGCATGGGAATGGTTTCAACTATTTACAGAATGAGCTATTTACAATATAGTACAATGCTTGTTAATTAATTGAGTGGGGCTGTGTTATGGGGTCTTGCTGTGTGTCTCCAAAATGTTCCACATAGAGCGTTGTTTTTAGCTTCTTACGGAAGTCCTTATAGTCTGAAGTGGCCCTTAGAGAGTCTGGGAGGGTGTTCCATAAAGCTGGGGCAGCCAGAGAGAAGGCTCGCCCGGATATGGATTGATTTGTTTTGGTGTATGCGCTGGGGATAGCAATGGTGTCTGTGGTGGTGCGTCTTCTGGGTCTTGAGCAGTTCTTTGTCGTAATGAGGTTACTCAATATGTCTGCTGAGATGGCTTGCTTGATTTTAAAGATGTTTAGTGTGGTTTTATATTTGATGCGGGAGGTAATGGGGATCCAATGAAGGTGATTCAGGAGGGTGGTGGTGGTCGTATTTAGATGAGCCAGTTAGAACACATGCTGCGGTATTCTGTACAATCTGTAGGGGTTAGAGTGTCTGTTTGGATAGGCCTAGGAGTATGGGGTTGCAATAGTCCAAGATGGGTGTGATTATGGCTTGGAGCACGTTGTGGAAGTGATCTGTACTGAGTAGCGGTTTGAGCCGTCTGATTTTATTTATTTATTTATATTCTCTTATATTCCGCGCTATTCTGCATCAATGCGGTTTACATTGAACAAACTGAAATTACATTGAACAGGGTATTATAACTTGGAGATAACTATTTTACAGGGAACATGGGCTATGGAGGGTTAAGTGGCTTGCCCAAGACCACAAGGAGCACCTGTGGGACTAGAAACCCCAGTCCTTCTGGCCCAAGGTTGCTGTCCTCTAGTGGGATTTAAACCCCTGACCATCTGGCCTGAAGTACCTTGCCCCAACCACTAGGCCACTCCTCCACTCCTTTTCCTTCTCCTGTCTTATATACTGTGCTATTCTGCATCAGTGCGGTTTACATTGAACAAACTGAAATTACATTGAACAGGGCATTATAACTTGGAGATAACTATTTTACAGGGAACATGATGCTGACGATGCTCAGTTTGTGATAAAGGGTTTGAAAAGGGTTCCAGGGGTGATCCGGGAAACTATAGACCAGTGAGCCTGAAATAAGTACCAGGCAAAATGGTAAAAACCATTATAAAGAACAAAATTACTGAACATGTAGATAGTCATGGTTTAATATCAGAAAGCCAACATGGATTTAGCCAAGGAAAGTCTTGTCTCACTAATCTCTTATAGTTTTTTGAAAGTGTGAATAAATGGGTAGATAAAGGTGAACCGGCTGATATACAGTAGTGTATCTGGCTTTTCAGAATACCTTTGACATGGTCCCACATGAGAGACTCTTGGGGAACTTAAAAAGTCAGCTTAACTCCCTAAATAAACCGAGGGACTTATTTGACATTGTAAAATCCCTATCAAGATGTGACACCATAACACAAGTAACACTCCAAATTCACAAAGCTTGGCCAACTTTTTCCAATCTAAATTTGAGACATCACATCGTAACACAACTTTTCCACAACCTCTCCAAACCCCAAATAGCTCTTTCATGAAGCTCTCGCCACCCTCATTGGAAAACTTAGAGACCATCATAGAAACAATTAACAAAACAACCTCACCAACGGATCCCTGCCCAGTGAGCTGTATAAAGCTTGCCCACTCTGACACAGCTCCATTCCTAAGAAAATTAATTCAATACTCCTTCGAACACCTTCACATATCTACCTGCCTTAAGAACGGCTCAATCAGACCAATACTAAAAACCCGAAACTCGATACAAGCGACCCTTCATCTTATAGGCCTATTATCAGTCTAACGTTTCTAGCCAAAATAATAGAAAAAGTAGTTCTGCTACAACTACAAGACTATAGAAACACAAATAACCCTACAGCAGCACGGCTTCAGAGAATACCACAGAGTGGGAACGTTAATTACCTCCCTCTTCGACAAACTCACCAAAGGCATTCAGAAGCCGCAGCAAGGACTCACCTTAATTTTCCTAGACATCGTCAGCCTTTGATTCCATATCACATATTCTACTACTCAGATATCTACAAGAAATAAGAATTAAAGTGACTGCTTTAGAATGGTTCTGCTCCTATCTAACTGAATGTCAACAACACGCCAAAATAGGAAACATAAAATCATCCCCATTTAAAATCACCCAGGGCATTCCCCAAGGCTCAACCTTATCCGCATCTACCTGCAACCAGTCTGCAGCATCATACAAGCTCACAACATCTTGCACCACATCTATGCCGACAACGTCATGGTTTATATGCCATTCTCCACAACAAAACCCTGCTACACCCCCTTAATGGACTGTTTCAATGCAATCTCACACTGGCTGCTACAACATAATCTCAAAATAAATTGGAAAAAAAAAATCAGAAGTGCTGTTTATAACAAGGGATGAAACTTCTCCCCTCCACCATTCCTAAAAGTTAACGACGTAGAGCTAGAAGTTAAAACTGAGATCAAATACCTTGGCATAACAATCAACCAATGTCTCACCCTACAAGCACACATCAATAACCACCAGAATGATCTACCAGAAGATAAAAACCCTACAACATCTACGACCTTTGCTTGAAACCCACGACGTCCAAACATGTTTCAAGCATTCATATTCCCACATTTAGATTTTTGCAACATCATATTCCAGGGTGTACCTACAGTAAATACATTTTACTACCGCTGCAAATGGCCCAGCACACAGCAGCAAGGGAACCCCTATCCTAAAAAATAACACTGGCTCCCCCTCACTTCCTGCATTTGATACAAGGTACTCATCACCACTTTCAAAATCCTGCACAACATGTCCACCAATCACTTTCACAAAATGTTAAAAAGACCTCCAGAAAATAGAATTAGGAGGTCATGTGCCCAGAACATCTTCAGCATACCTGCAGAAAAACTCAAATATAACCAAATAACCTGGTGCGGACATCCTCAATAGATGCACCTGCTCTCTGGAACAACCCCTACTGAACTCAGAAACATTGACATTTACCAATTCAAAAAAAGATCTAAAAACTCTACTATTCAACAATCATAATTTCACCAGTTACTCCCCTGCACCCCACAACTATACAATTACTTTGCCCACATGCAGATCTGGAGAGTAATTCTTCATACCCATACAAGGCAAACAAATCATCAGTCTATGTACTATCCCTCTGTACACCTTCTCAGCATAATAACCCTCAATCGAGTATCATAGGTCAACTCTCATAAGTCAACACATCTTCTATCCCCTTAAAGGTTTTGCTCCATGTTAACGTTCCCTGTTCAATGTAATCTTATATTTAAATTGTTCTATGTAAACCGCATTGACTTTTGGAAATGCGGTATATAAAAAACATTAAACAAATAAAATAAAATAAAACGTCATGGGATAGGAGGTAATGTACTATTGTGGATTAGGAACTGGTTAAAAGAGAAAACAGAGGGTAGGGCTAAATGGCCTGTTTGCTCAATGGAGAATAGCAGAGTACCGCAGGTATCTGTGTTGGGCATACTGCTTTTTAACATATTCATAAATGACCTGGAAATGGGAATAATGAGCGAGGTGATCAAATTTGCAGATGACACAAAATTATTGAAAGTTGTTAAAACAGAAGAGAATTGTGAAAAATTGCAAGAGGACCTTGAAAAATTGGGATACTGGGCATCCAAATGGCAGATGAAATTTAATGTGGTCCTGTGAAAAGTTATGCACATGGAGGCCAATTCAGATCGGGGGACATCCGGGCCATCCGTATATCCAAAAATTGGACGTGCCCCAAAGACACTCGATTCCGCAACTGCGGGAGCAATACGTTCCTGCGTTTGCAGAATCGGGACACTTGAATGACCCGGACGTGCCCTGATCCTACTGCAGAGATGTCCTTCCCCCTGCCCAGCCCTCTCACCCTATGCTCCTGCTGCAGTGCTGGTGCCGTGATGTCCTGTCGTCATGACACCGGGATGCCCAGCAAGAGCACAGGCAGCCCGACACCGGTCCCACTCTTCTTTCCCCGTTACCCGACCCTCTGCAGGGGCAGCCAGGGCCAGGATCAGATGATGGGGCCTTCACTGCAGCTCCTCTGCCACTTCAGGGGTTCTGTGTGCCCTGATTGCCTTGGCTCCTGGACTTATTCCTCCTCCAAGGTGGAATAAGCCCCCCGTTCATCTTGGCCTTCCCAGACGTACAGGGCCCTGACTTGAATAAGTCCTGTACGTCTGGATTTGTGGGTCCACCTCAACTCCATCCACTCTCCACCTCTGGCACTCCTCCTCCCACTCCATCCAGCGCTCCCCACACAAACCTCTGGACCAAGAATCATATCCAAGGTCTGTTCGGGGGTTGGATGTCCATCCTGGATGTCCATGCCTGCTATTCGTGGGTCAGAATGACCCCCTTAGGGAAGAACAACCCAAACTATGGTTACACAATGTAAAGTTCCACATTAGGAACCACCACCCAGGAAAAGGATCTGGGCATCATCATGGATAATTTGTTGAAACGTTCTGTCCAGTGTGCAGCGGCGGCCGAGAAAGCAAATAGAATGCAAGGAATCACCTTAAAGGCAATTGGAAAAGTTGTATCAGTACAAGTATCTCTAAGAACTTTAAGAAAACAAACAGCTAAACAAAACCTTAAATCTAAGATGTAGACAGTAGTCCAGCAGCGAAATGGGGGCTATCCAGTCTTTGGCACTGAGTATCACATGTACAATTTTCTCCCAGTTGGTGAGGTGTCTTACATATGCAGCAGATGCAAGGTCCAATCTCTGGAGACTAGAGTAGCGGACTTGGAGGACATAAGGAAGACAGAGAGGTACATAGATAAGGCCTACAGGGACATGGCACTGAAGTCCCTCCTCCAGTCTGGCAGCATCCCTGTTACGATGGAGGAGAGAGGTCACGTGACAGGAGAGCATCACCTTGGTCTGTAGCTAAGACCTGTCTGCCAGGAGATGTAAAACCCTCTCGCACCGAGGAAGTTTCTCCAGGGCCATGTGCTGATGAGGGAAGGGTTAGGACAGCCGTTATAGTTGGTGATTCGATCATTAGGCATATAGATAGCTGGGTGGCTGGTGGACGTGAGGATCGCCTGGTAACATGCCTGCCTGGTGCGAAGGTAGCGGACCTCACACGTCACCTAGACAAGGTTTTAGATAGTGCTGGGAAGGAGTCTGCTGTCATGGTACATATTAGCACTAATGGCATAGGAAAGTGTGGGAGGGAGGTTCTGGAGGCCAAATTTAGGCTTTAGATAGGAAGTTGAAATCCAGAACTTCCAGGGTAACATTTTCAGAAATGCTTCCTGTTCCACATGCAGGACCCAAAGGCAGGCAGAGCTCCAGAGTCTCAATGCATGGATGAGATGATGGTGCAAAGAGGGTTTTGGATTTTTTAGTAACTGAGCAACACTTTGAGGAAGGGAGGGGCTCTTCCGAAGGGATGGGCTCCACCTTAACCGGGATGGAACCAGGCTGCTGGCATTAACCTTTAAAAAGGAGATAGAGCAGCTTTTAAACTAGATAGTAGGAGAAAGCCATCAGTCACCCAGGAGTGCATGGTTCAGAAGGATGTATCCTTGAAGGATACTAGCAAAACAGGGCATACAAATAAAGAGGTTCCAACAAAGATAGAAGTAACCCAGATGTCCTTCAGTACAGAGCCAAGAAACATAGAAACATGACGGCAGAAAAAGACCACATGGCCCATCCAGCCTTTCCTTCCATATCAACCACTAAACAGTCCCTTTTTCCTTAAGAGATCCTCTGTGTTTGTCTCATGCTTCTTTGAATTCAGTTATTTATTTACATTCTCTTATATACCGCACTATTCTGCATCAGTGCAGTTTACATTGAACAAACTGAAATTACATTGAACAGGGCATTATAACTTGGAGATAACTATTTTACAGGGAACATGGGCTATGGAGGGTTAAGTGGCTTGCCCAAGACCACAAGGAGCACCTGTGGGACTAGAAATCCCAGTCCTTCCGGCCCAAGGTTGCTGTCCTCTAGTGGGATTTCAACCCCCGACCTTCCGGCATGAAGTACCTTGCCCCAACCACTAGGCCACTCCTCCACTCCAGTTACTGTCCTCATCTCTAACACCTCCACTGGGAGACTATTCCATGCATCTACCACTGTTTCCGTAAAGAAATATTTCTGCATATCACTCCTGAATCTATCCCCTTTCACCCTTATCCCATGTCCCCTCGTAGCAGAACTTGCTTTCTTTTTTTTTAATTTCTTTATTTATATTTTCCAACAACATACAAACAAAAGAGAAAACCAAATTACAGTAAATTAAAATACACAATTCTTCTCTGTAATATGAGATAAGCAAAGGCTGATCACAGCCCACCCCACCCTGTCCCTCCCATTATCATGCGATCATCAGGGGCCACATAAAAGAAACATAAAACATCTGCAAGCCTGTTAGGCCTGCAAGGGCTATAGAAGGGCAAGCATCCACCACAGAGGAAATAAGGAGATTTGTATAATAACCTCTTACTGAATCTCATACCGTGCTTTAAAGATACAGTTCTATAGGAGTTTCCACTTAAGAAAAGAGGAGGGTGCAAGGGAACTACCACACCATGGCATTTGCGCATATATGTAGCATAGGCACAAGTGTGCTTCCGTACGCATCAACCAAGTTGTGTTGTATGTTTCCAGTTAGAAATAACGGAATATAGGGCCACTCCCAACATGGAGCCAATTTGTAACGACGAGATGCCAATTACTGATTGAAAAATGACCCCAGACCAGGAGAGAGTGGCCCAGAATCTCAGTACCCAATAATGTTAGGACAGTCCATACACCACATATCTCAAAGTGCCGACATCTCCTCGATGAGACTAACACTCATTCTCAGCTGCCTGATCCCATTTAGCAACCATTCAATAAGCTATCATAGTAACATAGTAAGATAGTAAATGACGGCAGATAAAGACCAGCACGGTCCATCTAGTCTGCCCAGCAATATGACAGGAGTAGGTGCACCCCTTCCCATGTCTTTTAGGGAGTAGGTGCACCCCTCCCCATGTCTTTGCTTAGTGGTGCACCCACCAGGAGCAGGTGCACCCCTCCCCATGTCTTCACCCCTCCCCATATCTTTGTTTCTTTGTTTGTTTAGTGGTGAACCCACCGCTCCTCCCCCCATCGCTCCATGTAGGACACCCCTATTTGTTGAGAAATTAGATGGTTCAGTTTATTTTGATTTAATCTTGCTGTTGTAAAGTGATCCACTGTGTCTGTCCCAGGCCACTATGAATTCCGTCACTGTCTTTGCCCCACCACTTCCATCGGGAGGGCATTCCAAGCATCCACCGCCCTTTCAGTGAAGAAATATTTCCTGACATTGCCTTTCAATTTACCACCTTGCAGCTTCATGTTATGCCCTCTAGTTTTGCAGCTTCCCCGTCTCTGGAAGAGGTTTGTTTGTTCATTATTCCTCTTTAAGTATTTAAAGATCTGAATAATATCTCCCCTATCCCTCCTCTCCTCCAAAGTGTACATATTTAGGTCTTCAAGTCTCTCCTCATAAGGCTTCTGACGCAGGCTCCAAATCATTTTGGTTGCCTTCCTCTGAACAGCTTCCATTCTTTTTACATCCTTTGCAAGATACGGACTCCAAAACTGAACACAGTATTCCAAGTGAGGCCTCACCAGAGACTTATCCAGTGGCAATAGTACCTCTTCCTTTCTGCTGGTAATTCCTCTTCGTATGCAGTCCAACATCCTCCTGGCTTTTGCCACCGCCTTGTCGCACTGTTTTGCCACCTTGAGATCAGAGATAATCACACCAAGGTCTTTCTCCTGAACCGTGCATACCAACCTCTCGCCCCCTAACGCGTACATTTCCCTTGGATTTCTGCTACCCAAATGCATGACACTGCACTTCTTCGCATTAAATCTTAATTGCCAAGCATCAGACCATTCCTCCAGCTTTTGCGGATCCCTCCTCATGTTAAGCACTCCCTCAGGGGAGTCCACTCTTTTGCAAATTTTCGTGTCATCTGTAAAAAGACAGACATTTCCATTCAGTCCTTCAGCAATATCACTCACAAATACATTGAACAGTGCCGGGCCCAGGACCGAACCCTGAGGCACCCCGCTAATCACCTTCCTTTCATCCGTGTGAGCTCCATTTATCATCACCTTCTGTCATCTGTCAGTCAACCAATTTCTGATCCAGTTTACCACCTTGGGACCCATCCCCAAACTACTGAGTTTATTGATAAGCCTCCTATGAGGGACAGTATCAAAGGCTTTGCTGAAATCCAGGTAGATGACATCCATCGCGTGTCCTTGAACCAGTTCTCTGGTCACCCAGTCAAAGAACTCAATCAGATTTGTCTGGCAAGATCGTCCCTCGGTAAAACCATGTTGCCTCGGATCCTGTAACCCACTGGTTTTGAAAAAGTTCACTATTTGCTCTTTCAGGAGCACCTCCATTACTTTTCCTGCCACCGAGGTAAGGTAAGGCTCACGGGCCTGTAGTTTGACACTTCTTCCCTG
Organism: Ichthyophis bannanicus; assembly: GCA_033557465.1. Taxonomy (NCBI): domain Eukaryota; kingdom Metazoa; phylum Chordata; class Amphibia; order Gymnophiona; family Ichthyophiidae; genus Ichthyophis; species Ichthyophis bannanicus. The sequence continues at coordinate 359,795,499 of CM066032.1, read as the reverse complement.
TCACCACTTTTGTGTAGAGGTACGACAACAGCCATTCTCCAGTCCTGAGGAACCTCTCCTATTTCCAAGGATCTGTTGAAAACATCCTTTAAAGGCCCTGCAAGAACCTCTCTGAGCTCTTTCAGTATCCTGGGATGTATCCCATCTGGTCACATGGCCTTGTCCACTTTCAGTTTTGCAAGTTGTTCTAACACTTCATCCTCTCCGAATGGTGTGGTATCTACCTCATTCCCATTTTTATATTTGGGAGTCACAGGTGGTCCTTCTCCAGGATTTTCTTTAGTAAAAACAGAGCAGAAGTATTTGTTTAGTTATTTCACTTTATCAATGTCATTTTCCACGAGTCCGTTCCCAGCACTTCTGAGTCCTGCAATTCCACCTCTGATCTTCTTCCTTTTCTGAATATACCTGAACAAAGTTTTGTCACCGCACTTAACATCTTTAGCCATCTTTTCCTCTGCCTTTGATTTTGCTATCCTTATTTCTCTTTTTGTCTCCTTGAGTTTGATCCTGTATTCATTTCTGTGTTCTTCTGTTTGCAAGCTTTTGAATTTTGCAAAAGCTGTGTTTTTTGCCCTTATTTGAGCAGCCACTTCTTTGGAAAACCAAATAGGTTTCCTTCTCCTCTTGTTTTTATTTACTTTTCCTACATATTTATCTGTTGCCCCTTTTATTGCCCCTTTTAGTTTAGCCCATTGCAATTCCACTTCCCTTATCCCCTTCCACCCTGTCAGCTCCTCCTTTACGTACTCGGCCATTTAATTGAAGTCAGTGTTTTTGAAGTTAAGGACTTTGAGCTATGATTGGACTGCACCTTGGCTTTTATCTCAAACCACACCATGTGATGATCACTGTTGCTCACAGGGGCACTCACCCAGACATCCGCTATCACTGTTGGTGAGCACCAAATCCAGCGTTGAGCTTTCCCTGGTTGGTTCCATCACCATTTGTCTAAATAACGCGTCTTGGATAGCGTCCACAATTTTTTTTCATCTTTCCAGATTTGCAGAAGGAGTAATCCAATCCACATCGGATAGATTAAAGTCACCCAATATGATTTATTTATTTATTTATTTAACAGTTTTTATATACCGCGCTATTCATCATCAGTGCGGTTTACACTTTAACAACCTTGTACTTAAGAATAAAACATATGTCAAGTTTACAGATAACAGGGAGTGAAACCGGGACAATGGGGATAACGATAAGATAAGGTAATAACAAATATTCACAACTATTTACAGCAAATTAGAATAAGTTTTGAGTTTCGAAGGTTAGGGATTGTGAGATTTTAATCTGGGGCGAGCAATGGAGTTTAGAGGCATTACTTGACTAACCATAGTCATTGGTTTGGGTTGGAAGGGGGGGAGGTGGGGAGCTAGTGCCTTGAGAGAAGTATTGAAGGAAGAGGTGTGTTTTTAGAGATTTTCTGAATTGGGACAGGTCTTTCTGTGATCTGATGTTAGGAGGTAGCATGTTCCAACATCTAGGGGCGAAGGATGAGAATGCTCTCATGGTAGTCATCTTTGTGAGTTTTGTTAGGTCTTTTGGGACCATTAGTGTATTTTCTCTTACAGATCTTCTAGATCTGGTGTTTCGAGAGTGGTGAAGGATGTCAGAAAGCGAGGATGGTGAGATTTGGTGGAACGCTTTGAAGGTCAAGAGAAGGGTTTTGTATAAGATCCTACATGTTATTGGGAGCCAATGAAGTTCAAACAGGATGGGGGTGATATGTTGACTCCTTGAAGCCCCATATAGAACTCTGGCTGCTGTATTCATGGCCAACTGTAGAGGGTTCAGCGTGCTCTTGGGGAGGCCATGTAGCACAATGTTTGCATAGTCGAAATGAGGGGTGACTAATTCCTGGAAGGTTGTGCGAAAGTCATTTGGTTCAAGCATGGGTCTGAGGGGTCGTAGAGTCCTGATCTTGTGATAGATGGATTTTATTGTACTTTTTATGTGTTCTTTGAAATCCAGTCGCTGGTCCAGTATGACACCTAGGTAACGTATCATGGTTTTGACTGATAAGTCAGCATCTCTTGTTCTTAATGTTGGTGGAGGGGAGAAGTCTTTATTCCTTGTGACAATCAGGGCTTCCATTTTCTTAAAATTGATTCGGAGATTTTGTGTGAGCAGCCAATCTGAGATTGCATTGAAGCAGGTGGTTAAAGGTGTGTAGTCAGGCTTTATCACATTAACTGGTGTGAATATAAGCACATCGTCAGCATAGATAAGGCATGAAATTCCAAATGAGCGGGTGATGTTGCAGATTGGCTGCATGTAGATATTAAATAGCAAAGCCGAGAGGGAGGAACCGTGGGGTACTCCTTGCTTCTGTCGGAAAGGCTGGGATGTAATGTTACCGATCCGGACTTGTTGCCATCGGTCCTCCAAATAAGATTTGCACCAGTTCCAAGCCGTTCCTTGTATCCCTTTTTCGTGGAGTCGGGCTAGGAATTGGTCATGGTCAACGGAGTCAAAAGCTGCTGAAATGTCTAGGAAGACCATTGCAACTCCATTTTTAATATTGTCTATTGTATTAATGAGTGTGTTCATTAAAGAAGTCAGAAGAGTTTCGACTCCGTGTGCTTCTCTGAACCCATGCTGGTTTGGGTCTAGTGGTGCTTCAGAATCAATGTGTTGAATCTGCCTCAGTGTAACCTTTTCTAGGATCTTGGCTAATAGGGGAATGCTTGAGATCGGGCAGTAAGAGTCTTCCTTCTTTGGATCCAGTTTATTGTTTTTCAGTAAGGGACGAATGGAGGTCTGTTTGAGAGCTGTTGGGAATATCCCTGTGCTGAGTGACTGGTCAGCTATGGATGCTATGTATGGACTAAGCTCTGTTCTCAATGCTTTGATCCAGTGGGCTGGGCATGGGTCATTAGGGGCGGTGGTGGCACTGATGGAGGTTATAATTTCTTCAATTGCTTTCGGAGTTGGAGATGAGAATTTATTAAGTATGAATTGGGCATTGGAAGGTTGTGTGGTTTCACTTGAGATTGCCATTGTGATTTTGATCATCTTGGACTGAATGTAGTTGGCATATAGTTGTGGTTGTACATGTTCATGTTGTGGTGACGTAGGCTCTCTGGTTAGGGATTTTACTAATTGGAAAAGATCTCTAGGTTTGTTAAGAGACCGGCTAAGGAGTCTTGCATGATATTCTTTTCTTTTGTCCCAGGTTAGCTGGTGATGGGATTTCAAGTGAGATAAGTAAGAGGCTTGGTCATCAGGATTCAGAGAGTGTCTCCATTTCCTCTCTAATTTCCTCAGATGATGTAAGGAGGCTCGTAACTCAGCAGAGAACCATGGCGCGTTCTGTTTCTTGGGTATAGGCGAGTTGATAGAGGTTTGATTGTCTGTGGTGGGAAGCTGGGCGGATAAACCAATGCTGCGGTTCCAGTTCAGTACAGTCTCATTGATGTTGTCGGGTATATGAGAGAAACTTGGGATGATTTGGGAAGTGATTGCTTCTCTGTCAAATGGTTTGAATCGTGTTTTTGAAAGTGGCTTGACATCTGATGGTTTGCTCGGAGATTCCTCAGCTGGTATGCAGAATGTGATAAGATTATGATCGGACCAGGGGACGGGGGTTGTTGAGAGCTCAAGTTGGTTTAGCGAGTAAACGGATGAGGATGGAGCGAAGATGAGATCGAGTAGATTTCCTTGTTTATGAGTAGGGTTTTTTACAATTTGTCTATATTGTAGGTTGTCCATAGCATCAAGGAAGGAGTTTGATACTGATGGCAGTGTGGATGCCAGATTGAAGTCTCCCAGGAGCCAATTAGGTTTGTCAGGATCTTTAGGGTTAATAGCAAGATCGATTATGTTTGAGAAATCATCAGCTGGAGCATTTGGAGCTCTGTAGATAAGATTTATGGTATTAACTTTGTTGGAGATGGATAAGGTATTTATGTGGTTTGTGACCTTGGTAGAGTTGGTGTGGTAGTTTAAATCAGTTCTTGCTATTATGCAGACTCCTCCCCCTTTTCTGTTTTCTCTGTTGCAGGTGTAAATAGAGTAGTTAGGTGGGGTAAGTTGGTGCATTAGGACATTATCAGTATTGGAAAGCCAAGTTTCTGTGACCAGAAGGATATCTAGTTTAAGGTTTGATATAAGATCAATGATGACAGGCCATTTGTTGCGGGCTGAACGTGCGTTAATAAGAGCGCACTTGAGGTCGTGTAAGGTGGTTTTTAGATTGGACCTTTTGGTGTTTGTTGCTTTGAGAGGTACATAGAGAAGGTAGGTGTGTCTATTGTTATATGTACTCTGTGGATAGTGGTGTTGATTTTGGTGGGGGTTCCTATGCCTATATTGGTGTATAGGAAAATGGTGAAGTCAGTTGATAGAGCAAATGAGGCATGTGAGATACCAGAGAGTATGGAGAGGAGCAAGAGGGCGATCATAGTAGTGGCCATGGTGCGTCTTACAGAGTGTTAAGTTATTGTGGGTGGTGGAACAATGATGATATATATGACAGTGAATGCAGGGGAGAGTAGAGGGGAGGTGAGTCTAGGATTCCGTATCTGGGGTGGATTTGTTCTTCGCCTAGCAATTGTAACAGGTGCTATTTGTCATGAGGAACAGTTGAAGAGAGATATTTTGATGATTGTTTTCCCCTTTGTTGCTATCTTGGCAATATTTATAATCAATTCGTTATCTATTTCTTCAATTTGAGTTGGAGGTCTGTAGATTACAGAAGTATGGATGACAGTGCCATCTCCTCTTTCCAACACTATCCAGAGCGCTTCTTCTTTTCCCCATGTACCCTGCATTTCAGTAGCTTTAATACTGCTTTTGACATACAAGGCTACTCCTCCCCCTTTTCCATTTTCTCTGTTTCTTCTGAATAGATTATAGCCAGCTATGGCTATATCCCAATCATGCGATTCATTAAACCATGTTTCTGTAATGTCCAAGTCCTTTTTCACCATTAGGGCTTCCAGGTCCGGACGTTTGTTGGCTAAGCTACGAGCATTTGTGCTCATTGCTTTCCAGCATTTAACTGGCTTGTGTGTATTTTACATTGATTTTATTCTACCACTTCTTCCCAGTTGCTTTTGATGTGTTGTTTAAAAGTGTGGTTGTTTCTGTTATTCTGCTTTTGCAGGGGGTGACGTCCAGAACTTGACCTTCCCCGTCCGTCACCCCCTTCTTCTAGTTTAAATGCAAAGCAAAATACTGCCTGAATTTTTCACGTAGGATTCTTTTCCCTGCGACAGAGAGGTGTAGTCCATCAGCATAGTATAGTTTCTTGTTGGTCCATGTGTTTTCCCAGTTGCCAATAAATCTAAATCCTTCTCGTTTGCACCAGGTCTGGAGCCATGTATTAAAGCTGTTAATGCGATTTAGCCTTTTTGCCCCCTTACCTTGAACAGGTAGAACTTCTGAGAATGGTACAGTGTTAACAATGGGCTTGAGTTTTTCTCCCAGAGATTAGAAGTCCTTTTGGACTGTAGAGGCACTATTTCTAGCCAGGTCATTTGTACCCAAGTGGATGACAACATCAAGTTTGGAGTGTTTGCTTTCCGCGCTAAGTACATCAACAATTTGGTTTGTATTGCTGCCGACTAAGGAGCCTGGGAGGTATTTGACTTTCTTCTCTCATTTGAACTGTGTTCCCAAGTTGGTGCCTCTGATGATGGAATCTCCAAGTAGTAGTAGTTTTCTGTATGGTGAGGTTTTCTTCACATTTGGTGCTTTAGCAGGAGATTGGGCATTGACTGACTCCTCTAAGGGCCGTTCAGGTTCTTTGGATTGGGCATCCTCATTAACCAAGGCAGAGAATGCATTATGCAGGGATATCTCTTGGTGTATAGGATGCCTCTGTGTCACAGATCGCAATCTACCCGAACCCACTGTGATCCATTTGCTCCTGGTGTGTTTGACTCTTTGTGGGAGTGGTGGTGGACTTTGTTCAGTCTGTATCCTAGAAAAGGTGCGCTTCATTGCAGCCAGTTCTTCCCTCAGTAGAGACAATTCTTTATGCATGGCAGCCAGGTCTTCTCTTAGTAGAGTCAATTCGTTATGCATGGCAGATGACCTTCGGCACATAGGACAAGCTCTTAGGCTCCAAATTATTCTTCTGGGAATGAAAGTACCACAGGTATTGCACTGAATACAAGATATGCTGGTTAAGAGAATGTGGGCGTATCCCAAGCTATTGGCCACTATATAGGCAATGCAGCCCCAGGGGTGGGTGGGGTGAGGGGTAGAGTGGGCGGGAACCCAAGTGTCCCTGCCCCAGTAGGCTTTTACCTGAACTGTGGGCACACTCAGAAAACTGTTAAGGCTACACAAGGAAATCAAGCAGTTTGACTATCCCCAGACGTAATGTAGGACCAGCAATTAGCAATTTTCCCAATACCTAAAGTTTAACCAACCCTTAATATTCTATATTTGCAATTTTAAAAACCAGCAGAGATAGAAAGGAGGAATGTTAACTGTGTCTTGGGCAGCTCTGGTCTTTCAGACTCCATAGGATTTGAAATTGCTAATTGCTGGGAGGCCATCTGATTATCCAATATAATCCTATGAGACTTCAACCTCTCAGCAGACACCCTGTCAGGAAGAAGATTCTAGGGGAAAGGATTACTTAATCTTTCTTCTAGTTCAAGCCATGTTGAACGTATGCCTACGGCCCCCTCTACCCACGTGAACCTTGCTTTGGCAAAAGGCCACAGTGCTAGGCCTGATTCTTATGATGGGCAGCTGAAAAACCCTTAAAGAGTAGGGCTTATATATCTAGTTTCAACGACTCCATTGCACTCAAGTGTGTCTCCTGCATCTGTAAGATGTCAGCACTTTCTTTCCTACCATTCAGAAGAAAACATTCCTCTTAATGGAATTGTTAATGCCCTTAACATTCAGTTAAACGATCTTAAAGGAAAGCATATTGACAATATAGCTCCAAATTAACAGTCATATGTTGCAGAAACAGACCAATTTGTAGCATTTAGTTTACATTGTAGAACAACTTCTTAAGCACCTTCAAAGTGTGGCAGTATCTATAGCCCAAAGAAAGGAAAAGAAAAAAAAAAAGACCCAACCAAAGAGACACATTTTAGCCCCGGCCCCATCATATGATCAGACACAATAAGAACACCTAATTCTGAAAAAACATTTCCCCCAAACCACCTAAACCCAGGGGGGCTATATAACACACAAAACGTAATGGGTGAGCCCACCAGGACAAGACAGACACAGAGGGCACAATGACCCAACACTTCCACACTTCTGTAACAATCAGAATATCGCGTCTTGCCGACCTCCCTTAATAAGAGTAAAAATAATGCCCTTCAAAAGAGACAGAATGAATGTCCTCGTATATAGCAATGTTACATGATTAAATGTTGCTTCTACATGGATAAGTCGCCTTTACATGACCTCAGACCAGTCAAACGCCCATAATAGCAAGCGCCATAGAACTGTAGCAAGTAGAAGTTGCAAGATGACCTTATCATCCAGAAATGCACATAGCTCCCTGGGATCATCAAAGGTCTTGGTCTGGTTATGCAGCGTGACTCTTATGCAGGCAGGATATAGTAGTCCAAAACGGGCCTTCAGTTGAACCAAGCGTGAACGCAAAGCCAAAAAACTCTTTTTCCAACCCACCGTCGCCTTTGCGAAATCTGGGAAGAACAGGAGTTTATGTCCCTGATATTCCAAGGTTGAAAGTGCTCTGGCTGCTCCCATTATTTGCAATACTTGCTGAAAACGCAAAACTTTCAAGCAGGGGCGGCCCAAGGGGGGTGCGGGGCCATGTGCGGAGACTCGGTGTGGGGCCTCTTTTGCATAACAGGCCTCATTTGCATAAATATTTGCATAATGTTACCATACCCTAACTTTTAGTAAACATGCCTCTTAATGAGTGTATGGATACAGAAAGACTAAAAGATTTCTACATTACTATAATCCAGTGCCAACCGCCAGGCACATTAGGAACTACTACAAACACTGCCCATTTAGAACCCATAGCAAACCCGCCGCATCATAACAGCACTACCAGGACTCACAAAGCACCATACCCTACCTATCAAAAGGCAACACTGCAAATATTAAACCAATACATTTCAGAGAATAACAATACATGACCTACTGGGGAAAAAGAACAAGTGTCAATGTCAAATAGGAATTACATAAACAGAATACCTCAGCTCAGTTACACATGCAGAAAATAGACCATCACCAAACAAGGAATCACAATTTAGAAATAGGAAGACAATAATTAAACTGGGAACCCCAAAAGCCAAACTTGGAATGTACAACAACACTATAGAAATAAAACTCTAAATTAATTTTCTCTTGTACTAAACAAAGCACAGACGTCAATGATGCACATTTCCCAGAGCTGACATATTCCAGTTAATAAATTCAAAATAAAGAGATATTTGTCTACCTTTTGTGCATTTCCTTTTCAGTTGCAATTGTTCCAGCCACTTTCTTCTGGTTTCTTCGTGTCTTCTGCTAACTCTCCATCGTCTGCTGTCCATTTGTCCTTTCTTCTCTCTTCTAGTTTTTTTTCCATTCTCTCTCTACATCTGCTTTAACATGCTAATCTTTCTCCTTTTGCTCTTTCCTCATTCCTATTTCATCCACTCAAATTTTACCCCTCCATCCTCAATCCCCACTTACTCTCCCAATACCCGGCCAATTGTAGATTTGTCTTCCCTCCCACACAAAATATTTTTCCCCTCTCCATTTCACTCTCCCAGCTCCATCCCATTCTAATCCTCCCCCAACATCAGCTCCCTTCTAGTTCCAGCCCCACCCAGCATCCGCTCCTTTCTAGTCCCCGCATCAGCCCATTTCCAGTCGTAGTCCCCGCATCAGCCCATTTCCAGTCCTAGCCCCACCATCAGCCCATTTCCAATCCTATCCTAGCCCCACCATCAGCCCATTTCCAGTCCTAGCTCCCCCATCCATTTCCAGTCCTATCTGAGTCCCTCCATCAGCTCATTTCCAATCCCAGACCCCCATCAGCCCATTTCTAATCCTTTCCTAGCCCCACCATCAGCCCATGTCAAATCCTAGCTCCCCTCCACTCAGCCCATTTCGAATCCAAGCCCCCCATGAGCTTACTTCCAGTTCTAGCCCCTCCATGAGTCCATTTCAATCCAAGCCCCCACCATAGCCCATTTACAATCTTAGCACCCCCCAACAGCCCATTTCCAGTCCTATCCTAGCCCCTCCATCAACCCATTTCCTGTCCTAGCTCTCCCCCACCACTCAGCCCATTTCCAGGCCTAGCTCTCTCCCCTCACAGCCCATTTCCATTCCAAACCCCCTCCCCATCAGCTATTTGCAGTTCAAGCCCCCCTTCCTCTCAGCCCATTTGCAGTACTAGCAACCCCCCCCCCCCAGTCCATTACCAGTCCTAGTCCCCCATAGCCCATTACCAGTCCTAAGTCCCCCATCACCCCATTCTCAGTCTTAGCCCCCCCATAGCCCATTACCAGTCCTAACCCCCCATCAGCCCACCTCCAGTCCTAACCCCATCAGCCCATTACCAGTCTTAGCCCCCCACATAGCCCATTACCAGTCCTAACCCCCATCACCCTATTTCCAGTCCTAGTCCCCCATAGCTCATTTCCATTCCAAGCCCCCTTCCCCATCAGCTATTTGAAGTTCAAGTCCCCCTTCCACTCAGCCCATTTCCAGTACTTGCAACCCCCCAGCCCAGTACCAGTCCTAGCCCCCCATAGCCCATTACCAGTCCTAACCCCCTCATCAGCACATTACCAGTCTTAGCACCCCCCTAAGCCCATTACCAGTCCTAACCCCCATCACCCTATTTCCAGTCCTAGCCCCCCCAAGGCCCATTACCAGTCCTAACCCCCCCCCATAGCCCATTACCAGCCCTAACCCCCATCACCCTATTTCCAGTACTAGCCACCCCATAGCCCATTGCCAGTCCTAACCCCCCATAGCCCATTATCAGTCCTAACTCCCCTTCACCCCATTTCTGGTCCTAGCCCCCCCCCATAACCCATTTCCATTCCAAGCCCCCATCCCCATCAGCTATTTGCAGTTCAAGTCCCCCCTTCCACTCAGCCCATTTCCAGTACTAGCAACCCCCCAGCCCATTACCAGTCCAAAGCCCCATCACCCTATTTCCAGTCCTAACCCCCCAGCACCCTATTTCTAGTCCTAGCCCCCCATAGCTCATTACCAGTCCTATCCCCCCCATAGCCCATTACCAGTCCAGTCCTAACCCCCCTCCATCACCCTATTTCCAGTCCTATCCCCCATAGCCCATTACCAGTCCTAACCCCCTCCCCCCTATCAGCCCAGGGAAACCTTAAAAGAAAAAAGAAACTTTCTGCTGCCGCTGCCGCCGTGGCAGCGGCAGAATGAAGTGTCTCCCGCGATCAAGTGTCTCCCGCGGCCCTCCCCCCCCCCCCCCCCCGGCTGCCCGGCAGAGCCCGCCTCAATCACTCTCCTCGACGCGGCTTTCAGAGCCACGAAGGGAGAGCTTCCCTCTCGCGGTTCTGTTAAGCCTGCTGGGGCTGCTGGGAAAATTCCCATCAGCCCTGACGAGCTTAACAGAGCCGCGAGGAGCGGGAAACTCTCCCTTTGTGGCTCTGAAAGCCGCGCCGAGGAGAGTGATTGAGGCGGGCTCTGCCGGGCAGCCAGGGGGGGGGGGCGCGGGAGACACTTCATTCTTCCACTGCCATGGCAGCAGAGGCAGGAGCAGGTTTCTTTTTTCTTTTAAAGAGACTGATGGGCAGAATGTTGTTTGCGCGGGGCCCCCTGAAACGCGGGGCCCTGTGCAAACAACATTCTTGCTCAATGGACGGGCCGGCCCTGCTTTCAAGATGATTGGACGTGGACACTTGCCTGTTACCACGGACTGAGTAGGCACTCAGTGGGCGCGCTCGATGTCAAACGGCATAGTAAACTGCAACTTTAACACACCTGGAATCATGGCCTGCAAAAAGGAAACCATGTCATGACCCTCTGCTCCCTCAGGAACTCCCAGTATTCTTATGTTGTTCCGCCAAGAGCGATTATTACCGTCTTCCATCTCTCTTTGCAATGAACATATGCTTCTCAATGGCCTCGAGTCTCTCCCCATGTGATGCCACCACATTCTCTACCTTTCCCAAATGAGCCGTATTTGACTCCAAAAAAGATCTCAAAGCATTGATATCTTCCTGCATTGCACGTAGCGATTCTCCATTAACTTTGACCAATTCTTTGACTGCTCGAATCTCAGCCAGGATCTCCTGCGAGGTCTCAGGACAATCTCAGACGACCACCATCTTGTGAGGTGAGAGAGGTCCCGTCTTGGTTCTCTTTGCACTAGCATTTTGAGATACTTGGTAATCCAGCAGCGTCTGTTTGGGGCCCGACATATCCGGGATCGAATGGTATCAAAGTAGGCAGGAACTATTTGAATAAAGATTGCAGAAGTCAGGATTCTTGTCTATTGCCCTCCGGAGCACAGCTCTTACACGTCCATCTTGACCAGAAACCAGGCTCCGCTCCCCCAGCAGAACTTGCTTTCAATCAAAAGAGGCTCTCTCCCTGAACATTTATGCCATGGAGGTATTTAAACATCTCAATCATATCACCTCTATCCCACCTTTCCTCTAAAGTATACATATTAAGATCCTTAAGTCTGTCCTCATTTACTTTATAATGAAGACCACTAACCATTTTAGTAGCCACCCTCTGCACTGACTCCAACCTGTTTATATCCTTTTGAAGGTGCGGTCTCCAGAATTGCACACCATACTCCAAATGAGGTCACACCAAAGACTTATACAGAGGCATTATCACCTCCTTTCTTCTGCTGGCCATTCCTCTCCATATGCACTCAATTTATTTATTTATTTATTTAACTGTATTTATATCCCGCTTTTCACCGCTTTCATCCTTCTAGCTTTTGCTGTTGTCTTTTCTATCTATTTAGCTACTTTAAGATCATCAGACACAACCACGCCTAGGTCCCGCTCTTCTTTAATGGACAAACGTACTTCTCCTCCTATACTGTATTGCTCCCTTGGATTGCTGCAGCCCGAATGCATGACCTTACATTTTTTAACATTAAATCTCAGCTGCCAAATTCTTGACCATTCTTCAAGCTTAGCTAGATCCCTCCTCATGTTATCTATACCTTCCTGAGTGTTAACCCTATAGCAGATTTTGGTATCATCCACAAAGAGGCAAACCTTACCTGACAGCCCTTCCGCAATATCACTAACAAATATGTTAAAAAGTATCGGACCAAGGACAGATCCCTGGGGCACACCACTAGTAACCTACCTCTCAACCAGTTTCTAACCCGAGTAGTAACTTTAGGGTCCATCCCTAGTGTGCTCAGTTTATTTATAAGTCACCTGTGAGGAACGGTGTCAAAGGCTATATTAAAATCTAAATACACATCTAGGGCTCTACCTCGGACCAACTCCCCAGTAACCCAGTCAAAGAACTCAATCAGATTTGTCTGACAAGACCTGCCTCTGGTGAATCTTTGCTGCCTCGGATCCTGTAATCCACTGGACTCCAGAAATCACACTATTTTCTCTTTCAGCAGTGCTAGAATAATTTACTCATCACCGAAGTTAAACTAACTGGCCTGTAGTTTTCAACCAGATGCTTACTTCCACTTTTGTGTAAAGGGACCCCATGTGCCTCTCTCCAGTTCTTTGGCACCACTCCTGACTCCAACGAGGCATTAAAAAGGTCAGTCAGTGGAGCTGCTAGAATATCCACAAGTTCCTTCAGTATTCTCAGATGTATCCCATTTGGTCCCATCGCTTTGCGTACTTTAAGTTTAACTAGTTCCTTCTGAACACAGTCTTCTGACAATCGTTCAAGATCCTTGTCGCTTCTGTTCCTATATGTAGGTGTTTTCTGAGGTCCTCCTCCTGGTTCTTTATCTATGAACACAGAACAGAAATATTTGTTAAGCAATTTCGCTTTATCCTCATCAGCTTCTACATATTCCTCTCCTTCACCTTTGAGTCTGACAATACCACTTTTGCCCTTCCTCTTCTCACTAACATATCTGAAAAATGTCTTATCCCCACATTTTATTGCATTGGCTATTTCCTCCTCTTTCTGAATCTTTGCTTTTCTGACTACTTTGCTAGCTTCTCTAAGTTTTCCCAAACATAGATGCCTGTCTTCCTCTCTCTGTGATCTCTTGTATTTCTTGTATTCCAAATTTCACCTATCAATTGATAACCTGATTAATATGAATAAAATACAACCTCTAAAATGCCTGTATGCAAATGCTAGAAGTCTAAAAAATAAAATGGGAGAGTTAGAATATATAGCACTAAATGAGAGGTTAGATATGATTGGTATCTCAGAGACATGGTGGAAGGAGGACAGACAACCAGTGGGACACTGTGATACCTGGGTACAAACTATATTGTAATGATAAAGTAGATCAAATTGGTGGAGGGGTTGTTCTCTATGTTAGAGAGGGCATTGAGTTACATAGGACTAATGTTTTGCAGGAAACAAAATACACTGTAAAATCTCTATGGATAGAAGTTCCATGTAAAATAGGAAGGCGAGGGCAGTGGAGGGGTGCTACCGACCGCCTGGCCAGATTGAACAGAAGGATGATGAAATGGAAAAAGAAATCGGGGAAGCTAACAAAAGTTACAGCACAGTAATAATAATGGGTTATTTCAATAACCCTGGTAACGACTGGGTCAATGTCACAGCAGGACATGCTAGAGAAATAAAGTTTCTTGATGAAATAAATGACTGCTTCTTGGAGCAGCTGATCATGAACTAACATGACAAGAAGGTATTTTGGACCTAGTCCTTAGGGGAACACAGGATCTGGTGCAAGAGATAAGGATGTTGGAGCCACTTGGCAATCATAGCATGATCGCGTTTGATGCAATAAATGGAGGAAGGACGGCAAGGAAATCCACAGTACTACCTTTTAACTTTCAAAAGGGAGACTATGATAAAATGAGGAAAATAGTTAAGAGAAAACTAAAAGGAGCAGCTGCAAAGGTTAAAGATTTACATCAAGCTTGTACGTTGTTTAAAAGTACTATCTTAGAAGTCCAGACTAGATGTATTCTACATGTTAAGAAAAGTGAAAGGAAGTCCAAAAAACTGTCAGCATGAAAAAACAAGTCCTGAACTATAGTCGCCAAAAGATGAGGGGCCAAGCGCCTTTGAGAACTGGATGCCCAAATCATCCAGTTGCAATGTCACACCTTCAGAACTTCCAGCGCCACTCTGCTAGTGATACCCAGAGGTTATTTCTCCAGCCTTGTTTAAGAAATCTTGCACCTTACTTTAACCGACGTCACAAACAGCTTAAAGCCCAAATGTTACATTCCTCGCCATTTGAGGAGTTTGGAATTACCTTGGTGAGAACTGCTGAATCTTAAATCCCCCAAACCTATGTTTTCCTTACTCTAACAGCAAAGCGATTGCCTCAAGGTCATGCTCTGCTCTATCAGTGCAATGTAGACATGGAGAGAGAGAGAAAATGTGACCTTTGCAAATGCCTGTACTAGGCTACTTATCTGCCAACTGTTACTGGGATGTTGTGCGGCAAAAGCTTTGCTGTAACCTAAACATGCAGTCAGTAGTGACTCAAAGCAACACAGGTGTTTTCTTGGCAGTGTGAACAGAGATAGATTGCCAGGCCTGTCTTCTGAGGCAGAGGAGGGTTAAGTGACTTGCCCCAGGCCACAAGGAGGGGCAGTGAGAATCAAAGCCTGGTCTTTTGGGCACTAGGCTGCTCTTCCACTCCAGCCTAAACATACTTTTCTCAATTATTCTGCCAATTTCTAACATAAAATCTCTTCTGAAAGGAAGTCCAGTAGCACAAAACACAGAGCAGCAGGGGACATGCAGATTGTGTGCTTGGTCCAAGATTTACAGTCATCCTGCAATAATGTCACATGGTTCAGGACGAGATCCAATAAACTCTTGCTACTGAGGGTAGATAGCCACAAAAGGAAATATGCAGAGAGAGAGAGAGAGAGAGAGAGAAAGAAACTGTGAGAAAGACGGAGAGCAGGAGACATGGAGAGAGAAGGGTAACACCTGTTAAACGCTGGCTCGTCCTAATCCTAGCGTGATGAAATAAATGCCCCAGAAGCCCTCACGGGTCTTCTCTCTGCTTCCTGATGAGCATGTAAGCTCCAGAGAGCAGCGGCTGCCTCTTCTGCATATACTGTAGCACTGGAGAAAGGGGAAGGATCAGCAAAACCCTGGAAATGAGGGAAACAGACGCCAAACTTGACATGGTACAAAAATACATCAGAAAAGAAAGGGAAGAAAGGACACAGTGGAAGAGAGAGAGAGAAGCTAATTTTATAACTTGTCAAACGTATGGCAAGGTCGTCTCAAGGAGCTTCCTAACTGCCCTCGTCAACAGGGCGGTCCTAGAACTAGTTAATGTGTTACACCCTCAGTCTTCTGCCCCTTTCTGACTGTCAGAATCGGTTCTTCAGCTTTCAATGCCCTAGGCTCTGCTTGTCAAAGGAAATCACAGGATTAGCCCCCACACTCTGGAACTCACCCCCAGAGGGACTACGACTCAGACTAATCCCTCGTACTCCTTCAGGGCTAGCCGCTGCACATGCTGAAACTAAGACCACATCCACATACCTTATTCATCTCTAGATATAACTTACACACGGTCTGCTTAGAATTTATTCATTTATTTTTTTAGCTCCACTTTTATACTGTTTTTCACTGGGTCAAAACAATGTACATTTAACAGAAGGATATATAATGTTTACATAGAACTGCAACTTTTTACATTAACTTGATAGCATTGACATATAACAAAACTTATTTACAAATGGGGTTATAACAAGTGGCTATAACATTTGTTTCTCCCTATATATTTCTCTTACAATATTGTCTGTCTGTATGTCCACCTGCACCTGACCCCTCTGCTGCCTGTTAGGAGGTGTCATAGTGTAGTGCCGACGCTCTGGATATGCACTATATTGCATGAGTGTGTTACAGTGCTGACTGTTAGGAGGTGTCATCATATAGTGCCGACGCTGTGGATATGCACTATATTACATGAGTGTTTTACAGTGCTGACTGTTAGGAGGTGTCATCATATAGTGCCGACGCTGTGGATATGCACTATATTACATGAGTGTTTTACAGTGCTGACTGTTAGGAGGTGTCATAGTGTAGTGTCGACGCTGTGGATATGCACTATATTGCATGAGTGTGTTACAGTGCTGACTGTTAGGAGGTGTCATAGTGTAGTGCCGACGCTGTGGATATGCACTATATTGCATGAGTGTGTTACAGTGCTGACTGTTAGGAGGTGTCATCGTATAGTGCCGACACTGTGGATATGCACTATATTACATGAGTGTTTTACAGTGCTGACTGTTAGGAGGTGTCATAATGTAGTGCCGACGCTGTGGGTATGCACTATATTGCATGAGTGTGTTACAGTGCTGACTGTTAGGAGGTGTCATCATATAGTGCCGACGCTGTGGGTATGCACTATATTGCATGAGTGTTTTACAGTGCTGACTGTTAGGAGGTGTCATAGTATAGTGCCGATGCTGTGGATATGCACTATATTACATGAGTGTTTTACAATGCTGACTGTAAGGAGGTGTCATCGTATAGTGCCGACGCTGTGGATATGCACTATATTACATGAGTGTCTTACACTGCTGCCTGTTAGGAGGTGTCATAGTGTAGTGCCGACGCTGTGGGTATGCACTATATTACATGAGTGTTTTACAGTGCTGACTGTTAGGAGGTGTCATAGTGTAGTGCCGACGCTGTGGGTATGCACTATATTGCATGAGTGTGTTACAGTGCTGACTGTTAGGAGGTGTCATCATATAGTGCCGACGCTGTGGATATGCACTATATTACATGAGTGTTTTACAGTGCTGACTGTTAGGAGGTGTCATAGTGTAGTGCCGACGCTGTGGATATGCACTATATTGCATGAGTGTGTTACAGTGCTGACTGTTAGGAGGTGTCATCATATAGTGCCGACGCTGTGGATATGCACTATATTACATGAGTGTTTTACAGTGCTGACTGTTAGGAGGTGTCATAGTGCAGTGCCGATGCTGTAGATATGCACTATATTACATGAGTGCTTTACAGTGCTGACTGTTAGGAGGTGTCATAGTGTAGTGCCGACGCTGTGGATATGCACTATATTGCATGAGTGTGTTACAGTGCTGACTGTTAGGAGGTGTCATCATATAGTGCCGATGCTGTGGATATGCACTATATTACATGAGTGTTTTACAGTGCTGACTGTTAGGAGGTGTCATCGTATAGTGCCGAAGCTGTGGATATGCACTATATTGCATGAGTGTGTTACAGTGCTGACTGTTAGGAGGTGTCATCATATAGTGCCGAAGCTGTGGATATGCACTATATTGCATGAGTGTGTTACAGTGCTGACTGTTAGGAGGTGTCATCGTATAGTGCCGAAGCTGTGGATATGCACTATATTGCATGAGTGTGTTACAGTGCTGACTGTTAGGAGGTGTCATCGTATAGTGCCGAAGCTGTGGATATGCACTATATTACATGAGTGTTTTACAGTGCTGACTGTTAGGAGGTGTCATAGTGTAGTGCCGACGCTGTGGATATGCACTATATTACATGAGTGTTTTACAGTGCTGCCTGTTAGGAGGTGTTATAGTGTAGTGTCAACGCTGTGGATATGCACTATATTACATGAGTGTTTTACAGTGCTGACTGTTAGGAGGTGTCATAGTGTAGTGCCGATGCTGTGAAAATGCACTATATTGCATGAGTGTGTTACAGTGCTGACAGTTAGGAGGTGTCATCATATAGTGCCGACGCTGTGGATATGCAGTATATTACAAGAGTGTGTTACAGTACTGACTATTAGGAGGTGTCATAGTGTAGTGCCGACGCTGTGGATATGCACTATATTACATGAGTGTTTTACAGTGCTGACTGTTAGGAGGTGTCATCGTATAGTGCCGACGCTGTGGATATGCACTATATTACATGAGTGTTTTACAGTGCTGACTGTTAGGTGTCATCGTATAGTGCCGACGCTGTGGATATGCACTATATTACATGAGTGTTTTACAGTGCTGACTGTTAGGAGGTGTCATCGTATAGTGCCGAAGCTGTGGATATGCACTATATTACATGAGTGTTTTACAGTGCTGACTGTTAGGAGGTGTCATCGTGTAGTGCCAACGCTGTGGATATGCACGATATTACATGAGTGTTTTACAGTGCTGACTGTTAGGAGGTGTCATAGTGTAGTGCCGACGCTGTGGATATGCACTATATTACATGAGTGTTTTACAGTGCTGACTGTTAGGAGGTGTCATCGTATAGTGCCGACACTGTGGATATGCACTATATTACATGAGTGTTTTACAGTGCTGACTGGTAGAAGGTGTCATAGTGTAGTGTCGACGCTGTGGATATGCACTATATTACATGACTGTGTTACACTGCTGACTGTTAGGAGGTGTCATAGTGTAGTGTCGACGCTGTGGATATGCACTTTATTACATGAGTGTTTTACAGTGCTGACTGTTAGGAGGTGTCATAGTGTAGTGCCGATGCTGTGAAAATGCACTATATTACATGAGTGTTTTACAGTGCTGACTGTTAAGAGGTGTAATAGTGTAGTGTCGACGCTGTGGATATGCACTATATTACATGAGTGTTTTACAGTGCTGACTGTTAGGAGGTGTCATAGTGTAGTGCCGATGCTGTGAAAATACACTATATTACATGAGTGTGCTACACTGCTGACTGTTAGGAGGTGTTATAGTGTAGTGTCAACGCTGTGGATATGCACTATATTACATGAGTGTTTTACAGTGCTGACTGTTAGGAGGTGTCATCGTATAGTGCCGACACTGTGGATATGCACTATATTACATGAGTGTTTTACAGTGCTGACTGTTAGGAGGTGTCATCATATAGTGCCGACGCTGTGGATATGCACTATATTACATGAGTGTTTTACAGTGCTGACTGTTAGGAGGTGTCATAGTGTAGTGCCGACGCTGTAGATATGTACTATATTACATGAGTGCTTTACAGTGCTGACTGTTAGGAGGTGTCATAGTGCAGTGCCGATGCTGTGAAAATGCACTATATTACATGAGTGTTTTACAGTGCTGACTGTTAGGAGGTGTCATCGTATAGTGCCGACGCTGTGGATATGCACTATATTACAAGAGTGTGTTACAGTACTGACTATTAGGAGGTGTCATAGTGTAGTGCCGACGCTGTGGATATGCACTATATTACATGAGTGTTTTACAGTGCTGACTTTTAGGAGGTGTCATCGTATAGTGCCGATGCTGTGGATATGCACTATATTACATGAGTGTTTTACAGTGCTGACTGTTAGGAGGTGTCATCGTATAGTGCCGACGCTGTGGATATGCACTATATTACATGAGTGTTTTACAGTGCTGACTGTTAGGAGGTGTCATCGTATAGTGCCGAAGCTGTGGATATGCACTATATTACATGAGTGTTTTACAGTGCTGACTGTTAGGAGGTGTCATCGTGTAGTGCCGACGCTGTGGATATGCACGATATTACATGAGTGTTTTACAGTGCTGACTGTTAGGAGGTGTCATAGTGTAGTGCCGACGCTGTGGATATGCACTATATTACATGAGTGTTTTACAGTGCTGCCTGTTAGGAGGTGTCATAGTGTAGTGCCGACTCTGTGGGTATGCACTATATTACATGAGTGTTTTACAGTGCTGACTGTTAGGAGGTGTCATAGTGTAGTGCCGACGCTGTGGATATGCACTATATTACATGAGTGCTTTACAGTGCTGACTGTTAGGAGGTGTCATCGTATAGTGCCGACACTGTGGATATGCACTATATTACATGAGTGTTTTACAGTGCTGACTGGTAGGAGGTGTCATAGTGTAGTGTCGACGCTGTGGATATGCACTATATTACATGACTGTGTTACACTGCTGACTGTTAGGAGGTGTCATAGTGTAGTGTCGACGCAGTGGATATGCACTATATTACATGAGTGTTTTACAGTGCTGACTGTTAGGAGGTGTCATAGTGTAGTGCCGATGCTGTGAAAATGCACTATATTACATGAGTGTTTTACAGTGCTGACTGTTAGGAGGTGTCATAGTGTAGTGCCGATGCTGTGAAAATACACTATATTACATGAGTGTGTTACACTGCTGACTGTTAGGAGGTGTCATAGTGTAGTGTCGACGCTGTGGATATGCACTACATTACATGAGTGTTTTACAGTGCTGACTGTTCGGAGGTGTCATAGTGTAGTGCCGATGCTGTGAAAATGCACTATATTACATGAGTGTGTTATACTGCTGACTGTTAGGAGGTGTCATAGTGTAGTGTCGATGCTGTGGATATGCACTATATTACATGAGTGTTTTACAGTGCTAACTGTTAGGAGGTGTCATAGTGTAGTGCCGAATGCTGTGAAAATGCACTATATTACATGAGTGTTTTACAGTGCTTACTGTTAGGAGGTGTAATAGTGTAGTGCCGATGCTGTTGATATGCACTGTATTACATGAGTGTTTTACAGTGCTGACTGTTAGGAGGTGTCATAGTGTAGTGCCGACACTGTGGATATGCACTATATTACATGAGTGTTTTACAGTGCTGACTGTTAGGAGGTGTCATCGTATAGTGCCGACACTGTGGATATGCACTATATTACATGAGTGTTTTACAGTGCTGACTGTTAGGAGGTGTCATAGTGTAGTGCCGACGCTGTGGATATGCACTATATTACATGAGTGTTTTACAGTGCTGACTGTTAGGAGGTGTCATCGTATAGTGCCGACGCTGTGGGTATACACTATATTACATGAGTGTTTTACAGTGCTGACTGTTAGGAGGTGTTATAGTGCAGTGCTGACGCTGTGGATATGCACTATATTACATGAGTGTTTTACAGTGCTGACTGTTAGGAGGTGTCATAGTGCAGTGCCGACGCTGTGGGTATGCACTATATTACATGAGTGTTTTACAGTGCTGACTGTTAGGAGGTGTCATCGTGTAGTGCCGACGCTGTCGGTATGCACTATATTACATGAGTGTTTTACAGTGCTGACTGTTAGGAGGTGTCATCGTATAGTGCCGACGCTGTGGGTATGCTCTATTTTGTGAGAGTGTTCTATAGCGCTACCTGTTAGGAGGTCGCGCGCAGCTCAGACTGGATCAGTGGTGGACAAGGGAGAGAGGCAATCCTACCCGGCAGGCTCACCTCCAATGAAGCTGGTCACTCTATGTAGTGAGGGAGGGAGCACACACTCTGCCTTTGTTCTGGGTGGCTGCTGATGATGCTTGAAAACCCCGATGTAGCTGAAAAGGCAGCACTGTAGAATAGTCACGTAACATAATGTATAGTGCTGACACTGTGGGTACGCTCTAATACCTCCTAACAGGCAGCACTGTAATATACTCTCGTAACATAGAGTGTACCCACAGTGTCAGCACTATACACTAACAGCTCCTCACAGGCAGCAGTATAGAAGAGGTGTTAGTGTGTAGTGCTGATGCTATGGGTACGCTCTAACACCTCTTCTACACTGTTGCCTGTTAGGAGGTGTTAGTGTATAGAGCTGACACTGTGGATACGCTCTATGTTATGTGAGTGTTCTACAGAGCTGCATGTTATGACATGTTAGTGTGTAGTGCTGATGCTGTGGGTACGCTTTATGTTACGTGAGTGTTCTAGAGTGCTGACTGTTAGGAGGTATTAGTTTGCAGTGCTGATGCTGTGGGTATGCTCTATGTTATGTGAGAGTTCTTCAGCGCTGCCTATTAGGAGGTGTTAGTGTGTGGTGCTCACACTGTGAGTACACTCTATGATACATTAGTGTTCTTCAGCGCTGCCTGTTAGGAGATGTTAGTGTGTGGTTTCTGTGGGTACGCTTTATGTTATGTGAGCATTCTATAGCACTGCCTCTTAGGAGGTGTCATTATGTAGTGCTGATGCAGTGGGTACGCTCTGTGTTACGTGAGTGTGTTACAGCGCTGCCTGTTATGAGGTGTCATTGTGTAGTGCTGATGTTGTTGGTACACTCTATGTTACTTGAGTTTGTTAAATCACTGCCTGTTGGGAGGTGTCATTGTGTAGTGCTGACACTGTGTGTATGCTCTGTTATTTAAGTGTTCTACAGTGCTGCCTGTTAGGAGGTGTTAGTGTGTGGTGCTGATGCTGTGGCTATGCTGTATGTTACATAAGTGTTCTACAGCACTGCCTGTTAGGAGGTGTTAGTGTGGTGGTGCTGATGCTGTGGGTATGCTCTATGTTATGTGAGTGTTCTACAGCGCTGTCTGTTAGGAGGTGTCATTGTGTAGTGCTGATGCTGTGGGTATACTCTGTGTTACATGAGTGCTCTATGGTGCTGCCTGTTAGGAGGTGTTAGTGTCTGGTGTTGACGCTCTGGGTACGCTCTATGTTACATAAGTGTTCAACAGCACTGCCTGTTAAGAGGTGTCAGTGTGTAGTGCTGATGCTGTGGGTATTCTCTATGTTAGATGAGTGTTCTACAGCGCTGCCTGTTGAGAGGTGCTAGTGTTTAGTGCTGACTCTGTGGGTATGCTCTATGTTACATGAGTGTGCTACAGCGCTGCCTGTTAAGAGGTGTTAGTGTATAGTGCTGACGCTGTGGGTACCCTCTGTGTTAGATGAGTGTTCTACAGTGCTGCCTGTTAGGAGGTGTCATTGTGTAGTGCTGATGCTGTGGGTACGCTCTATGTTACGTGAATGTTCTACAACGCTGCCGTTAGGAGATCTTAGTGTGTGGTGCTGATGCTGTGAGAACGCTCTATGCTACATGAGTGTTCTTCAGCACTGCCTGTTAAGAGATGTTAGTGTGTGGTGCTGATGCTGTGGGTACGCTCTATGTTACGTGAGTGTTCTACAGCGCTGCCTGTTAAGAGATGTTAGTGTGTGGTGCTGATGCTGTGGGTATGCTCTATGTTACGTGAGCATTCTACAGCGCACCCTTTTAGGAGGTGTCATTGTGTAGTGCTGATGCTGTGGGTGTGCTCTATATTACTTGAGTTTGTTAAATTGCTGCCTGTTGGGAGGTGTCATTGTCATCTAAAAATAGGAGGGACAGTCCTTGAATGGTTCAAATCATACATCTCACACAGGCTAATACGGATACAATTAGGTAAAGATACATCCGAAACTTTCCCACAAGGTCAAGGCATCCCCCAAGGATCAGCCCTCTCAGCCCTCCTCTTCAATTTATACCTCCAGCCCATTACAAACATATTCAAAAAGCACAAAATTAACCATTTCATATACGCAGATGATATCATGCTTGCCACCCCATAAACCCCAACAACCCCAAATATGATAGCCTACTCCAATGCATGAACGAAACTACCAAATGGCTTGAAGACAACCACCTAAGCATTAACCTCAAAAAAACAGAGGCAATGTTCATAACGAGGAAATCAGACACTGACTACAAATACCCCAATACAATCACAATAAATAATACACCTATACCTGTTAAAAAGGAGGTAAAATACCTTGGAATAATCTTAGACCACGCACTCACCATGATCCCACACATAAAACATACAGTAAAAACCATATTTTATAAACTCAAGACAATACAACATCTGAGACCCCTACTCAACACAGATGACTTTAGATCTGTAGTCAATACCCTCATCACCCCCCACTTCGACTATTGTAATAGTCTCCTAAATGGACTCCCATTAAAAAGCATATACCTTCTCCAAAGAGCCCAAAACATATGCGCCAAGATGATCACTAAAGCTAAACTAACAGACCATGTGACCCCAATCCTACTAGACTTACACTGGCTCCCTATAAACAGCCGAATAAAATATAAAATCCTCCTAACTACTTTCAAAATCATTAATAACATCTCTCCCTCACAACTATCTACCCTAATACACCCCCCATCAGACACTAGATCGCGTAGACAAAACGCAACCTATTCCCTCAACATAAAAACAAATTTTAGAAAAACTAAGGCGACAACAAGTGATAGGGCCTTCTCCTTTGCCGCCCCCACCCTCTGGAACGAAATACCATTAACACTCCGCACGATAAAAGACCTTCATCAGTTCAAAAAGGAACTAAAAACCTACCTCTTTACAAAACACTTTGAGATCCCCTATCAACAAAGAACCTCTCCAATACAATCACAGAAACACATCCACAGTACCCAAGACAGAACAAAAGACTAACTCAAGAACCTTTACAAACCTCACACAACATGCTAAAAAAACCACTCAAACTGTTGATTATTCCAACATTGTAAATAAACACTGTAACTAACTATGCTGCGCTCCATGTATATAACTTGTAAATAGTTTGGAAAGCTCTGTTCTAGCTAATGTTCAAAATATGTTCCCTGTAAGTTCACCTGTATATAGTTAAAGCATAATGTTCCTTGTAAATGTATACAGAAGTATACAATTGTTCTGTTTACCGTTCGATGTAAACCGCCCCTCATCTCTGGAAGGGGCGGTATAGACAAGACTGTTAAATAAATAAATTGTGTAAGGCTGATGCTGTGGGTATGCTCTATGTTACATGAGTGTTCTACAGCGCTGCCTGTTAGGAGGTGTCATTGTGTAGTGCTAATGCTGTGGGTATGCTCTATGTTACATGAGTGTTCTACAGTGCTGCCTGTTAGGAGGTGTTAGGATGTAGTGCTGATGCTGTGGGTATGCTCTGTGTTACATGAGTGTTCTACAGCGCTGCCTGTTAGGAGGTGTCACTGTGTAGTGCTGACACTGTGGGTACGCTTTTTTGTTACGTTAGTGTTCTACAGTGCTGCCTGTTAGGAGGTGTTAGTGTGTAGTGCTGTTGCTGTGGGTATGCTCTATGTTAAATGAGTGTTCTACAGTGCTGCCTGTTAGGAATTGTCATTGTGTAGTGCTGACGCTGTGGGTACGCTCTATGTTACATGATTGTTCTACAGCGCTGCCTGTTAGGAGGTGTCATTGTGTAGTGCTAATGCTGTGGGTATGCTCTATGTTACATGAGTGTTCTATAGTGCTGCCTGTTAGGAGGTGTCATTGTGTAGTGCTGATGCTGTGGGTACGCTCAGTGTTATATGAGTGTTCTATAGTGCTGCCTGTTAGGAGGTGTTAGTGTGTAGTGCTGATGCTGTGGGTGTGCTTTATATTACGTGAGTGTTCTACAGTGCTGCCTGTTAGGAGGTGTCATTGTGTAGTGCTGACACTGTGGGTACACTCTGTGTTACATGAGTGTTGTACAGTGCTGCCTATTAGGAGGTGTTAGTGTGTAGTGCTGATGCTGTGGGTACGCTCTATATTATGTGAGTGTTCTACAGTGCTGCCTGTTAGGAGGTGTTAGGATGTAGTGCTGATGCTGTGGGTATGCTCTGTGTTACATGAGTGTTCTACAGCGCTGCCTGTTAGGAGGTGTCACTGTGTAGTGCTGACACTGTGGGTACGCTTTTTGTTACGTTAGTGTTCTACAGTGCTGCCTGTTAGGAGGTGTTAGTGTGTAGTGCTGTTGCTGTGGGTATGCTCTATGTTAAATGAGTGTTCTACAGTGCTGCCTGTTAGGAATTGTCATTGTGTAGTGCTGACACTGTGGGTACGCTCTATGTTACATTAGTGTTCTACAGTGCTGCCTGTTAGGAAATGTTAGTGTGTAGTGCTGACGCTGTTGGTATTCTCTATGTTACATGAGTGTTCTATAGTGCTACCTGTTAGGAGGTGTTAGAATGTAGTGCTGATGCTTTGGGTACACTCTATGTTTTGTGAGTGTTCTACAGCGCTGCCTGTTAGGAGGTGTTAATGTGTAGTGCTGACACTGTTGGTATTCTCTATGTTACATGAGTGTTCTATAGTGCTACCTGTTAGGAGGTGTTAGTGTGTAGTGCTGATACTGTGGGTACACCCTATGTTACATGAGTGTTCTATAGTGCTACCTGTTAGAAGGTGTTAGCGTGTAGTGCTGATGCTTTGGGTACACTCTATGTTTTGTGAGTGTTCTACAGCACTGCCTGTTAGGAGGTGTTAATGTGTAGTGCTGATGCTGTTGGTATTCTCTATGTTATGTCAGTGTTCTACAGTGACTGCCTGTTCTACAGTGACTGCCTGTTGGGAGGTGTCATTGTGTAGTTTGACACTGTGAGTACACTCTGTCTTATGTGAGTGTTCTACAGCGCTGCCTGTTAGGAGGCGTTAGTGTGTAGTGCTGATGCTGTGGGTATGCTCTATGTTACGTGAGTGTTCTACAGTGCTGCCTTTTAGGAGGTGTCATTGTGTAGTGCTGATGCTGTGAGTACGCTCTATATTACGTGAGTCTTCTACAGTGCTGCCTGTTAGGTGTTAGTGTGTGGTGCTGATGCTGATGCTGTGTGTACGCTGTATGTTACATGAGTCTTCTACAGCGCTGCCTGCTGGGTGTTAGTGTGTAGTGCTGATGCTGTGGGTACGCTCTATGTTATGTGAGTGTTCTACAGCGCTGCCTGTTAGGAGGTGTTAGTGTGTAGTGCTGACGCTGTGGGTACGCTCTATGTTACGTGAGTGTTGTACAGCGCTGCCTGTTAGGAGGTGTTAGTGTATAGTGCTGATTCTGTGGGTATGCTCTATGTTATCTGAGTGTTCTACAGCGCTGCCTGTTAGGAGGTGTTATTGTGTAGTGCTGATGCTGTGGGTACGCTCTATGTTATGTGAGTGTTCTACAGCGCTGCCTGTTAGGAGGTGTTATTGTGTAGTGCTGATGCTGTGGGTACGCTCTATATAACATGAGTGTTCTACAGCGCTGCCTGTTAGGAGGTGTTTGTGTGTAGTGCTGATGCTGTGGGTACGCTGTATGTTACGTAAGTGTTCTATAGCGCTGACTGTTAGGAGGTGTTAGTGTGTAGTGCTGATGCTGCGGGTACGCTCTATGTTACATGAGTGTTGTACAGCGCTGCCTGTTAGGAGGTGTTAGTGTATAGTGCTGATGCTGTGGGTATGCTCTATGTTATGTGAGTGTTCTACAGCGCTGCCTCTTAGGAGGTGTTATTGTGTAGTGCTGATGCTGTGGGTATGCTCTATGTTATGTGAGTGTTCTACAGTTCTGCCTGTTAGGAGGTGTTAGTGTGTAGTGCTGATGCTGTGGGTACGCTCTATGTTATGTGAGTGTTCTACAGCGCTGCCTGTTAGGATGTGTTAGTGTGTAGTGCTGATGCTGTGGGTACGCTCTATGTTATGTGAGTGTTCTACAGCGCTGCCTGTTAGGAGGTGTTAGTGTGTAGTGCTGATGCTGTGGGTACGCTCTATGTTACGTGAGTGTTCTACAGCGCTGCCTGTTAGGAGGTGTTAGTATGTGGTGTTGGCTGTGGGTATGCTCTATGTTATGTGAGTGTTCTACAGTTCTGCCTGTTAGGAGGTGTTAGTATGTGGTGTTGGCTGTGGGTACGCTCTATGTTATGTGAGTGTTCTACAGCGCTGCCTGTTAGGAGGTGTTATTGTGTAGTGCTGATACTGTGGGTACGCTCTATATAACATGAGTGTTCTACAGCGCTGCCTGTTAGGAGGTGTTTGTGTGTGGTGTTGGCTGTGGGTATGCTCTATGTTATGTGAGTGTTCTACAGCGCTGCCTGTTAGGAGGTGTTTGTGTGTGGTG
This sequence comes from Ichthyophis bannanicus, assembly GCA_033557465.1. Lineage (NCBI taxonomy): Eukaryota > Metazoa > Chordata > Amphibia > Gymnophiona > Ichthyophiidae > Ichthyophis > Ichthyophis bannanicus. The sequence goes on along the minus strand of CM066032.1, from coordinate 359,767,883 downwards.
TTGGCTGTGGGTACGCTCTATGTTATGTGAGTGTTCTACAGCGCTGCCTGTTAGGAGGTGTTATTGTGTAGTGCTGATACTGTGGGTACGCTCTATATAACATGAGTGTTCTACAGCGCTGCCTGTTAGGAGGTGTTTGTGTGTGGTGTTGGCTGTGGGTACGCTCTATGTTATGTGAGTGTTCTACAGCGCTGCCTGTTAGGATGTGTTAGTGTGTAGTGCTGATGCTGTGGGTACGCTCTATGTTATGTGAGTGTTCTACAGCGCTGCCTGTTAGGAGGTGTTAGTATGTAGTGCTGATGCTGTGGGTACGCTCTATGTTATGTGAGTGTTCTACAGCGCTGCCTGTTAGGAGGTGTTAGTGTGTAGTGCTGATGCTGTGGGTACGCTCTATGTTACGTGAGTGTTCTACAGCGCTGCCTGTTAGGAGGTGTTAGTATGTGGTGTTGGCTGTGGGTACGCTCTATGTTATGTGAGTGTTCTACAGCGCTGCCTGTTAGGAGGTGTTATTGTGTAGTGCTGATACTGTGGGTACGCTCTATATAACATGAGTGTTCTACAGCGCTGCCTGTTAGGAGGTGTTAGTGTGTAGTGCTGATGCTGTGGGTACGCTCTATGTTATGTGAGTGTTCTACAGCGCTGCCTGTTAGGAGGTGTTATTGTGTAGTGCTGATGCTGTGGGTACGCTCTATATAACATGAGTGTTCTACAGCGCTGCCTGTTAGGAGGTGTTATTGTGTAGTGCTGATACTGTGGGTACGCTCTATATAACATGAGTGTTCTACAGCGCTGCCTGTTAGGAGGTGTTAGTGTGTAGTGCTGATGCTGTGGGTACGCTCTATGTTATGTGAGTGTTCTACAGCGCTGCCTGTTAGGATGTGTTAGTGTGCAGTGCTGACGCTGTGGGTACGCTCTATGTTACGTGAGTGTTCTACAGCGCTGCCTGTTAGGAGGTGTTAGTATGTGGTGTTGGCTGTGGGTACGCTCTATGTTATGTGAGTGTTCTACAGCGCTGCCTGTTAGGAGGTGTTATTGTGTAGTGCTGATGCTGTGGGTACGCTCTATATAACATGAGTGTTCTACAGCGCTGCCTGTTAGGAGGTGTTATTGTGTAGTGCTGATACTGTGGGTACGCTCTATATAACATGAGTGTTCTACAGCGCTGCCTGTTAGGAGGTGTTAGTGTGTAGTGCTGATGCTGTGGGTACGTTCTATGTTATGTGAGTGTTCTACAGCGCTGCCTGTTAGGATGTGTTAGTGTGTAGTGCTGACGCTGTGGGTACGCTCTATGTTACGTGAGTGTTCTACAGCGCTGCCTGTTAGGAGGTGTTAGTATGTGGTGTTGGCTGTGGGTACGCTCTATGTTATGTGAGTGTTCTACAGCGCTGCCTGTTAGGAGGTGTTATTGTGTAGTGCTGATGCTGTGGGTACGCTCTATATAACATGAGTGTTCTACAGCGCTGCCTGTTATGAGGTGTTATTGTGTAGTGCTGATACTGTGGGTACGCTCTATATAACATGAGTGTTCTACAGCGCTGCCTGTTAGGAGGTGTTAGTGTGTAGTGCTGATGCTGTGGGTACGCTCTATGTTATGTGAGTGTTCTACAGCGCTGCCTGTTAGGATGTGTTAGTGTGTAGTGCTGACGCTGTGGGTACGCTCTATGTTACGTGAGTGTTCTACAGCGCTGCCTGTTAGGAGGTGTTAGTATGTGGTGTTGGCTGTGGGTACGCTCTATGTTATGTGAGTGTTCTACAGCGCTGCCTGTTAGGAGGTGTTATTGTGTAGTGCTGATGCTGTGGGTACGCTCTATGTTATGTGAGTGTTCTACAGCGCTGCCTGTTAGGAGGTGTTAGTGTGTAGTGCTGATGCTGTGGGTACGCTCTATGTTATGTGAGTGTTCTACAGCGCTGCCTGTTAGGAGGTGTTATTGTGTGGTGCTGATGCTGTGGGTACGCTCTATGTTATGTGAGTGTTCTACAGCGCTGCCTGTTAGGAGGTGTTAGTGTGTAGTGCTGATGCTGTGGGTACGCTCTATGTTATGTGAGTGTTCTACAGCGCTGCCTGTTAGGAGGTGTTATTGTGTAGTGCTGATGCTGTGGGTACGCTCTATATAACATGAGTGTTCTACAGCGCTGCCTGTTAGGAGGTGTTTGTGTGTAGTGCTGATGCTGTGGGTACGCTGTATGTTACATAAGTGTTCTATAGCGCTGACTGTTAGGAGGTGTTAGTGTGTAGTGCTGATGCTGCGGGTACGCTCTATGTTACATGAGTGTTGTACAGCGCTGCCTGTTAGGAGGTGTTTGTGTGTAGTGCTGATGCTGTGGGTACGCTGTATGTTACGTAAGTGTTCTATAGCGCTGACTGTTAGGAGGTGTTAGTGTGTAGTGCTGATTCTGTGGGTATGCTCTATGTTATGTGAGTGTTCTACAGCGCTGCCTGTTAGGAGGTGTTAGTGTATAGTGCTGATTCTGTGGGTATGCTCTATGTTATGTGAGTGTTCTACAGCGCTGCCTGTTAGGAGGTGTTAGTGTGTAGTGCTGATGCTGTGGGTACGCTCTATGTTACGTGAGTGTTCTACAGCGCTGCCTGTTAGGAGGTGTTAGTATGTGGTGTTGGCTGTGGGTACGCTCTATGTTATGTGAGTGTTCTACAGCGCTGCCTGTTAGGAGGTGTTAGTGTGTAGTGCTGATGCTGTGGGTACGCTGTATGTTACGTAAGTGTTCTATAGCGCTGACTGTTAGGAGGTGTTAGTGTGTAGTGCTGATGCTGCGGGTACGCTCTATGTTACATGAGTGTTGTACAGCGCTGCCTGTTAGGAGGTGTTAGTGTATAGTGCTGATGCTGTGGGTATGCTCTATGTTATGTGAGTGTTCTACAGCGCTGCCTCTTAGGAGGTGTTATTGTGTAGTGCTGATGCTGTGGGTATGCTCTATGTTATGTGAGTGTTCTACAGTTCTGCTGTTAGGAGGTGTTAGTGTGTAGTGCTGATGCTGTGGGTACGCTCTATGTTATGTGAGTGTTCTACAGCGCTGCCTGTTAGGATGTGTTAGTGTGTAGTGCTGATGCTGTGGGTACGCTCTATGTTATGTGAGTGTTCTACAGCGCTGCCTGTTAGGAGGTGTTATTGTGTAGTGCTGATGCTGTGGATACGCTCTATGTTATGTGAGTGTTCTACAGCGCTGCCTGTTAGGAGGTGTTAGTGTGTAGTGCTGATGCTGTGGGTACGCTCTATGTTATGTGAGTGTTCTACAGCGCTGCCTGTTAGGATGTGTTAGTGTGTAGTGCTGATGCTGTGGGTACGCTCTATGTTATGTGAGTGTTCTACAGCGCTGCCTGTTAGGAGGTGTTAGTATGTGGTGTTGGCTGTGGGTACGCTCTATGTTATGTGAGTGTTCTACAGCGCTGCCTGTTAGGATGTGTTAGTGTGTAGTGCTGATGCTGTGGGTACGCTCTATGTTACGTGAGTGTTCTACAGCGCTGCCTGTTAGGAGGTGTTAGTATGTGGTGTTGGCTGTGGGTACGCTCTGTGTTATGTGAGTGTTCTACAGCGCTGCCTGTTAGGATGTGTTAGTGTGTAGTGCTGATGCTGTGGGTACGCTCTATGTTATGTGAGTGTTCTACAGCGCTGCCTGTTAGGATGTGTTTGTGTGTAGTGCTGATGCTGTGGGTATGCTCTATGTTACGTGAGTGTTCTACAGCGCTGCCTGTTAGGAGGTGTTAGTGTGTAGTGCTGATACTGTGGGTACGCTCTATATAACATGAGTGTTCTACAGCGCTGCCTGTTAGGAGGTGTTATTGTGTAGTGCTGATACTGTGGGTACGCTCTATATAACATGAGTGTTCTACAGCGCTGCCTGTTAGGAGGTGTTAGTGTGTAGTGCTGATGCTGTGGGTACGCTCTATGTTATGTGAGTGTTCTACAGCGCTGCCTGTTAGGATGTGTTAGTGTGTAGTGCTGACGCTGTGGGTACGCTCTATGTTACGTGAGTGTTCTACAGCGCTGCCTGTTAGGAGGTGTTAGTATGTGGTGTTGGCTGTGGGTACGCTCTATGTTATGTGAGTGTTCTACAGCGCTGCCTGTTAGGAGGTGTTATTGTGTAGTGCTGATGCTGTGGGTACGCTCTATATAACATGAGTGTTCTACAGCGCTGCCTGTTAGGAGGTGTTATTGTGTAGTGCTGATACTGTGGGTACGCTCTATATAACATGAGTGTTCTACAGCGCTGCCTGTTAGGAGGTGTTAGTGTGTAGTGCTGATGCTGTGGGTACGCTCTATGTTATGTGAGTGTTCTACAGCGCTGCCTGTTAGGAGGTGTTAGTGTGTAGTGCTGATGCTGTGGGTACGCTCTATGTTATGTGAGTGTTCTACAGCGCTGCCTGTTAGGATGTGTTAGTGTGTAGTGCTGACGCTGTGGGTACGCTCTATGTTACGTGAGTGTTCTACAGCGCTGCCTGTTAGGAGGTGTTAGTATGTGGTGTTGGCTGTGGGTACGCTCTATGTTATGTGAGTGTTCTACAGCGCTGCCTGTTAGGAGGTGTTATTGTGTAGTGCTGATGCTGTGGGTACGCTCTATATAACATGAGTGTTCTACAGCGCTGCCTGTTAGGAGGTGTTATTGTGTAGTGCTGATACTGTGGGTACGCTCTATATAACATGAGTGTTCTACAGCGCTGCCTGTTAGGAGGTGTTAGTGTGTAGTGCTGATGCTGTGGGTACGCTCTATGTTATGTGAGTGTTCTACAGCGCTGCCTGTTAGGATGTGTTAGTGTGTAGTGCTGACGCTGTGGGTACGCTCTATGTTACGTGAGTGTTCTACAGCGCTGCCTGTTAGGAGGTGTTAGTATGTGGTGTTGGCTGTGGGTACGCTCTATGTTATGTGAGTGTTCTACAGCGCTGCCTGTTAGGAGGTGTTATTGTGTAGTGCTGATGCTGTGGGTACGCTCTATGTAACGTGAGTGTTCTACAGCGCTGCCTGTTAGGAGGTGTTAGTGTGTAGTGCTGATACTGTGGGTACGCTCTATGTTATGTGAGTGTTCTACAGCGCTGCCTGTTAGGAGGTGTTAGTGTGTAGTGCTGATGCTGTGGGTACGCTCTATGTTATGTGAGTGTTCTACAGCGCTGCCTGTTAGGAGGTGTTAGTGTGTAGTGCTGACGCTGTGGGTACGCTCTATGTTACGTGAGTGTTCTACAGCGCTGCCTGTTAGGAGGTGTTAGTATGTGGTGTTGGCTGTGGGTACGCTCTATGTTATGTGAGTGTTCTACAGCGCTGCCTGTTAGGAGGTGTTAGTGTGTAGTGCTGATGCTGTGGGTACGCTCTATGTTATGTGAGTGTTCTACAGCGCTGCCTGTTAGGAGGTGTTAGTGTGTAGTGCTGATGCTGTGGGTACGCTCTATGTTATGTGAGTGTTCTACAGCGCTGCCTGTTAGGAGGTGTTAGTGTGTAGTGCTGATGCTGTGGGTACGCTCTATGTTATGTGAGTGTTCTACAGCGCTGCCTGTTAGGAGGTGTTAGTGTGTAGTGCTGATGCTGTGGGTACGCTCTATGTTATGTGAGTGTTCTACAGCGCTGCCTGTTAGGAGGTGTTAGTGTGTAGTGCTGATGCTGTGGGTACGCTCTATGTTATGTGAGTGTTCTACAGCGCTGCCTGTTAGGAGGTGTTAGTGTGTAGTGCTGATGCTGTGGGTACGCTGTATGTTACGTAAGTGTTCTATAGCGCTGACTGTTAGGAGGTGTTAGTGTGTAGTGCTGATGCTGAGGGTACGCTCTATGTTACATGAGTGTTCTACAGCGCTGCCTGTTAGGAGGTGTTAGTGTGTAGTGCTGATGCTGTGGGTACGCTCTATGTTATGTGAGTGTTCTACAGCGCTGCCTGTTAGGATGTGTTAGTGTGTAGTGCTGATGCTGTGGGTACGCTCTATGTTATGTGAGTGTTCTACAGCGCTGCCTGTTAGGAGGTGTTAGTGTGTAGTGCTGATGCTGTGGGTACGCTCTATGTTATGTGAGTGTTCTACAGCGCTGCCTGTTAGGAGGTGTTAGTGTGTAGTGCTGATGCTGTGGGTACGCTCTATGTTATGTGAGTGTTCTACAGCGCTGCCTGTTAGGAGGTGTTAGTGTGTAGTGCTGATGCTGTGGGTACGCTCTATGTTATGTGAGTGTTCTACAGCGCTGCCTGTTAGGATGTGTTAGTGTGTAGTGCTGATGCTGTGGGTACGCTCTATGTTACGTGAGTGTTCTACAGCGCTGCCTGTTAGGAGGTGTTAGTTTGTTGTGCCGATGCTGTGGGTACGCTCTATGTTACTTGAGTGTTCTACAGCGCTGCCTGTTAGGAGGTGTTAGTGTGTAGTGCTGATGCTGTGGGTACGCTCTATGTTATGTGAGTGTTCTACAGCGCTGCCTGTTAGGAGGTGTTAGTGTGTAGTGCTGATGCTGTGGGTACGCTCTATGTTACGTGAGTGTTCTACAGCGCTGCCTGTTAGGAGGTGTTAGTGTGTAGTGCTGAAGCTGTGGGTACGCTCTATTTTATTTGAGTGTTCTACAGCGCTGCCTGTTAGGAGGTGTTATTGTGTAGTGCTGATGCTGTGGGTACGCTCTATATAACATGAGTGTTCTACAGCGCTGCCTGTTAGGAGGTGTTAGTGTGTAGTGCTGATGCTGTGGGTACGCTCTATGTTATGTGAGTGTTCTACAGCGCTGCCTGTTAGGATGTGTTAGTGTGTAGTGCTGACGCTGTGGGTACGCTCTATGTTACGTGAGTGTTCTACAGCGCTGCCTGTTAGGAGGTGTTAGTATGTGGTGTTGGCTGTGGGTACGCTCTATGTTATGTGAGTGTTCTACAGCGCTGCCTGTTAGGATGTGTTAGTGTGTAGTGCTGACGCTGTGGGTACGCTCTATGTTACGTGAGTGTTCTACAGCGCTGCCTGTTAGGAGGTGTTAGTATGTGGTGTTGGCTGTGGGTACGCTCTAGTATATGTGAGTGTTCTACAGCGCTGCCTGTTAGGAGGTGTTATTGTGTAGTGCTGATGCTGTGGGTACGCTCTATGTTATGTGAGTGTTCTACAGCGCTGCCTGTTAGGAGGTGTTAGTGTGTAGTGCTGATGCTGTGGGTACGCTCTATGTTATGTGAGTGTTCTACAGCGCTGCCTGTTAGGAGGTGTTATTGTGTGGTGCTGATGCTGTGGGTACGCTCTATGTTATGTGAGTGTTCTACAGCGCTGCCTGTTAGGAGGTGTTAGTGTGTAGTGCTGATGCTGTGGGTACGCTCTATGTTATGTGAGTGTTCTACAGCGCTGCCTGTTAGGAGGTGTTATTGTGTAGTGCTGATGCTGTGGGTACGCTCTATATAACATGAGTGTTCTACAGCGCTGCCTGTTAGGAGGTGTTTGTGTGTAGTGCTGATGCTGTGGGTACGCTGTATGTTACGTAAGTGTTCTATAGCGCTGACTGTTAGGAGGTGTTTGTGTGTAGTGCTGATGCTGTGGGTACGCTGTATGTTACGTAAGTGTTCTATAGCGCTGACTGTTAGGAGGTGTTAGTGTGTAGTGCTGATGCTGCGGGTACGCTCTATGTTATGTGAGTGTTGTACAGCGCTGCCTGTTAGGAGGTGTTAGTGTATAGTGCTGATTCTGTGGGTATGCTCTATGTTATGTGAGTGTTCTACAGCGCTGCCTGTTAGGAGGTGTTAGTGTGTAGTGCTGATGCTGTGGGTACGCTCTATGTTACGTGAGTGTTCTACAGCGCTGCCTGTTAGGAGGTGTTAGTATGTGGTGTTGGCTGTGGGTACGCTCTATGTTATGTGAGTGTTCTACAGCGCTGCCTGTTAGGAGGTGTTAGTGTGTAGTGCTGATGCTGTGGGTACGCTGTATGTTACGTAAGTGTTCTATAGCGCTGACTGTTAGGAGGTGTTAGTGTGTAGTGCTGATGCTGCGGGTACGCTCTATGTTACATGAGTGTTGTACAGCGCTGCCTGTTAGGAGGTGTTAGTGTATAGTGCTGATGCTGTGGGTATGCTCTATGTTATGTGAGTGTTCTACAGCGCTGCCTCTTAGGAGGTGTTATTGTGTAGTGCTGATGCTGTGGGTATGCTCTATGTTATGTGAGTGTTCTACAGTTCTGCCTGTTAGGAGGTGTTAGTGTGTAGTGCTGATGCTGTGGGTACGCTCTATGTTATGTGAGTGTTCTACAGCGCTGCCTGTTAGGAGGTGTTTGTGTGTGGTGTTGGCTGTGGGTACACCCTATGTTATGTGAATGTACTAGCGCTACCAGTCGTATGCAGCGCTGCACAGACATGTAAGAGACAATCCCTGCTCATCAGAGCTTCCAATCTAATTAAGACAAAACAGAAGACAAACCAGAGAGGTATAAGCCGGGGTAAAAACAAGGGGAAGGAAAAGGAGATCAGATGAGTCAAGATCCATAAGCAGAAGCGAAGAGGTGAGCTTTCAACCTGGATTTAAAGAGGGTTAGAGAAGGTGCCTGGTGTACAGACAGAGGAAGTTTGTTCCAGACGAAAGGTGCAGCAAGGTGAAAGGAACGAAGTCTGGAGTTGGGGGTAGAAAAGGAGGGCACAGCTAGAAGCAGTTGGCTAGAAGAGCGGAGTTCCCGAGAGGGGTTGTAGGGAGAGATAAGAGAAGAAAAGTACTGAGGAGCTGTAGAGTGAATCCATTTATAGGTCAGCAGGAGAAGTTTGAACTGGATGCGGAAACGGATATGAAGCCAGTGAAGTGACTTGAGAAGAGGAGTAATATGGGCATGACGAGGCTGGCGGAAGATTAGCCGTGCAGCGGAGTGGTGAACAGATTGAAGGGGAGAGAGATGACTCACTGGGAGACCAGCAAGGAGGAGGTTACAGTATTCAAGATGGGAGGTGATTAAGGAGTGGATAAGCATTTTTGTAGTGTGTTCAGAAAGGAAAGGGCGGATTTTGTTAATGTTATAGAGAAAGAAATGGCAGGTCTTAGCTATGAGATGGATATGTGTGGAGAAAGAGAGGGAGGAGTCAAAGACAACCCCCAGATTGGGGGCCGAGGAAACAGGAAGGAGTACAGAACTATCCACAGAGACTGAGAAAGGAGGAAGAGGAGGGGAGGTTTTAGGGAGAAAGATAAGAAGTTCGGTCTTGGACATGTTCAATTTCAAGCAGCAGTGAGTCATCCAGGCAGCAATGTTGGAGAGGCAGGCAGAGATCCTGGTCTGGATTGCCGGAGAGAGTTTGGGCGTAGAGAGGTAGATCTGGGAGTCATCAGCATACAGATAGTACTGAAAGCCATGGGAAGAGATGAGCACACCAAGGGACTGGATATAGAGAGAGAAAAGGAGCGGACCCAAGACAGATCCCTGGAGTACACCAACTGGGAGCGGGATAGCGGAGGAGGAGGAGCCACCATAACACACACTGAAAGAGCGATGGGAGAGAAAGGAGGAGAACCAGGATAGTACAGAGCCCTTAAAGGCAAGCGAGGACAAGGTATCAAGGAGAAGGTTGTGGTCAATGGTGCCCAAGGCAGCAGAGAGGTCAAGAAGGATAAGGACAGAGTACAGGCCCTTGGATTTAGCCAGGAACAAGTCACTGGAGACTTTGACAAGAGCCGTTTCAGTGGAATGTAAAGGATGAAAGCCAGACTGTAAGGGATCAAAGAGGGCATGAGAGGAGAGGAAGTCGAGGCAGTGGTGGTGAACTGCACGTTCAAGTAGTTTAGAAATGAAGGGAAGGAGAGAGATGGGTTGATAATTAGAAGGACAGGTAGGGTCAAGTGAGGGTTTCTTGAGGAGGGGTGTGACCACAGCATGCTTGAAGGCTGCAGGGTTAGTTGCAGTGGAGAGTGAAAGGTTGAGTATATGAGAGATGGAAGGGACAACGGTGGAGGAGATGGGGCTAAGGAGACGGGTGGGGATAGGGTCAGAGGAGCAGGTGGTGAGTTTGGAGGAAGAAAGAAGATGTGCAGTTTCCTCTTCAGAAATGACATGAAAGGAAGAGAGGGTAGGAAGGGAAGGGGGGGAGAGTTGGGAGTGCAGAGGGGGAAGAGGGGAAATAACTGAGTTTGTGGGGAACTGGAGGGTGATCTTGTGGATTTTGTCATGGAAGTAGTCAGCCAGGGTTTGGGCAGAAAGGGAGGGAGTGATCAGAGGCGGAAGCACTTTGAGGAGAGAGCTGAGAGTAGCAAAGAGACGGCGAGGATCGGAGGCAAGAGAGCTAGTCAGAAGGATATAGTAGTCTTGTTTGGCAAGAGCTATGGCTGACTGGAAAGATACAAGCATGAATTTGAAGTGTAGAAAATCTTCAGGGGAGCGGGATTTGAGCCAAGCATGCTCAGCAGAATGGGCACAGGAACGTAGATAGCGGGTAGTGGATGAAAGCCAGGGCTGGGGTGCAGAACGTCTTACAGGACGTGGGGTGGGTGGAGTGAGAGCATCCAGAGCTTAGGAGAGTGCAGCATTATAGGAAGTTACTGCCTCATCAACAGACTTGGATGACATAGTGGAAGAAAGAGATGGAGAAATGGTGGAAGAGAGTCAAGGGATCAATAGCTTGAAGGTTTCTAAATAGGTTGGAGGAGACAGGACGAGGCTGGGGCAGTAGGAAATGAATATTAAAGCTTAAAAGGTGATGGTCAGATAAGGGAAGAACTGAGTTACGGAAGTTCGAGGGTAAGGAACTAGAGTATCAGGTCCAGGGAGTGGCCATGCTGGTGAGTGGGGGCAGTGGAACAAAGTTGGAGGTCAAACGAGGAGGTAAGGGAGAGGAGCTCTAAAACATGAGGATCAGAGGGGTTATTGACATGAATGTTAAAATCCCCAAGAATAAGAGTGGGGGAAGAGGGGTCCAGAAAGAAGGAAAGCCATGAGTCAAAGTCAGTGAGAAAGGTAGAAACAGACTTGTCAGGAGGTCGATAAATAACAGCTGCCCTGAAAGGAAGTGGAGTGAAGAGGCGGATGGAGTGGACTTTGAAAGAGAGAAAGGAGTGAGACTGAGGCAGCAGGAGGGTTTGGAATTGGGAGGAGGGAGAAAGTAGAAACCCAACACCACCACCACGGCCAGTGGGACGAGGCATGTGGGAGAACTGATAGCCCCCATGACAGAGAGCAGCAGTAGATGTGGTATCATCTGGGAGGAGCCAGGTCTCAGTTAGAGCAAGAAGATGTAGAGCATTGGAGATAAAGAGATCATGAGTAAAAGCGAGTTTATTAGAGACAGAGTGTGCGTTCCATAAGGCACATGAGAAAGGGAGAGTGGAAGGGGAAAGGAGAGGGATATGGATAAGATTGGACAAGTTGCATGAGGATCTCTTCTCACAGTGAGATCAAAGTCTAGGGGGACCAGAAGCAACTTTATTAGAGACAGAGTGTGTGTTCCATAAGGCAGACAAGAAAGGGAGAGTGGAAGGGGAAAAGGGAGGGATATGGATAGGATTAGACAAGTTGCGTGAGGATCTCTTCTCAGAGTGAGACCGAAATCTAGGGGGGGCCAGGATTGGGGTTGATATCACCGGAGGAGAGGAGGAGAAGGAGTAGCAGAGTACGGGGTAGAGGGTAGAGGGGAGACAGTACAGCCGAAGCGAGGGTGAGCTTGCTTTAGGGAGAGAGGAGATGGTTGAATGAGAGGGAGAACATGATGAAGCTCAAGAGCTGATGATTGGTTAGGAGACAGAATGGAGGGGGAAGTGAGGGTGGTGAAAGGGGGATGAGGAGTGGAGGAGTGAGGGTGCATGTAGGGGGGAAACAGTTTGGGAGTATGAGGAAAAGGAAGATAATGTGAAGTGGAGCCATGGAAGAGGAACAGAGAGGGGCTATGCAGCATATGCTATTTTAAAGCAAGGAGGTAGCAATGCAGTCTATGCAAAGAAGGCTAGGCGGCATATGCTATTTTTACAAGCAATGAGGTAGTAATAAAGTCTACAGGCTATACAGCATATGTTAGCAGTGGCGTCAGTAGGCTATGCAGCATATGTTATTTGCAGGTAATAGTGGGGTAGCAATGGAGTGAGCATGCAATGCAGCATATATAATCTTACAAGCATTACGATAGCAATGGAGGTAATAATGTGGTGGCAGTGGAGTCTACATATTATGCAGCATAAGTTATAATTACCAGCAATGGCTGGATGTACGTATTGTCGGTTCGTTGTTGTGGAGTCATCTTTAGTGTTGTGCTGTGAGTAACTGATGGTACATGTTCGTTCCTGCGACAGGGCTCTCGCCTAAGGGCCACGCCAAAGGGCCCTCTGGCGAGGCCCTCAGGGGCGGGCCCGCCAGATGCGGGCGTGCCTGCAGCGTGCTGGTGTTAAGTAGCTTGGCTCGGTGGGAGGAACAGTCTGATCGCGTGCAGCTCAAACTGGATCAGTGGTGGAGAAGGGAGAGAGGCAATCCTACCAGGCAGGCTCACCTCCGATGAAGCTGGTCACTCTGTGTAGTGAGGGAGGGAGCACACACTCTGCCTTTGTTCCGGGTGGCTACTGATAATGCTGGCAACCCCCGATGTAGCTGAAAAGGCAGCACTGTAGAATACTCATTTAACATAATGTATAGTGCTGACACTATGGGTACGCTCTATGTTACGTGAGTATACTACAGTGCTGCCTGTTAGGAGGTGTTATTACAGTGCTGCCTGTTAGGAGGTGTTAGAGCATACCCACAGTGTCAGCACTATACACTAACACCTCCTCACAGGCAGCGCTGTAGAACACTCATGTAAGACAGAGCATACCCACAGCATCAGCACTGCACACTAACACCTCCTCACAGGCAGCAGTATAGAAGAGGTGTTAGTGTGTAGTGCTGATGCTATGGGTACGCTCTAACACCTCTTCTACAGTGTTGCCTGTTAGGAGGTGTTAGTGTATAGAGCTGACACTGTGGATACGCTCTATGTTACGTGAGTGTTCTACAGAGCTGCATGTTATGACGTGTTAGTGTGTAGTGCTGATGCTGTGGGTATGCTTTATGTTACGTGAGTGTTCTAGAGTGCTGACTGTTAGGAGGTATTAGTTTGCAGTGCTGATGCTGTGGATACGCTCTATGTTATGTGAGTGTTCTACAGCACTGCCTGTTAGGAGGTGTTAGTGTGTAGTGCTGATGCTGTGGGTACGCTCTATGTTATGTGAGTGTTCTACAGCGCTGCCTGTTAGGAGGTGTTAGTGTGTTGTGCTGATGCTGTGGGTACGCTCTATATTACATGAGTGTTCTATAGTGCTGCATCTTAGGAGGTGTTAGTGTGTGGTGCTTACACTGTGAGTACACTCTATGATACATTAGTGTTCTTCAGCGCTGCCTGTTAGGAGATGTTAGTGTGTGGTGCTGTGGGTACGCTCTATGTTACATGAGCATTCTATAGCACTGCCTCTTAGGAGGTGTCATAATGTAGTGCTGATGCAGTGGGTACGCTCTATGTTACATGAGTGTGTTACAGCGCTGCCTGTTAGGAGGTGTCATTGTGTAGTGGTGATGTTGTAGGTACGCTCTGTTACTTGAGTTTGTTAAATCGCTGCCTGTTGGGAGGTGTCACTGTGTAGTGCGGACGCTGTGTGTATGCTCTGTTACCTGAGTGTTCTACAGTGCTGCCTGTTAGGAGGTGTTAGTGTGTAGTGCTGATGCTGTGGGTACGCTCTATGTTACATGAATGTTCTATAGTTCTGCCTGTTGGGAAGTGTCATTGTGTAGTGCTGATGCTGTAGGTACGCTCTATGTTACGTGAGTGTTCTACAGTGCTGCCTGTTAGGAGGTGTCATTGTTTAGTGCTGATGCTGTGGGTATGCTCTGTGTTACATGAGTGCTCTATGGTGCTGCCTGTTAGAAGGTGTTAGTGTCTGGTGTTGGCGCTCTGGGTACGCTCTATGTTACGTGAGTGTTCTACAGCACTACCTGTTAAGAGGTGTCAGTGTGTAGTGCCGATGCTGTGGGTATTCTCTATGTTAGATGAGTGTTCTACAGCGCTGCCTGTTAAGAGGTGTTAGTGTTTAGTGCTGACGCTGTGGGTACGCTCTATGTTACATAAGTGTGCTACAGCGCTGCCTGTTAAGAGGTGTTAGTGTATGGTGCTGACGCTGTGGGTACCCTCTGTGTTACATGAGTGTTCTACAGTGCTGCCTGTTAGGAGGTGTCATTGTGTAGTGCTGATGCTGTGGGTAAGCTCTATGTTATGTGAGCGTTCTACAGCGCTGCCCTTAGGAGATGTTAGTGTGTGGTGCCGACGCTGTGAGAACGCTCTATGTTACATGAGTGTTCTTCAGCACTGCCTGTTAAGAGATGTTAGTGTATGGTGCTGATGCTGTGGGTATGCACTATGTTATGTGAGTGTTCTACAGCGCACCCTTTTAGGAGGTGTCATTGTGTAGTGCTGATGCTGTGGGTACGCTCTGTGTTACATGAGTGTTCTACAGGCTGCCTGTTAGGAGGTGTTAGTGTGTAGTGCTGATGCTGTGGGTACGCTCTGTGTTACATGAGTGTTCTACAGGCTGCCTGTTAGGAGGTGTTAGTGTGTAGTGCTGATGCTGTGGGTGTGCTCTATATTACGTGAGTGTTGTACAGTGCTGCCTGTTAGGAGGTGTCATTGTGGAGTGCTGACACTGTGGGTACACTCTGTGTTACGTGAGTGTTCTATAGCGCTGCCAGCTAATCTCTATTATTTGTATTCATCTTGTTTGAATGTTCTACGCTGCTGTTTAAGGTGCACTTTGCGGGCACTGCATTGCATGTAGTGGGATTTTAGAAAGGATGTCCAAGTGCAATCTTGGATGTCTAAGCCAGAACTTGTAATTAAAAAGCAGGCACGTCCAGGTGCACACATGATTTCTCAAACACGGACGTACCTAATATGGATGTCTGCGGGGGTGAGGGTGGGGGGGTTCTACAGTACATAGATATTCCCAGAATAGTATTTCAGAAGCTGAATGTCTAGGAAATGCCTAACGGTTAGAGTAGTGGGCTGGGACCAGGGAAGCCAGGGTTCACACCCCACTGCTGCTATCAGTGAAATTGTACTGAGGGCTGTTTTATGGGCGCGTATTAGCTTTGCTTCACCCTGTGGATGTTTTCCTGTCCAAATGAGCCCTTTCCACATGCTTATTCCTACCTCGAGCACCTCTAAACTTAGATGCAACATTTTAGATATCAGGCGGAGACATCCTGGTTCCTGCGAACATCCCAGCCACGCCTCCACCATGCCCCCCCCCCTTCCCTGTTCAGATTTAGACATCCTCATACTGGGGCACCCCCAGACCTGGCTTCTATAATGGCTCTGCAGATGTCTCTGTGCCTATTTTTTCACATCCAAAGCATGACTAGGGGCTTCCAAAATGATCCCCATTATTGTCTCTCTCACTGTTCGAATTGTCCATGAAGCTGACATGGGTCACTGTGCTACTGCCACAGTTTAAGTGTCTATGTCGAGGAGACCTGCTCTACACCACCTTGAGTGAATCTCTTCATAAAGGTGTTCACAAATCCTAATAAGTAAATAATAAATAACTTACATCTATTTTCCAAAGGGAATTCTGCACTTTCTCCTAGAACCTTCACAAACGCACACAGCCCTCAGCTGACTTCCCATTCGCATTTTCTAAAGTCAGCATATAAACAAGAACCCACTCCAGGAATCCCTGCTCTCTGTGGGCGTCACCTTCTACACCTACAGATTCAGTCAAAAAGAGGCCATTTCTGCACATTAACAGAGTTGCCAAGTTACCCAGTTCCAAGAGTGAGGTTTTAAACCTGTCCTGGATTTCTGACAAGCTCATCCTGTTGCATTAAGGGACCTGCAGCACCGATTCCAATGGGTAAAATCAGGGACTACAAATCCCATACTGCATTGCAATGCAAATTTACAACCAGAACTGGCAAAAAACTTCATTCCTGGAACTAGGTAACTTGGCAACTCTGCATAAACCTGTTTCATGCGCACATTACTCCCACAGAGGTCAAGGTTCAAAAGATTAACTGGTTAAAATGGCTTTAGCCACATAAATTTCTATGATGGAAAATTTAGCCAGCAAAATTCCCCAGCTTCAGAAATGTAACCAGGTTAAGTGAAGGTAAGAGAGAAGGACATAACGATCAGTGAGGAGAGAGAGGGACAGAAAGAGACGGCTGTAGTGACCAGTGAGGAGAGAGAGCGACAGAAAGAAACGGCTGTAGTGATCAGTGGACAGAAGAGATAGCTGAAGTGAGCAGTGAGGAGAGAGAGCGACAGAAAGAAACGGCTGTAGTGATCAGTGGACAGAAGAGACAGCTGAAGTGAGCAGTGAGGAGATAGAGAGACAGAGACAGCTGAAGTGAGCAGTGAGGAGAGAGGGGAACAGAAAGAGATGGATGCAGTGAGCGGTGAGGAGAGAGAGAGGCAGAAAGAGACAGCTGAAGTGAGCAGTGAGGAAACAGAGGGACAGAAAGAGACAGCTGTAGTGACTGGTGAGGAGGAAGAGGGACAGAAGAGATGGCTGTAGTGACCGATGAGGAGAAAGTGAGGAGAGAGAATGGCAGAAAGAGATGGATGTAGTGACCAGTGGACAGAAGAGACAGCTGTAGTGACCAGTGAAGAGGGAGAGGGACAGAAGAAACATCTGTAGTGACCGGTGAGGAGAAAGAGGGACAGAAAGAGAAGGACATAGTGACCATCAGTGGAGAGAGGGACAGAAAGAGAAGGATGTAGTGACCGGCTATGAGACGGAGAGCCAGGACTGCTTGCAGTGACCTTCACACAGAGCCGGACCTGTGCATCTGAACGAACACCGGCCATTTACCGAGCAGTGGTTTGTGTCCTGAGCCAGAAGTCCCAAGATAATATAGAGTGAAACAAGAGCCTTCAAGCACCCGAATCCCCCTCAGTTCACATAAACACAGAAGGATCTATGGGCATTAGGAGACACATGTCCCAGACAGACGGCATGACCCATTTCAGGACAGACAACAGAGGCAAGCCCTGTGACCCCTCACCTTTGTGTGGAGGGTGGGAGTGTTCGTTGTGGGCATCTTCGCCTCTCCCAGCCGCGACCATCAGCAGTGCCCCAGCTAGTAACCAGCCGCCGGCTGAGCTCTCCATCTCTTGCCAATGTAATCACAGCTGACTGTGAGCTTCTCTCCAGCAGTCTGAGCTCTACGTGACCCTCTGGGTGTGCCAGAGGAGGCGAGTGAGGATATCGCACACCAACTGACTCCCACGAGGTTTACCTTTTATAGATATGGAAAGCAGAGTCCCAGCACCAGCAGGTGAAGGGCAGGCGGGTCTCAGGCCAAGCACAGCCTGTCCAGCCAGGAAGAAAGGCTGGACATAATCCTAACACACAGTCCCAGCTTCCAGAGCACAGCACTGTTCTTCTGATCCTGTTTATAGGAGAGACCTGGAAATAGAGGGGGAGAATTCACCTACTCGCAGGAGCCGCAAGGTGACTGCTTCTGTCACAGCCCCAAAAACTAGACTTGAGACCACGCACATCTCAAATAGCTCCCAAGTCTGGATTTGAACCTGTAGGTCACCTGTTCAGAGAAGGTAAATAAAGATCATCTTGGCAGCGAGGAGGGCAGTGAACTTTCTGGATATTCTGATGATGAGCAGTGGAGAGAGAAAAAAGTCAAAGTGAAAAGAAATAAACAAATATCCAGCAGAAAGATTTAAGTAAGAGGCAGACAGAGTAAAATCAGACATTTAACAAAAGACACACCAGCACCATCCCCAATAAATCAAAGAGGGAGAAGCCCAGCCCGAAAAAGGCAGCACTGGGAGTGTTACACCGAACCCTTGAAGACCAGCATACTCCTGCTGGGAACAATTCCTCATCCCCACCAAATACCGAACAAGGAGCCATAAATTAGACAAAACTGAACTGTCGAAGCCCAGAGAAAGAGACTAAGAAATGTATTTCATCCCGTACTATGCAAGCCAGAAAGAGGGAAGGGAGGCAGTGGGGGGAGGAGAGAGCAGAGAGAGTTTTGCTGGCTAAGAGACTTTCTGACCAGTACGAGAACCACGGTATTGGGGACATTAGGCTGTAGGACGCTAAGGAGAAGTCATGCAAGGATTTGCTCAGGTTTCAAAATGCAGACTCGTTGAGTAAATGACATGGAAATTGATTAAATGGCAAGAGGGTAACCAGGGAGGAATCTGGGTAGAAAGAAGGAGCAGACAGGTAAGAGCTGAACCAAGAGAAAGAGCCGAGCATGACACGAGAAGGATTCCCAATGCAAAGAATTCCAAGACGACGACAATGACGACGGTGCAGGAGGAGAAAAGCAGAGTGTGTTAGTGGGCCAAGAATTGCAGTGGTGTAATATCCCAGAGCTCAGCTGATCACTGCTTTCCTTTCGCATCTATGTAACTGTTGAATAATTTATTTATCAACATCATCACCTCTCGCACCAAACCTTGCATTCCACTAAGGGCAGGATCTTCTTATCGGTTCCTGAACCAGCTACTCCATGAAGCAGTCACTTATTTCATCTAGGAGCGTGACCTCCCCAAATTGTCCTATTATGACATTTATCCAGTCAACATTAGAAATTGCCCATTGTTTTGCCAATTTTGTTAGCTTCCCTAATTTCAATTAGCATTTTCTCATCAGTCCATTCCTTCTGGCCAAGTGGAAGGCAGTGTACCCCCATTGCTATTCCCTTCCCTTTCTCAAATGGACTTTCTATCCATAAAGATTCCACAGGGCATTCTGTTTCCTGAAGAACTTTTATCCTGTTTAACTCAATTCCCTGTTTACAACCCTCTATCATTTTGATCTACATTATCATGATAATATAATTTATACTCAGTTATCACAGTTCCCCATTGGTCCCATCCTTCCACAAGGTTTCTGAGATGCAAATTATTTCTACCTGTGTTCTGATATTATTCTTCACACATACGTCATTCCAAACCCAGACCCAGCTTAACCATCAGGCAAGCAAGGTGGCCGGCTAAGGCAGCACCATTTGGGAGGACGACAACGAGCAGCTGCAGCCAACTCAACCATCAAGCCATGATCTCAATGGTTCAATACGTACAATTATCCTGTGACAATATGTCATTCTACAAGGGCTGAGGCTGGGGTAATCATGACTGTTGAGTTTGTTAGGGGTGGGTTAAGAGTCTGAAAGTTTATTGAGGGGAGAGGTCTAGTGCATAATGCCCTTGGACTGGCCATGTCCAAACCACGTTCTCCCGAACAACTCTCGGCGTCCCCCAGGTTCTAGTTTAAAAGTTGCTCCATCTCCTTTTTAGTTTTTATTTATTTGTTTGTTATCAGCACTCTGAAAATTTTACAAAGAACAAAATTCAAGTATTCAAGCAATAATAGAGACACTGACAAATAAAAAAGCAATAAATTTAACAGTAGCCCATGTCAAGGGAGAGGATCTACCAAAATAGCCAGAGTGTGTTAAAATATTAGTATTACTAGGAAATTTCCTGACCCCCAAAACATAAAAAGAAAAAAACTTCTAAGAAAGGAAGACTACGTCAAACAAAAGAAACAAATAATATCTCATTAGCTCAAAGTTGCAACTTTATCCTGAAGAACCTTTCCAATTGTAATGAGTCCAAAAACACAGAGGGCCCAAGCCTGAAACGTGACTAGTAGGGCTGTATGTCCCAGCAGGACATGCCGCCCCACTATCCGCCGGCACCATATTCCACCTCATGTGCCCCCTGTAAGCACAGAGCCACTGTGTGGGATGCGCTGGATGGGGGCGGAGAGTGGGCAGAGTGGAGGTGGGCCATGACCCTGTACATCTGGCGGTCTCCAGGAGGATGCCGAGCTTATTCCATCTCAGAGGTGGAATAAGTGCTGGACGCCCATGCGATCGGCCCCGGCAGATCCCCAACTGACATGGAGCCATGGAAAGTGAGGCCCCACCGCCCAATCCCAGCCCTGGCAGACTCCACCAAGAGGCAGGCAGCGGGGAAATGACGTCTGATTGTGAGTCGGGCCTTCGTCGCTCCTGCTGGGCGTTCTGTTGCCATGGCGACGGGACACCATGGCACCAGCACACCAGCAGGAGCATGGGGAGGGCTGGCCGTGCTGCAGGGTGGATGTCTCCCACAGCGGATCCAGGGGCACACTGGGCCATCTCAGTGTAAGCAATTTCTCCCTTTGCCCCTGTGATGCCGACAGCTGAGAATCATGTCTTGACAAAGTGCTCACAGCATCCTGTGAAAAACATAGTACAGTACTCAATCTCCTCAAACATTGGTGCCAGAAGCTTGATTCCACCCCAGTTAAGGTGAAGCCCATCCTTCTAGACTAGGCCCCTTGTCCCCTAAATGTTGCCGAGTTCCTAGCAAATATAAAACTCTCTTCCCTGCACCATCATCTCATTTAAGCAGTTGAACTCCGCAGCTCTGCCTATCTCTTGAGTCCTGCGTGTGGAACAAGGATTTCAGCTTTCTGCCTAAGAGCCTAAATTTGGCTTCCAGAACCTCCCTCTCATGTTTTCCTATGTCATTGGTGCCAACATGTACCACAACAGCAGGCTCCTCCCCAGCGCTATCTAATACCTTGTCTAGGTGGCGCGTGAGGTCCGCTACCTTCACACTACACAGAAATGTTACCAGGCAATCCTCACGTCCACCAGTCACCCAGCTATCTACATGCCTAATGATCAAATCATCAGCTAAAATGGCCGTCCTTACCCTTCACTCATGGTACAAGACCCTGGAGACACATCCTCAGTGAGAGAGGATGTGACATCTCCTGGCAGCAGGATCACTCCCTGCCACACCAAGGTAATGCCACCCTCCTCCACAATAACACAGAGCCTAATAATGGCGCATGGAGTTTCCTTTAGGAATTTGTCTGGCCCTTTTCAAAGTCATTGGTTTATTTATTTAGGAACTTTTATGCCACCCATCTCATAATTTTGAGTGGTTTACATTGCACATAGAAATCTTTTACAACGTATTAAAACATACAAAGCACATAGAAATTCTAGTCATAGAGGGAGGAGTGGCTCAGTGGTTGGGACAGGTTAGCTCAGGCCGGAGGGCTGGGGGTTCAAGTCCCACATAGGGACAAGCAACCTCAGGCCAGAGGGACTGGGGTCTCTAGTGCCATGGCCACTCCTTGTGGCCTTGGGCAAGCCACTTAACCCTCCATTGCCTCAGGTACACTTAGATAGTGAGCCCTTTGGGGACAGGGAATAAAAAGTACCTGTTAGTATACATGTAAACCGCACTGATTCTGGTATAAAAAATAAATAAATAATAATAATATAGGACAGACCAAACAGCTGGTAAAATCAATGCCACGTCATCTGGTAACAAACTCCACATCTTAACTGGGCGTTTTCTCCCATTTGCTTTTGTTTCCTATTAGCTCGTTAGTACTATATGAAAGAGTAATCAGCTGATTAACGTTTACCCATTCCACCCTACTTACTATTTTATCATATCTCATGGGTGTCTTCTCCAGGTTAGAGAGTCCTTCCTCATAGGGGGGTCTTCCATCCCCGTTATCATTTTGCTTTCCCTTCTTTGCACCTTTTCTAATTGCACACAATGCTCAGGACATAGGCATCAGAACGGGGTGAGCCACACAGGTCCTGGCCCCAGCAAACGTTTGTCCACTATCCACAATCGTGGCACATTCCTGTCTGTCTGCATGAGATTGGATCTCCGTGGGCAGGGTGGAAGATGCCTGTCTGCCCGCAGGAGAGTCCCATGGGCAACCAGAAGTCTTTGCAGCGATCGCGGCAGTCTTCCCCTCCTGCTTGCGGGGATCCGATCTCCCACGAGCAGACAGGAGTCCACCACGATTGCAGCCATTCCTTTCTCTTCTGCCTGTGGGAGACAGGATCCCTGTGAGCAGAACTAGAGGGGAAGGCCAAAGGGGGCTAGGGGCGGAGCTTGAGGTGGAGTCAAGGCAGAGCTTTGGCCCCCCAATCGGAGAGACGTTCCGTGGCCCCCGGCTCAGGAAACATTGTCTCTATGGAGTTTGAGTGTTCTAGTGTGTTTGAAAGATTAAACGACCGTTCCACCCACTCATGATATTATAAAAGAGAATCGGAAGGTTCTCCGAAGGGAGACCCTTTGCAGTTGGGGAGGATGTTTTAAGCAGATGGGAGTGAACATGTCGTGTATAAACTGAGTTAACAGGATGTTGAGGAGAATTCTTCCAGCTGTTTTTCACATCAGATCAGCCATTAACAGTGCAGAGCAGTAGCCCATGTGTTTAGCTTTAGGACAGAAAAGTTATATGAGGGAAGAAAATCATCCCTTCTGGGAGCTGTTCCAGAAATGCCAAGGTGAGCGTTGCTGCTAGGGAAGGTGCATTTGCCAGAAAGTCATTCCACGAACAGCAGGTTTAATGGACTGCAGAAGGGTTAGAGCGGGGCGCTACTGGCTGCTCAGACTGAGTCAAAATAATAATATAAGTCATCTCTGTCAGCAGCTTAACATGGACAAGAACTAGAAACACTGTAGTTTGAATACCTGATTGAATTCAGTTGCTTTCACTGCACGTACTAAAGGAGCAGCAGTCAGATTGGTTGAACACATGGGGAAACATCTGTAGAGATCGTCAGAGGTACTGGAATGATGCTGAATGCTGAACATACTAATGTTTTTGGATATAAGTTGTGATAGATGACCTTGGGCTTTAGTTTGGCTATTGTGTCCCTTTTTAAAACAGTCACTTCTTTGAGAAGTTTGCAGAATCACACCTTAAGATATTTGGGATCAGGAAATATGAGAAACGGAAATGCCAGAAACAAATGATTTAAAACGTTTGTATTCAACCTCATTCTTACAAATCGTTCTCTCTCTCAGTCTCCAGCCTGTTCAGCCCTTCTTCAAATGTACAGCCTGCTATAACTTGTGAACCCAATGTTCAATGGCGGCGACTAACCCTTGCAAAGCGGCGAGCCATTGCCGCTGAGGCTTAAAGCCGAATATGCAGTGGTAAGGCCATATTCAGCCACTGCCCAGTTAGCCTCGGCAACAAAGGTTAGGCCACCCTTTAAGCATGGTGGCTGAATATCGCCATCGCCCGTTTATCCTGGGTGCCACCTGCGCTCTGCCCTCAGAATGTCCCGGCAAGCATTGGCACATTCCATGGCGGCACTGATGCACTTATTCCTGCTGAATATCCCAATCACCGCAATTAACATGGTTAATCAATTTGAATATTGGGCACTGTAAATTTAGGTGTTTATTTTCCAGATGTTTATTGAGGGTACAAAAATCAGTGTCTACCAGCGTTTCTGCATCACAGGAACTATTGCTGATCACCTTTCCCAGCTGAATCAAGTGTGTGTGTTTTGTGAGCTTGGGAGTTACTAACACAGAAAAGACACAAAATTGAATAGAGGATTGAAGACAATCCAGGAGAGGGGTGAAGAATTACCCAGGGAAGTGGTGTTTTGGGGGTGTTTATCCAATAAACACCTATTTACATTTTTTTGTATCAGGGGTGTTTTATTAGATGGGATACACCCCAGGATACTGAAAGAGCTCAGAGAGGTTCTTGCAGGGCCTTTATAGCATGTTTTTAATAGACCCTAGGAGACAGGAGAAGTTCCTCAGGACTGGAGAAGGGCTGATGTGGTACCTCTTTACAAAAGTGACAATAGGGAAGAAGTGACAAACTACAGGCCAGTAAGTCTTACCTCGGTGGCGGGAAAAGTAATGGAGGCACTCCTGAAAGAGAGAATGGACTTTCTAGAAACCAATGGGTTGCATAAGCCAAGGCAATATGATTTTATCAGGGGAAGATCATGCCAAACAAATTTGATTGAGTTTTTCACTGAGTGACCAGAGAACTAGATCAAGAGCATGCGATGGATGTGATATACCTAGATTTCAGCAAAGCCTTTGATACTGTTCCTCATAGGAGGCTTATCAATAAGCTGACCAGCCCGGTGCTGGGTCCCAAGGTGCCGAAATGGATTAGAAATTGGTTGACTGACACATGACAGAAGGTGGTGGAAAACAGAATTCACTCAGAAGAAAGGAAGGTGAGTAGTGGCATGCCCCAGGGATTGGTCCTAGGACTGATATTGTTCAATATATTTGTGAGTGATATTGCTGAAGGATTAAAGGGGAAAGTCAGCCTTTTTTCAGATGGCACAACAATTTGCAACAAATGGACTCTTCTGAGGGAATGAATACTATGAGGAAAGATCTACAAAAATGAGAACAGTCTAATGTTTGGCAGTTAAAAATTAATGCAAAGAAACACAGTCATGCACTTGGGATACAGAAATCCAAAGGAATTGTGCGCAATAGGGGGTGAGAGGTTGGTGTGCAAAGACCAGGAGAAGGAATAAAATGATAGGAGCCTGCGCCAGAAGACATATAAGAACAGACCCGAAGACCTAAATACGTACACACTAGAGGACAGGAGGGACAGGGGAGATATGATACAGACATTTAAATACATAAAGGGTATTAATGAACAAACAAACCTTTTTCAAAGAAGGGGAAGCTGTAAAACTAGAGGGCATAACATGAAGCTGCAAGGGGGTAAACTGAAAAGCAACATCAGGAAATACGTTTTCTCTGAAAGGGTGGTTTTCTGCTAAAAGAACCAGGGACACCCGTCTAGAATGCTTCGTGCATGACGTGTGTGGCTTTCATGTTTATTCCTTGCACAACAGGGAGCCAGCTGCAGCGATGGCATCTTGCAACAAGTGCAACCTATTCACAGACATCTAAGAATTACGGTAGTCTAAAGAGACCTTTCTGCTCATCCACAAACATATAAAAAACATCTTCAAATTTCTTCCTAAAAAAGGATGGGGGAAAGCATCTCTGGGGACAAAACAAAATCCCAGAACTGGGAACAGAATCCAGTTTCCTGAAGCCAAGGCAGCAATAGCTTGAGGGGAACAGTATCAAGAACATCGATCAAGTACAAGTGAATCCAGGCCCCGATCCGCCTTGAATCTTGTACTGTCCACCACAGCCAGTGATAACCCACCTGTAAGGGAGGAGTGGAGGAGCAGCCTAGTGGGTGGGGCAAGGTACTTCAGGCCAGAAGGTCAGGGGTTCAAATCCCACTAGAGGACAGCAACTTTGGGCCAGAAGGACTGGGGTTTCTAGTCCCACAGGTGCTCCTTGTGGTCTTGGGCAAGCCACTTAACCCTCCATAGCCCATGTTCCCTGTAAAATAGTTATCTCCAAGTTATAATGCCCTGTTCAATGTAATTTCAGTTTGTTCAATGTAAACCGCACTGATGCAGAATAGCACGGTATATAAGAGAATTAAATAAATAAATAAGGGATGCAAAACCTGTCAATGTTCCCAAAAATATCCTGATCTGATATCCTTTAGGAAGGCATTAAAGACATACCTGTTCCAAGAAGCTTACAACCAGCCACCATAAACCAAGCCTACAGTATGTCATCACTACCCAGCATCTACCATTCCATTGTTTCACTTCAATGTAAACTGTTCTGTTCTATATAAACTGTTCATTGTTCGAGTTATTTTTTCAATGTAAACTCTTATTTTGTTCTCGTTAAATGTAAACCACACTGATTTCAAAGAGCGCGGTATATAAAAGTAAATAAATAAATAAAGAACTGTAATTCTCAGATGGGTGTGAATAGGTTGTACTTGCTGCAAGACGCCATCGCTAGAATTTTATTTGGGGCCAAGAGGCTTCGCTGTATTACTCCTTGCAAAGTTGCAGCTGGCTCCCTGTTGTAGCTGATATGTAAATATTTCTCTGATCTGTTATTCGTAGCATGTTGGTTATTTGTAAACTGTCCCTGATCTCTGGAAGAGGCGGTATAGAAAAGTATAACAAATAAATAAATAAGAACTGTCTAAAACCTATGGGGGGAGGGGG
Source organism: Ichthyophis bannanicus (assembly GCA_033557465.1). Taxonomy (NCBI): domain Eukaryota; kingdom Metazoa; phylum Chordata; class Amphibia; order Gymnophiona; family Ichthyophiidae; genus Ichthyophis; species Ichthyophis bannanicus. Next base: position 359,742,122 of record CM066032.1, on the reverse strand, counting down.
GGCGGATTCCAAGGCATTTACTCAGTTTGCAGACTTGCAAACCATATGAATACCACTGAGCTGACATTGAATATCCAAGTTTAATGCTCAGTGCCGATGCTGAATATTGGGCCCTACTCTTTCTAAAATTTGTGTTAAAACAGAAAGATTAGAGAGAGGATGAAAATTAGAACAATGAACACTCTGAGAGATTCTGTTTTTCAAGATGGGGTGATAACTTCACCAAATGCACAGGAAAAGCAGGAATGGATTTGCCAGAGGCTTAAGACATTGCTGGCGCCCATCTGATGGCTCAGCTGCAGATTTTGTTTCCATCAGAGTAGATTAAATGGGAAACGAATCCCATAGAGAACCACAAATCCCCATCATAGTTACCCTCCACCCCCAAATGCGACTATACTCATCCTTAAGCAACGCACCCCTCTCCTTACTGGCAAACACAGGGCACACTGAAGAAAGCTTACGTTCAAAAAACTTGCCAAATCAGTCTCCATTATATAGAGAATTATTGGGAAATAAATACTGGAGCAGAGTGAGTTCTTGCAGCGAACAGAGAAGGGGCTTTGAATGATTCCTGACATGTTCTAAACTTCTATAGAAAAATTATTTTTCTTAAGTAACCCAGGTCCCAGCCCACACCTGAGCGGAAAGAGGTCCCTGCACCTTCAAGCCCCTGGAGCTCTCAAAGGTCCTGAGATCAGAGTTCGGAGATTATACTAGATGAAGCTGCGGTTTCTATTGATTGGCTGCTCCTGTGATACATCCCTTGGGTAAAGGCAGCCTGCAGGGCCAGCACAAGGGTTTCTGCTGCCCCAGGCAGAAGCCCCAGACATGCCCTCCCCAGCACACTGAGCCATGCCGCCCTCCCCCCGTCCTGAGCCATGCCACCCTCCCCCCTGTCCTGAGCAATCCCCCCCAGCACACTGAGCCATGCTACCTTAGCCCCCCATCCTGAGCCATGCCGCCCTCCCCCCTTCCTGAGCCATGCCACCCTCCCCCCTGTCCTGAGCAATCCCCCCCAGCACACTGAGCCATGCTACCCTAGCCCCCCCATCTTGAGCCATGCCGCCCTCCCCCCATCCTGAGCCATGCCACCCTCCCCCCTGTCCTGAGCAATCCCCCCCAGCACACTGAGCCATGCTACCCTAGTCCCCCATCCTGAGCCATGCTGCCCTCCCCCCCTTCCTGAGCCATGCCACCCTCCCCCTACCTGTGTTGAACCATGCCCCCCAGCAAACTGAGCCATGCCACCCTCCCCCCGTCCTGAGCCATGCCACCCTCCCCCCTGTCCTGAGCCATGCTACCCTAGCCCCCCTGTCCTGAGCCATGCCGCCCTCCCCCCTGTCCTGAGCCATGCCACCCTCCCCCCTGTCCTGAGCCATGCTACCCTAGCCCCCCATCCTGAGCCCTGCCGCCCTCCCCCCGTCCTGAGCTATGCCCCCCTCCCCCCGGTCCTGAGCCCGGCTACGCGAGCCCCGCCTCCTGAGCCTGGCCGCCCTCCCCCCCTCCTGAGCCATGCCACCCTCCCCCCTGTCCTGAGCAATCCCCCCCACCACACTGAGCCATGCTTCCCTAGTCCCACATCCTGAGCCATGCCGCCCTCCCCCCTTCCTGAGCCATGCCGCCCTCCCCCTACCTGTGCTGAACCATGCCCCCCAGCACACTGAGCCATGCCGCCCTCCCCCCGTCCTGAGCCATGCCACCCTCCACCCTGTCCTGAGCCATGCTACCCTAGCCCCCATCCTGAGCCATGCCACCCTCTCCCCTGTCCTGAACAATCCCCCAGCACATTGAGCCATGCCGCCCCCCGGCTTGAATCATACTGCCCTCCCCCCATGCTGAGCCATGCCACCCTCCCCCTCCCTGTGCTGAGCCATGCCCCCCCAGCACACTGAGCCATGCCCCCCCCCATGCTGAGCCATGTTGCCACCCCTCCCTGCTGCCACTGCTCGGCTGCCATGTGCTTCATGGTCTCTTCTTCTGGTGCCCAACTTGTAATATGAGGTATCAGCGGTCTGCTTAACCTCAAACACAATTTTACAAACAGCTACTGGTTAACCTCAGGGAACAATGCTGCATGGAAGTCTTATTTACAGAAAATAAAATAGCACACAACATTCAAGCAAATACTGAAACATTCTGACGTATTCTGGAAAGACTAACTAAAGGGTTATTGTCTCAAGCCTGGTTGTTGAGGGATCTCACAAAGCAATGTCTAAGCTGCCCTGAATAAGCCAGATCTTAGCAGATTGGAGTCGGGCCTGGTTCGTACTTGGATGGGTGACCACCTTGGAAGACCAGTTGCTATAGACCTACTGCATGGAAGAAAGGCCTGACAATCTATGTCCAATCACACCTTGGCCTGGCAATCTACGTCCGATCAAACCTTGGCCTGGAAATCTACGTCCGATCAGAGGCTGCTCTATAATTAGGCGGAGTGAGGCGATAGCCTCAGGCGGCAAACTTTTGGGGGCGGCAGAAATGCCCCCAAAATAGCCGCCTCACTCCTCCTTCTAAAAAAAATAAAATCTGATGGCTGCTGCCAGGAAATGCCCTGTGGCTGCAACGGAAGAGCCCTCTCCTCTCCCTCAGCACCGCCGGCTTTACAGAGTCACGAAGGGAGAGTTTCCCTTTCTCGCGGCTCTGCTAAGCCCGCCAGCACTGATGGGAAACAGGAAATGCCATTTCCCATCAGCGGCGCTGGGCTTAACAGAGCCGTGAGAAAGGGAAACTCTCCCTTCGTGGCTCTGCAAAGCTGGTGGAAGAGAGGAGGGCTCTCCTGGAGAGGCCATGGGGCACTTCCTGGCAGCGACTTCGGCTTCAGCTTCAGCAGCAAATTTATTTTAATTTCAATTTCCCTGGGGTGGGGGAGGCTGGGACTGGAAATGCTCAGATGGGGGGGATTAGGACTGGAAGGGGACTGATGGGGGGGGTTAGGACTGATAATGGGCTATGCTGCGGTTAGCACTGAAAGTGGGCTGATGGGGGGGTTAGGACTGGTAATGGGCTATGGTGGGGTTAGGACTGGAAGTGGGTTGATGGGGGTTAGGACTGGTAATGGGCTATGGGGGTTAGAACTGGAAATGGGCTGATCGGGAGGGGGCTAGGTTGGTAAGGGGCTATTAGGGGTGGCTAAGACTGGAAATGGGCTGATGGGGGTTAGAACTGGAAATGGGCTGTTTGGGAGGGGGGCTAGGACTGGAAATGGACTGATGGGGGTTAGGACTGGAAATGGGCTGATCGGGAGTGGGCTAGGACTGGTAATGGGCTGATTGGTGGGGTTAGGCCTAGAAATGGGCTGATTAGGGAGGCTAGGACAGGAAATGGACTTATTGGGGGGGGGGGGTTAGGACTGGTAATGGTCAGATGAGGGGTTAGGACTGGTAATGTTCAGATGAGGGGATAGCACCGGAAATGAGCTAGGACTGGTAATGGGCTGATTGGAGGGCTAGGACTAGAGTGGGCTGATAAGGGGGATAGGTCTGGAAATGGGCTGGGACTGGAAATGGGCTAAAGGGGGAAGGGAGGAGAGTGCTGCTGGCACTGGAAGAAAACTAGGGGCTAGGGCTACAAATGGGCTGATGCGGGAGGATGATAGAACAGGACTGGAAGGGAGCGGATAATGAGAGGGTCTGCCAGGGGAAGGAGGGGGCAGGAAGGGAGCTGACACGGGGGAAGGAGGGGGCTGGAAAGGAGCTGACACCTGGGATGTACTGAAGGGGGACTGGAAGGGAGCTGACACTTGGGGATGGGAGTGGTAGGTGGCTGGGTAATGGGGAGGAGGCTGGAAGCGAGCTGACATACAAATGGCACTGGAAGGGGGATGGACAGAGGATAGAGCGACTGAAAGGGAGCTGACTGGGGGTGGCACTGAGAGTGGACGTAAGCTGATATCTGGGATGGTATTTGGACTAGAAGGGGCTGGACAGTGGGGAAGGAGGGGGACTGGAAGGGAATTGACACCAGTGGCAGTCATGGGAATGCAAGGCAGTTGACATTGGAAGGTACTGGGAGGGGAGGACTGGAAAGGGGGCTGATACTGGGGAGGATTACTGAAACTGGAAATAGGCTGATGGAAGGAAGTGAAGAAAACAAAAGAAGAGATAAGAAATGGCAGATGGACCATAGACCACAGAAAGAGAGCTAAGAGAAGACAGGAAAGAAGACGCCTCAGATCGGGATCAGCATGATCAGAGAATAAAATGGTCAGACAACAAAGGTAGAAAAAAATAATTTTATTTCATTTTAGTGATTGGACTTTGTGCTATTTTTATATTTTACACAGTATTGGGGAACTGCATCTCTTATTTATCTGATGTTGCACTGCATGTGGACTCTGGCTTCTTGGGGTTTCAATTTAAATTTTGTCGACATATTTTTATTTTTACTTTAGACTGTGGTTACTTATTCTGTACTTAATGAGGATCGATGTTGTGAGTGTGTGACTGAGGCCAGGTGTTCTGTTAACATGGAGTTTGTACATAAAGATCTATACTGTACTGTGGTAATTTCACTTGTTCAGCTTTTCAGATAGGTGTATGGATGTTCCAGGGCCCACTGTAGTATTTATAGTGACACTTTTTTTGAATGGGCTCCTTATGTGAGTTTTGGAAGTTTGTGCTGATATGGTATGGTATGGTAGGTTTGCTCTTTGTTGTAGGGTTTTGTATTAGTTCACAATATGCCTGGTACTGGAGAATAGTGGTAGTTGTTGTTGTTGTTGTTAGTGAGATGCTCAGAATCAGATTTTTTAGTTCTGTGGGTGAATGTCCTGGTTCTGCTCTGTACCTACTGTGAATGCAAAATATATGTTGAAAAAGAAAAAGCAAGAACCATAACGCAGTTTATAACAAAATAAAAATGAGTTATAATTTAGATTTATAAACTGTGCTGTTGGTCCTTGCTGTCTTTTAGTTCCTTGGTGTGCAAACGGGACCGTACCTAGACCTGTGTAAATGGTGCAGCCGCACAGGGCGCAAAGGCTTGGGGGGCGCATTTCAGCTGTCTGCTGTTGCCCTGCTGCCACTGGTAGGACAATAGCAGGCAGCCAAAATGCGCTCCCCAAGCCTTTTCGCAGCACTTTAAGCAGGTCTGGTCCCTCCCTCCTCCGACACGATGTCAGAGCAGGGAGGGACAGATCTGCTTAAAGTGCTGGTGACTTTCAGATCAGGCGCATGCCCCCCCTCCTCTTCGCCATACCTCCGTCCAGCGTTGCCTGCTCTTTCCCTGCTGCCGGCGCCACCATGAAAAAAATAGAGGGTGGCAGCAGCAGGGAAAGAGCAGGCAGCGCTGGACGGAGGTATGGGGGGAGGGAGGAGCGTGCATCCGAGCTGCAAGTTGCACAGGGTGCAATTGCAGCTCGATATGGCCCTGTGTGCAAACATCTTGCATTTCCTCCATAAAATCTAATCGGCTTTTTGGTTTGGTTCAGTCTCTGATTGGATTTCTGAAAAAGCCCCGCCCCTCTAAGGTGGGGGGAGGCACCATTTCAGACTTCGCCTCAGGCAGCAGATTGCCTTGAGCCGCCCCTGCGTCCGATCACACCTTGGCCTGGCAATCTACGTCCAATCACACCTTGCAAGAAAACGCAGAGCCTGGGTCTAAGAGTCAGCACTGACTTGATAGCACACACACACACACAAGCTGACAGAAAAAAATGTTCACAGGGTTGCCAAGTTACCCAGTTCCAGGAGTGAGACTTTTTGCCAGTTCTAGTTTTAAATTTGCATTGCAATGCAATATGGGATTTGTAGTCCTTGATTTTACTCATTGGAATCAGTGGTGCAGTTCCCATAATGCAACAGGATGAGACTGTCAGAAATCCAGGACTGGCTTAATATCTCACTCCTGGAACTAGGTAACTTGGCAACTCTGTTCACTAAACAAAAACTGCAGTTTGTGGGTGGCTACTGGTGAAACTCCTTGCCTCTGAGTTGCTCATGTATAAAAGTCACTGATGAGGATGGCAAACAGCTTAGGGCTGGAGACTGCCTCACTCTAACCCTCTCTCTGCAGAATCACCCTTCGTTCATGTCAGTAACATCTGCTAACATTTAAAAAGGAGCTGGAGCAGCTTTTAACGTAGAACCAGGGGGAAAGCCAACAGTTGCTCAAGAGCATATGATTCAAAGGGAGATGCTATTGCAAGAGAGAGATTAGGGCATCCCAATAGAGAGATTGCAATAAAGGTAAAAGTAGCTTAAGTAAAGAGAAGAGAGAGTTGAAAGATTCCACATTAGCCTTGTGAACAACTAAGAGGGAAATAAATATAAGCAAAGGGGCCGATACTGAGAGCATCACCGAATATCCCTAGGTAAATGTCTTGATGCTAGTTGGCATTCCGGAGGGGCGCCCAAGGATATCTGGCTAGTGGCAATCTTCAGCTGCTTCCCAGTTATACCTAGGTGGTGAAAGTTAGGAACTGTGCTGGGCTAACTTCCACCACAGAAGCGAACCAGGCAGCGGCCAAATATCGCCACTGATTTTCAATGCCATATCCGGATTTCAAGTTCTGCAGTGACAGCTAGTCGCTGCGGCTGACTATTCCCCCCTAAAACCATACTGTGAAATTCCTGCACATAAATGATGAAAGTGTAAAATTTAAGTTGGGAGAGTTAAGAATATATAGCACCAAATTGGCATGTCAGAGACCTGGTGGAAGGAGGACAACCAGTGGGACACTGTGATACCTGGGTACAAACTATATCGCAATGATAGGGTAGATCAAATTGGTGGAGGGGTTGCGCTCTGTGTTAGAGAGGACATTGAGTCACACAGGATAAAAGTTTTGCAGGAAACAAAATACACTGTAGAATCTCTATGGATAGAAATTCCATGTAAAAAGGGGAAGGCGATGGCGGTTGGGGTATACTACCATCCACCTGGACAGAATGAGCACATAAATGATAAAATGCTCAAAGAAATCTACTGCTACTACTTATCATTTGTATAGCGGTTCAAGGCGCACAAAGTGCTGTACAGGAAAAGACGGTCCTAGCTCAGAGGTTACAATCTAGTCAAGATAGACAACACAACAGCTGAGGACAAGGGTACATCTAGGGGAATGGTCAGGAAACACATAGGAGACTGAGCAGATCAGGATACAAAAGCATTCTCGAAGAGGTGAGTTTTTAGCCTGGATTTGAAAAGGACCAGAGATGAAGCCTGAAGGACAGACTCGGGTAACCTAACAAAAGTTACAACAATTTCAATTACCCCTCATTTGACTGAGTCAATGCTAGGGAGATAAAGCTTCTAGATGAAGTAAATGACGGCTTCATGGAGCAACTAGTTCAGGAACCAACAATAGGGAAGGTATTTCAGGCCTAATCCCCAACGGAACACAGAATTTGGTGAGAGAGGTTAATGGTACTGAGGCCACTTGGCAATAGTGATCATAACATAATCAAACTTGACTTAATAACTGTAGTGATGACTCTAAGGAAGTCTTTAGCATTTAACTTACAAAAGGAAGATTATGATAAAATGAGGACAATGGTAATAAAAAAATAAAAGGAGCAGTTCTAAGTGTTAAGAGTTTATATCAGGCTTGGACATTGTTCAACAATACCATCTTAAAAGCACCGACCAGACGTAGTTCATGTGGAGCCCAATCTTAGAAGGGGCACATCCAGGTCGTCTGGATGTCCTCAAGTATGACGGGCCAATTAGGACCTGATTCTGCACCATGGGAGCCAGAGGTTCCTGCGGGTGCAGAATCGGGCCCTGACACAGCCCAGCGTGCCCCTGCATCCCTGGGCAGACGTCCTCCTCACATGCTGGTCCCTCCACTGCAATGACAACCCCCTGTCACCCCACCACCGGACCCTGGGCTGGGCAGCCAGGGCCCGGATCAAGCAGCTGGTTCCTATCCAGGTTGGATCCTGGCCTTGGGGGAGAGGGGTTCTGGAGCTGATCCCCACCATCCTGCTACTTATTCCACTTCCAAGGTAGAATAAGCAGCACATCCACCCCTGACCTGCAGGATGTACAGGGCCTTGACCTGAATCGGCTCTTTGTCGTGCCGCCTCAGCCCACCCCCGCTCCACCCACAATGCCCCCTCCCACCTCCTGCCAGCTCTCCCCGTATGGCCGCTCTGGCCATGGCAGGACAGCCGGCTGGGATGTGCAACCCCACCAGTCACTTTGCTGAATAAGGCCCTTAGTAAACAAAAAGGGGAAGAAACGCCAAATGACAGCCGACATGGTGAGAATATTATAGACAAAAGCACATCTTTGAAGAAATCAAAAAGAATCTGATTGTAGAAAACAGGAAACAGTGAAAGAACTGGCAAGATACATGCGAATCATTACATATTTGTCTGGTGCCTTTTCCCAAGGAACAGAAGTTTGAGAAGTACTGGTATTTTACAGGTTTTTGGCAAAGATACTGGAAGGACGTATTAACTGTTTCTGGAATATATATTGTGTGAGCTGTTGTACTGGGAGGCACCCTGGGGCCCAAGAAGCAGCAAGTAGACAATGTCCTAGGGGATCAGATCTGGAAGAGAGGAGAATGAGATTGGCAAAACAAAAAGGAGGCAGCCCTTAGCAAGGAAAAGAAGAGCCATCTGCAGCCTGGAGACTCCTGTTCCTTCCCAACTCTCTGCTCTTATCTTCCTGCAGCCTGGAGACTCCTTTTCCTTCCCAACTCTCTGCTCTTATCTTCCTGCAGCCTAGAGACTCCTGTTCCTTCCCAACTCTCTGCTCTTATCTTCCTGCAGCCTGGAGACTCATTTTCCTTCCCATCTCTCTGCTCTTATCTTCCTGCAGCCTCAGGACTCCTTTTCCTTCCCATCTCTCTGCTCTTATCTTCCTGCAGCCTCGGGACTCCTTTTCCTTCCCATCTCTCTGCTCTTATCTTCCTGCAGCCTAGAGACTCATTTTCCTTCCCAACTCTCTGCTCTTATCTTCCTGTAGCCTCGGGACTCCTTTTCCTTCCCAACTCTCTGCTCTTATCTTCCTGCAGCCTCGGGACTCCTTTTCCTTCCCATCTCTCTGCTCTTATCTTCCTGCAGCCTAGAGACTCATTTTCCTTCCCAACTCTCTGCTCTTATCTTCCTGCAGCCTCAGGACTCCTTTTCCTTCCCAACTCTCTGCTCTTATCTTCCTGCAGCCTCGGGACTCCTTTTCCTTCCCATCTCTCTGCTCTTATCTTCCTGCAGCCTAGAGACTCATTTTCCTTCCCATCTCTCTGCTCTTATCTTCCTGCAGCCTAGAGACTCCTGTTCCTTCCGAACTCTCTGCTCTTATCTTCCTGCAGCCTAGAGACTCCTCTTCCTTCCCAACTCTCTGCTCTTATCTTTCTGCAGCCTGGAGACTCCTTTTCCTTCCCATCTCTCTGCTCTTATCTTCCTGCAGCCTAGAGCCTCCTTTTCCTTCCCAACTCTCTGCTCTTATCTTCCTGCAGCCTAGAGACTCATTTTCCTTCCCATCTCTCTGCTCTTATCTTCCTGCAGCCTGGAGACTCCTTTTCCTTAACATCTCTCTGCTCTTATCTTCCTGCAGCCTGGAGACTCATTTTCCTTCCCAACTCTCTGCTCTTATCTTCCTGCAGCCTCGGGACTCATTTTCCTTCCCATCTCTCTGCTCTTATCTTCCTGCAGCCTCGGGACTCCTTTTCCTTCCCATCTCTCTGCTCTTATCTTCCTGCAGCCTAGAGACTCCTTTTCCTTCCCATCTCTCTGCTCTTATCTTCCTGCAGCCTCGGGACTCCTTTTCCTTCCCATCTCTCTGCTCTTATCTTCCTGCAGCCTAGAGACTCCTTTTCCTTCCCATCTCTCTGCTCTTATCTTCCTGCAGCCTCGGGACTCATTTTCCTTCCCATCTCTCTGCTCTTATCTTCCTGCAGCCTCGGGACTCCTTTTCCTTCCCATCTCTCTGCTCTTATCTTCCTGCAGCCTAGAGACTCCTTTTCCTTCCCATCTCTCTGCTCTTATCTTCCTGCAGCCTGGAGACTCCTTTTCCTTCCCATCTCTCTGCTCTTATCTTCCTGCAGCCTAGAGACTCCTTTTCCTTCCCAACTCTCTGCTCTTATCTTCCTGCAGTCTAGAGACTCCTTTTCCTTCCCATCTCTCTGCTCTTATCTTCCTGCAGCCTCGGGACTCTTTTTCCTTCCCATCTCTCTGCTCTTATCTTCCTGCAGCCTCGGGACTCCTTTTCCTTCCCAACTCTCTGCTCTTATCTTCCTGCAGCCTCAGGACTCCTTTTCCTTCCCAACTCTCTGCTCTTATCTTCCTGCAGCCTCGGGACTCCTTTTCCTTCCCAACTCTCTGCTCTTATCTTCCTGCAGCCTCAGGACTCCTTTTCCTTCCCAACTCTCTGCTCTTATCTTCCTGCAGCCTCAGGACTCCTTTTCCTTCCCAACTCTCTGTTCTTATCTTCCTGCAGCCTGGAGACTCATTTTCCTTCCCAACTCTCTGCTCTTATCTTCCTGCAGCCTCGGGACTCATTTTCCTTCCCATCTCTCTGCTCTTATCTTCCTGCAGCCTCGGGACTCTTTTTCCTTCCCATCTCTCTGCTCTTATCTTCCTGCAGCCTCGGGACTCTTTTTCCTTCCCATCTCTCTGCTCTTATCTTCCTGCAGCCTCGGGACTCTTTTTCCTTCCCAACTCTCTGCTCTTTTCTTCCTGCAGCCTCGGGACTCATTTTCCTTCCCATCTCTCTGCTCTTATCTTCCTGCAGCCTCGGGACTCTTTTTCCTTCCCAACTCTCTGCTCTTATCTTCCTGCAGCCTCGGGACTCCTTTTCCTTCCCAACTCTCTGCTCTTATCTTCCTCCAAACTAGAGACTCCTTTTCCTTCCCATCTCTCTGCTCTTATCTTCCTGCAGCCTAGAGACTCATTTTCCTTCCCATCTCTCTGCTCTTATCTTCCTGCAGCCTAGAGACTCCTGTTCCTTCCGAACTCTCTGCTCTTATCTTCCTGCAGCCTAGAGACTCCTTTTCCTTCCCAACTCTCTGCTCTTATCTTCCTGCAGCCTAGAGACTCCTGTTCCTTCCCAACTCTCTGCTCTTATCTTTCTGCAGCCTGGAGACTCCTTTTCCTTCCCATCTCTCTGCTCTTATCTTCCTGCAGCCTAGAGACTCCTGTTCCTTCCCAACTCTCTGCTCTTATCTTCCTGCAGCCTGGAGACTCCTTTTCCTTAACATCTCTCTGCTCTTATCTTCCTGCAGCCTGGAGACTCCTTTTCCTTCCCATCTCTCTGCTCTTATCTTCCTGCAGCCTGGAGACTCATTTTACTTCCCAACTCTCTGCTCTTATCTTCCTGCAGCCTCGGGACTCATTTTCCTTCCCAACTCTCTGCTCTTATCTTCCTGCAGCCTCGGGACTCCTTTTCCTTCCCATCTCTCTGCTCTTATCTTCCTGCAGTCTAGAGACTCCTTTTCCTTCCCAACTCTCTGCTCTTATCTTCCTGCTGTCTAGAGACTCCTTTTCCTTCCCATCTCTCTGCTCTTATCTTCCTGCAGCCTAGAGACTCATTTTCCTTCCGAACTCTCTGCTCTTATCTTCCTGCAGCCTGGAGACTCCTTTTCCTTCCCATCTCTCTGCTCTTATCTTCCTGCAGCCTAGAGACTCATTTTCCTTCCCAACTCTCTGCTCTTATCTTTCTGCAGCCTGGAGACTCCTTTTCCTTCCCATCTCTCTGCTCTTATCTTCCTGCAGCCTGGAGACTCATTTTCCTTCCCATCTCTCTGCTCTTATCTTTCTGCAGCCTGGAGACTCCTTTTCCTTCCCATCTCTCTGCTCTTATCTTCCTGCAGCCTCGGGACTCCTTTTGCTTCCCATCTCTCTGCTCTTATCTTCCTGCAGCCTAGAGCCTCCTTTTCCTTCCCAACTCTCTGCTCTTATCTTCCTGCAGTCTAGAGACTCCTTTTCCTTCCCAACTCTCTGCTCTTATCTTCCTGCAGTCTAGAGACTCCTTTTCCTTCCCAACTCTCTGCTCTTATCTTCCTGCAGCTTAGGAACTCATTTTCCTTCCCATCTCTCTGCTCTTATCTTCCTGCAGCCTCGGGACTCTTTTTCCTTCCCATCTCTCTGCTCTTATCTTCCTGCAGCCTGGAGACTCCTGTTCCTTCCCAACTCTCTGCTCTTATCTTCCTGCAGCCTCGGGACTCCTTTTCCTTCCCAACTCTCTGCTCTTATCTTCCTCCAAACTAGAGACTCCTTTTCCTTCCCATCTCTCTGCTCTTATCTTCCTGCAGCCTAGAGACTCATTTTCCTTCCCAAATCTCTGCTCTTATCTTCTTGGAGCCTGGAGACTCCTTTTCTTTCCCAACTCTCTGCTCTTATCTTAGAAACATAGAAACATAGAAACATGATGACAGAAAAAGACCACATGGCCTATCTAGTCTGTCCTTCCATAACAACAACTACAACAGTCCACTTTTTACCTTTAGAGATCCTCTGTGTTGGTCCCATGCTTTTTTGAATTCAGTTACTGTCCTCATCTCTACCACCTCCACTGGGAGACTATTCTATGGATCCACTACTCTTTCTGTAAAGAAATATTTCCGCATATCACTCCTGAATCTATCTCCCTTCACCATCATCCCATGTCCCCTCGTAGCAGAACTTGCTTTCAATTGAAAGAGGCTCTCTCCCTGAACATTTATGCCACGGAGGTATTTAAACATCTCAATCATATCACCTCTATCCCGCCTTTCCTCTAAGGTGTACATATTAAGATCCCTAAGTCTGTCCTCATATTCTTTATAATGAAGACCACTAATCATCTTAGTAGCAACCCTCTGCACCGACTCCATCCTGTTCACATCCTTTTGAAGGTGCGGTCTCCAGAACTGCACACCATACTCCAAATGAGGTCGCACCAAAGACTTATACAGAGGCACTATCACCTCCTTTTTTCTGCTAGCCATTCCTCTCCGTATGCACCCAAGCATCCTTCTAGCTTTTGCCGTTGCCTTTTCTACCTATTTAGCTACTTTAAGATCATCAGACACAACCACACCTAGGTCCCGCTCTTCTTTAGTGGACAAAAGTACTTCACCTCCTATACTGTATTGCTCCCTTGGATTGCTGCAGCCCAAATGCATGACCTTACATTTTTTAACATTAAAACCCAGCTGCCAAATTCTAGACCATTCTTCAAGCTTAGCTAGATCCCTCCTCTTGTTATCTACACCTTCCTGGGTGTCTACTCTATTGCAGATTTTGGTATCATCTGCAAAGAGGCAAACCTTACCCGACAGCCCTTCCGCTATATCACTAACAAAGATGTTAAAAAGAATCGGACCAAGGACAGATCCCTGAGGCACACCACTGGTAACATCCTTCTCCTCAGAGTGAGCTCCATTTACTTGTACTCTTTGTCGCCTCCCACCCAACCAATTTCTAACCCAAGCAGTAACTTTAGGGTCCATCCCTAGGGTGCTCAGTTTGTTTATAAGTCGCCTGTGAGGAACAGTGTCAAAGGCTTTACTGAAATCTAAATACACCACATCTAGAGCTCTCCCTCGGTCCAACTCCCTAGTCACCCAGTCAAAGAAATCAATCAGATTTGTCTGACAAGACCTGCCTCTGGTGAATCCATGCTGCCTCGGATCCTGTAATCCGCTGGACTCCAGAAACCTCACTATTTTCTCTTTCAGCAGCGTTTCCAATAATTTACTCACCACCGAAGTTAAACTAACCGGCCTGTAGTTTTCAACCACATCCTTACTTCCGCTTTTGTGTAAAGGCACCACATGAGCCTCTCTCCAGTCCTTTGGCACCACTCCTGACTCCAACGAGGCATTGAAAAGGTCAGTCAGTGGAGTTGCTAGAATGTCCCCAAGTTCCCTCAGTATTCTAGGGTGTATCCCATCCGGTCCCATCGCTTTGTCTACTTTAAGTTGAGCTAGTTTCTCACGAACACAGTCTTCTGAAAATTGTTCAAGATGTCCCTCGCTTCTGTTCTTATTTGTGGGTGTTTTCTGAGGTCCTGCTCCTGGTTCTTCATCTGTGAACACAGAACAAAAATATTTGTTAAGCAATTCCGCTTTATCCTTATCAGCTTCTACATATTCCCCCCCCCCTGCACCCTTGAGTCTGACAATACCACTTTTGCCCTTCCTCTTCTCACTAATATATCTGAAAAATGTCTTATCCCCCAATTTTATTGCATTGGCTATTTCCTCCTCCTTTTGAATCTTTGCCTTCCTAACTACTTTGCTAGCTTCTCTAAGTTTTTCCAAATACAGATGCCTGTCTTCCTCTCTCTGTGATCTCTTGTATTTCATGAAGGCCTCCCTCTTTTTCTTCAATTTTTCAGCTACTTCCTTCGAAAACCATTGCGGTCTCCTGTTCCTTTTGCCTTTATTTACCATTTTAACAAAAAGGTTGGTTGCCCTTAAAATACCCCCTTTCAGTTTTGCCCACTGTTTTTCTACATCCCCCAGCTGTTCCCATCCCACTAACGACTCCCTGAGATATTGGCCCATCTTCGCAAAGTTAGTCTTCCTAAAGTCTAAGATCCTCACCTTGGAATAGATTCTAACAGCCCTAGTCCTAATACTGAACCACACCATCTGGTGATCACTGGATGCAAAATGATCTCCCACTACAACATCAGAAACACTTTCACCATTGGTAAGCACCAAGTCCAGTATGGCCCCTTCACATGTGGGGTCTGTTACCAATTGCCTGAATATTTCTCCCTGTAGAGAATCCAGGATCTCCATATTTCTAGATGATACTGCAGCAGGAATGTGCCAATCAACATCTGGCATATTGAAATCTCCTATCAGTAGCACTTCCCCTTTCCTAGCAATGCTGCGTATGTCTTCAATTAACTCTCTGTCCACCTCTTCCTCTTGTGAGGGAGGTCTGTATATCACACCAATGCAAATAGATTTCTCTTTCCCTCTTTCTAGTTTAACCCACAATGCCTCCTCTTTCCCTTTTAAGCTCTGTAATTCCAAAGCTTTAATAGTACTTTTTACAGTCTAGAGACTCCTTTTCCTTCCCAACTCTCTGCTCTTATCTTCCTGAAGCCTGGAGACTCCTTTTCCTTCCCAACTCTGCTCTTATCTTCCTGCAGGCTAGAGACTCCTTTTCCTTCCCAACTGCTCTTATCTTCTTGCAGCCTAGGGACTCCTTTTCTTTCCCAACTCTCTGCTCTTATCTTCCTGCAGTCTAGAGACTCCTTTTCCTTCCCAACTCTCTGCTCTTATCTTCCTGCAGCCTAGAGACTCATTTTCCTTCCCAACTCTCTGCTCTTATCTTCCTGCAGCCTGGAGACTCCTCTTCCTTCCCAACTCTCTGCTCTTATCTTCCTGCAGCCTGGAGACTCCTCTTCCTTCCCAACTCTCTGCTCTTATCTTCCTGCAGCCTGGAGACTCCTTTTCCTTCCCAACTCTCTGCTCTTATCTTCCTGCAGCCTGGAGACTCCTTTTCCTTCCCAACTCTCTGCTCTTATCTTCCTGCAGTCTAGAGACTCCTTTTCCTTCCCAACTCTCTGCTCTTATCTTCCTGCAGCCTGGAGACTCCTTTTCCTTCCCAACTCTCTGCTCTTATCTTCCTGCAGCCTGGAGACTCCTTTTCCTTCCCAACTCTCTGCTCTTATCTTCCTGCAGCCTGGAGACTCCTGTTCCTTCCCAACTCTCTGCTCTTATCTTCCTGCAGCCTCGGGACTCCTTTTCCTTCCCAACTCTCTGCTCTTATCTTCCTGCAGCCTAGAGACTCATTTTCCTTCCCAACTCTCCGCTCTTATCTTCCTGCAGCCTGGAGACTCCTTTTCCTTCCCCACTCTCTGCTCTTATCTTCCTGCAGTCTAGAGACTCATTTTCCTTCCCAACTCGCTGCTCTTATCTTCCTGCAGCCTAGAGACTCATTTTCCTTCCCAACTCTCCGCTCTTATCTTCCTGCAGCCTGGAGACTCCTTTTCCTTCCCCACTCTCTGCTCTTATCTTCCTGCAGTCTAGAGACTCATTTTCCTTCCCAACTCTCTGCTCTTATCTTCCTGCAGCCTAGAGACTCATTTCCTTTCCAACTCGCTGCTCTTATCTTCCTGCAGCCTAGAGACTCTTTTTCTTTCCCAACTCTCTGCTCTTATCTTCCTGCAGCCTCGCGACTCCTTTTCCTTCCCAACTCTCTGCTCTTATCTTCCTGCAGCCGGGAGACTCCTTTTCCTTCCCAACTCACTGCTCTTATCTTCCTGCAGCCGGGAGACTCCTTTTCCTTCCCAACTCTCTGCTCTTATCTACCTGCAGCCTCAAGCTCCTTTTCTTTCCCAACACTCTGCTCTTATCTTCCTGCAGCCGGGAGACTCCTTTTCCTTCCCAACTCTCTGCTCTTATCTTCCTGCAGTCTAGAGACTCCTTTTCCTTCCCAACTCTCTGCTCTTATCTTCCTGCAGTCTAGAGACTCCTTTTCCTTCCCAACTCTCTGCTCTTATCTTCCTGCAGTCTAGAGACTCCTGTTCCTTCCCATCTCTCTGCTCTTATCTACCTGCAGCCTCGAGGCTCCTTTTCCTTCCCAACTCTCTGCTCTTATCTACCTGCAGCCTCGAGCTCCTTTTCTTTCCCAACACTCTGCTCTTATCTTCCTGCAGCCGGGAGACTCCTTTTCTTTCCCAACTCTCTGCTCTTATCTTCCTGCAGCCTGGAGACTCCTTTTCCTTCCCATCTCTCTGCTCTTATCTTCCTGCAGCCTAGAGAGACTCCTTTTCCTTCCCAACACTCTGCTCTTATCTTCCTGCAGTTTAGAGACTCCTTTTCCTTCCCAACACTCTGCTCTTATCTTCCTGCAGCCTTGAGACTCCTTTTCTGTTCCATATTGCTGCTCTTATCTTCCTGCATCTCCAAGTTCTTCTTTTCCTGTCTGAGATTTTGAACAACAGAGGTAAGTTTAAGATAATTGGCAGAGATGATTTGGAACTACATTTTTGGGAGTGAGTCTTGAGATTGTGCATGAAGCATTCCACAGTGAGGGCCTTGTGGGAGTTACTTCCCATTCTTCTCCTTCAGTAACCCCTGTGATGTGGGAAAAACACCTCAGCCATAGAGCAAGGGGTTACACTGTGTGTCTCAAGGTGCTGCCACGTGCTCTCCTGAAATTCCTCTCCAGCTGTCCGTGCTGTATTCAAATGCTGGATGTCTCAAGGTCTGGCCTGCGTCCTCCATGCAGTCTCACACCATTATCATGCTCTGTGTGTCTCAGGCTGTTGTTCTCTTCACCAGAGTGGTGTAGGAGGAATCAGGTTCTGCTGCCCCTGGGAAGTGTGGGATCCGCACTCCCTTCTGAAGTCTGCATATGTTTCCCCAATCCTGAAAACAGTGCCTCAGGCTGACTTTGCAGGTCATGGAAAGGGCAGAAGGACTATTAGATACTTTACTGTTTTATAAACTCTGCCACACACGCCCTTTGCTTTCTCAGTTTTTCAGTATGTGTCCAACTTGCACTCCCCCTAGGGTAGGTTAATTTATGATCTAGGATCCCAGTCACTTTTATTGGGCATTAGTTAGTGAGCAGGAAGACGCTGACAGACCTAAGGGCTGGGAGGTGGATTCACCGTGATTTATGGAAGAGACCAAGCAAAGGAGCACAAAGAGCCTGTTCTACCTGCAGGTTCACCATGGGGTGCTGCAGGCCTGCCAGAAATCCCTCACAGGACCCGTTAGCACCAGTCTCAGCCGGCTCTGCTAAGAACTGCAGAGAGATCTCTAGATAACAGACGTTGCCCTTTACCAACACAAAGCAGAGAGGCACTACCTGGAATCACACCATCTCTGTGCACGGTGCCAAAGTAACAGACCGAAGCCGCCTCCATGCAAGATGCCTGTGGACCTTGGAGATTATTCGAGCAGCACCTCTTTCCAAATCAGCTCGAGTGTGTTTATACACAGTGCATCTCCTCTAGGGGCAGGCACTAAAATACTGTGAAAATGACAATAGATGTGTGTTGTTTTACTCCCCACATTTTATCCACAGGATAAAATCAAAATAAACATAACTATCTCATATCTCAACAAATAGTGGTGACCTACATGGAGCGGAGGGTACAAAGGCACAGGGAGGGGTGACCTGCACAGAGCGGCAGCTGCACCTACTCTTGCCGCCTTGCTGGGCAGACTAGATGGACCATACTGGTCTTTATCTGCCGTCATATACTATGTTACTGTGTTACTATGTTACTATATGTTTAGAAAAGGCTGTTGCAAGCATGAACTTGTATTTTTAACAACTTTAAGAGTAATTCTCAAAGTCATGTACCTGCGTGGCTGAAAGCTGTCCTGCACAGTCTGGTTAAAGGAATGTGCGGGTTTCTACACTGCGTCATTTAACCAGGAGATGCAGACGTACAGGGCACTATGTATAAACATACTTAAGCTGATTTGGAAAGGGGTGCTGCTCAAATAATCGCCAAGGTAAATGGGCATCCTGCATGGAAAGGGAGATAGTCGGTGGCGGCAGCTTGCTGTCACCACTCAACACTGAGCATGGGTTCAAATCCAGCTACTGGCATTAAATATTTGGGTTGGCTGGATAACAAGTTACATATGCATCAGAATGGAGTGGACCACACAGACCCTGGTCCCAGCAAATGTTTTGCCCACCATCCACGATCATGGCAGCTTTCTGTCTGCCCGCAGGAGATGAGATCCCTGTGGGTGGGATGGACGGCTGCCACAATTGCAACAAAGACTCCTGTTTGCCCGTAGACAGACAGAAGGGGTCTGTGTCATGACAGTGGCAACTTGTCTTCCTGCTCGTGGAGATCTGATCTCCTGCAGACAGACAGAAAGAGTTTGCGTCATGACAGCGGTGCCTTGTCCTCTTGCTCATGGAGATCTGATCTCCTGCAGACAGACAGGAGACGCTGTCATGACAGCGGCGCCTTGTCCTCCTGCTTGTGGAGATCTTATCTCCCGCAGACAAACAGGAGACTGTGTCATGACAGCGGCGCCTTGTCCTCCTGCTCATGGAGATCCAGTCTCCCACAGAAAGACAGAAGACTGCATCATGACAGCGGCGCCTTGTCCTCCTGCTCATGGAGATCCAGTCTCCCACAGAAAGACAGAAGACTGCATCATGACAGCGGCGCCTTGTCCTCCTGCTCATGGAGATCCAGTCTCCCACAGAAAGACAGAAGACTGCATCATGACAGCGGTGCCTTGTCCTCCTGCTCATGGAGATCCAGTCTCCCGCAGACAGACAGGAGACTGTGTCATGACAGCAGTGCCTTATCCTCCTGCTCATGGAGATCCAATCTCCTGCGGAAAGACAGAAGACTGTGTCATGACAGCGGTGCCTTGTCCTCCTGCTCATGGAGATCCAGTCTCCCACAGAAAGACAGAAGACTGTGTCATGACAGCGGTGCCTTGTCCTCCTGCTCATGGAGATCCAGTCTCCCACAGAAAGACAGAAGACTGTGTCATGACAGCGGTGCCTTGTCCTCCTGCTCATGGAGATCCAGTTTCCCACAGAAAGACAGAAGACTGTATCATGACAGCGGTGCCTTGTCCTCCTGCTTGTGGAGATCTGATCTCCCGCAGACAGACAGAAAGAGTTTGCGCCATGATAGCGGTTCCTTGTCCTCTTGCTCGTGGAGATGCGATCTCCCGCGGACAGACAGGAGACTGTGTCATGACAGCGGCGCCTTGTCCTCCTGCTCATGGAGATCTGATCTCCTGCGGACAGACAGGATTCTGCGTCATGACAGCAGTGCCTTATCCTCCTGCTCATGGAGATCCAGTCTCCCGCAGAAAGACAGAAGACTGCATCATGACAGCGGTGCCTTGTCCTCCTGCTCATGGAGATCCAGTCTCCCACAGAAAGACAGAAGACTGTGTCATGACAGCGGTGCCTTGTCCTCCTGCTCATGGAGATCCAGTCTCCCACAGAAAGACAGAAGACTGTGTCATGACAGCGGTGCCTTGTCCTCCTGCTCATGGAGATCCAGTCTCCCACAGAAAGACAGAAGACTGTGTCATGACAGCGGTGCCTTGTCCTCCTGCTCATGGAGATCCAGTCTCCCACGGAAAGACAGAAGACTGTGTCATGACAGCGGCGCCTTGTCCTCCTGCTCGTGGAGATCCAGTCTCCCGTGGAAAGACAGAAGACTGCATCATGACAGCAGCGCCTTGTCCTCTTGCTTGTGGAGATCTGATCTCCCGCAGACAGACAGGAGACTGTGTCATGACAGTGGTGCCTTGTCCTCCTGCTCATGGAGATCCAGTCTCCCACGGAAAGACAGAAGACTGCATCATGACAGCGGCGCCTTGTCCTCCTGCTCATGGAGATCTGATCTCCCGCGGGGAGCAGAAGGAGTCCGCCGCAGTCGCAGACATTCCCTTCTCTTCTGTCCATGGAAGATGGGATCCTCATAGGCAGGACAGGAGGGGAAGACTGGATAGGTTGGTGGCATACCTGGATATCAGGAAGGAATTGGTGCTGAATATACAGCTTGGTATGGAAGGCAGACTTTATCTGTCAGCATGTTTCTGTCTTTCTATGAACATGTTGAAATGTCACAACTGGTGTTTATAAGAAATGCTTACCCATTAAGTTCCCTATCCGAGGATTTTCAGAAGCAGTAACCAGATAGTGCCCCAAAATCTCTCTCTAGCCACTGTAGCACTATATGGGTAGTGCTAGGAAAAAGTAAGGGCAGAACATCCAACAATATGAGTAATGCTGATATTCACACACACACAAAGTTTTATAACAAGATTCAGGCACCCCTCATCAAATATAGCCCATCAACCACTAAAGGTTCAATGAAGCCCTACATAAACAGAATTTCACACAGCCTCCTCATGGAGTGGAGGAGGAGTCTAGTGGTTACAGCAGCAGGCTGCACACCAGGGAAGCCAGGGTTCAAATCCAACTGGTGCTCCTTGTGACCTTGTGCAACTCACTTAACCCTCCATTGCCTCAGATACAACCTTAGATCAAAGAACTTCCGGGGCCAGTGAAAATCTTGAGTGCTGCTCACACTGAGCTCCTGCTGGGAAGCTGTCAGCTAAAAACATACATGGTACAAAGTTAAGCAGGACCACTTTCTGCAAATTTCCATGCAGAATTACTATTTATTTGATGATTTTAACCAATTGAAAAGAATTATAAAATGGTGATTATGGCAGGTGCACAAGTTTGGATGCCTTTTCAGATGAGTCATTACTACTTTTTTAAAAGTTGTTATTAATAGGCCAAAAAGGTTTAGTGACCTAACCATTCACTTAGTCAAATGAAACAATTGCATGGCTAAAGTTTATAGTTTAATCACCTGATATACTGCAAATCAAACTTACAATATCTATGTGATTTACAAAACAAAAATAAAGGAAACATCATCCCAAAACACTACAATGGAGAAACAAAAAGAGTTTACAGTAGCAACAATGGGATAGAAAAGCAGAAGCGAAAATTAAGCTCAGTCCTTCAAATTCAATCCAGTGGAAAATGCTCTGCAGAATAAAACGCTTTAAGAGAAGTCCTAAACTTTCAGAGAAGGGCCAGCCACAGAGAAGCAGGAATGACGAGAGCTCTGCAAGTGAACCACAGCGTGAGAGGCAGCAAACAGGACGTTCTGCTGTGAAGAGCGAAGGGGCCAGCGACAGAGAAGCAGGAATGACTAGAGCTCTGCAAGTGAACCACAGCGTGAGAGGCAGCAAACAGGACGTTCTGCTGTGAAGAGCAAAGGGGCCAGCGACAGAGAAGCAGGAATGACGAGAGCTCTGCAAGTGAACCACAGCGTGAGAGACAACAAGCAGGACATTCTGCCGCAAAGAGTGAAGGGGCCATCGACAGAGAAGCAGGAATGACTAGAGCTCTGCAAGTGAACCACAGCGTGAGAGGCAGCAAACAGGACGTTCTGCTGTGAAGAGCAAAGGGGCCAGCGACAGAGAAGCAGGAATGACGAGAGCTCTGCAAGTGAACCACAGCGTGAGAGACAACAAGCAGGACATTCTGCCGCAAAGAGTGAAGGGGCCATCGACAGAGAAGCAGGAATGACTAGAGCTCTGCAAGTGAACCACAGCGTGAGAGGCAACAAGCAGGATGTTCTGCTGTGAAGAGCGAAGGGGCCAGCGACAGAGAAGCAGGAATGACGAGAGCTCTGCAAGTGAACCACAGCGTGAGAGACAACAAGCAGGACATTCTGCCGCAAAGAGTGAAGGGGCCATCGACAGAGAAGCAGGAATGACTAGAGCTCTGCAAGTGAACCACAGCGTGAGAGGCAACAAGCAGGATGTTCTGCTGTGAAGAGCGAAGGGGCCAGCGACAGAGAAGCAGGAATGACGAGAGCTCTGCAAGTGAACCACAGCGTGAGAGACAACAAGCAGGACATTCTGCCGCAAAGAGTGAAGGGGCCATCGACAGAGAAGCAGGAATGACTAGAGCTCTGCAAGTGAACCACAGCGTGAGAGGCAGCAAACAGGACGTTCTGCTGTGAAGAGCAAAGGGGCCAGCGACAGAGAAGCAGGAATGACGAGAGCTCTGCAAGTGAACCACAGCGTGAGAGACAACAAGCAGGACATTCTGCCGCAAAGAGTGAAGGGGCCATCGACAGAGAAGCAGGAATGACTAGAGCTCTGCAAGTGAACCACAGCGTGAGAGGCAGCAAACAGGACGTTCTGCTGTGAAGAGCAAAGGGGCCAGCGACAGAGAAGCAGGAACGACTAGAGCTCTGCAAGTGAACCACAGTGTGAGAGACAACAAGCAGGACGTTCTGCTGTGAAGAGCGAAGGGGCCAGTGACAGAGAAGCACGAATGGCGAGAGCTCTGCAAGTGAACCACAGTGTGAGA
The DNA here is from genome assembly GCA_033557465.1 of Ichthyophis bannanicus. Taxonomy (NCBI): domain Eukaryota; kingdom Metazoa; phylum Chordata; class Amphibia; order Gymnophiona; family Ichthyophiidae; genus Ichthyophis; species Ichthyophis bannanicus. Next base: position 359,719,374 of record CM066032.1, on the reverse strand, counting down.
GGCAGCAAACAGGACGTTCTGCTGTGAAGAGTGAAGGGGCCAGTGACAGAGAAGCACGAATGGCGAGAGCTCTACCAGTGAACCACAGTGTGAGAGGCAGCAAACAGGACGTTCTGCTGTGAAGAGCAAAGGGGCCAGCGACAGAGAAGCAGAACATAAGAACATAAGATATGCCATACTGGGTCAGACCAAGGTCCATCAAGCTCAGTATCCTGTTTCCAACAGTGGCCAATCTAGGTCATACGTACCTAGCAGTTTCCCCAAAAGACACAGGTTCTGCTATGCTTGTACTGGGTCAAGCATTGATATCCTGGGTCCCTTCTTAATAATGGCTTATGGACCTTTCCTCCATTGTGCTGTGAAGAGCGAAGGGGCCAGCGACAGAGAAACAGGAACGACGAGAGCTCTGCAAGTGAACCACAGTGTGAGAGGCAACAAGCAGGACATTCTGCTGTAAAGAGCAAAAGGGCCAGGGACAAAGAAGCAGGAACGATGAGAGATCTGCAAGTGAACCACAGCGTGAGAGGCAACAAGCAGGACGTTCTCATGTGAAGAGCGAAGGGGCCAGCAACAGAGAAACAGGAACGACGAGAGCTCTGCAAGTGAACCACAGCATGAGAGGCAACAAGCAGGACGTTCTGCTGTAAAGAGCGAAAGGGCCATGGACAAAGAAGCAGGAACGATGAGAGATCTGCAAGTGAATCACAGCATGAGAGGCAACTGCTGTGATGAGCGAAGGGGCCAGCAACAGAGAAACAGGAACGACGAGAGCTCTGCAAGTGAACCACAGTGTGACAGACAACAAACAGAACATTCTGCTGCAAAGAGTGAAGGGGCCAGCGACAGAGAAGAAGGAATGACGAGAGCTCTGCAAGTGAACCACAGTATTAGAGACAACAAGCAGGATGTTCTGCTTTGAAGAGCGAAGAGGCTAATGACAGAGAAGCAGGAATGACGAGAGATCTGAAAGTGAACCACAACATGAGAGGCAACAAGCTGGAAGTTCTGCTGTGAAGAGCGAAAAGGCCAGCGACAGAGAAGCAGGACCAACAAGAGCTCTGCAAGTGAACCACAGCATGAGAGGCAACAAGAAGGACGTTCTGCTGTGAAGAGCAAAGAGGCCAGCGACAGAGAAGCAGGAATGACAAGAGCTCTGCAACTGAAACACAGCGTGAGAGACAAAAAACTGGACTTTCTGTTGTGAAGAGCAAAGAGGCTAGTGACAGAGAAGCAGGAACGACGAGACTCTAAAAGTGAACCACAGCATGAGAGACAATAAAAATGATGTTCTGCTGTGAAGAGCAAAGGGGCTAGCGAAAGCGAAGCCGCAACGATGAGAGCTCTGCAAGTGATACACAATGTGAAAGGCAACAAGCAGGACATTCTGCTGTGAAGAATGAAGGGGCCAACGACAGATAAGCAGGAATGAAGAGAGCTCTGCAAGTGAACCACAGCATGACAGGTAACTGTTGCGATGAGCGAAGGGGCCAGCGACAGAGAAGCAGAACAACGCGAGCTCTGCAAGTGAACCACAGCATGAGAGGCAACAAGCAGGATGTTCTGCTGTGAAGAGCGAAGAGGCTAGTGACAGAGAAGCAGGAATGATGAGAGCTCTGCAAGTGAACCACAGCATGAGAGGCAGCAAGCAGGACGTTCTGCTGTGAAGAGCGAAGGGGCCAACGACAGATAAGCAGGAATGAAGAGAGCTCTGCAAGTGAACCACAGCATGACAGGTAACTGCTGCGATGAGCGAAGGGGCCAGCGACAGAGAAGCAGGAACAACGCGAGCTCTGCAAGTGAACCACAGCATGAGAGGCAACAAGCAGGATGTTCTGCTGTGAAGAGCGAAGAGGCTAGTGACAGAGAAGCAGGAATGATGAGAGCTCTGCAAGTGAACCACAGCATGAGAGGCAGCAAGCAGGACGTTCTGCTGCAAAGAGTGAAGGGACCAGTGACAGAGAAGCAGGAATGATGAGAGCTCTGCAAGTGAACCAAAGCATGAGAGGGAGCAAGCAGGACATTCTGCTGCGTAGAGCGAAGAGGACAGCGACAGAGAAAAAGGAATGACGAGAGCTCTACAAGTGAACCACAGCATGAGAGGTAACTGCTGCGATGAGCGAAGGGTCCAGCGACAGAGAAGCAGGAACAACGCGAGCTCTGCAAGTGAACCACAGCATGAAAGGCAACAAGCAGGATGTTCTGCTGTGAAGAGCGAAGGGGCCAGTGACAGAGAAGCAGGAACAATGAGATCTCTGTAAGTGAACCACAGCATATGAGAGAGCAAGCAGGATGTTCTGCTGTGAAGAATGAAGGGGCCAGTGACAGAGAGAGCAGGAACGACAAGAGCTCTGCAAGTGAACCACAGCGTGAGAAACAAGCAGGAGGTTCTGCTGTGAAGAGCGAAGGGGCTAGCGACAGAGAAGCAGGAATGATGAGAGCTCTGCAAGTGAACCACATTGAGAGAGGCAACTGCTGTGAAGAGCTAAGTGGCCAGTGACAGAGAAGAAGGAACAACGAGAGCTCTGCAAGTGAACCACAGCATGAGAGACAACAGCGAGGACGTTCTGCTGTGAAGAGCGAAGAGGCTAGCAACAGAGAAGCAGGAATGACGAGAGCTCTGCAAGTGAACCACTGCATCAGGGACAACAAGCAGGATGTTCTGCTTTGAAGAGTGAAGAGGCTAGTGACAGAGAAGCAGGAATAACGAGAGCTCTGCAAGTAAACCACAGCATCAGAGACAACAAGCAGGACGTTCTGTTTTGAAGAGTGAAGAGGCTAGTGACAGAGAAGCAGGAACAATGAGACCTCTGCAGTTGAACCACTGCATGAGGGGCAACAAGCAGGACGTTCTGCTGTGAAGAGCGAAAGGGCCAGCGACAGAGATGCAGGAATGACGAGAGCTCTCCAAGTGAACCACAGCATGAGAAGCAACAAGCAGGATGTTCTGCTGAAAAGAGCAAAGGGGCCAGTGACAAAGAAACAGGAACGATGAGAGCTCTGCAAGTGAATCACAGCATGAGAGACAACAAACAGGATGTTCTGCTGTAAAGAACGAAGGGGCCAGCGACAGAGAATCAGGAACGATGAGAGCTCTGCAAATGAACCACAGCTTGAGAGGCAGCAAGCAGGACATTCTGCTGCAAAGAGCGAAGGGGCCAGTGGCAGAGAAGCAGGAACGATGAGAGATCTGCAAGTGAACCACAGCGTGAGAGGCAACAAGCAGGACGTTCTCATGTGAAGAGCGAAGGGGCCAGCAACAGAGAAACAGGAATGACGAGAGCTCTGCAAGTGAACCACAGCATGAGAGGCAACAAGCAGGACGTTCTGCTGTAAAGAGCGAAAGGGCCATGGACAAAGAAGCAGGAACGATGAGAGATCTGCAAGTGAATCACAGCATGAGAGGCAACTGCTGTGATGAGCGAAGGGGCGAGCGACAGAGAAACAGGAACGACGAGAGCTCTGCAAGTGAACCACAGTGTGACAGACAACAAACAGAACATTCTGCTGCAAAGAGTGAAGGGGCCAGCGACAGAGAAGCAGGAATTACGAGAGCTCTGCAAGTGAACCACAGTATTAGAGACAACAAGCAGGATGTTCTGCTTTGAAGAGCGAAGAGGCTAATGACAGAGAAGCAGGAATGACGAGAGATCTGAAAGTGAACCACAGCTTGAGAGGCAGCAAGCAGGACGTTCTGCTGCAAAGAGCGAAGGGGCCAGTGGCAGAGAAGCAGGACCAACGAGAGCTCTGCAAGTGAACCACAGCATGAGAGGCAACAAGAAGGACGTTCTGCTGTGAAGAGCAAAGAGGCCAGCGACAGAGAAGCAGGAATGACAAGAGCTCTGCAACTGAAACACAGCTGCAACTGAAACACTGCTGCAAAGAGTGAAGGGACCAGTGACAGAGAAGCAGGAATGATGAGAGCTCTGCAAGTGAACCAAAGCATGAGAGGGAGCAAGCAGGACATTCTGCTGCGTAGAGCGAAGAGGACAGCGACAGAGAAAAAGGAATGACGAGAGCTCTACAAGTGAACCACAGCATGAGAGGTAACTGCTGCGATGAGCGAAGGGTCCAGCGACAGAGAAGCAGGAACAACGCGAGCTCTGCAAGTGAACCACAGCATGAGAGGCAACAAGCAGGATGTTCTGCTGTGAAGAGCGAAGAGGCTAGTGACAGAGAAGCAGGAATGATGAGAGCTCTGCAAGTGAACCACAGCATGAGAGGCAGCAAGCAGGACGTTCTGCTGTGAAGAGCGAAGGGGCCAACGACAGATAAGCAGGAATGAAGAGAGCTCTGCAAGTGAACCACAGCATGACAGGTAACTGCTGCGATGAGCGAAGGGGCCAGCGACAGAGAAGCAGGAACAACGCGAGCTCTGCAAGTGAACCACGGCATGAGAGGCAGCAAGCAGGACGTTCTGCTGTGAAGAGCGAAGGGGCCAACGACAGATAAGCAGGAATGAAGAGAGCTCTGCAAGTGAACCACAGCATGACAGGTAACTGCTGCGATGAGCGAAGGGGCCAGCGACAGAGAAGCAGGAACAACGCGAGCTCTGCAAGTGAACCACAGCATGAGAGGCAACAAGCAGGATGTTCTGCTGTGAAGAGCGAAGAGGCTAGTGACAGAGAAGCAGGAATGATGAGAGCTCTGCAAGTGAACCACAGCATGAGAGGCAGCAAGCAGGACGTTCTGCTGCAAAGAGTGAAGGGACCAGTGACAGAGAAGCAGGAATGATGAGAGCTCTGCAAGTGAACCAAAGCATGAGAGGGAGCAAGCAGGACATTCTGCTGCGTAGAGCGAAGAGGACAGCGACAGAGAAAAAGGAATGACGAGAGCTCTACAAGTGAACCACAGCATGAGAGGTAACTGCTGCGATGAGCGAAGGGTCCAGCGACAGAGAAGCAGGAACAACGCGAGCTCTGCAAGTGAACCACAGCATGAGAGGCAACAAGAAGGACGTTCTGCTGTGAAGAGCGAAGGGGCCAGTGACAGAGAAGCAGGAACAATGAGATCTCTGTAAGTGAACCACAGCGTATGAGAGAGCAAGCAGGACGTTCTGCTGTGAAGAATGAAGGGGCCTGTGACAGAGAGAGCAGGAACGACAAGAGCTCTGCAAGTGAACCACAGCGTGAGAAACAAGCAGGAGGTTCTGCTGTGAAGAGCGAAGGGGCTAGCGACAGAGAAGCAGGAATGATGAGAGCTCTGCAAGTGAACCACATTGAGAGAGGCAACTGCTGTGAAGAGCTAAGTGGCCAGTGACAGAGAAGAAGGAACAACGAGAGCTCTGCAAGTGAACCACAGCATGAGAGACAACAGCGAGGACGTTCTGCTGTGAAGAGCGAAGAGGCTAGCAACAGAGAAGCAGGAATGACGAGAGCTCTGCAAGTGAACCACTGCATCAGGGACAACAAGCAGGATGTTCTGCTTTGAAGAGTGAAGAGGCTAGTGACAGAGAAGCAGGAATAACGAGAGCTCTGCAAGTAAACCACAGCATCAGAGACAACAAGCAGGATGTTCTGTTTTGAAGAGTGAAGAGGCTAGCGACAGAGAAGCAGGAACAATGAGACCTCTGCAGTTGAACCACTGCATGAGGGGCAACAAGCAGGACGTTCTGCTGTGAAGAGCGAAGGGGCCAGCGACAGAGATGCAGGAATGACGAGAGCTCTCCAAGTGAACTACAGCATGAGAAGCAACAAGCAGGATGTTCTGCTGAAAAGAGCAAAGGGGCCAGTGACAAAGAAACAGGAACGATGAGAGCTCTGCAAGTGAATCACAGCATGAGAGACAACAAACAGGATGTTCTGCTGTGAAGAACGAAGGGGCCAGCGACAGAGAATCAGGAACGATGAGAGCTCTGCAAGTGAACCACAGCTTGAAAGGCAGCAAGCAGGACGTTCTGCTGCAAAGAGCGAAGGGGCCAGTGGCAGAGAAGCAGGAACGACGACAGCTCTACAAGCGAACCACAGCGTGAGAGACAACAAACAGGATGTTCTGCTGTGAAGAGCGAAGGGGCCAGCGACAGAGAAGCAGTAACGAAAAGAGCTCTGCAAGTGAACCACAGTGTCAGAGGCAACTGCTGCGAAGAGCGAAGGAGCCAGCGACAAAGAAACAGGAACGAAGAGAGCTCTGCAAGTGAACCACAGCATGAGAGGCAATAAGCAGGACATTCTGCAGTAAAGAGCGAGGTTGCCAGTGACAGAGAAGCAGGAATGATGAGAGCTCTGCAAGTGAACCACACTGTTAGAGGCAGCAAGCAGGACATTCTGCTGTGAAGAGCAAATGGGCCAGTGAAAGAAAAGCAGGAATGATAAGAGCTTTTCAAGTGAACCACAGCGTGGCCCTGCTGCACAGTATATCATTTCTTTAATGTACACCGCACTGATATGAATAGTGCGGTATATAAGAGAAGTTAAATAAATAAATAAACAATCAGGACGTTCTGCTGCGAAGAGCGAAGGGGCCAGTGACAGAGAAGCAGGAATGACGAGAGCTCTGCAAGTGAACCACAGCATGAGAGACAACAAACAGGGCGTTCTGCTTTGAAGAGTGAAGAGGCTAGCGACAGAGAAGCAGGAACGACGGGAGATCTGCAAGTGAACTACAACGTGAGAGACAAGAGCCAGGATGTTCTGCTGTGAAGAGCGAAGAGGCTAGCGACAGAGAAGCAGGAAGGACGAGAGCTCTGCAAATGAACCACAGCGTGAGAGACAACAAACAGGACGTTCTGCTGTGAAGAACGAATGGGCCAGCGACAGAGAAGCAGGAATCACAAGAGCTCTGCAAGTGAACCATAGCATGAGAGGCAACAAGCAGGACGTTCTGCGGTTAATAGCGAAGGGGCCAGTGACAGAGAAGCAGGAAGGACAAGAGCTCTGCAAGTGAAACACATCATGAGACACAACAGCCAGGACGTTCTGCTGTGAAGAGCGAAGAGGCTAGCAACAGAGAAGCAGGAACGACGAGAGTTCTGGAAGTGAACCACAGCATGAGAGGCAATAAGCAGGACATTCTGCTGCAAAGAGTGAAGAGGCTAGCAACAGAGAAGTAGGAACGACGAGAGCTCTGCAAGTGAACCACAGTGTTAGAGGCAGCAAGCAGGACGTTCTGCTGCAAAGAGTGAAGAGGCTAGCAACAGAGAAGTAGGAATGACGAGAGCTCTGCAAGTGAACCACAGCGTGAGAGACAACAACCAGGACGTTCTGCTGCGAAGAGCGAAGGGGCCAGTGACAGAGAAGCAGGAATGACGAGAGCTCTGCAAGTGATCCACAGTGTGAGAGACAACAAACAGGACATTCTGCTGTGAAGAGCGAAGAGGCTAGCGACAGAGAAGCAGGAAAGATGAGAGCTCTGCAAGCGAAACACATCGTGAGAGAAAACAAACAGGACGTTCTGCTGTGAAGAGCGAATGGGCCAGCAACAGAGAGGCAGGAACAACGAGAGCTCTGCAAGAGAACCACAGAATGAGAGGCAATAAGCAGGATGTTCTGCTGTGAAGACCAAAGAGGCCAGCGACAGAGAAGCAGGAATGACAATAGCTCTGCAAGGGGACCACAGCGTGAGAGACAACAAACACGACATTGTGCTGAGAAGAGCGAAGGGGCCAGCGATAGAGACGCAAGAATGAGAAGAGCTCTGCAAGTGAACCACAGCATGAGAGGAAACAAGCAGGACATTCTGCTGTGAATAGCGAAGGGGCCAGCGACAGAGAAGCAGGAACGACAAGAGCTCTGCAAGTGAACCACAGCATGAGACACAACAGCCAGGACGTTCTGCTGTGAAGAGCGAAGAGGCTAGCAACAGAGAAGCAGGAATGACGAGAGCTCTGCAAGTGAATCACAGCATGAGAGGCAATAAGCAGGACGTTCTGCAGTAAAGAGCGAAGTTGGCAGTGAAAGAGAAGACAACAGCGAGGACGTTCTGCTGTGAAGAGCGAAGAGGCTAGCGACAGAGAAGCAGGAATGAAGAGAGCTCTGCAAGTGAACCACAGCATGAGAGGAAACAAGCAGGACATTCTGCTGTGAATAGCGAAGGGTCCAGCGACAGAGAAGCAGGAACGACAAGAGCTCTGCAAGTGAACCACAGCGTGAGACACAACAGCCAGGACGTTCTGCTGTGAAGAGTGAAGAGGCTAGCAACAGAGAAGCAGGAATGACGAGAGCTCTGCAAGTGAATCACAGCATGAGAGGCAATAAGCAGGACGTTCTGCAGTAAAGAGCGAAGTTGGCAGTGAAAGAGAAGCAGGAATGACGAGAGCTCTGCAAGTGAACCACAGTGTTAGAGGCAGCAAGCAGGATGTTCTGCTGCGAAGAGCAAAGGGGCCAGTGACAGAGAAGCAGGAATGACAAGAGCTCTGCAAGTGATCCACAGTGTGAGAGACAACAAACAGGACATTCTGCTGTGAAGAGCGAAGAGGCTAGCGACAGAGAAGCAGGAAAGATGAGAGCTCTGCAAGCGAAACACATCGTGAGAGAAAACAAACAGGACGTTCTGCTGTGAAGAGCGAATGGGCCAGCAACAGAGAGGGAGGAACAACGAGAGCTCTGCAAGAGAACCACAGCATGAGAGGCAATAAGCAGGATGTTCTGCTGTGAAGACCAAAGAGGCCAGCGACAGAGAAGCAGGAATGACAATAGCTCTGCAAGGGGACCACAGCGTGAGAGACAACAAACACAACATTGTGCTGAGAAGAGCGAAGGGGCCAGCGATAGAGACGCAAGAATGAGAAGAGCTCTGCAAGTGGACCACAGCGTGAGAGACAACAAACTTGACATTGTGCTGAGAAGAGCAAAGGGGCCAGCAGCAGAGAAGCAGGATCGATGAGAGCTCTGCAAGTGAACCACAGCATGAGAGACAACAAGCAGGATGTTTTGCTGCGAAGAACGAAGGTGCCTGCGACAGAGAAGCAGGAATGAGGACAGCTCTGCAAGTTGACCACAGCATGAGAGGCAACAAGCAAGATGTTCTGCTGCGAAGATCGAAGGGGCCAGCGACTGAGAAGCAGGAATGACAAGAGCTCTGCAAGTGAACCACTGTGTGAGACGCAACAAGCAGGAGGTTCTGCTGCGAAGTGCGAAGGGGCCAGCGATAGAGAAGCAGTAACAACATGAGCTCTGCAAGTAAACCACAGCGTTAGGGACAGCAAGCAGGACTTTCTGCAGTGAAGAGCGAAGGGGCCAGCGACAGGGAAGCAGGAATGACAAGAGCTCTGCAAGTTAACCACAGTGTGAGACACAACAAGTAGGACGTTCTGCTGTGTAGAGCGAAGAGGCTAGCGACAGACCAGCAGGAACGACTAGAGCTCTGCAAGTGAACCACAGTGTGAGCGGCAGCAAGCAGGACATTCTGCTGCGAAGAGCGAAGGGGCCAGTGACGGAGAAGCAGAAATGACGAGAGCTCTGCAAGTGAATCACAGCATGAGAGGCAGCAAGTGGGACGTTCTGCTGTGAAGAGCGAAGGGGCCAGTGACAGAGAAACAGGAACGACGAGAGCTCTGCAAGTGAACCATAGCATGAGATACAACAAATAGGACATTCTGCTGTGAAGAGCGAAGGGGTCAGTGACAGAGATGCAGGAACGACAGTTCTGCAAATGAACCACATCGTGAGAGGCAACAAGCAGGACATTTTGCTGCAAAGAGCAAAGGGGCCAGCAACAGAGAAGCAGGAATGATGAGAGCTCTGCAAGTGAACCACAGCGTGAGAGGCAACAAGCAGGACGTTATGCTGTGAAGAGCAAGGGGCCAGCAACAGAGAAGCAGCAATAATGAGAGCTCTGCAAGTGAACCACAGCGTGAGAGGCAACAAGCAGGACGTTCCGCTGTGAAGAGCGAAGACGCTAGTGACAGACAAGCAGGAATGATGAGAGCTCTGTAAGTGAACCACAGCATGAGAGACAACAAACAAGATGTTCTGCTGCAAAGAGCAAAGGTGCCAGCGACAGAGAAGCAGGCATGATGAGAGCTCTGCAAGTTGACCACAGCTTGAGAGGCAACAAGCAAGACATTCTGTTTCGAAGACCGAAGTGGCCAGCGCCTGAGCAGCAGAAATGAGAAGAGCTCTGCAAGTGAACTACTGCATGAGACACAACAAGCAGGACATTCTACTGTGAAGAGCGAAGTGGCCAGCGACAGAGTAGCAGAAATGACGTGTGCTCTGCAAGTAAACCACAGCGTGAGAGGCAGCAAGCAGGACGTTCTGCTGTGAAGTGTGAAGTGGTCAGCGACAGAGAAGCAGGAATGACAAGAGCTCTGGGAGTGAACCACAGCATGAGATGCAACAAGCAGGACGTTCTGCTGCGAAAAGCGAAGGGGCCAGTGACAGAGAAGCAGGAACGATGAGAGCTCTGCAAGTAAACAACAGCGTGAGAGGCAACAAGCAGGACGTTTTGCTATGAAGAGCGAAGGGGCCAGTGACAGAGAAGCAGGAACAACCAGAGTTCTGCAAGTGAACCACAGCGTGAGAGACAAGAAGAAGGACATTTTGCTGCGAAGAACGAAGGGGCCAGCGACAGAGAAGCAGGAAAGATAGGAGCTCTGCAATAGAATCACAGTGTGAGAGGCAACAAGCAGGACATTCTGCTGTGAAGAGAGAAGGGGCCAGCGACAGAGAAGCAGGAACAATGCGAGCTCTGCAATAGAACCACAGCATGAGAGGCAACAAGCAGGATGTTCTGCTGTGAAGAGCGAAGTGGCCAGCGACAGAGAAGCAGGAATGACAAGAGCTCTGGGAGTGAACCACAGCATGAGACGCAACAAGCAGGATGTTCTGCTGCGAAAAGCGAAGGGGCCAGTGACAGAGAAGCAGGTACGATGAGAGCTCTGCAAGTAAACAACAGCGTGAGAGGCAACAAGCAGGACGTTTTGCTATGAAGAGCGAAGGGGCCAGCGACAGAGAAGCAGGAACGACCAGAGTTCTGCAAGTGAACCACAGCATGAGAGACAAGAAGTAGGACATTTTGCTGCGAAGAACGAAGGGGCCAGCGACAGAGAAGCAGGAATGATAGGAGCTCTGCAATAGAACCACAGCTTGAGAGGCAACAAGCAGGACATTCTGCTGTGAAGAGCGAAGGGGCCAGCGACAGAGAAGCAGGAACGATGAGAGCTCTGCAATAGAACCACAGCATGAGAGGCAACAAGCAGGATGTTCTGCTGTGAAGAGCGAAGAGGCCAGCGACAGAGAAGCAGGAATGACGAGAGCTCAGCAAGTGAACCACCACATGAGAGGCAACAAGCAGGACGTTTTGCTGCGAAGAGCTAAGGGGCCAGCGACAGAGAAGCAGGAATGACGAGAGCTCAACAAGTGAACCACCACATGAGAGGCAACAAGCAGGACGTTTAGCTGCGAAGAATGAAGGGGCCAGCAACAGAGAAGCAGGAACGACGAGTGCTCTGTCAAGTGAACCACCTCATGAGAGGCAACAAGCAGGATGTTTTGCTGTGAAGAATGAAGGGGCCAGCGACAGAGAAGTAGGAACGACGAGTGCTCTGTCAAGTGAACCACCTCATGAGAGGCAACAAGCAGGACGTTTTGCTGTGAAGAATGAAGGGGCCAGCGACAGAGAAGTAGGAACGACGAGTGCTCTGTCAAGTGAACCACCTCATGAGAGGCAACAAGCAGGACGTTTTGCTGTGAAGAATGAAGGGGCCAGCGACAGAGAAGCAGGAATGATAGGAGCTCTGCAATAGAACCACAGCGTGAGAGGCAACAAGCAGGACATTCTGCTGTGAAGAGCGAAGGGGCCAGCGACAGAGAAGCTGGAACGATGAGAGCTCTGCAATAGAACCACAGCATGAGAGGCAACAAGCAGGATGTTCTGCTGTGAAGAGCGAAGAGGCCAGCGACAGAGAAGAAGGAACGATACGAGCTCTGCAAGTGAACCACTACATGAGAGGCAACAAGCAGGACGTTTTGCTGCGAAGAGCTAAGGGGCCAGCGACAGAGAAGCAGGAATGACGAGAGCTCAACAAGTGAACCACCACATGAGAGGCAACAAGCAGGACGTTTAGCTGCGAAGAATGAAGGGGCCAGCGACAGAGAAGCAGGAACAACGAGTGCTCTGTCAAGTGAACCACCTCATGAGAGGCAACAAGCAGGACGTTTTGCTGTGAAGAATGAAGGGGCCAGCGACAGAGAAGTAGGAACGACGAGTGCTCTGTCAAGTGAACCACCTCATGAGAGGCCACAAGCAGGACGTTTTGCTGTGAAGAATGAAGGGGCCAGCGACAGAGAAGCAGGAATGACGAGAGCTCTGCAAGTGAACCACAGCGTGAGAGGCAACAAGCAGGATGTTCTGCTGCAAAGAGCAAAGGGGCAGAAGGAACGTAAAAAAGCAAATCAGAAGAAAGAGCGGAAGGAAAAGCAGAAGAATAGGCCCTATGAACACTTAGAAGCTTTAAGCATGGACAACAGTGAATGGTCAGTATATAATAATGGAGCAATCATCCAAAGCAGAGCACCCCCTCCCCCCTCAGCAACCTTCGAGACAAACCAGGAGCAAGGTGGTTTAAAAGGAGCTTTATTTGTCCTACCCTACAAGACCGTGTTTCGTCACGGGCATGCCCTTAAACGTAAAAGATAAAAAATTACAACAATAAAGGATATATAGCAAAAATAAAAAGGACAAAACAAAATGTTACAATAGGACTAATACGGAGTGGCAGACAAACACAAAGGAGATTAGAAACACAGAAGCATGAAAAGACCACATGGCCTATCTAGTCTGTCCTTTCATATCATCCACTACGACAGTCCCCTTTTTTCCTTTACAGATCCTCTGTGTTTGTCCCATGCTTCTTTGAATTCAAAAACTGCCCTCATCTCTACCACCTCCACTGGGAGACTATTCCATGCATCTACCACTCTTTCCGTAAAGAAATATATCTGCATATCACCCCTGAATCTATCTCCCTTCACCCTTATCCCATGTCCCCTTGTAGCAGAGCTTGATTTCATGCCACAGAGGTATTTAAACATCTCTATCATATCTCCTCTATCCCAACTTTCCTCTAAAGTATACATATTAAGAACTTTAGGTCTGTTCCCATATGCTTTATAACGAAGACCACTAACCATTTATGTAGTCACCCTCTGTACTGACTCCACCCTGTTTATATACATTTGAAGCTGCAGTCTCAAGAATTGCACACAATACTCCAAATGAAGTTTCACCCGAGACTTATAAAGAGGCACAATCACCTCCTTTTTTCTGCTGGCCATTCCTCTCCCAATGCATGTGGTCTTTTTCTGATGTCATTTTTCTAGCCTCATAAGGTTCTACATATTCCTCACTTTCACTCGAGTCTTTAATACCACTTTTGCCCTTCCTCCTCTCACTAACATATCTGAAAAAATTCTTATCCCCCTTTCGTTTGCATTGGCTATTTCTTCTTCTTTTTTGTATCTTTGCTTTCCTGACTACTCTGCTAGCTTCTCTAGGCTCTTAGGCGAATCAAGATCGCAAAGCAGCAGAAAAGAGATGAGTTTTCAGCCTAGATTTGAAAAAGGCCAGAAAGCCATCTGGCATACAGACACAAGTGGTTTGTTCCAAGCATAAGGAGCAGCAAGGCTAAAAGAGCAAAGTCTGGAGTTAGCAGTAAAAGAGAAGGGCACAGATAGAAACGATTTTCCAGAAGAGCGGAGATCCCGAGGATGGATGTAGAGAAAGATAAGAGAGGAAAGGTAGTGAGGAGCTGCAGAGTGAATGCACATATAAGTCAGCAGGAGAAGACTGAACTGGATGCAGAAACGGATAGGGAGCCAATGAAGTGACTTGAGAAGAGGGGTAATATGAACATGACGAGGCTGGTAGAAGATTAGCCATGCAGCAGAGTGTTGAACATATTGAAGGGGAGAGAGATGATTCAGAGGGAGACCAGCAAGGAGTACCTTACAATAGTCTAGACAGGAGGCAACTAAGGAGTGGATAAGTGGAATAGTAGTGTGTTCAGAAAGGAATGAGCAAATTCTGTTGATGTTGTAGAGAAAAAAACAGCAGGTTTTAGCTATCAGTTGGATGTGTGTGGAGAAGGAGAGAGAGGAGTCAAAGTTGATCACAAGGCTGTGAGCTGAGGAGACAGGAGTAGAGAGTTATCTATAGAGACTGAGAAAAGGGAGAGGAGGGTTTAGGGGGAAAATAAGAAGCTCAGTTTTGGACATGTTCAGTATCAAGTGGCTGCAAGACATCCAAGCAGCAATGTCAGAAAGGCAGGCAGACATTTGGACCTGGATTGCCTTAGAGATTTCAGGTATAGGGATGTAGATCTGGGAGTAATCAGCATAAAGATGGTACTGAAAGCCATGGGAAGAGATGAGCGCACCAAGGGACTGGGTATAGAGAAAGAAAAGGAGTGGACCCAAGACAGATCCTTGGGGTGCACCAACTGAGAGTGGGATAGCAGCAGAGGAGGATCAGCGCCAGACCGTCCATTGTGCAATAATATTGTTCGCACAGGTCCCCGCCCTTCAGGGGGCCCCACGCGAACACCATTATGGCACACCGGACGGCTTCAGAGGGAGCCGGGGAAGCTCGCGCGAGGCCCCGACTCCCTCTGTACAACCACCAGCATAAAGATCCTTTTCCTTCACGCTGGCGGCTGTTTCTGTGAAGCCATGATTGCTGGGAAAGGTTAAAGGTAATGCCCTTTAACCTTTCCCAGCTTTTGCCGTTTCACACAAACAGCCACCATCATGAGGGAAAAGGATCTTCACACTGGCGGTTGTACAGAGGGAGCCGGGGCCTTGCGCGGGCTTCCCCGGCTCCCTCTGAAGCCCCTCAGACAGCTGCTGGGCTGGACGGGGGAGGGGGGGAGGAGGCCAAGGACTGGATGGGCTGTGATGGGGGGTGGGAACCTGGACTGGAAATGGGCTATGGGGGGGAACTTGGACTGGACATAGGCTGTGAGGGGGGTGGGAGGACCTGGACTGGATATGGGCTATGGTGGGAGGAGCGGGGGAACATGGCCTGGAAATAGGCTGTGATTAGGGGGTCTAGGACTGAAAATGGGCTATGATGGTTGTGGGGGGAACTTGGACTGGAAATGGGCTGTGATGGGGGCTAGGACTGCAAATGGGCTGTGATGGTGGGGGGGGGTGCTAGGACTGCAAATAGGCTGTGATGGTGTGGGGGCCTAGGACTGGAAATGGGCTGTGATGTTGGGTGGGGTAGCTAGCACTGAAAATAGGCTGTAATGGTGGGGGGGCTTGGACTGGAAAGAGACTGTGATGGAGGGACTTGGACTGGAAATGGGCTGTGATTGGGGGGGGGCTAGCACTGGAAATGGGCTGATGGGGGGCTGGAATAGGACTGGAAATGGGCTGATGGGGGCTGGAATAGGACTGGAAGTGGGCTGAGGAGGAGGCTAGGATTGGAAATTGGCTGATGGGGGAGCTTGGAGTGGAAATTGGCTTATGGGGGGGCTGGAATGGAACTGGAAAAGAGCATATGTGGGGCTAGGACTGGAAATGGGCTGATGAGGAACTGGAATAAGACTGGAAATGGACTGATGTGGGGGAATGGGAGAATAGGACTAGAAGGGAGCGGATGCTGGGTGGGTCTAGAACTATAAGGGAGCTGATTTGGGGGGAGGACTAGAAGGGATGGAGATAGGGAATGAGAATGAGGAACGGAGGGGGAAAAATATATTTTGTGTGGAAGAAAAGTCTACGGTGGGCCGGATATTGGGAGAGTAATAGTGATATAGTGTTAGTGATATAGCGGAAGGGCTATCGGGTAAGGTTTGCCTCTTTGTAGATGATACCAAAATCTGCAATAGAGTAGACACCCAGGAAGGTGTAGATAACATGAGGAGGGATCTAGCTAAGCTTGAAGAATGGTCTAGAATTTGGCAGCTGGGATTTAATGTTAAAAAATGTAAGGTCATGCATTTGGGCTGCAGCAATCCAAGGGAGCAATACAGTATAGCAGGTGAAGTACTTTTGTCTACTAAAGAAGAGCGGGACCTAGGCGTGGTTGTGTCTGATGACCTTAAAGTAGCTAAACAGGTAGAAAAGGCGACGGCAAAAGCTAGAAGGATGCTTGGGTGCATATGGAGAGGAATGGCTAGCAGAAAAAAGGAGGTGATAATGCCTCTGTATAAGTCTTTGGTGCAACCTCATTTGGAGTATAGTGTGCAATTCTGGAGACCGCACCTTCAAAAGGATGTGAACAGGATGGAGTCGGTGCAGAGGGTGGCTACTAAAATGATTAGTGGGCTTCATTATAAAGCATATGAGGACAGATTTAAGGATCTTAATATGTACACTTTAGAGGAAAGGCGGGATAGAGGTGATACGATTGAGATGTTTAAATACCTCCATGGCATAAATGTTCAGGGAGAGAGCCTCTTTCAATTGAAAGCAAGTTCTGCTACGAGGGGACATGGGATGAGGGTGAAGGGAGATAGATTCAGGAGTGATATGCAGAAATATTTCTTTATGGAAAGAATAGTGGATCCGTGGAAGAGTCTCCCAGTGGAGGTGGTAGAGATGAGGACAGTAACTGAATTCAAAAAAGCATGGGACCAACACAGAGGATCTCTAAAGGTAAAAAGTGGACTGTTGTAGTTGTTGATATGGAAGGACAGACTAGATAGGCCATGTGGTCTTTTTCTGTCATCATGTTTCTATGTTTCTAAGTGGGGACTGAGGATGGAAGGGTGAAATTTGAGTGGATGATAAAGGAATAAGGAAAGAAATGGGGGAAAGAGCAAAAGGGAAACGATCAGTATGTTACAGCAGATATAGAGAGAGAACGGAAAACATTTAAAAGAGAAGAAAGGACAAATGGATAGCTCGCAGAAGACACAAAGAAACCAGAAGAAAGTGACTGGAGCAATTGCAACTGAAAAATAAAACGCCCAAACAGAAGGTCGAAAAAATTTTTAATTTGAATTTATTAACTGGAATATGTCTGGTCTGGGAAGTGTGTATTGCTAACATCTTTGCGTTTTTGTTTAGTGCAAGAGAAAATTACTTTATAGTTTTATTTCTCCAGTGTTGTACATTTCATGTTTGGCTTTTGGGGTTCCCAGTTTAATTATTATCTTCCTATTTCTAAATTGTGATCCCTTGTTCTTTGTGTGGTGAAGGTCTATGTTCTGTGTAACCGAGCTGAGGTATTCTGTTCATGTAGTTTTTGTTTGACAGTCCCACTTGTTCTCTTTCCCCAGCAGAAGATGTATTGGTATTCTCTAAGATGTATTGGTTTAATATCTGCAGTGTTGCCTTTTGATAGGTAGGGTTTGGTGCTTTGTGAGTCCTGGTAGTGCTGTTATGATAGGGTGGATTTGCTATGGGTTCTAAATGGTCAGTGTTTATAGTACTTCCTAATGGGCCTGGTAGTTGTCACTGCAATATAGTAATGTAGAAATCTGTTAGTCTTTCTTTATCCAGACACTCATTGAGAGGCATGTTTACTAAAAGTGCATGTTAATATTATGCAAATATTTATGCAAATGAGTCTCCTTATGCAAATGAGGCCCCACAATGAATCTCCGCACATGGCCCCACACCCCCCTTGGGCCGCCCCTGAGGACGATCCACCAGAACAAACACTTAAAGAGAGATGGGAGAGATTTCAGGTGTAGAGATATAGATCTGGGAGTCATCAGTGTAAAGAAGGTACTGAAAGCCAAGGGAAGAGATGAGTTCACCAAGGGACTGAGTATAGAGAGAGAAAAGGAGCAGACCCAAGATAGATCCTTGGAGGACAGCAACTGAGAGCAGGATAGCAGTAGAGGAGGATTCACCAGAACAAACACTGAAAGAGCAATGGGAGAGAGAAGAGGAGAACCAAGATAGCACAGAGCCCTTAAAACCAAGCAAAGACAAGGTATGGAAGAGAAGGTTATGATGTGAAAAGCATTAGAAATGTCAAGAAGGATGAAGATCGATTGAAGGCCCTTGGACTTTACCAGGAACAGGTCACTGGAGACTTTAGCAAGAGCCAGATTCTAAAGGATTCAGGAGGATTTGAGAGGAGAGAAAGTCAAGGCAATGGTGGTGAACCGCACATTCAAGTATTTTAGAAATGAAAGGGAGATGGGTCGATAGTTAAAAGGACAGGTAGGGTCTAGTGAGAGTTTCTTGAGGAGAGGAGTGACCACAGCATGCTTGAAGGCTGCAGGGAAAGTTGCAGTGGAGAGCGATAGGTTGAGAATATGAGAGATGAAAGGGGCTACAGTGGAGGAGATGGAGCTAAGGAGATGGGTGGGAACAGGATCAGAGGAGCAGGTAGTGAGTTTGGATGAGAATATGAGAGATGGAAGGGTCTACAGTGGAGGAGATGGAGCTAAGGAGATGGTGGGAATAGGATCAGAGGAGCAGGTAGTTAGTTTAGATGAGAATATGAGAGATGAAAGGGGCTACAGTGGAGGAGATGGAGGTAAGAAGATGGGTGGGAACAGGATAAGAGGAGCAGGTAGTGAGTTTAGATGAGAATATGAGAGATGGAAGGGACTATAATGGAGGAGATGGAGCTAAGGAGATGGTGGGAACAGGATCAGAGGAGCAGGTAGTGAGTTTAGATGAGAATATGAGAGATGAAAGGGGCTACAGTGGAGGAGATGGAGCTAAGGAGATGGTGGGAATAGGATCAGAGGAGCAGGTAGTGAGTTTAGATGAGAATATGAGAGATGAAAGGGGCTACAGTGGAGGAGACGTAGCTAAGGAGATGGGTGGGAACAGGATCAGAGGAGCAGGTAGTGAGTTTAGATGAGAATATGAGAGATGAAAGGGGCTACAGTGGAGGAGATGGAGCTAAGGAGATGGGTGGGAACAGGATCAGAGGAGCAGGTAGTGAGTTTAGATGAGAATATGAGAGATGGAAGGGACTATAGTGGAGGAGATGGAGCTAAGGAGATGGGTGGGAACAGGATCAGAGGAGCAGGTAGTGAGTTTAGCTGAGAATATGAGAGATGGAAGTGTCTACAGTGGAGGAGATGGAGTTAAGGAGATGGGTGGGAACAGGATCAGAGGAGCAGGTAGTGAGTTTAGATGAGAATATGAGAGATGGAAGGGACTACAGTGGAGGAGATGGAGCTAAGGAGATGGTGGCAATAGGATCAGAGGGGCAGGTAGTGTGTTTAGATGAGAGTATGAGAGATGAAAGGGACTACAGTGGAGGAGATGGAGCTAAGGAGATGGTGGGAATAGGATCAGAGGAGCAGGTAGTGAGTTTGGATGAGAATATGAGAGATGGAAGGGACTACAGTGGAGGAGATGGAGCTAAGGAGACGGGTGGGAATAGAATCAGAGGAGCAGGTAGTGAGTTTAGATGAGAATATGAGAGATGGAAGGGACTACAGTGGAGGAGATGGAGCTAAGGAGATGGTGGGAACAGGATCAGAGGAGCAGGTAGTGAGTTTAGATGAGAATATGAGAGATGGAAGGGACTACAGTGCAGGAGATGGAGCTAAGGAAATGAGTGGGAATAGGATCAGAGGAGCAGGTAGTGAGTTTAGATGAGAGTATGAGAGATGGAAGGGACTACAATAGAGGAGATGGAGCTAAGGAGATGGTGGGAACAGGATCAGAGGAGCAGGTAGTGAGTTTAGATGAGAATATGAGAGATGGAAGGGACCACAGTAGAGGAGATGGAGCTTAGGAGATTGGTGGGAACAGGATCAGAGGAGCAGGTAGTGAGTTTAGATGAGAATATGAGAGATGGAAGGGACTACAGTGGAGGAGATGGAGCTAAGGAGATGGGTGGGAACAGGATCAGAGGAGCAGGTAGTGAGTTTAGATGAGAATATGAGAGATGGAAGGGTCTACAGTGGAGGAGATGGAGCTAAGGAGATGGTGGGAACAGGATCAGAGGAGCAGGTAGTGAGTTTAGATGAGAATATGAGAGATTGAAGGAACTACTGTGGAGGAAATGGAGTTTAGGAGATGGGTGGGAACAGGATCAGAGGAGCAGGTAGTGAGTTTAGATGAGAATATGAGAGATGAAAGGGACTACAGTGGAGGAGATGGAGCTAAGGAGATGGTGGGAATAGGATCAGAGGAGCAGGTAGTGAGTTTAGATGAGAATATGAGAGATGGAAGGGGCTACAGTGGAGGAGATGGAACTAAGGAGATGGGTGGGAACAGGATCAGAGGAGCAGGTAGTGAGTTTAGATGAGAGTATGAGAGATGGAAGGGACTACAGTGGAGGAGATGGAGCTAAGGAGATGGTGGGAACAGGATCAGAGGAGCAGGTAGTGAGTTTAGATGAGAATATGAGAGATGGAAGGGACTATAGTGGAGGAGATGGAGCTAAGGAGATGGTTGGAATACGATCAGAGGAGCAGGTAGTGAGTTTAGATGAGAATATGAGAGATGGAAGGGACTACAGTAGAGGAGATGGAGCTAAGGAGATGGTGGGAATAGGACCAGAGGAGCAGGTAGTGAGTTTAGATGAGAATATGAGAGATGAAAGGGGCTACAGTGGAGGAGATGCAGATAAGGAGATGGTGGGAATAGGATCAGAGGAGCAGGTAGTGAGTTTAGATGAGAATATGAGAGATGGAAGGAACTACAGTGGAGGAGATGGAGCTAAGGAGATGGTGGGAATAGGATCAGAGGAGCAGGTAGTGAGTTTAGATGAGAATATGAGAGATGGAAGGGACTATAGTGGAGGAGATGGAGCTAAGGAGATGGGTGGGAACAGGATCAGAGGAGCAGGTAGTGAGTTTAGCTGAGAATATGAGAGATGGAAGTGTCTACAGTGGAGGAGATGGAGTTAAGGAGATGGGTGGGAACAGGATCAGAGGAGCAGGTAGTGAGTTTAGATGAGAATATGAGAGATGGAAGGGACTACAGTGGAGGAGATGGAGCTAAGGAGATGGTGGCAATAGGATCAGAGGGGCAGGTAGTGTGTGTTTAGATGAGAGTATGAGAGATGAAAGGGACTACAGTGGAGGAGATGGAGCTAAGGAGATGGTGGGAATAGGATCAGAGGAGCAGGTAGTGAGTTTGGATGAGAATATGAGAGATGGAAGGGACTACAGTGGAGGAGATGGAGCTAAGGAGACGGGTGGGAATAGAATCAGAGGAGCAGGTAGTGAGTTTAGATGAGAATATGAGAGATGGAAGGGACTACAGTGGAGGAGATGGAGCTAAGGAGATGGTGGGAACAGGATCAGAGGAGCAGGTAGTGAGTTTAGATGAGAATATGAGAGATGGAAGGGACTACAGTGCAGGAGATGGAGCTAAGGAAATGAGTGGGAATAGGATCAGAGGAGCAGGTAGTGAGTTTAGATGAGAGTATGAGAGATGGAAGGGACTACAATAGAGGAGATGGAGCTAAGGAGATGGTGGGAACAGGATCAGAGGAGCAGGTAGTGAGTTTAGATGAGAATATGAGAGATGGAAGGGACCACAGTAGAGGAGATGGAGCTTAGGAGATTGGTGGGAACAGGATCAGAGGAGCAGGTAGTGAGTTTAGATGAGAATATGAGAGATGGAAGGGACTACAGTGGAGGAGATGGAGCTAAGGAGATGGGTGGGAACAGGATCAGAGGAGCAGGTAGTGAGTTTAGATGAGAATATGAGAGATGGAAGGGTCTACAGTGGAGGAGATGGAGCTAAGGAGATGGTGGGAACAGGATCAGAGGAGCAGGTAGTGAGTTTAGATGAGAATATGAGAGATTGAAGGAACTACTGTGGAGGAGGAAATGGAGTTTAGGAGATGGGTGGGAACAGGATCAGAGGAGCAGGTAGTGAGTTTAGATGAGAATATGAAGATGAAAGGGACTACAGTGGAGGAGATGGAGCTAAAGGAGATGGTGGGAATAGGATCAGAGGAGCAGGTAGTGAGTTTAGATGAGAATATGAGAGATTGAAGGAACTACTGTGGAGGAGATGGAACTAAGGAGATGGGTGGGAACAGGATCAGAGGAGCAGGTAGTGAGTTTAGATGAGAGTATGAGAGATGGAAGGGACTACAGTGGAGGAGATGGAGCTAAGGAGATGGTGGGAACAGGATCAGAGGAGCAGGTAGTGAGTTTAGATGAGAATATGAGAGATGGAAGGGACTATAGTGGAGGAGATGGAGCTAAGGAGATGGTTGGAATACGATCAGAGGAGCAGGTAGTGAGTTTAGATGAGAATATGAGAGATGGAAGGGACTACAGTAGAGGAGATGGAGCTAAGGAGATGGTGGGAATAGGACCAGAGGAGCAGGTAGTGAGTTTAGATGAGAATATGAGAGATGAAAGGGGCTACAGTGGAGGAGATGCAGATAAGGAGATGGTGGGAATAGGATCAGAGGAGCAGGTAGTGAGTTTAGATGAGAATATGAGAGATGGAAGGAACTACAGTGGAGGAGATGGAGCTAAGGAGATGGTGGGAATAGGATCAGAGGAGCAGGTAGTGAGTTTAGATGAGAATATGAGAGATGGAAGGGACTACAGTGGAGGAGATGGAGCTAAGGAGATGGTGGGAACAGGATCAGAGGAGCAGGTAGTGAGTTTAGATGAGAATATGAGAGATGGAAGGGACTACAGTGGAGGAGATGTAGGTAAGGAGATGGTGGGAATAGGATCAGAGGAGCAGGTAATGAGTTTGGATGAGAATATGAAAGATGGATGGACTATAGTGGAGGAGATGGAGCTAAGGAGATGGTGGGAACAGGATCAGAGGAGCAGGTAGTGAGTTTAGATGAGAATATGAGAGATGGAAGGGACTACAGTGGAGGAGATGGAGCTAAGGAGACTGGTGGGAACAGGATCAGAGGAGCAGGTAGTGAGTTTAGATGAGAATATGAGAGATGGAAGGGACTACAGTGGAGGAGATGGAGCTAAGGAGATGGTGGGAATAGGATCAGAGGAGCAGGTAGTGAGTTTGGATGAGAATATGAGAGATGGAAGGGACTACAGTGGAGGAGATGTAGGTAAGGAGATGGTGGGAATAGGATCAGAGGAGCAGGTAATGAGTTTGGATGAGAATATGAAAGATGGATGGACTATAGTGGAGGAGATGGAGCTAAGGAGATGGTGGGAACAGGATCAGAGGAGCAGGTAGTGAGTTTAGATGAGAATATGAGAGATGGAAGGGGCTACAGTGGAGGAGATGGAGCTAAGGAGATGGTGGGAATAGGATCATAGGAGCAGGTAGTGAGTTTGGATGAGAATATGAGAGATGGAAGGGACGACAGTGGAGGAGATGGAGCTAAGGAGATGGTGGGAATAGGATCAGAAGAGCAGGTTTGGATGAGGAAAGAAAGTAAGTGGTTTCCTCTTCAGAGATCATAGAAAGGAAGAAAGGGTAGCAGAGTTAGGGGGGGGGAGTTGGGAATAAAGAGGGGGAGGAAGGGAAGTAGCTGACCTTGTGGGGAACTGGAGTGTGATGTTGGGGATTTTATCATGGAAGTAGGCAGTCAGGGTTTGGGCAAAAAGGGAGGGAAGGGTCCAAGGCAGAGGACCTTGAGGAGAGTTGTAAAGAGTTGGCAAGGGTCAGAGGCAAGAGAGTTAGATGGACATAATAGTCTTGTTTGGTGAGCGCTATGGTTGACTGGAAAGGGGCAAGTATGAATTTGAAGTATAGAAAATCCGTAAGGGTGTGGGATTTGAGCAAAGCACACTCAGTTGAATGGGCGCAGGAATGTAGATAGTGGGAAGTGGAAGACAGCCAGGGTTGAGGTACATTACATCTCACAGGACATAGCACAGGCAGGGCAAGAGCATCCAGAGCAGAGGAGAGTGCAGTGTTATAGAAAGCTACTGTCTCATCAACAAACTAAAATGGCATAATGTGGAGGAGTGGAGGAGTGGCCTAGTGGTTGGGGCAAGGTACTTCAGGCCGGAACGTCAGGGGTTCAAATCCCACTAGAGGACAGCAACCTTGGGCTGGAAGGACTGGGGTTTCTAGTCCCACAGGTGCTCCTTGTGGTCTTGGGCAAGCCACTTAACCCTCCATAGCCCATGTTCCCTGTAAAATAGTTATCTCCAAGTTATAATGCCCTGTTCAATGTAATTTCAGTTTGTTCAATGTAAACCGCACTGATGCAGAATAGCGCGGTATATAAGAGAATGTAAATAAATAAATAATGGAGGAAAGAGTTGATGAGACAGTGGAGGAGAGAGCCAACGGGTCAGTAGCATGAACATTTTTAAAGAGGTTGGAGCAGACAGGGCGAGGTTCAGGCAGTGAGTGATGAAGACTGAAGCTTAGTAGGTGATGGTCCAGTAAGGGAAGAAGTGAGGTACAGAAGTTTGAGGGTAAGCAATTAGAGAAGAATACAAGGTCGAGGCAGTGACCTTGCTGGTGAGTGGGGAGCAGTAGAGCAAAGCCGGAGGTTTAATGATGAGGTAAGGGAGAGGAGCTTTAAAGCATAAGGGTCAGAGGGTTTATCAGCATGAATGTTAAAATTCCCGAGAATAAGGGAGGAGGAAGATAAATCCATAAAGAAGGAAAGCCACGAGTCAAAGTCAGAGAGAAAAGTAGAGGTGGACTTGTCAGGGGGTTGATAAATAACAGCTAACCAGAGAGGTAGTGGACTTCAAAGGAGGAAAAGGAGATAGAGAGCATTAGTGATAAAGAGATCATGAGTAATGACAAGTGTATTCGAGATGGAGTGTGTGTTCCATATGGCACATGAGAAAGGGAGAGAGGAGGGGTAAAGGAGAGGATATGGATACGATTTGAGCTGTGGCATGGGGATCTGTTCTGGGAGTGTGAGAAAAGTCTAGGGGGGGCAGTGTTGGGGTTGATATCTCTGGAAGAGAGGAGAAGGAGTAGAAGAGTGCAGGACAGAGAGGAGACAGCACGGTGGTAACCATAAGGCCATTTTTTTCCATTTCCCCTATCCTCAATTGACCCCCTGCCTTCCTCAATTGGAGTATTGTGTGCAATTTTGGAAACCACACCTTTAACGAAATAGCCCAATGGCTAGCAGACCACATGCTGAGAATCAACCACAAGAAAACCACAAGAAAACAGAGGTACTCTACACATTCAAAAACAAAGCATTTACCCCTCCTAAAATCCTTAGAGTTATGAACGCAGAGCTCGATGTCAAACAAGAAATACGATACTTGCACGTCACACTGGACCAGAATTTAAACTTTATATCACACATTAATAAAACCACCAGTGCCATCTACAGAAAAAGAAAAATCTTGCAAAATCTTCAGCCCTGCTAGTAACCAAAGACTGCCGATCAATATTCCAAGCCCTAATTTTCCCACATTTATTTATTTATTTATTTTATTTAACATTTCTTATATACCGCCTTTCACGATATCAAGGCGGTTTACATTGAACAAACTGAAATTACATTGAAAAGGTCATTGCAACTTGGAGATAACTATTTTACAGGGAACATCTCGACTTCTTTAACAACCTACTTCACGGTCTCCACAAACATACTCTCCACAAGTTACAATTAGCACAACACACAGCTGCAAGGATGATAATGGGTGCAAAAAGATCAGATCACACCACACCAATTCTCAAACTACATTGGTTACAACTAACAAGTAGAATTAGGTACAAAATAATAATCACCTTCAAGATTATACATAACCTCCCAGCACTTTGCCTAAAATCAACAATTTGGGAAGTAAGTAATAACGGTCAAAAGGAATTACATACAGAACATACTTGAACTAACAAAGAGCAACCAGGAAACGTGAAATAGAACCTTTTCCATGAATGTTCTGGCTCTCTGGAACTCTCTCCCCCCGAAATTCATAAGTATCAGAGACCTATCAACTTTCCGCAAAGAACTAAAAGTCCATTTATTCAAAGACCACTTTAAACATTGACTGATTCTCATTTTCTAAATGACTATCAGCCCTAAAGGAGAAACAACCCTCAACCTCTGCCCTCTACTCACTACTGTCTCACCTACTAACACAACTGTTCACACAATAGACCTCTCACAATACAGAACAGCCCAGGGACCCTGTGCAGACTGCTGCTGCTGTTGCCATTACTGTTGTTGCTGCCTTCCTGGTTTAGATGAGTGGAGGGAGGGGAAGGAGGCTAGAGATCTGCCAATTTGATTTCATCATCATCTTGGGTCATGTGAATTTTCAGTTGTTAGAGTCATACGGGATAAAGTATGAATGGTACTGCTTTAGAGGAAAGGTGGGATAGGGGAGATATGATAGAGGTGTTTAAATATCTCCATGGCACAAATGCCCTCACTTGGTTTGCAGCTTGTCGTGCTGTGAGGACTTGCGTGCATCAGTGATGCTGAGAGTTAAACTATCGGTAGTTTAACTACTGGCAGGGTCTCCCAAGATAGACGGGTCTCAGCTGAGGTGCCAGATCAAGACAAACCATCCATCTGGGCAGCAGCAGAATGGGATAGTGTTGACGGCGGAGCATCACATTTCTGTGACAAAGGCTGGAAGATGAGATCCCCAGATCGGAAGGCACCCAACTAGCTACTGGGGAAGAGCTGAAGACTTTTCAGAGTAAAGCCAGCATTTATGATGTGGTTGGATCAAAGCCCTCGGGACGTCTGACTGCTGATGTAGCTGCACATGAAATGAGAGTCAGAAGCTATAAAGATGTCTTACACATTGGAACATGGAACGTACGAAGCATGAACCAAGGGAAGTTGGAGGTGGTCAAGAATGAAATGGAACGTGTACAACTTGATCTGTTGGGTGTCAGCGAACTGAAATGGACTGGCGTCGGGCACTTTGCATCAGACGATCACATAGTCTACTATGCTGGAGATGAAAGACAAAGAAGAAATGGTGTTGCATTTATAATAAAGAAGAAACTTGCAAGAACTGTAATGAAATACAATGCAATCAGCGAACGCTTAGTCTATATTCGTTTACGAGGAATGCCTATCAACACAACTATAATTCAAGTATATGCCCCAACAACAGCTGCAGAAGAGAATGAAATTGAAGAGTTCTATGAACAAGTACAAGATGGAATTGACAGAACATGCAAACAGGATATCCTGATAGTCATGGGTGACTGGAACGCAAAAGTTGGCAACAAAGAAGAAGGCAAAGTAGTTGGAAAATATGGACTTGGCAACAGAAATGAAGCTGGAGAAAGACTGATAGAATTCTGCAAGACCAACGATCTATTCATCTCAAACACCTTCTTCCAGCAATACAAGCGGCGACTGCACACATGGACGTCACCCAATGGATTGTATAAAAATCAAATTGACTACATCTGTGGAAGTCAATGATGGAAAAGCTCTATAACATCAACAAAGACAAAACCTGGAGCTGACTGTGGTACAGGTCATCAACTACTAGTATGCAAACTCAAGCTAAAGTTGAAAAAGAGCAAAACACTCATGAATGCAGCAAAATATGACCTTGAGAATATACCACTAGAATTTAAAGACTGCCTGCAAAATCGATTTGCTGCTTTAAATACAAATGACAGAGCTCCAGAAGAGTTCTGGAATAACATCAAGAAGACTGTGTTGGAAGAAAGCGAGAAGTCTCTACAAAAGGTGAAAAAGCAAAAACGACCAAAATGGATGATGGAAGAAACTCTGAAAATTGCCCAGAAACGCAGAGAAGCTAAAGCAAGAGGAGAAAGAAAGACAATCACAGAACTCAACAGAGATTTCCAATGCACAGCAAGACAGGACAAGTACTACAACGACGCATGCAAGGAAATAGAAGCAGAAACTATTAGAGGAAGAACAAGATCGGCTTTCCTAAAGCTACGAGAGTTCAAGAAAAAGTTCCAGCCTCGAATTGGAATGTTACAAGATGCTCAAGGTTCTAGGTTGAATGATGCTGAGAAGATCAAGAAAAGGTGGAAGGAATATACAGAGTTTTTATATGATAAAGATCAAGTGGACCAACAGCCGTTTCAACCTGTACCTTATGATCGGGAACCATTGGTGATGAAAGAAGAAGTTGAAGCAGCTTTGAAAGCCTTATCAAAGAACAAAACTAATCATATAGCAGATGCTCCACTATAACTATTACAATGTGGCTTAAAGAAACAGTGTGAAGTAATATCAAATTACGAAACAATCCATTGATATAAAAACTGTATAAATACATTTTTAGAACTCCAGAAAAGGTCTCAGACTCAATAGCGCAATGATCACTTCAGTATAGAAATACTGTCGAACGCGCTGGCAGCATCAATGACCAATCTGGAGTACACCTAATTTTTTCTATATTAATGTCCTCCACCTAAAAAGTCCACACTATTATATTAACTGTGATTGCTTATCTTTTGAATATCATGATGTTGTTCCCCTACGCCTCCTCTGGCGTCTTTTCTGAATGTTTCACTCTCTCAACAGAGTTTCTTCAGGAGGTCATTTAAACACATATTACATCTGCACAGATGCTGCCCACGTTCTTCATTCACTCTTTTCTTGCTCAATAGATGCTATCAAAAAACGCCGCGCATAGCATCTATTGAGCAAGAAGAGAACTGAATGAAGAACATGGGCAGCATCTGGAAGGAGCCGCCACCATCTTGAAGCTCCTCCGACTGGGGTAGAGCACCCGAGTGGGCCATCAGCCTCCTTCTCGGGAACTCCAGCACAATCGGGGCTGTGGGAGGAGAGACAGGCACTTTTAAAAAGCGCCGCCGTCGGCAGGAACAGCAGGAAGGAGCCGCCACCATCTTGAAGCTCCCCCGACCGGGGTAGAGCACCCGAGTGGGCCATCAGCCTCCTGCTCGGGAACTCCAGCCCAATTGGGGCTGTGGGAGGAGAGACAGGCACTTTTAAAAAGCGCCGCCATCGGCGGGAACAGCAGGAAGGAGCCGCCACCATCTTGAATCTCCCCCGACCGGGGTAGAGCACCCGAGTGGGCCATCAGCCTCCTGCTCGGGAACTCCAGCCCAATCGGGGCTGTGGGAGGAGAGACAGGCACTTTTAAAAAGTGCCGCCATCAGGCACGCCCGCGCCTTGCGGGCCCGTGCCTGAGGGCCTCGCCAGAGGGCCCTTTGGCGTGGCCCTTAGGCGGAGCATGACAGACGGGGAGCAAACAGAACTCTAACCAGCACAGCATCCGTAAGCTCTGTAAGGCAATTATAGTCTGATCCATCCTCTCCTGCTGTATATATTTGTGAGTCAAGGTGCCTAACTCTGGTGAGAGCCTTCCAGCTCCCCTCTATATCACTTGTTTGTATCTGTTTCCCTGCTCCTATGCTCCATCAACAGGTTACAACTGTATCACTTCACTCTGTCTACTAGTCGGCTACACTGTTACCCTGGATCACTTTCTGTGCATTTACCTGATTCCAATACAGTTTATGATTATCACTTTACTAAGTTGTTACTAATGTTACTTGAAGCTATTACAACCCATGTTTCAAGCCTCGCTATACTGATACTAGCACCTGCACCACTATAGCTACACTACCACGCTGCTAAAAGTACACTCCCCCAGGCTACTCCCTGAAATCATACAGCACTACACCCTGAAATCATCCTGTACTGCATAGCAGAACCCCTATTATTCACTTAGCCAACATGTCACCACTCACACCAGCCACACTCTCCCTTGCCCTTATCAACTGCCTCATATTACTAGCTCTAACACAACTCTCTCAAGCCCTCACTCCCACCACGAGTCCCATTCCAATTCTTCATAGCTCATGGAGGAGACCTCACAGCTACCCTAACGACCAAACTGCCAGATCCAGACATATTTCACACCCCCACCTCATCTACATGGCCCTTCACCAACCCAAAACACATCAGAAAGATCCACACACTCATCCCTATAATCTGAAGTGCACCCTCCTAAACACCCGTTCGATCCGAAAGAAATGGCCTGCAATATCCAATATCCTTACCACCTTTGACCTTGACATCCTATGCATTACTGAAACTTGGATGTCTGCTGCAGATACAGCTCTCCTTCATCAATTTGTTCCTCCTAACTTTTCCACTCACTCGTGCCACAGAGTTGACAAGAGAGGTGGAGGAGTTCTCATAATATCCAAGACGACCTACAATTCATGACATTCTCTTCCAAAGGTTCCTCCCACCTTGACCACATTTCCATAACAAATAAACACTGCTCTATCAACTTGATCTAACGTGCAGTGTGCACCCTCTTCATCAATGGACGATATTTCCACAATCATAGACCTTGCCTGCAACCTCACCAAGTCTCACATACCAAACTGTATATTTGGTGACTTCAATCGCCCTTCTCTTCAAGCTACTCAGTCCAAAGCCCTTATCGATGCATTTGAGACATTAGGTTACACCCAATTGGTCAATGTCCCTACTCACATCAAGGGAAATATACTTGACCTCATTTTTGCACCGCAAACTCCACTCAACCATACTCACAAGTTCAATCTTGTATTAGACGCTGTACCATGGTCTGACCATAGCCTGATCAGATTCTTGATACCAGTAAACCCTTTACCCACTGCCTCAAAATCTCCAAAGGAATCATCTGCACCAACCCGAAATCGGTTCTGACAATTCAACAGAGAAGAGATATTGGAAAAAACACAGCCCCTCCACACCCTAACAACACTCGATGTAAATGATATGACTTCCTCAAGGAATAAATGTCTCAATGCTGCATCTGAATCATCCCTCATCGCTAAACAACCTTGTACGAGAACAAGGGCACCCTGGTACTCATCTGAACTAAAGACCTCTCTCTGTAAACTCAGACAACTTGAAAAATGCTGGCACCGTTCCAGGTCAACCGAAAATCATGATGCTTACATCGCCCAACTAGACGTCCACCGAACAGCAGTATCAAAGCGAATGAAGCAATACCATGCAGAGATGCTACAAAGAGCCCTTAACAAACCACATGAGCTCTTCAACCTGATCAAAACCTTAACTAAGGAACCCTCCTCAGGTCAATCAATCCAACCGGACCCACAAGAATATGCAAACTACCTCCAAGCCAAAATAAGCCAATCTATCATAACCTCAAATACCAGCCCTACAGTTATCCCAACCATACTCTACACCCCTCCTTTGCCTCCACGACCTCGGCTAGATAACCAACATCTCATCATTTCCTTCACCACCCCTTCTGAAAAGGAGATCCAAGACACTATCATGAATATAAACACCACCACAGCACCGAATGCTCCATGTCCAGCCTTCTGGATAAAAACCCTACGGAACGAGCTCAGTCCC
Organism: Ichthyophis bannanicus; assembly: GCA_033557465.1. Classification (NCBI taxonomy): domain Eukaryota; kingdom Metazoa; phylum Chordata; class Amphibia; order Gymnophiona; family Ichthyophiidae; genus Ichthyophis; species Ichthyophis bannanicus. Next base: position 359,688,321 of record CM066032.1, on the reverse strand, counting down.
TTCCTAGCCAAACTGATAGGAACCTCTTTCCAGACTGGGACCTTCCCCACAACCTAAAGCAAACTTCAATCAGACCACTGCTGAAGAATAACAAACTTGACTCTGCAATGATGGATTCATACAGACCCATCTCCAGCATTCCACTCCTAGCCAAGATCATGGAAAAAATAGCCCTCCGTCAACTGAACCACCACATAGAGAACAACGCTCCCCTTGACCCCTGCCAACATGGATTCCGGGAGTGTCATGGTGTTGAATCACTGCTAACAACCCTGTTCAGTACCCTAATGATAGGTCTTGATAACATCAGACAAGGCTTTGCTCTTGTTTTCCTGGACATCGCAGCAGCCTTTGACTCTGTCGACCATGAGTTACTCTTGCTCCGTCTTACTGAGAAGGGAATACATGGAAATGCACTTGCCTGGTGTGCCTCATATCTGAATGACAGATGGCAGCAAGTTCAGTCCCGCTCCTCCTCATCCAGTCTATTCCCCCAAACCAAGGGGGTCCCACAGGGATCGTCTCTCTCGGCACTACTCTTCAATGTCTATATGCAACCTATCTGCAACATTATCAGGTCCTTTAACATCAATTGCCTAATCTATGCCGACGACGTCCTCATGTTTACCCCAATATCAACAGAAAACCCAGACCTTTCTCACCTGTCCACCTGCTTCAATGCAGTCACTGATTGGCTGCAATCACAGAAGCTAAGAATAAATCTCAAAAAGACGGATGTTCTTTTCATCAGCAGAGACCACTCATTCACTCCGCCCTCCTCACTTAAGGTATGCGACGCAGAGCTCCTGACCAAGACATCAATTCGATACCTGAGGGTAACTCTGGACCAACATCTAGACTTAAATGCCCACATAAGTAACATGGTAAGAGCGGTTTACTTCAAAATCAGGATGTTACGTCACATGAAGCAACTGCTTGAACCGAAAGACTTCTGAACAGTGTTCCAAGCCCTTGTGATGCCCCACTTCGACTATGCCAACTCCATCCTACATGGTCTACCAAAGAGTACACTTCACCCCCTGCAGATTTCTATGAATACTGCAGCGAGAACTCTCTATGGAGCAGCTAGAAGAGATCATATTACACCCATCCTAAAAGCACTACACTGGCTTCCGGTTCACTATAGGATTACTTTTAAAATTTTAACAATAATCTTTAAAGCCATCAACAAAAGCACTTCTAGCTCCCTCTCTGATCTTATTCAGACTGCCCCCTCCAACAGAATGAGAAGACCCACCAACATCAATACCTTGCGACTCCCGGAGGCATTCACTAGATGTTCGAAAGCCACAGGAAATCGTGCGTTTGCATTTTATGCCCCTCACTGCTGGAACACTCTACCAGCAAACATTCGTGCAATAAACAATCTCTCCCAGTTCAGGAAAGCGCTGAAACACTATCTTTTCCTACAGTTCTTCCCCAACTCAGATGACATCACATAAACTACCCACGTTGCTCTTCCCCCTTCTCCTACTATTCCCACTTCGTTCTCTTAGGTTTCCCAGCCTGCAACATGCAAATAGTTGTCCTGCTACTGACACTGTATTCCTTATGGTTAATGCCTAGCCAGGTGACCCACCTATTATCATCACCCTGTATTATAGTTCTCCCTCTGTATATAACTTATGTTGTACTCCTTATACTTAACGCCCAGTCAGGCGACCCACCGACTGTTATCATCCTGTATTATAGTTCGCAATCTGTATATAGTTTTCCCGTTCTCCATGTTAACCTACCTGTTTAATGTAAGTGCAATGTGGTCCTTCCTCATTGCACAATCTTTGTTATCTGTAAATCGCGCTGATGGCAAATAATGCGGTATAGAAAAAACTATAAATAAATAAATAAAATAAATATACTGAAGTGATCATTGCGCTATTGAGTCTGAGACCTTTTCTGGAGTTCTAAAAATGTATTTATACAGTTTTTATGTCAATGGATTGTTTCGTAATTTGATATTACTTCACACTGTTTCTTTAAGCCACAACGTAATAGTTATAGTGGAGCATCTGCTATATGATTAGTTTTGTACTTTTTGCTCTGAAAACAGACCCCTGATTGGGTTATCAAAGAACAAAGCACCAGGCATTGATAGCATTCCCATAGAAGTATTACAGTAATCTGATGCAGCTGTTACCATACTTACAAGGCTCTGCCAAGAAATATGGAAGACAACATCATGGCCAACTGACTGGAAAAGATGTGTTTATACCAATACTAAAGAAAGGTGATCCAACTGACTGTGGAAATTATTGCACAATCGCTCTGTTCCCACAGGCCAGCAAGATTCTACTGAAGATTATTCAAAAGAGACTACAACCATACCTGGAACAAGAACTACCTGAAGCGCAAGCAGGGTTCAGGAAAGGGCGAGGAACAAGAGACATCATTGCGGATGTAAGATGGATCCTTGAAAAGACTAAAGAATACCAAAAGGATAACTATTTGTGCTTTATCGACTATAGCAAGGCTTTTCACTGTGTAAACCATGAGAAACTCTGGGCCACATTAAGAAGCATGGGTATACCAGAACACCAGATCGTTCTCTTGCACAGTCTGTACATTGATCAAGAAGCAACAGTTCGAACGGAACAAGGAAAAACAGAATGGTTTAAAATAAGCAAAGGTGTAAGACAAGGCTGCATACTTTCCCCCTACCTGTTTAATTTATATGCAGAACAAATCATCAGAGAAGCAGGATTGTATGAAGACAACAGAGGTGTGGCGATTGGTGGAAGACTCATCAACAACCTTCGCTATGCTGATGATACCACATTACTGGCTGAAAGTGAAGATGATCTGAAACATTTGCTTCTCACAATCAAAGAACATAGTCTCAAAATGGGCCTGCACCTTAATGTAAAGAAGACAAAGATCATGACAACTGGCATAATCAACAGATTCATCGTGAAAGGAGAAGAAATTGAAATCGTGAACAACATTAACCTACTTGGATCAACTATCAATAAAGAAGCAACAAGCAGTCAAGAAACCAGACGATGCATTGCTCTTGGCAAAATGGCTATGAAAGACCTAGATAAGATTCTCAAGAGCAGAGATGTCTCTCTCCATACAAAGATTTGACTTGTTCAAGCCATGGTATTTTCAATAACATCATATGGATGTGAAAGCTGGACAGTGAAAAAGATAGGAAGAAAATTGATGCCTTTGAATTATGGTGCTGGCGGCGAGTACTGTGTATACCATGGACTGCCCGAAGAACAAACCAGTCGGTACTAGAGGAGATGAACCCTAAGCTTTCTTTAGAAGTTCAGATGAGAAGACTTCGACTTTCATACTTTGGACACATCATGCGAAGAAAGAGATCATTAGAGAAAGACATCATGCTTGGCAAGATAGAAGGTCAACGCAAAAGAGGAAGGCCAGCAATGAGATGGATCACTACAATAACAGCAGCTACGGGTACCAGTCTGTCAACAATGAGCCGTCTGACTGAAGATTGAACAAAATTTAGGATAGCTATCCAGAGGGTCGCCATGAGTTGACTCCGACTCGACGGCACTTAACAACAACAACAAAATGGCACAAATGCACAAGAGGAGAGTCTCTCTCAATCAAAAGAAAGCTCTGCAATGAGGGTACATAAGATGAAGGTGAAAGGGTATAGACTCAGGCAGGACTGTACCGAGCCCTGTGCGAGCGGTGTGGCCGACAGGGCGCAAAGACTTCATGGGCAACGGCAGAGAGCCGAAATGAGCCCTTGAAGTCTTCCTGCTGGCACACTAAGCATGTCTGGTCTCTCCGGGAGGGACCAGACCTGATTAATGTGCTGGCGGCAGGTGGCTTGCACATCGGCTGCACGCCTCTTCTCTCTTGCCCCCATAAAGTGGCTAGATGGGGGTGCGGGGGGGGAGGGCGTGCGCCCGATGTGTAAGTCGCACAGGGCAAATTTCGCCATCGGTATGGCCCTGGACTCAGGAGTAAAATATGGAACTATTTCTTTATGGAAAGGGTGGTAGATGCATGGAACAGTCTCCCAGTGAGGTAGTAGAGACAAGGACAGTATCTGAATTCAAGAAAGCATGGGACAAACACAGATGATCTATGGATTTAAGCTCTGCCTTTAATTGAGTGAATCCCTCTCTTCTCCTGAATTGTTTGAGCTCTTGTCTTTCAGCTTGCACTTATGTTCATTGGTGAGGGGTCACCTCCCCATCTCTGTCTTCTGTTTGTGGGGTTCCACAGGGCTCTATATTAGGCTCAGTACTTTTTAATATCCTTCTTCCTCTGTTGGTGTTAATATTGAACTCCCTTGGCTTTACTTCTTTTTATTGATGCTGATGATATCCAGCTTCTAATTCTTTTTACTTCTCCTCATTCATAGCTCATTTCAGAAGTTTCCTTACAGCTAGATGTTATTGACTCTTGGTTACATTCTAATGCTCTTAAGCTGAATGTTAAGAAATCTGAAGGGCTGGCGGAGTCATCACTCAGTGGAGTGGGGCCCTCTGACACATGGTTGATTGAGCCCTTATTGGGAGGGATGGTGGCACTAGACATAGGGATGCTGGGATCATCGTTTGGATGATCGACTACTAAAGGAGGGTCAGCAGGTGGAGTAATTGTAGCATTAAGGGGAGTTATATTGGCTTTGTTCTCAAAGTAATTAGTGAAGACCTGAGGATGAGGTATGTTTTCCATATATTGCTTTGTATTGTCTTGTATCAGTGACTGGGATATGCAGAAAAGCTCACGGAGTCTGTTGATGGAACACATAAGGATGTTGGTGTGATATTATCTCCTCTTCAAACTAATTGCGTCTCGATGCTCTTGTAAGGTCTTCATGTAAATGGTATGGTCTAGTTGAAACTTAGAGTGACGCCATTTTCACTCCAGTTTCCTGAGATGCCGTAGGGACTCTCTTAAGTCAGCTGTGTACCAGATCGCGGTTTCGTTTTATTTGGAGGTTCTCGTGTGGTGTGGTAGGAGTGCAGCTTTACTTAGGGTGGAGTTCCAGTTATGAACCAGCTCAAGTATGTCAGAGGTGTCAGTTTTGAGTTTGTGCAGTATCTCTTCGAGGAATGTTTCTTTGATAAACAGTCAAAAATGACAAGGAGGAGGCTGAGTAGAGTTTGAGGAAGGCAGGGGGTCAATTGAGGATAGGGGATATGGAAAAAAATGGCCTTATGGTCCGACGAAGTTACTGGAATAATTTGAGGTTGGTGTAGATCGCTGCTATACTGAATAGGTATAGAAGAGAAAATGAAGTCCAAGGTATTACTTCTAGCATGTGTTGAGGCCTGTATTTGTTGATTATGGCATCAAGAAAGGCAGAGGAATAGCCTAGTGGTTAGAGCACTGGCTTGATAACCAAGCAACCAGAGTTCAATTCCCACTAGCACTCCTTGTGGCCTTGGGCAAGTCACTTAACCCTCCATTACCTCAGAAGAAAGGCCTGGCAATCTACATCCAGTGACACTGCCAAGAAAACCCAGGAGCTTCTAGGTTGCCAGGAGTCAGGACTGACTCAAAGGCACACATTACATTGCATTTGCAATAACCATAGGGGGGCTTCTTAGATGAGTGGTTGATGCCATGTCCAGGACAATGGAGAGGTCTTCAGGACACATGGAGGGGACATGGTAGAACAAGGCAGCTGCAAGGTATTCATGCAAGATCATGATGGCATCCAGGCAGGGCCGGCCCGTCCATTGAGCGAGAATGTTTTTTGCACAGGGCCCCGCGTTTCAGGGGGCCCCGCGCAAAAAACATTCTGATCCTAAAGTCAAATTTAAAAAAAAAAAAAAAAGATGTCTTCTCCCGCTGCCGGGGCCGCCGCGGCAGAATCGAGTGTGCCGCGGGGCCCCCCCCCCCCTGCCCAGCAGAGCCTGCCCTCCCCTGTATCCGCTCTCTCGTACAGCTGCCTGCAGTCTCACGCACCGGCTTTCAGAGCGCGAGGGGAGAGTTTTTCCCTCGCTGCTCTGTTAAGCCCGTGGGGGCGGGCTTAACAGAGCCGCGAAAGGGAAACTAGTCCCTTCGCGCTCTGAAAGCCGGCGCGTGAGACTGCAGGCAGCTGTACGAGAGAGCGGATACAGGGGAGGGCAGGCTCTGCTGGGCAGGGGGGTCCCCCGCGGCACACTCGATTCTGCCGCGGCGGCCCCGGCAGCGGGAGAAGACAGCTTTTTAAAAAAAAAAATTTGGCTGGGCTGGGCTGGGCTGGGGGTTAGGAGTGCTGATGGGCTGGGGGGGGTTAGGAGTGCTGATGGGCTGGGGAGGGTTAGGAGTGCTGATGGGCTATGGGGGGCTATGGGGGGGGTTAGGAGTGCTGATGGGCTATGGGGGACTTGGGGGGGTTAGGAGTGCTGATGGGCTATGGGGGACTGGGGGGGGTTAGGAGTGCTGATGGGCTATGGGGGGCTGGGGGGGTTAGGAGTGCTGATGGGCTGGGGGGGGTTAGGAGTGCTGATGGGCTATGGGGGGCTATTGGGGGGGTTAGGAGTGCTGATGGGCTGGGGGGGTAGGAGTGGTGATGGGCTATGGGGGTCTGGGGGGGTTAGGAGTGGTGATGGGCTATGGGGGGCTGGGGGTTAGGAGTGGTGATGGGCTATGGGGGGGCTGGGGGGGTTAGGAGTGGTGATGGGCTATGGGGGAGCTAAGTCTTTATATGGGCTGATGGGATTAGGACTGGAAGTGGGTTGATGGGGGGTTAGGACTGCTAATGGGCTATGGGGGGCTTAAACTAAAAATTGGGTGATGGGGGATTAGGATTGGAAATGGGCTGGTGGGATTAGGACTGGGAGTGGGCTGATGGGGAGGTTAGGACTGGTAATGGGGTATGGGGGGGCTTAAACTGAAAATTGGGTGATGGGGATTAGGACGAAATGGGCTGATGGGGGGGTTAACACTGGAGGTGGGCTGATGGGGTTAGGACTGGTAATGGGCTGTGGGCTGATGGGGGGTTAGGACTGGTAATGGGCTATGGGGGGGTTAGGACTGATAATGGGCTATGGGGGGGCTAGGACAGGAAATGGGCTGATGGGGAGGGGTTAGGACTTGAGGTGGGCTGATGGGGTTAGGACTGGTAATGGGCTGTGGGCTGTTGGGGGGGTTAGAACTGGTAATGGGCTATGGGGGGGTTAAGACTGGTAATGGGCTGTTGGCTGATGGGGCTGTCTGGTAATGGGCTATGGGGGGTTAGGACTGATAATGGGCTATGGGGGGGCTAGGACAGGAAATGGGCTGATGGGGAGGGGTTAGGACTTGAGGTGGGCTGATGGGGTTAGGACTGGTAATGGGCTGTGGGCTGATGGGGGGTTAGGACTGGCAATGGGCTATGGAGGGGCTGACTGGAAATGGGTTGATGGGGTTAGGACTGGAAGTGGGTTGATGGGGGGGCTAGGACTGGTATTGGGTTGGGGGGTTGCTAGGACTGGAAATGGGCTGATGGGGGGCTAGGACTGGAAATGGGCTGATGCAGGGACTAGAAGGGAATGGATGCTGGGTGAGGCTGGAACTAGAAGGGAGCTGATGTTGGGGGAGGATTAGAATGGGATGGGGCTGGGAGAGTAAAATGGAGAGGGGAAAAATATTTTGTGTGGGAGGGATAAAAAATCTACAATTGGCCGGGTATTGGGAGAGTAAGTGGGGATTGAGGATGGAGGGGTAGAATTTGAGTGGATGAAATAGGAATGAGGAAAGAGCAAAAGGAGAAAGATTAGTATGTTAAAGCAGATGTAGAGAGAGAGAATGGAAAAAAAAACTAGAAGAGAGAAGAAAGGACAAATGGACAGCAGATGATGGAGAGTTAGCAGAAAACATGAAGAAACCAGAAGAAAGTGGCTGGAGCAATTGCAACTGAAAAAAAAATGCACAAAAGGTAGAAAGATATCTCTTTATTTTGAATTTATTAACTGGAATATGAAAGCTCTGGGAAATGTGCATCATTAACGTCTGCGCTTTGTTTGGTACAAGAGGAAATTAATTTATAGTTTTATTTCTACAGTGTTGTTGTACATTCCAAGTTTGGCTTTTGGAGTTCCCAGTTTAATTATTGCCTTCCTGTTTCTAAATTGTGATTCCTTGTTTGGTGATGGTCTATGTTCTGAATGTGTAACTGAGCTGAGGTATTCTGTTTATGTAATTTCTATTTGATATTGCCACTTGTTCTCTTTCCCCAGTAGGTCATGTATTGTTGTTCTCTGAAATGTATTGGTTTAATATTTGCAGTGTTGCCTTTTGATAGGTAGGGTATGGTGCTTTGTGAGTCCTGGTAGTGCTGTTAGGATACGGCGGGTTTGCTATTGGTTCTAAATGGGCAGTGTTTGTAGTAGTTCCTAATGTGCCTGGCGGTTGGCACTGGATTATAGTATGTAGAAATCTTTTAGTCTGTCTTTATCCATACACTCATTAAGAGGCATGTTTACTAAAAGTTAGTGTATGTTAGCATTATGCAAATATTTATGCAAATAATGCCACTTATGCAAATGAGGCCCCACACCGAGTCTCCGCACATGGACCCGCACCCCCCTTGGGCCGCCCCTGCATCCAGGGTGTCAGAATTGTGTATGGTATGGCATTTAAGTTGGAGATTGCCTTTTAGCTATGATTAGGACTCCTCCACCTCTTTTATTGGATCTGGGGACAGCAATCTCAGGCCGGAGGGACTGGGGTTTCTAGTCCTATAGGCACTCCTTTTATTTATTTATTTTTATTTATTTGAGCACATTTTTATACTGCTCCTTCCAGTGATCAGCAGCAGTTTACATCTAACAATTAACTCTGCATAGATTTAGCAGTTACATAAAACTATAGGATAATAACATTAGAACATTAGGATAACTCAATAAGTAGAACAATAATAACTGTATACATAAAACTGTAAGATAACTTTTGAACATTAGGATAGCTCAATAAAATAGAGAAACTATATACATGAAGTAATGTCAAACATACATGTTAATACAATTAACTATATACATTATTTGTGAACGATAGTAAAGGTAGATTTTTATTTGATTCTCCGTGGATTTGAAAATTTTTAACTGGCAAAGGTGTAAAAAATCTCTGACAAATTGATTTAATCCTGAAATTACTTTATGTTATTTCTGTCAAATTGAAGTATTCCTTGAACGGATGTGTTTTAAGGCTCTTACGGAATGATATGAGATCTTTGTTATTTCTTAAGGTGTCAGGGAGTTTGTTCCATTGTGTTGGAGCAGTGAAAGTGAATGCTCTATTACTGGTGAATGCCTTTGATTTGCAGATGGAGAGGGGGGTTTGTAGTGTATTTAGGTTGTGTGTTCGTCTTTTCCTGTTGTTGTTTTGTGATTTTATGAGTGTGGCAAGATAGGATGGGGCATAATTGTTTATTAGTTTGAATGTAGTGATGATTATTTTGTACCTGATGCGTGCATGTATAGGTAGCCAGTGAAGTTCTCTTAGGATAGGTGTGATGTGATCTGTGAATGGTACGCTCATTAGGATTCGGGCTGTTACATTTTGTGCCATCTGGAGTATGTTTGTAGTTTTTTTAGGCAGGCCTTGTAATATGCCATTACAATAGTCCAGATGTGGCATTATGATTGCTTGTATTATTGATCTAAAGTCCGATAGTTCTAGGATGTTTCGTAAGGGCTGTAGAGTTCTTAGTTTGTAGAAAATGGTTCTATTTAGAATTCTTAGGTGGGTTTCCATGTTTAGTGTCCTATCTAGGGTGACACCTAAGTATTTTAGTTCTTGTTTAGTGTTATAAGTTGTATTATTTAGTATGATTGTGGGGGGTGTTTGAACTATGGGTTTTTAGAGATAAACATTACTTCCGTTTTTTTGTGATTGATAAGCATATTGTTTTGTTGGAGCCATTGTTGTGCTTCCTTAAGGCATTTTTCTAAGGGACTGTAATCTGGGTTATATATATCCAATTGAGTATAAAGCATTGTATCATCTGCATAGAGATGATAGTCAATTTTGTGTTTTTGGAATATTGTGCAGATTGGTCTTAGATATTAGTTAAATAATATAGCGGATAATGCTGAGCCCTGTGGGATACCTTGTGTCTGAGGGAAGGTATTGGATAGGTTTTTATCAAAGTAAACTTGTTGTATTCTGTTTGATATATAAGACGAGAACCAGTTAAGGGGGGTTCCATTTATACCTATTGTTTCTAATCTTTCAATAAGGATCTTATGATTCACTGAATCAAAGGCTGCAGTTATGTCGATGAAAATTAGGACAAACATTTTTTTGCAGTTTTCAATGCCTTTATAAAGTTTGTCAAATAATACTAGAAGTAGTGTTTCTACTCCATGTGATTGTCTGAAACCATATTGTTGAGCATCTAGTGCATTTGTGTTATCTATGTGGTCTTGCAATTGGTATTGTACGGATTTTTCAATGATTTTGGCTATAAAAGGTATACTTGATATGGGTCTGTATGAGGATGGGTCTGCATTGTTTAGTGATTTGTTTTTTAGTATTGGTCGTATTAGAGATCTTTTTAGTTCTGTTGGCATTTTTCCTTGTATTGGAGAGTGGTTTACAATATTTAGTATTATGGGTGAGATTTCTGCTTTAATATTCTTGATCCAGTCTACTGGACATGGGTCAAGGGGTGATGTGGTGGTATTTATGGTTGTGATGATGTTGAGAAGTTGTCTGTTATCTATTGGGTAAAAGTTTTCCCACTCTATTGTGAGTTTAGTATTTTGTGTTACCCTTTGGAGTATGTTATTTTCAGTTTTATGGGAGATTTTTTCTTCGCTGGTGTTTAATTTTTTAGAATAGTGATCAGCCAGTGCTTGAGCATTTTATAGGATAATTTGAATTAACGTCTTTTGGGGGTTTAGTGAGTGATTTTACTAGCTCAAATAATTCTCTTGGTTTATTTAATGCATTAGTTAGTTTTTTGGTGTGGTAATTCTTTTTTGCCGTATTTACTATTTCTTTATAGGATTTAAGTAGTGATAAGTATTGTGTTTTTGGTCTCGGTTGATTTCCTAGCTCTCCATTTCTCTTCCATTTTTCTGAGATCTTTTTTTGTTTTAGCTATTTCTGCTGTGTACCAAAGTTCAGACTTTTTTTTTGGTTTGTTGTTTTCATGGGAGGCGATATTTGATGTTTGTTTAGAAACTGCTTCAATTCCGTTGTTCCATTGTTTTATCAAGTCTTCCAAATTTGAGGTTTCTGTTTTTACATGTGAAAAGATCACATTTATTAACGTGTCTTTATCAGGTTTTTTAAATAAGCCTTTATGTGTGTTATTAATAGATTCTACATTGTGTGATTGCAATGGTATTTCAAATGTGAATTGTATAAGATGATGGTCTGACCATGGTACTTGTGTTACTTTTGGTGTTGTACTTGTTACTGTGGTGTTAAAGTATTTTTTGGGAAGAAATACTATGTCTAAGATATTTCCCTTGTCATGCGTGGGAGTTTGGATTATTTGTTGGTAACCCATTTGATCCATGGCTTCACTAAATGCAGTAATTTGTGTGGTATTAAGTCAAGCAAGGTTTATATCGCCCAGTATCATCTGATATTTTTTTAATGGGGTTTTACATATTTCTTCAAGGGCTGATGCTAATGTTTCATGTTTTCCAGAAGGTGGTCTGTAAATGAGGGAAATAGCAAAGGTTTTGTTTTCTACTTTGAGGATATCTATTCCTTCAAGTGGTTTTTGGGCAGTACTCTCATACAAGTCACTAGTTTTGACCTTCAAAGCCATGAATATCTACCCACCAACACCAATCAGAAAACTAATCCATAACACCCCTGAAAATAGAAACAGAAGGACTACAACTATGAACACCTTAATAGTTCCCAAGATGATGACATCATGTACTAAAGCTACATCAAACAGAGCTTTTTCACTGTTCGCACCCAGGAATTGGAATATACTTCCCCATGAAATCCGCGGCATCAAAAGTCTATTACAATTCCGCAAAGCCGTAAAGCATCACTTATTCACAAAATACTACCCAGAAGTGTCCATGGGCACTCACACAGCCAACAGGCCTCCCACTCACACCAAACACCCTAGCACTTTAATCCAACCAGAAAACGGTTAGTCCCCACGAAAATCCACCTTACTACTATAGACTCATGCTACCCATGAATACATGTTCAATATTCACTCGAGTTTAAATATGGTACATAATTAAAGCATATAAATAGTATAATGTTTATTGTACATAGTTCTCCCTGTTATTCCATGTTTTATATTCCCTTGTTCTCTGTAAACTCGATGTTACCTGTACACATTGCAGTATATTTTGTTCGATGTACACCGCGCTGATTTTAATAGCGCGGTATATAAGAGATGTTAAATAAAGAAATAAATAGTACAGGTTAGGTTTAGATTTTTTCTTGCTATTATTAGTACTCCACCACCTTTTCCTTTGTTACGGGGGCAGTTAAATATATTGTATCCTGGTGTACTTAGTGTATTGAGGGGGACTGTGTCCGACGGAGTGAGCCATGTTTCTGTGATGCATAGTAGATCAGGTTTTTCATCAGTAATAAGGTCCTGTATTAAATGTATCTTGTTTTTGATAGACCTGGTATTTATTAGTAGGCATGTTTGAGGGGTTAGCGTGTTAGGCTTAGTGTATGTAATATTATGGGTAGGTTTAATTGTGATTAGTCTTGAGCGAGATTTCGTTACCTTTGGGTTGGATTGGGGTGAATTATGTTTGGGTTTATATGGAATCCACTGGGTGAGTTGTGGTATTTGGTATATGTGTATGAGGCTTGGCGGTGAGTAGATGGGATACGTGTGTAGGTATTCTTGAGATGTTTTTGTAAGTATGATGACACATAGCAGGGTGATAAGAAGTATATTTCGGAATTCCATCTTTATCTTTTGTGGGTAGGGTCTTATTTGTGTGTTGCGAGAGATAAGTGTATTCGGGTCCTATTTGTATGATCTGGTATGATATAGAGTTTAGGTCTTGTTATCTTTAATTGTCTTAAGAGTGTTATTATTTGAATCAGTAGACGAGGAAAGCCACAAACTCACATTGGGAGGTCACGCTGCTGTTTTTAGGTAACTTGCAAATTACTGACGAGGTCGTTAGCGACAATACAATGGAGGTTAGAGTTGATAGGGCTACTGGCGACAGTATCAAGGTATACAAGCAGTGATAGGTTATTGGTACTGGTAGCAGTAACTGTTTTTAACTTATAGGATTACTGGCAACAGTATAGGTTACTGGTAATAGTAACTTATTAATTAATAGGACTACTGGAGACAATATCAAGGTGTACAAACTGTGATATGTTACTGGTAACAGTAACTGTTATTGATTAACGGGACTACTGACAACAGTATCAGGATATACAAACAAGTGATAAGTTACTGGCAACAGTAATTTTTAGCACTCTGTACTGTTATTAGCACTATTAAGGTTATCGGCAACAATATGTAAGTTAAGTAGCAATAAAATGTAGAGACTATACTTGTCAAGTTATACTTGCGGTAGACAGCAGGGGTTAAAACTATTTCCTGAAAAGAAGATGTTAGGTCAGGATCCTGATGCATGGAGTCTTATTTGCTGGCGTCAGATAGTTCATATGAGTAAGGCTGTATCTATGTTGTTGGTGGGAGAGTTCAAAGCGCAGAGGAGCTCATGCTGATTAGATCGTTTTTTGAAGGCCAGGAATTAATCAGCCTTTAGGTTGCTTGGGCCAACTGCCTAAGGGCCACACCAAAGGGCCCTTGTAGCCTTGGGCAAGCAACTTAACTCTCCATTGCCCACTGCTTTGATTAAAGGATAAGGCGGTATAGAAAACTGGATAAATAAAATAATTAAAGAGAATGTAGTTAGATAGCATTAGTTGGTTTGTGATGACTGTATCTGCATCAGTTAACCAAGATTTGGTTATGACTAGGACTGGAGGAGCAGCTTAGTGGTTAGAGCACTAGCTTGGAAACCAAGAGACCAAGGTTCAATTCCCACTAGCACTCCTTGTGGCCTTGGGCAAGTCACTTAACCCTCCATTGCCTCAGAAAAATCCCAGTTATCAATGTCCCTCTTTAATGTGCATTACCAAGTTTAAGTTACAATGTAAACCACCTTGATTGCAATGATAAAGCAGTATAAAAGACCTATTAAATAAATAAATAGCAGCATATCTAACTTATAGGATTCCACAGAGTCTCTCATTACAGGCCATTTGTTATGGATAGAATGAGTATTTATAAGCATACAAGCTAGGAGCTGCTTATCAAGGGGCTTCCATCCACAGCTTTTTTCTGGAGGCTGGCATACAATGTGGACAAGGTGAGTGTAACATGTTGTACATTGCATTTTTGCATCAAAGCATGGTACTCCTTGCCATCTCTGGCCATAGCTATGTATGGTGGGTATCAGATTCTGATGTTGGGAAAGGCGTCTACAAATAGAATGGGATGAGCTATGCAGAGTAGTAGTAAGAGAGTGGTACATAGGTCTGCCATTGTATTTGGATAAGGTAGCACTGTAGATTTATTTAGACAGTTTTGTATACCGCCTTATCCTTCAATCAAAGCGGTCACAACACAATTGGGGGATACATTTAACACGCAGGGATATGAGACACATACACTAATACTTACAGGGAACATGGGCAATGGAGGGTTAAGTGGCTTGCCCAAGACCACAAGGAGCATCTGTGGGACTAGAAACCCCAGTCCTTCCGGCCCAAGGTTGCTGTCCTCTAGTGGGATTTCAACCCCCGACCTTCTGGCCTGAAGTACCTTGCCCCAACCACTAGGCTACTCCTCCCTATAGGGAGATAGGGAGAAAGCACCTAGTGAGATTCAAGTATGTATTCTAGATACAAAGGTGTGAGGTCAATGGGAGTTGGAGAACTGAGTAGGTTGAATCCCTGTGCAAACTAAAGCAGTAACTGGCATTTATGTTTCAATTGACTGAGGGAACAACGTGGGATCTGGAGATTTTTATAAAATTGCAAAAATTGTTACAAAATTGCAGATAGCATGGAGGTTACATAGTAATATAACAGAGTTACATGTAGAGAGTATGCGACTTACATTAGCAAAGTCAGAATGGAAAACTCTTGCTTAAATGAGAGGCAATAAGTTAACGACAGTTAAATCACTGTCTCACAAGATATAACAACTATATACATTGCTCCTAGGATTAAGCATACCTGTAGTTAGGTCGTGCTGCTTCTCGCACCTATGATCTATGCCTAAGGGCCACGCCAAAGGGCCCTCTGGTGAGGTCCTCAGGCACGGGCCTGCCAGGCGCAAGCACGCCTGGAGCACGCTGGTTTTAAAATGTGCAGCAGGGCTCCTGATTGGCTGTTGAGGTGGAAGCAGGAGTAGCTTGTTGCTGCTGCTGCTTCTGCCGCTGTCTGATTGGGGGCCGGAGGGGATGGAAAGCCTGGTGAAAGAGCCTCTCTTTTGCAGTGTGCCGGTTTTAAAATGTGCAGCAGGGCTCCCGAATGAGTCCTGCTGGGATCTTATTTCCCATGCTATGGGCATTTATACACACTGCTTTCCATATGTTAACCCTTTTATCCGTTTCCATAAAGGTATTTAATGCTTTATTTACCTGGAGGCTTTCTTCAACCATCTCCATATACAAACTGGTCAGGCTGGCTAAATACCAACCGGTTACAGCCCTTTCTCTTCCCCAGTTTCATTCACTACCTTCTGCTTCTCATCCCTTTACCAGTCCCAGCTCATTCCATCGCACTTATCTCTCCACCTCCAGGCTCTGTCTTACCCTCATCCAGGCTTCTTCCATTCTTACCCTCTTTCGCCATCTTCAAGGAAGGCTTGTCCTTGGTGGTCACACAATAGACTGAATCTGGATGAAAACCCAGACCTGTAGATAGTCAACATCAACATCAAGTACTGACGCCTACCATGTCAGGATCTTCAATGTCGGCCCCCCAGTGATGTTTTCCTCCCCCCTCCTTAATTGTGAGCTGATTAATGTATCCCCCCCCCCCTTTTTGTTATTGTAAACTGCTTTGACCCGGTGAAAAGCGGTATATAAGTGCAGCTAAATAAATACATAAATAAATTGGTCTTTGCTTCCAGAGGTGGAACAGTGTGGGGGGTTTCGCTGCTGTATTAATGGTGGTGTTCCAAGAGTTGATTGCCTCATCTAGGTCATCAAAGTCTTGTGGGAGGCTGGGAAGAGTTTCTTTGAGGAATTGTTCCTTGTGAAATCCCTTAAATCGCCTTTCAGGGTAGAGTTTCTTTTGTGGTTTTCCTTATTGGGGTAGAAGAATCTTGAAATGTATGGCATGGTGGTCAGACTAGGGTATTGGAATGGAGAGAGGGGTCGTTATGTTTCCCTGCGTGTGAAGGTTCTTCGGTACAAAGATGAGGTCAAGCGTAGATCCAGAACGATGAGAGGGGCCCTTAATGATCTGGGAGAACTGGAGAGATTCCATTGTCTTGAGAAAGGCCTCTTCTTCTCTGTTCAAAGTGGTGTTGAGGTTTAGGCCTCCTAGTAGTATGAGTGACTTATGAGGAGTTAGCAGCGCAGTCAGTTTCAATTATGTTGGATGTTTCATCTGTGGCTGCATGGGGTGCTCTGTACGTGAGGTTGGGTATGAATGGCTAGGTGTCTGTTTTCTGTAGTGAGTAGGTCGCAATGTTTGTGGCTTATGGCTCTTGATATTTTGAGATTAAGTTCAGTACGTGCAAGGATTAGGACCCTACCACCTTGCTTATGG
This sequence comes from Ichthyophis bannanicus, assembly GCA_033557465.1. Lineage (NCBI taxonomy): Eukaryota > Metazoa > Chordata > Amphibia > Gymnophiona > Ichthyophiidae > Ichthyophis > Ichthyophis bannanicus. The sequence goes on along the minus strand of CM066032.1, from coordinate 359,671,641 downwards.
GTGCGGGGGCAGCTGAAGGCAGTGTGAGATCATGGAGTGATTTGAGTTAGGATGACTTGGTCTGTGGATTTTAGCCAGGATTCTGTGATGCAAAGGATGTCGGTTTGATGGTAATGCATGTGGTCCATGATGGTATTTGTTTTATTTCTGATGGACCTTGCATTGATTAGTCCTAGGTTGATTGGAGAGCTTGTAGAGTGTGGGGTGTGGTATCCATCAATGTGAACATTGGGTTGCATCCTTATTAATCTGGGGGTCGTCTGTGAGTGTGCTTGTGTGTGTTCAGCCGTATCTGGGGGTTACATGGGATGTATAGTAGAGGAGGTTGTATGTCTGTTGTGGGAATATACATGGAGTAAGTGGCTGTTCTGAGGCAGCAGAGTAGGATCCATATGAGGAGGGTGTATATTATTTGGCAGGCTGGTGCCTTTGGTCCCAGTATCATTGATAATGTTATTTTATTCTTGGAGGAGTTTTGAGAGGGTGGGAGTGAGGTTCCTGCTGTGTGGAATTTCATTGTGGAAGAGAGGTACTTACAGTTTTAAGTTTCCTTAGCAGAGGTGCTATCTTGAGTGTCACTCTGAGCAGTGAGATGGTCGGCAGGTATCTGATGTCAGGAGGATGCAATGGGTGAGTGAACAGTAGCTGGTTCCTCGGGCTTGCCGTGGTGTTTGCAGTCGCTTGGTCTTGGATCTTCTGCTCTCTCCTTAGGGATCTGCTTTTCTGTTGTTCCCCCGCCTGAGTTCCCTGCCTAAGGACCATGCCAAAGGGCCATCTGGCGAGGCCCCCAGGTGCAGGCCTGACAGGTGTGGGTGCACCGGGAGGCGCTCCTTTTAAATTTCAAGTTATTGGGCCCTGATTGGCCTTGTGTTGGAGAGCGGGAGGGGTTTCAGCCTCCCGCTCTTGTGTAAAACAAATGTTGAGTATTCTGTTAGTATGGAATTTCTGTTTAGAATGTGTAGCAATCTTGCTTGTTCAGTTTGCACATTGCCCTCTCTGCAATTATTTTTGGGGGACAGGGGGTGGGACAAAGGTGTGGTGGGGACAGAACAGGGGCGGAGAAAGGGTGGAGTGGGGTGGGCATGGGCGGAGTATGACCAGCCATAGGTGGTGGGTTTTTTTCTTTCAAAAGGTTAGCAACCCTAGGAGGAGACGAGTACAGAGGGAGGAAGTGATGGACTAGAAAGTGGGTGAAAGCCAGGGTGGGGGTAGTTCTGGCAAAGGAATGAAGCAGATGTGGAATGGAAGGACTAGGATCAGGGCCGGCCTAAAGGTTCTGCCAGCCTAGGCAAACCCTCCATGTTGCCACCCCCCCCCCCCCCCGAAGTATGTGGTGCCGCTTCCCCGCATTCATCTTCTCACCTGGGGGGGGGGCAGCATAGCAATCCCTCTGCTGTATCAGGCTTTAAAGTGAGCGTGCCAACTTGGGCACTTTAAGGCCCAATACAGTGGAGGGATCGGCCTGTCACCCCCCCCCCCCCCCCCAGGTAAGAAGACGGATGTGGGGGGGGGGTGGCAGGCGAGGCAGTGCTCAACTGTTGCTTTGCTGGGACACGATGCCATCCACTAGGGCCCTGACGCCCTAGGCGACTGCCTAATTTGCCTAGTGGATGGGCCTGACTAGGGAAGCAAGATTAGGAAACGGGAAGCTGGTAAGTAGGTGAACAGTGAAAAGAGGAAGACTGAAGATTGTAGGAAGGAGAAAGTGGAAAGGAATGAAGCTATAGTTAGGTAAAAGGCAAATGAGAGGAATAGAAGGATCAATGTCACAGAGCGAGGTAGCGAAGGAAAGGACTAAGAAGACTGGGAGTGTGAAGAAACAGAAAAGGACATAGAAGGAACAAGAGGAAGCAGAAAAGAGAGACTGGGACCAACCCAACTGGAAAAATAAGATGGTCAGACAAGGAAGGTACTAGAGTGTCAGTTTTTAGAGAATGAAATATGTCGGCTTTGAAAATGTGCATTTCTTATAGCTCCACACAGGAGGAAACGCATTTCTGTTCCTCTTTCTTCCGTGTTTCACAGCTCGTCTGATTCTGGGGCTTTCCCATTTCGTTTTTTGTCGTTTGTCAGGGGCTTTGGAAAGGGCCACACGGGCCCTGGCCCCACTAAACTTTTGCCCACAGAGAGCAGCCACAATTAAGGCACACTCCTTCTGTCTGCGCATGGGAGATTGGATCCCCTCAGGCAGGGTGGAAGGCCACCGTGACCATGGTAAAGACTCCTGTCTGCCCATGGGAGATCCCCGCAGGCAGATAGAAGGGGTCTCTGCCACAATCACGGCCGCCTTCCACTCCTGCTTGCACTTCAAGATTGGATCTAAGGGGGGGGAGGTGCACAAAAGCAAAAGCTGGCTCAGGGTGCTACAACCCCTTCAGCCGGCCCTGTCAGGACCTATATGACCCGAGGACAGTCACTGCCCCCCGCCATGTTAATTTATTTTATTTATTTAGCTGGGTTTATATACCACTTTTCTCCAGGTCAAAGCAGTTTACATCGAACAAGGACTAATAGGTTACATTGAACATCTTGTTAACTTATGTACATTTAGCGTGGTGTTAGTTATACAGACATGGTATATATTAGATAAGAGAGTTGGGTATTAACTTATTTACAATGCAGGACGTAGCTTCCTGGAAACTGGTTTATTTACATGGTGGTGTTCAGTATCTACAGGAGACATGTAGGAATGTGGTTTGGGGGGGACGGGGCGGGTGCTTATGATGAGGGGCCAAAGTGTATGTCTTGAGCTCTTTCCCAAAGGTGAGGAGGTAGATGGTAGATGTGATATTGATTGGTAGTATGTTCCATATTGATGGTGCATAGAGTTTAAAGGAGCAGGCGCAAGCTTGGTGGTTGTTCTTGCATTGGGTATGACTAGTGTGTTTGTGGACTGTCTTGTAGTTTTGGTGGGTTTGTGTTCTTGTAGCAGTGTGTGTAGGTGGGATGAATCCTGTTGGTGGATAGCTTTGTGGGTGAGGAGGGGGGAGGAGGGTCTTGTACTTGATGCAGCTTTTTAGAGGAAGCCATTGGAGCTGTTTTAGGATGGGAGTAATGTGGTCGTATTTAGCTGCTTTCAGTGCAATGTGGGTTATTGTATGTAGGGCTATAGGCCCAAATTCTCAAGACTTGTCACCTCCTCCTATCTTCTCTTCTTCCAACCCCCCCCCCCCCCCCCCGGACTGAAAACACCCTCACCCCCAGACTGTTGCCTCCTCTTTGTTTCCTACCCTATTCCCCCCCCCCCCCCCCCATCTCAATTGGGCAGACTGAACTGCTAATTTGGGCCTTTTTCTGCCAGTTTTCTGCATTAACTGGTTCAATTCCTGGTTTTTTTATGTCAGCAGTTGCTATGCACATTTTTGCTCTCCCTGCATGAACTATGCATGTGCTGATTGTTTTAAATAGTCCCCGGATTGGTGCACAATCAAAAAAACACCATCAAGTTGTCTGAGCTCCCGCTCACACTGTGCAGATATCGCTTACTACATTGTGTATGTAGTTCCTTCAATACAAATGATTTCACAGGTATTCTTCTTTTTCCCTAAATAACGTTTTACAAAGCTTAATATTTTTTGGCTCATTATCCATACGGTTTTATGATTTATTGTTATTTCTTGTTTTTTGCTTTGTGGTTTCTTTAGTCACGTCAGCTTGGCATTAAGATTTAATGTGCATCGCTTTTACTTTTGATCTTTTCTGAGTCATTGATGTTTGCCTGTTACATGACTTTTTAACTTTGTGTCTTTAGGATGCTGTGTCCCTTTATTTTTAATTTCAATTCATTTTTGAAACATGTTTTTGTCTATATGCACCACATATGTGCCGTTTGTTTTATATAGGTCCTGGATGGGCGCGCAACCAATAGGTTGTCAAGTTGTTTGAGCTGTTGCTGACGCTGTGTAGAATGACCCTTACATTTGTTATGTGATTTTTACCTAACCTTGTTCCGTGTAAATATCTCATGTATATAGTTAACCCCTGTTATCCAAGTTTGCACTCCTGTTCGATGTAAAACCAGACAGCTTGTTGTTATGGTCGTTGTGTTATGATGTAAACCGCGCTGATACCGAATAGCGCGGTATATAAGAAATTGTAATAAATAAATAAATAAATAAATAAATATGTGTCATTTTTACTTTTGATTCTTTCCGAGTCTTTGAAGTCTGCTAGCAACATTCTTTTTTTAACTTAGCAACATTTTAGTTTTTTAACATATGTTTCCAGGATGCTTCCCCTCGGTTCATTTTTAATGCATTCTTGAACATGTTTTGGTGCGTGTTGACTGTTTTATACAGTCTACAGACGGGCAAAAAGAAGGTTGCCAAGCTGTCTTGAGGTCTTTTAATGTAAATGTTTTTATTGTTCTTTCCAGCAGAAACATGGTTTGCTGAGCTAAAATTTTTTTTTACTTACAATCTGATTACTCGTTTTTTGTCTCCCACCCATTTCCATATTAGTGTGACGCCTTCAAATCTGCAAGCAGTTGTTTTGATCTTTTTCCAAGTTATCAACGGTGCCTATATGGTTTTGAATTACATCAGATCAAATATTTTTTAACATGTTCTTCTAGGATGCTGTGTTCCATAAAATATTTTTATGAATATTCTATATGTATTACAGAATGGTTTGGTTTTTTGTAAATAATTTTTCGTTTTTTAACCATGATCCCCTCAATAGGTTTTAAAGATCTTGTGCCTCTTCCGATTTTTATGCCATTTTAGAAATTCAGCATGTACTTTTTTAATGATCCTTTTTAGTTTTATAGATATTTGTCTGTTTCATGTGTGTGTACCCTGAAAGGCTTTGCAGAGGCTCATGTTTTTTATGATGCTCTTTAACACGTTTTTTAACTAGCATTTTCAGGGAATTCCCCCCCCCCCTTTTTCATTTTTATGTATCCTGACATTCACTGTTTCCCCCCCCTCCCATTTTTTCATTTTTAATGTATCTTGACATTCACTGCTTCCCCTTTGAGCTTGTCTATTTTTGCCACCTCTGCATCTAGTGCAACTAGGATATGCTTTTTTGACTATGTAACCAATTGATCTTTTTGTCTCCATGTATGATATCACTTCCCTCTGGCTCTGGGATTACTTTGGATTACGCTTGATCAGTTTAGCTGACATTTCAGTTTCTCCAATATAAACAGATGAAGTCTTTTAAAGACCATTGCAGATTATACTGTGCCCTTTGTAAGTAACAACTTCTTCGTCTCTCAATATAGTTTCAATATCCATAGTCTTCCTGTTTTTATCATCCTTATCACTGTTTTTGTATATGTACTATTTACTATGTAACATTTCACTATTTTCAGTATGTTTATTGCTTTACTTATATATATACTGTCTTTGTTTTTGTGGTTTTATCTTTTTATATTGTTTTTATTTATTTTTTTTATTTATTATTTATTTAACACTCATTTTTATACCGCATCTTCCATAGATCAGTTGCGGTGTACAAACAACAACATTTAACAAAGCTAAGTTTGTTTTACATAGAACATCTTAATTTTACATAGAACATCTTAACATATCAAAAGTAAACAAGGTGAGTTTTTGAACTGGGACCGTGTAAAAACAGTTAACTAACAAAGTGGAGTATCTATATACGTAAGACAGTACATAACTGATACAACTATATACATGCGTAGGTATTAGGGCATAAGAGATAGGATCGTCAATTCGTTAGAGCTGAGTGTTGTCCGTTTAGGTGGGAGGTTTGTGCTTTAAGTGGACATTTACCTGATTATCCTTTGTCTATGTTGAATGCAAGGTTTTCCATGGTGTTGTAGTGTTTAGTGAATAGATAAGTTTTTAATTTTTTGCGGAATTCCAAGATCTCTGTTAGTGAACGTAGATCCTCTGGTAGGGAATTCCAGATAGTTGGGGCTATGTGTGAGAAAGCTCTGTTGTTGGTCAATTTATGTGCTTTTATGAAGTCCTTCGGGGTCTTTAGTTTATTTAACTGTTCTTTTCTATTAGTAGGCTTAGGTGTTTCTTTGCATATTAGATTACATAGAGTAATCGGCGCCATGTCGTTTAATGCTTTAAATGAGGTTATTATTGTTTTGTATATTATCCTGTTTTGTATTGGTAACCAGTGAAGTGATGCAAGTATAGGTGTTATGTGTTGGAGAGAGTTTATTTTTAGTATAATTCTTGCTGTTGCATTTTGGGCTAATTGAATTCTTTTAATGTTCTGTTTTGAAATGCCTATAAGTATTAGGTTGGCGAAATCAAAGTGAGGGGTTATGATAGCTTGTGTTATATTAATGAAATCTTGTATATATATATATATATATATATATATAACTATTGTTGTATATATATATATATAAATGTATATATATATAAATGTATATATATACATTTATATATATATACATTATATATATATATATAAATATATATATATATATATATAAATCTTGTATATATATATATATATATATATATATATATATATATATAAATCTTGTATATATATATATATATATATATATATAACTATTATTATTATTATTATTGATTGTATATTTATTAATGTTTTTAACTTTCAAAGATGTGTGCCCCCTGAAGAAGTCATCCTGCCGAAACACGTTGGGGTATTTTTTGAATAAACTACAACAGTGATCTTCTATAACCTCGCTTCTTGTATTTGTTCTGCGGTTTACTGTGAGGGTCTTGTTGCTCTCCTTGTGTTTCCTGTTCAATATAATTACGGTTTGTTCAATATAAACCACCTTGATATTATGAAAGGCGGTATATAAGAAATGTTAAATAAATAAATACATATGCAGCGCTGTACAGACACATGTAAAAGACGGTCCCTGCTCATCAGAGTTTACAGTCCAGTCATGACAGACAACACAACAGCTGAGGACAAGGACACATCTAGGGGAATGGTAAGTAAACAGATAGGAGACTAGGCGGATCAGGACCTAGAGCACCAATGGTCCAAGGGTATCCCATTTTTGCCTCTGCCACTTCAATTCAGGACCTGCAGCAGTGACAATGACTCAAACAGTCCGCAGTGCTCACATAAACCTCCAGCACTGCGGGGCTGTCTGTGCTTCTAACCTTCCGATGCTGACTTCCTGCTTGCATGGGCTTCAGAGGGGGTGGAAGCACAAACCACCTTGCAGCACTACAGGTTTATGTAAGCACTTCAGGACTGCTTGAATTCATTGCCACCACTGCAGGCCCCGGACGTGCCCCCATTTGACCTCCCAGCTCTTAGTGACTGGTGGGAGAAAAGACAAACGCCGCTCTTTACTCCTACGGCTGTTCAGAGGTCAGCCGGGGCTTCTGGCCTCCCTGGCTCCCTCTGAAGCCAATGAGGCATGAAGCTTCTTTCAGCGTGTGGCTGGGGGGGGGGGGGGTGCCAAAATGGAATGGGAATAGGGGGCTAGAACAGGAATGGGGGACATGACTGGAAATAGGTTGATGCTGGGGGACTGGAAGGGAGCTGATGCTAGGAGGGACTGGAGGAGGACAGATACTGGGGGGCTAGGACTGGAAATGGGCTAATGCAGGGGGATAGAAACATAGAAACATGATGGCAGAAAAAGACCACATGGCCTATCTAGTCTGCCCTTCCATATCATCCACTACAAGAGTTCCCTTTTTTTCCTTTAGAGAGTCTCTGTGTTTGTCCCATGTTTTTTTTTTTTAATTCAGATAGTGTCTTAGTCTCTACCACCTCCACTGGGAGACTATTCCATGCATCTACCACTGTTACCATAAATAAATATTTCTGCATATTATTCCTGAGTCTATCCCCTTTCACCCTTATCCTATGTCCCCTCGTAGCAGAGCTTGCTTTCAATCAAAAAAGGCTCTCCTCCTTTGCATTTATGCCATGGAGGGATTTAAACATCTCAGTCATATCACCTCTGTCCCATCGTAACCTCTGACTCTCAATCTGATGGTGATTTAATAGTGAGTGTTATGCCATTTATGCAAAACACTTTCAATGTGGTTAACCTGCTAAGGAAGTATTGGCCCATTTTGAGTCTTCCTTCCTATTTTGATAAACCCCTCATCATAGCTTAATCTCAAGGGTCAAATCTACGAGATCGTTTAGTCAAATCTGCATTACCTGTTGATCATCTTGAAAGGCAATCTGAAAGTGTTCCGGGACATGTTGCTTGTGGGGCTTGTCAATTTTGTCCTACTTCTTTACTGGGTGACACTTGGGAAGATCCAGTTACGGGACATTTATATAGATTTTTTTGGCATACATCTTGTACATCTAAGTTTGTGGTATATCTTTTGCGTTGCCCTTGTAATTTATTATATATTGGCCGCGCGACCCATCCGGTGAAATTAAGGTTGGGTGAGCATACTTCACACATTCGAACTTCTGTGCGATCTGCTCCGGTGGCAGAACATTGCATGACGGTGGGTCATAAATTTGAAGATCTGTGGTGGAAGATCATTTATTATGCCCCTCCGGACCCTCCTGGTGGCGATAGGACATTTAGATTGCAGTGGCTGGAGCAACGTTGAATTTACCTTTTAAATACAATGAGTCTGCATGGGTGGAATATGGAGACTGATTTGATGAGTCTGTTCTAATTTTGGACCAATGGGGGGAGGGCTTTCCTGATGATGTGGGGGATTTCCTCTTTCCTGATTGGTGGTTCTATTAAATGATGCGATTGGTTTTGAAGCCAATAGAAAAGCAAGCAGACACTCAAAAACTGTAATTTTGTCAAATGGCGGTCCCTGTGGTGTTTGAAGCGGTTATTCATAGAGGAACTACTCATAGATTCCCTGAAGCAGAACCGAGTGTGGGCTCGGAACATACACATTATGCGCAGGGGAGTTTCTTGGATGCCTTTGATATTGACGCCGTACCATTATGCAAAGGGATTCTGCCAGATAAGTTCAAATTTATGTTTAAGCTTTTAGAACCAAATAATGAATAAAATGGACAAAACTGTCATTTGAGAGAGATAAAGATCCTCTCCTGATGGTGTGTCTGACGCATAAATATGTTGGGTGTTTCTGCATGATAAGGGTGATCTTTGGGCTTGTGATAGATTCTAAACGAGCAGGGTGTATAGTATTTCCTAATGTGCCTGGCGGTTGACACTGGAGTATAGTAATGTAGAAATCTGGTCATCTTTTTTTATCCTCACTGCCCATGCAAATGGTATTTCAGACATTCATTTAGAGGCAGGTTTACTAAAAGTTAGCACACATTAACATTTGTGAATGCACATTACGTGCAATAACACCCATTTAATTCTATTGGTGCAGTGGCACTTACCGCAAACTAATATTTAGTAAACATGCCCCTGAGTCATTGCAAGGACAAAAAAAGAGGCTTGTGAGGAGCCTAAAATTTTAGATGGGCAACATATACACTTTAAAATAAAATAAATTAAATGTATGCAAATGAGGTCCAGTGGTTATGCAGTGCCCACAGTGAGTCTCCGCACATGGCACTGCCTCACCTGGGGGAGGGGGGAGGGGGAACTTTGAACGTAGCTCAATATGAGTTGCAATCATGTATAGCTGCTATTCTCCTGTTCCCAGGTGACTTACAGTCTAAGTTTGTACCTGAGGCAATGGGAGTTAAGTGACTTGCCCACAATCACAAGGGGAAGCCGTGGGACTTGAATCCTGGTTTCCTGGCTCTCAGCCACTGTTTTAATCACTAGGCTACTCCCCTGCTCCATTCATAACCAAAGATTATTTTCTGAACTACAGTCTGGGTAATGTTTCTATTCTGCCCTTTGAAATAGTGAACCCGTTGGACAAAAACTTGTGATAAGTTTGTGAGCCGCTCCCTGGCTACCAGATAACTTTTCTTTGCTTTATGCACAGATATGTTTCATGCCTGAGTCAGTGCAGAGCAGATAGTAAATTCGTCCCTGAAAGAGATCATGGATAATATTCCAAGGCACATCTCACTAATGCCCTCAGTCTGCATGCAGACACTTCCCTGGGCTCTGGGCTCTACAAAGGCAGACTACTAAAGGACGGTTTGCAGGGGTAACGCAGCTGCTCCCTGAGACTGATGGGGGTAGTTTTAGCCCTGCTGGTGTATAAAAGCCTCTCCCTGGAGCAGTTTCAGCCCTGCTGGGGTATCACAGCCCTCCCTGGGGCAGATAGGGGATCACAGGCCCTCCCTGCCACAGAAAAGGTGAAATTAGGTCCTACCTGCTAATTGATATTCCTTGAGGAACTTCAGTCCATTCCCGGTACCTGTGGGTTCTCGCACCCCTCCAGCAGCTTGGAGACTGAGCATGTCACATTGTGATGACATCATGCTCCAGCTGGCACCTCCCTCCAGCCTCCAGTATCCTATTGACCAAGCAGGCTCACAGCAGCAACAGGTAAGAACATTTCAATATCAGTAAAACAATTTGTAAGTATCAAACTAATTCCTCTGAAAAACTGGGGCGCACCTCCCCCCGATATAAAGAAGTGCTCACTTGTCAAAAGCGTAATGCAACTTGCCCCTTGAGGCACTCAGCTAGGCAGCCTAGCCTGTCCCCAAGATTTAGTTATTTAGCTATTTCTCTAAAGGAGTCCTCACACTCCGTCCACTGCCCGATTGCAATCCTCAGCCATGCAACCATAATGAACTTCTTCAGGCCTGGGAACGCCAGCAGCACACCACCGCATGGGAGGGTTTCTGGGACTGCACTGGAGTTCGTCAAGGAACATCAATTAGCAGGTAGGACCTAATTTCACCTTCCTTATCATCCCTCCAGTCCAGTCCCGGTATCTGTGGGATATACCATAGCAGTCCTAATTTGGGGAGGGACCCGCGAGCCTAGTCTGAAGCACCACCGAACCAAAATGGCATCCACTGCCATTCACAAAGGAATGCAAGGACAACCTTACAATTGTCCCTGGTGGTACGAAACTTGCCTCAGCCCAGGACAAGGTCTGAGCACTGGTTGAATGAACTCTCAAACCCTGAGGAAGGAGATGACGGCACAGTCAGTAGGCTGAACAAAACTATGGCTTCCCTAATCCATCTAGAAATGGAGACCTTAGATGCCACCTCCCCCTTTTACAGGCCCCACATATAAGACAAATGGTCTGATTTTTACCAGGCCCTTGCCCTTTTGAGAGAGTGACACAGAGCGCGGCGAACATCCAGACATCTCCGGATCGGATCCTTTAGCGTTCTTCCTGCTCCTGAACACATGGGAAGTGACACTGACTGATTCACAGGAAAAACCAGTAACACCATGGAGAAAAGAGAGTACCGGCCTCAAAATCATATTTATCCTTTGACATAAGAAAAAAAGAGCTGGACAATGCAGAGCCTGAAGCTCTGAGCTCCTCCTCGCTGAGCATATGGCCATTAGAACGAAACTATGAGATCTTTCATGGAACACCCAACACCGGCTCGGAAGGAGACTCCATCAAGGCCAACAGCAGGTTCAGATCGCAGGGCAGAGTAACTGAGTGCACTGGAGGTCGCACCTGCTTAAACGCCCATAGAAATGCTGGATGTCCAGGGGGGGCTGTCAAGGAGACAGCGCACAGCCTACCCCGCTAACAGGAGATGGCCACCATCTGTACCCACAGAACTACAAGCTAAGCCTTTGTGCAGACCCTCTTGTAGAAAGGTGAGCTCATCCAGTATCGTTGCGTGCAAAGGGCAATAGATAACACAGCTACACTAAAAAAAATTTTTTTTAAACTGCCTCTAATGTTTCGATTGATTTTTACGTTTTTTGGTGCGCTGAATCCAAATCTGGTAACCAATTTGCTCCATCACGTACAGATTTTTTGCTACTTTGGGTTAGCAGTTTGAGGTGAACGTTTCAGATTGAGTGCGATCGAGATAAAAGTTTCTTGGATGAATTCTTTATACTAATTGTTTAGTAGTTATTCAAATAAGAATAAAGAAAATTGTAAGAAGGCAGCACATAAGAATAGAGTAATGTCAACAAAACACACTGTGATGGTAGCAAAATTGCACTTAAAACAGCCACATACATGTGCACAAACATTGAGCATATAAGAGCGAGGTTAGACACAAAGCAAAGCAAAGAAATGTGCAAAAAATGTTGTACAGTTATGTATGTAAGAATAGAAAACGCAAACCGCACCATTGCAATACATGAAGACAAACACCCGATGGTGTGAAAATAAAATTCTAATAAATGAGATCCGACACTGTGGTAATAACTAGCAAATTTTTATTTCAAAGTTTAGTAAAAACACGATATTTGTCAACACAGTTTAGATTTTAAAGTCATTCTTGGGTCAATCAATCTCCTGGTGGGCCCGTTTCCTCTTCCCCCGAATGCTTCTCTTGGTGCGCTGCTTGGCGTATTTTTCATCTGGGGTTTCCCGCAGCAGCAACCAGCAGAAATCAGCCATCATAGTGGTGTTCCATCTTCCTTGGTACCTTCTCTCTGCGTCCTTGATGTCCTGGTGAAACCTTTCATCTTGTTCTTCACTGTACGCCCTCAAGTTTTCGGGAAAGTAGTTCACATGGGAGTGCAAGAAATGGACTCTCAGGCTCATGTTACAGCCTTGTTCTTTGAAGGCATTGAGCATCCTGGCAACAATATCCTTATAGTTCTCATCCCGCCTGTTCCCCAAGAATTTGAGAACAACATCCTTGAAGGAATCCCAGGCTTCTTTTTCCTTCTCAGACATCGTTTCAGCGAATGCTCCATCTGAAATGAGTTTCCTTATATCAGGGCCAACAAACACTCCTGCCTTTAGCTTTGCTTCAGAAAGTCGGGGGAACTTTGAGCAAAGGTACCGAAAGCACTCACCATCTTTTGGAAGGGACTTGATGAATTGCTTAATGAGACCCAACTTAATGTGGAGAGGTGGTAATAGAATTTTATCACGAGGTACCAAGCTCTCATGAAGAACATTTTTCTCACCGGGTCTCAAATACTCCCGAATTGGCCAGTCTTTTTTCCCCCAGTGTAGGTCGCGGGCCCGGCTATCCCACAAGCAAAGGAAGCAGGGATATTTGGTGAAACCGGATTGCTGCCCTAATAGCATGGATAGAATTTTAAAGTCTCCACAAATCATCCACTTATGCTCATCATAACAAATCTTCTGAAGAATCAGGGCCAAATTCTCGTATGTTTCTTGGAGAATAACAGAGTGAGCAATAGGAACTGAAGCGAATGTGTTGCCATTATGAAGAAGAACACCTTTTATGCTGTCTTTTGACGAATCAATGAACAGCCGCCATTCAGCAGGATCATACTTGAGTTTAAACTTTTCCATCACTCCGTATATATCGTTGCAAAATACCAAATCTTCCTCTTTGCTGAAATACTTCAAAAATTGTGTCTCGCGGTTGCGGTACCAATAAAAAGTTGTTCCTGGTGACAATAGATTTTTCTGTTTAAGCCGAGAACCTAGCAGTTGGGCAGCATCTTTTGGGAGTCCTAAATCCCGGACTAAATCATTCAATTCAGCTTGAGAGAAAAGTTCAGGTTTCGGATCTGGTTCAGTTTCAAACTCGGAAGTACTGGACTCATCGGGAAAAGCCATCTGATGAGTCTCATCATGATCAGAACCGTCCACACAAATATGATCCAAAGATTTTGGTGGTTCAGGCACAGGTACTTCATTGCTATGAGGCATAGGCCTAATTGCTGAGGGAAGGTTGGGGTAACTTATTACGTTCTTATTTTTTAAGTTGTATCCCTTCACAATGCAAGAGCAAAAATAGCAGTCACTGCTGTGGTCTCTTTGTTCACGCCACATCATAGGTATTCCAAAACGAAATGCTTGTTTTTTACCTTTCATCCATAAGCGTAGATCTTCCTCACATGTCTTGCACACTTTGTGAGGAGCCCACGGTTTGTCTTGATCGCCTAACTTCAAACCGAAATAGGCGAAATATACTTTTTTAATAAATGCAGAAATGTTCCTCTGCCGCTTTTTCACGGTATATTCCCCACAAATAAAACAAAAACTGTCCGGAGAGTTGACGCAACCTCTGGCTCTGTGAGCCATCACAAATACACAGCACTGCAAACTACAACTGTAGTGAACCACTTCGGAATAAAGCTGGATTACGACTGAGCAAACAAAAGGTAATAATGAACTTGCAAGAAACTGAAATTTGACAGGAACGTTCATGTCGCAACCACCGTGTTTGAGCGAGCGAACGAGGCGAGGTGAACAGGAAAGAACATGCGCCAGCGCGCGTACTGGATTTAGCCCCCCGCCTCCCAATTGTCCTGTTAATGTATAAAATGAATACAAAACACTCTAAAATATCATGAGGGAGTGTTTCTAGTTAGTTAACCATTACAACCTCTGTTTTGGGCCAAGAAAATAAACTGCAGTCGGCTAAAAAGAAATTATGTGAACATTCCTTATATGGGTAAGAAATCTAATTTTGCAAGAAAACATGACATGATGGAACATTTTGGCTATTTTTCCTGGATTCAGCACCCCAAAATCTATAGGAATCAGTTGCAAAACTGGAGGCAGTTTTTTGGTAGTGTACCTGTGTAATGTATGTTCGCGTCTGGAGAATTTTGAAAATTGGTGCAAAGGAGAAAATGCCTTCAGCAACATTGCCCTCACTGGAGCAGAGTAACCTTGCTGCATTAACCTAGCCCTCCCAAGAGCCCAGCCATAAGCAGCATTCTGATCGGACCCTGCACCAGCAGATCCTCCCTTACTGGGAACCGCTAGGAGTGGGCGACTGACAACCATACCAGATCGGCATACTAAGGTCTCCTCGGCCAATCTGGAGCAATCAGTAACACGAGACCTTGTTGCACCTCGATTCTATGTACCGCCCGACCTCTGAGCACCCAGGGTAGAAATACAAGAGCAGTCCCTGTGTGGGCCACTGCTGAACGAGTACATTGAGTCCCTCTGACCTGCGCTCTCGTCGTCTGCTGAAAAACAGAGATGACTTGGATGACTCAAAAGTTGCCATGAGATTTATGATCAGCGGCCCCCAACTCCGGACTAGTTGAGCGCACAATTTCCTAATTAGTCAGTCCAATGGAATCACACCCTCGCTGCTTGGAGATGAGATACTGGAGGCTGGAGGGAGGTGCCAGCTGCTTATCCAGGGTGACATCATTAAAATGTGACATGCTCAGTCTCCAAGCTGCTGGAGGGATGAGACAACCCAAAAGTATCTGGACTGGACTGGAGGGACGATAAGGAAGGGGAGGTTTTATCCCTGCTGGGGTTTTGCAGCCTCTCCCTGGGGCAGTTTCAGTCCTGCTGGGGTATCAGAGTCTCTCCGTGGGATAAACAAGAACCACTTTCTTCTCTTTCACATCTCATTCTTTTCTGTCCCTCATTTCCACCACCACCTTCTCCCATTCCTCCCCCTTCACATTCTTATCCCTCTAATGCCTCTTTCTCGTCCCTCTACGTTTCTTACAGCTTGTACCACTAACCTTCCATTCTTCTCCCTACCTACCCCATTTGCCCCTTGCCCCTTTCCTCTTTCCTAGCCTCTTCCTTCCATCTCTTCTTTCTCTCATTCCCCAGCCTTCACCCCCTTCCATGGTATCCACTACCCCTCCCGTAGCACACAGCCCACCATAATTCCCTCCCACCATCTCCATGGGCCAAGAGACACCAAGATTACCATAGAGCAAAATGCTCCTTTCTGCTCCCCATTTTCCCTCTCATGAAAAGCCAGCTGGAGTGAGGCCTCAAGCACAAGTAAACTTGGGCCAGAGGGTCAGGGGTTCAAATCCCACTAGAGGATGTCAGCATACATTTCAGGCAGCTTTGGACTCTGGTGACTTCAGTCTCCAAAAGTAATAGGACAGTTTACAAGATGAGATTAACTCTGACCCCCTGGTGATTTCATTCTCCAAGGCCTGTCTGAAGCCCCTCCTTGCTAAATCAAGAATAGCAGACCTTAAAGGGAGTGGCTAGCAGACCTCAAGGGGAAGGGCTGGAGAGGATTCAATTCACTATAAAGGACAGAAACACTTCCTCTCTCTCTCTCTCTCTTCCACCATTCATCGGACATGAAGGACAGGAGGCTCTGATAATCAATTCCCTTCACCCCTCCCCCGCTCTCTCTCTCTCTCTCCCTTGCCCACATGTTCTTACCTCTCTCTCTTCCACCATTCATCGGACATGAAAGACAGGAGGCTCTGATAATCAATTCCCTTCACCCCTCCCCCGCTCTCTCTCTCCCTTGCCATGAGGCTCTAAACACATGTTCTGGCCTATCTGTCTCTCACACTTCACACATGCACATGCACACACAGATTCATTGATGCACACTGAAACAGCTCTGTAACAATCACTATATACCTCTGTTCAATACCTATGTATTAAGCCTATTTCTACATAAAAAACCTTTCTCCAAGCCACACCTGTTTGCTTGTTTTGTTGCAAACCCTACTGCCTCTGTGAAGTGAAATGAACCCAGGACCAACAGAAGAATAACTGACCAAATCTTACAGAGGACAGCAACCTTGGGCCAGAAGGACTGGGGTTTCTAGTCCCACAGGTGCTCCTTGTGGCCTTGGTAAGCCACTTAACCCTCCATTGCCTCAGGTAAAAAAACATAGATTGTGAGCCCTTCGGGGACAAGGGAAAAATATATACAGTACCTGAATGTACACCGCTTTGACTGAAATGCAGTATATAAGCCTAGTTAAATAAATAAATAAAAGTAAGTGTGAGATGGCTAGAAGAGCGCATATGCTCTAAGGACCTGAGATTAGTTAAGCTTCAGCTGAACAAGGTATATTACACGTATTAGGTACAGTTTTATTAGTATAAATATCCATAGCAACCCTTAGTAAGTAAAGAACTTAGATCTAAACACAAACTTAAAACTAAGATGCAGACAGCAGTCCAGCAGCGGGATGGGGGCTTTCCAGTCTTTTGCATTGAGTGTCACATGTACGATTTTCTCCCAGTTGGCGAGAGGTCTTACGTGTGCATTAGGTGCAAGGAGCTCTTTGCTCTCAGGGAACGAGTCCGTTCTCTAGAGGCTAAAGTAGCAGACTTGGAAAGCATAAGACAGACAGAGAGGTACATAGACGAGACCTACAGGGATATAGTCCTGAAGTCCCACCTCCAGTCTGGCAGCATCCCTGTTGCCATGGAGGAGAGAGGTCACGTGACAGGAGAGCATCACCCTGGTGTGGCAGGAAGTGATCCTGTAACTAGGACCTATCCTCCAGGTGATGTAAAACCCTCTCGCACCGAGGAAGTTTCTCCAGGGCCATATGCCCATGAGGGAAGGGTTAGGACAGCCGTTATAGTTGGTGATTTGATCATTAGGCATGTAGATAGCTGGGTGGCTGGTGGACGTGAGGATCGCCTGGTAACATGCCTGCCTGGTGTGAAGGTAGCGGACCTCACGCGCCACCTAGATAAGGTCTTAGATAGTGCTGGGGAGGAGTCTGTTGTCTTGGTACATGTCGGTACCAATGACATAGGAAAATGTGGTAGGGAGGTTCTGGAGGCTAAATTTAGGCTTTTAGGTAGGAAGTTGAAATCCAGAACTTCCAGGGTAGCGTTCTCCGAAATGCTTCCTGTTCCACGCGCAGGACCCAAAAGGCAGGCAGAGCTCCGGAGTCTCAATGCGTGGATGAGACAATGGTTTAGAGATGAGGGTTTTGGATTTGTTAGGAACTGGGGAACATTCTGGGGAAAGGAGGGGCTCTTCCGAAGGGATGGGCTTCACCTTAACCGGGATGGAACCAGGCTGCTGGCATTAAACTTTAAAAAGGAGATAGAGCAGCTTTAAAACTAGATATTAGGGGAAAGCCGACAGTCGCCCAAGAGCGGATGGTTCGTAAGAATGTATCTTTGAAGGATACTACCAAAAGCAGAGAGGTTCCACAAAAGAGTAAACTAGCCCAAATGCCCTCAAGTATGGAGCAGACAGAGCTTAAAGATCCTAAATTACCCATGTCTAACAATAGCCAAATTAATATGAATAAAATACATTCTCTAAAATGTTTGTATGCAAATGCTAGAAGTCTAAAAAATAAGATGGGAGAGTTAGAATATATAGCACTAAATGAAAGGTTAGATATGATTGGAATATCAGAGACATGGTGGAAGGAGGACAACCAGTGGGACACTGTGATACCTGGGTACAAACTATATCGTAATGATAGAGCTGATCAAATTGGTGGAGGGGTTGCTCTCTATGTTAGAGAGGGCATTGAGTCAGAAAGGATTAAAGTTTTGCAGGAAACAAAATCTGCTGTAGAATCTATATTCCATGTAAAAGGGGGAAGGCGATGGCAGTGGGGGTGTACTATCGACCGCCTGGCCAGAATGACCAAATGGATGATGAAATGTTCAAAGAAATCAAGGAACCTAACAAAAGTTACAGCGCAGTAATAATAATGGGTGATTTCAACTACCCCGTTATCGACTGGGTCAGTGTCACGTCAGGACATGCTAGGGAGATAAAGTTCCTAGATGAAATAAATGACTGCTTCTTGGAGCAGCTGGTTCATGAACCGACCAGAGGGGAAGCCATATTAGACCTAGTCCTTAGTGGAACACCAGATCTAGTGCAAGAGATAAGGTTGTTGGGGCCACTTGGCAATAGTGATCATAGCATGATTGCCTTTGATTTAATTAGTGGAGGAGGGATAGTAAGGAAATCCACAGTACTACCTTTTAACTTTCAAAAGGGAGACTATGATAAAATGAGGAAAACAGTTAAGAAAAAACTAAAAGGAGCAGTTGCAAAGGTTAAAGACGTACATCAGGCTTGGCTGTTGTTGAAAAATACTATCTTGAAAGCCCAGACGAGCTGTATTCCACGCTTTAAGAAAAGTGGAAGGAAGTCCAAAAAACTGCCAGCATGGTTTAAAGGTGAGGTCAGAGAGGCTGTTGTTGCCAAAAAAAGCATCTTTCAGGAAATGGAAAAAAGAGCCAAACGACGAAACCTGGAAACAGCACAAGCACTGGCAAGTCAAATGCAAGGCATTGATAAGGCAGGCAAAGGGAGAATTTGAGAAGAAGCTTGCTGCGGAAGCAAAAACGCGAAGTAAAGACCTTTTCAAGTACATTTGTAGCAAAAAGCCTGTGAGAGAGTCAGTTGGTCCATTAGATGATAAAGGGGTTAAAGGAGCACTAAGAGGCGACAAGGCGATAGCGGAGACACTGAATGAATTCTTTGCTTCGGTCTTTACTGAGGAAGATGTAGGGATGTTACCCATGACTGAAGTGGTATTTAAAGGTGCGGAAGAATTGAAGGAAATATCAATACATCGGGAAGATGTATTACAACTATTAGATAAACTGAAGAGTAGCAAATCACCTGGGCCGGATGGTATACATCCAAGGGTGTTGAAAGAACTGAAATATGAGATTGCAGACCTGCTATTAGTAATCTGTGAACTATCATTAAAATCATCTCTAATACCTGAAGATTGGAGGATCGCCAGTGTAACACCAATTTTTAAAAAGGGTTCCAGGGGTGATCCGGGAAACTACAGACCAGTGAGCCTGACATCAGTACCGGGAAAAATGGTAGAAACCATCATAAAGAATAAAATTACTCAGCATGTAGATAGTCATGACCTAATGGGAGACAGCCAACATGGCTTTAGACAAGGAAGATCTTGTCTTACTAATATTTTTCTGAAGGAGTGAATAATTAGGTGGACAAAGGTGAGTCGGTTGATATTGTGTATCTGGACTTTCAGAAAGCCTTTGACAAGGTCCCTCATGAGAGACTTTTGGCAAAACTAAAGAGTCATGGGATAGGAGGCAGTGTACTATTGTGGATCAGGAACTGGTTAAAAGATAAAAAGCAGAGGGTAGGGCTAAATACTGTGACGCCTTCCACCGCTCTCACCGCACTGCCCCTAGGGGTGGCACGGCCGATTGTCTCTGTTTGAGCACTTATAGTGATATTTAGTATAGACACCTGCCTGATGAGAGACGGTGGATCACCTCCTTAATTGTAGTTGTGGTTTGCTTTTGTTAGCAGTCCGAATAGAAGGAGCACAGGACAATTTATAACATAAATTGCTTTTATTTTTATTTTCTGTAAGGAAATTATTCGTGGCAAAATTCCAGAAAGGGAAAACACATTCAACCAAAGTATAGGATTCTTCTCCAAAATGTGCAAGGTGAATTTCTTCCATAAACTTCTCAACCTTGATAGCAGTATTTTCTAGTATTTACAAACGCAGTAGAAACATCTTTGTGCATTACTCACAAACTTTGGCAATATGAAAAGCTTCACTTTCCTTGCTGACTTCAAGTTTAAAACATCACTCAGAGTGCTACCTCTTAGCTTTTAAACCACTAGCTTTCTCAGCTGACGTTACAGCAGCAATAAAACTAGCTAGGCTTTCACATGAGGTTTCTCTTATCCACTTGTCTGCTTTCCAAGCATACAATGATATCTGAACTCCTGACATCTTCTTACTTGTTTCATACAGCATACAGGAAAAGCTTTATACATTAGACACACACAAACTGCAATCCATCGATTCAGCAGAGGACATTGATTTATCAGAGAGACAGTCCACGTCCATTTCCGTTGGGGAATTGTATGGCTCTGAACTTGGGGTAATCTCTGGTTTAACCTGTTGTATGTTCTTCAGAAGCTTACAAAGGTTTCTCCACTTTAGCTCCCGGTTCCCCTCTGTAACTGGGTTTGAACCTTTTGCTTTTCTCCCCCTTAATAGTTTCTCATCAGGAAATGCAAAAGCTTCTTGACTAGCAGTAACTCTCCTCCTAACAGGCTTTCTATAATATCTGTGTGGAGGTTCAAGACTAGAACTGCTATATTCTGATTCAGAGGTAAAATCCAGGCTTCTCTGCCGGTTCTTTCTATGCCCACACCCTTTGCACTTGCCTTGTAAGTAGTGGTCAGTCCTTCTGGGCTTAGCAGAATTAACAGCTCTGAAATCCTGCTTCCTTCCCTGGTTTACTGGCCTTTTCCTCTTGCTCCTAGCCTGCAACCGGTCCTGCCTTTGAACAGACCTTCCTTGCAGTCTTTCTGGTGTATGAGCACATACCGTTTGATCAGTACCTGATTCCTCCTCCCACTCAGCTGATTCTTCAAAGAAACTTTGTCCTCAGGGTTTTGCTAGTTTCCCTTTAGCATTGCAATTTCCTTTGCACCATCCTGTGCCTAGTCCTCGTGTGTGTGAAGCTCTGGAATCAACTCTCAGCTGATTCTCCCGCTTCTGTTCATCTCTCCCCTCACTTCCTGTGTGACGCAGCTTATATGTTCTGTGAACTGTTTGCTTCTCTGACCCCACCCTCTCTCTGCTTGCAGCTGTCCTAGAGGTTGGGTGTGGCTTCAAGCTAACCCTGCTTCTATGTGCCTTAGTTTCATTCTCTCTGTGGGAAATGTGCTTCTGTGATCCCATCCCCCGCTTGTGGGAACAAATCTCAGAGTTTTTTCTACTTTTAAAGGGCTCTGCAGCCTTCACATCATCACAATACAAAATCATCCACAAAATATCCCCCTCATTCCTCGCTAACCTCATCACCACACAACCCCCCAACAGAAGCAGACGGACCGCTAACCTGAACACCCTCTGTGTACCAAGCAGCATAAGAGCATTCAAAGAACGAACGAGCAACCGGGCCTACACGTATTCTGCACCCATTCTCTGGAACCAGCTGCCACGTGAGTTACGTCTGATCAAAGACCTAAAGGACTTCAGTAAAAAGCTTAAGACCCACCCTTTCCAAACTCATTATGGTATTACCTAGGCAGATTCATCTCATATCTTATCCCACCTTGCCTACCTACCCCCTAAACATCCTGGTCATAGAAGACTATATTCATTGTTAATACTCATGCATCTATGGTGCTGTAAAATTGTATATATGTATATATTCCAACCCCCGACTGCCCTTTCTGTAATTTTATTTTACCCCCTCTGATCAATTGTATAACTGTACCATATGTAATCTGATGTGTACTCCTTCCTGTAATCATATTGTATGTTTAAATTGTATTGTACATCCTCCCTTGTTTGTTTCACATGTAGACCGCTGCTGATCGCTGGAAGTAGCGGTATACAAATTTATGCCAAATAAATAAATATAATAAATAAATGGCCAATTTTCCCAATGGAGAAAGGTGAATAGTGGTGTACCCCAGGGATCTGTGCTGGGTCCGCTGCTTTTTGACATATTCATAAATGACCTGGAAAGTGGAATAACGAGTGAGGTTATCAAATTTGCAGATGACACAAAACTATTTAAAGTTGTTAAAACCCAAGAGGATTGTGGAAAATTGCAAGAGCATCTTGATAAATTGGAAGACTCGGTATCAAAATGGCAAATGAAATTTAATGTGGACAAGTGCAAGGTTATGCACCTAGGGAAGAACAACCCAAACTATGGTTACATGATGCAAGGTTGCACATTAGGAACTACCACCCAGGAAAAAGATTTAGGCGTCATTGTGGATACCATGTTAAAACCCTCGGCCCAGTGTGCAGCAGCGGCCAAGAGAGCAAATAGAATGCTAGGTATGATAAGGAAAGGAATGGAAAATAAAACAAAAGATATTATAATGCCTCTATATCGTTCCATGGTGAGACCGCACCTTGAATATTGTGTGTAATTCTGGTCGCCGTATCTTAAAAAGGATATAGCAATTTTAGAAAAGGTTCAGAGAAGAGCCACCAAAAAGATAAAGGGGATGGAAGGATACTCCTATGAAGAAAGGCTAAAAAGGTTAGGGCTCTTTAACCTGGAAAAGAGACGGCTGAGGGGAGATATGATAGAAGTCTAAAAATTAATGAACGGAGTGGAACGGGTAAACGTAGATCGATTGTTTACCTTATCAGAATATAGAAAGACTAGGGGACATGCAATGAAGCTACAGGGTAAACTATTTAAGACTAATAAAAGAAAATATTTTTTACTCAACGTGTAATCAAACTCTGGAATTTGTTACCGGAGGATGTAGTAAAGGCTGTTAGTGTAGCTGGGTTTAAAAAAGGTTTGGACAAGTTCCTGGAGGAAAGGTCCATAAACCATTATTAAGAAGGGACCCAGGATATCAATGCTTGAACCAATACAAGCATTGTGGAACCTGTGTCCCTTGGGGAAACTGCTAGGTACATATGACCTAGATTGGCCACTGTTGGAAACAGAATACTGGGCTTGATGGACCTTGGTCTGACCCAGTATGGCATATCTTATGTTCTTATGCTCTGCCCATCCACCCTGCAACAGTATTGTAAGAGGGAGGTGAAGAACTCACTTGGACTCTGCTGATTGGCTGCAGGATGCAAGTGGGTGGGAGGATGTATTCAAGCTCGGCTGATTGGCTACAAGATGCAAGTGGGTGGGAGGATTCATACAAGCTCAACTCATTGGCTACAGGATGCAAGTGGGTAGGAGGACGCATTCAAGCTCAGCTGATTGGCCACAGAAGGCAAATGGGTGGGAGGACCCATACAAGCTCAGCTGATTGGCCACAGGATGCAAGTGGGTGGAAGGATACATTCAAGCTCAGATGATTCGCTACAGGATGCAAGTGGGTGGGAGGAATCATACAAGCTCAGCTGATTGGCCACAGGATGCAAGTGGGTGGGAGGACGCATTCAAGCTCAGCTGATTGGCTGCAGGATGCAAGTGGGTGGGAGGAATCATACAAGCTCAGCTGATTGGCCACAGGATGAAAGTGAGTGGGAGAACTCACACAGGCTCAGCTGATTGGCTGCAGGCCAGAAGGAAGTGAAACTGGAAGACAGCCATGCAGTCAGACAGAGGAATGAAATTTGTTCATGAACAATATAGAGGCACTTCAGGGCTTAGCTGATTCCCTGCCTTGTAAGCAGTGGATCCCCCCACCCCTTCCACACAGAGACTTTCACTTTGCCTCCATGTCTGTTGGAAGAACATCATGGTACTTCATAAACCCACCGGGACTACTGGGTCACTCATGCAGGAGAGTGAGAGGGTTGCACTAAACGCTGTCTCTGTCTCTGTTTTCACAAACTTTCAGTTATTATGAACATAAGAACATAAGATATGCCATAATGGATCAGACCATGGATCCATCAAGCACAGTATCCTGTTTCCAATAGCGCAAATCCGGGTCACAAGTACCTGTCAGGTTCCCAAAAAGATACACAGCTTCCATCCTGCTTATCCCAGGGGCAAGCATTGGATTTCCTCCAAGAACTTGCCAAGCCTCTTTTAAATGCAGCTACACTAAAATCTTTTTCTATATCCTCTGGTAGCGAATTTCATAAACACATGATGGCAGAAAAAGACCACATGGCCTATCTACTCTGCCCTTCCATATCAACTACAATAGTCCCATTTTCCTTTAGAGATCCTCTGTGTTGGTCCCATCCTTTTTTGAATTCATAGTAACATAGTAACATAGTAAATGACGGCAGATAAAGACCAGCATGGTCCATCCAGTCTGCCCAGCAATACGGCAAGTATAGGTGCACCTGACGCTCTGTGCAGGTCACCCCTCCCCATGTCTTTGTTTAGGGGTGGACCCACCACTCCATGTAGGACACAACTATTTGTTGAGAAGTTAGATGGTTCAGTTTATTTTGTTATTATCCTGTTGCTGTAAAGGGATCCGCTGTGTTTGTCCCATGCTGCTTTGAATTCCGTCACCGTGTTTGCCCCACCACTTCCATCAGGAGAGCATTCCAAGCATCCACCACTCTTTCAGTGAAAAAATATTTCCTGACATTGCCTTTCAATTTTCCACCTTGCAGCTTCATGTTATGCCCTCTAGTTTTGCAGCTTCCCCGTCTTTGGAAGAGGTTTGTTTTTTCATCGTTCCTCTTTAAGTATTTAAAGGTCTGAATCATATCTCCCCTATCCCTCCTCTCCTCCAAAGTGTACATTTTTAGGTCTTCAAGTCTCTTCTCATAAGGTTTCTTACGCAGGCTCCAAATCATTTTGGTTGCCTTCCTCTGAACACTTTCCAGTCTTTTTACATCTTTTGCAAGATATGGTCTCCAAAACTGAACACAGTATTCCAGGTGAGGCCTCACCAGCGACCTGTACAGTGGCATAAGTACCTCTTACTTTCTGCTGGTAATCCCTCTTTGTATGCAGTCCAACATCCTCCTGGCTTTTGCCACCGCCTTGTCGCACTGTTTTGCCACCTTGAGAACATCAGAGATAATCACATCAAGGTCTTTTTCCTGAACCATGCACACCAACCTCTCGCCCCCTATCGCGTACATTTCCCTTGGATTTCTGCTACCTAAGTGCATGACTTTTTCACATTAAATCGTAATTGCCAAGCATTAGACCATTCTTCCAGCTTTTGTAGATCTTTCCTCATGGTATCCACTCCCTCGGGGGAGTCCACTCTGTTGCAAATTTTTGTGTCATCTGCAAAAAGACAGACTTTTCCATTCAGTCCTTCAGCAATATCACTCACAAATGCATTGAACAGTGCCGGGCCCAGGACCGAACCCTGGGGCACCCCGCTAATCACCTTCCCCTCATCCGAGTGAGCCCCATGTACCATCACCCTCTGTCGTCTGTCAGTCAACCAATTTCTAATCCAGTTACTATCTTGGTACCCATCCCCAAGCTACTGAGTTTATTGACAAGCCTCCTTTGAGGAACAGTATCAAAGGCTTTGCTAAAATCCAGGTAGATGACCTCCATCGCATGCCCCAGATCTAGTTCCTATCTAATTCAGATACTGTCCTTGTCTCTATTACCTCCACTGGGAGACTACTCCATGCATCAACCAATCTTTCCGTAAAGACATATTTCTGCATATTACTTACCAGAACATGTATATAGTTCATCATCCTGTACATAGTTAATCTAACCTAACCATTCCTGTTCCTTATTTAATGTACAAAGTTACCTGTTTTAATTTAAATGTTTGCAAAACTGAAGTTTTCTGTAAACAGCTTTGCCCTTTGTGAAAAGCAGGATATAAATATGTTGTTGTTAAGTGCCGTCAAGTTGGTATCGACTCCTGGCGACCCTCTGGATAGTTGTCCTAAATTATGTTCAGTCAGGCTGCTCATTGCTGACAGACTGGCACCTGTAGCCTGCTGCCACCATATCAGTCCATCTCATTGCTGGCCTTCCTCCTTTGCATTGACCTTCTACCTTCTCAAGAATGATGTCTTCCTCTAACGATCTCTCTCTTCGAATGATGTGTCCAAAGTATGAAAGTCGAAGTCTTGTCATCTGAGTGAGATGGGAAAGGGGATAGCATGCTAGAAGAAAATGGTTTACTGGCTGAAATATCTGGCAACAAAGACAGAAGCAGCAGCACCACAAGAACACCCACAGGCTAAAACCAGATAAACTACCTTTACAACCAAACTGACAAAAAAATGGAAGGGGGAGGTAGAGAAATGCCTTTGCTAGAGTTATCTTCTCAGGCACACATACAAAGGAGTAGGGTGTTAGCCACAAATACCTTAGACTGCAGGGAGAGATAAGGTAACCACCCCTCAACTGACCAATCAGTGAATCCTAGCCGTTAGGTACATTCCAGATATGCCACCTAGATAAGCAAGGGGCCCAGAGAATTCTTCCAAATTGCTATTCTGCTCTAACCCACATGACAAACTGCTATGCTAAGACTGTATAAAAATCCAGCTTGTGTGGGTGCTGGACTCCTTGATAGCTTACTATGAGCCAGCCCTGCTATAGCAGTATATAAAAACTTATCTGCCTGGAAATTTTGTCTCTCTCTTTCCTAGTTTTGTTCTCTCCTTGCTAGGGATTATCTGGACTGGACTGGGACCCCACTAGATGCTCGTCCCATGGCAAAATGGCACCCCAGATGGCACCATCTAAGCCACCGGAAATCTCTCCCCCTTCTGGATCGATGGAACATTAAGCGTGCACCCACTAAGGTCAGTGTTAGCGGGGAAAACCTTCCTGATCCTGAAGGGAGAGAAAGGTGATAAGTGGGAGGTCCAGAGAAGATTGATAGACTGGTGAAGAGACAGCAAGACACTTGACAAGTTTCCAGGTAGGGAAAATTAATCACCGGTGGGGAATTGGTCACCTCCCTCATTTACAGGCTTAGTGTTAGGTTTAAACACCTCCCTTAGAGGCTTGGTGGGAAGTGAGAATTGGGAAATTTTAAGTTTTAAGGGTCCCGGGACCGAAACACCTTTAGCATGCATTCTAAGAACTGGGGACCGTTTGCCAGATATGGCCAATCTGTCCAAATCGGTCCTAACTAAAAAGGGTGGGTCCTTTGAGCTCCCAGTTCTTTCAAATCTTAGACGCATTCTAACAGACCAAAAGCTGCATCAGCTTGATTATTATTATTATTTGTTTGAAAATTCTATGAAATTCTGTCTTGAGAAAAATTGTCAGAAACGTGTTTGTCCTGTAGTAAAGGGAAAGGATGAAGGGCCCCCTCCTCCTTATCAGGATTTAGATGATCCTCTTGACCCCTTGCTTTATAATTTAACCCCTATTGTCCCGAGGTTACCTGATGTTCTGGAGCCTCCAGATGACCTTCCCATCCTGAAGTTAGAGTCCCCCCCCCCCCCCCCTTCAGTAAGTTTAGTATCCCAGGAGTCAGTTAATCAGTCACCCAGCTCCACAGGAGGAAAGTTCATTGCAGGCAACAGTTTCCCTGGAAAAGGTAGAGAGCATTCCTCAAAGAACACGCTCTCATCTCCCTGTACCAATCTGTAAATTTGCAAGCATTGCCACCAGTGGCCGAGATATGCCACATTCTAATAATGCCCAAGATATTACTACCCTAATGCCCCTGAGAGTTGTCCCTACTATGGGGACTGATGGGCAAGTTACAGACCGCAAGGTCTATGTCCCATTATCCACTGCAGACCTCCTTAACTGGAAAAATACCACCACTCAGTGGAGGGATGATCCAGAAGGAGTTATTAAAGTTTTTGAAACTGTTTTCCTTACACATGAGGCAGACTGGAAAGACTGTCATGTACTCCTTCAGACTGGGGAGGAGCCAGAGGTTATTATGGCTGTCAAAGAAGCCTGAACCACTATTAACTGAGATAATGATAGACCCCAGGGTATTAGACGCCTTGCTGATGATGATTTTGACTGTAATCCCAGTTGGGACCCTGACATTGCAGAGGGAAATTACCTCACCTCGATCTTCCGTCTCTGCATTTTGGAAAGCCTCCGTAGGGCTGCCCATAAGACTGTTAATTGGCAGAAAGTGCATGAAGTGAAGCACGGACCAGATGAACACCCTTCAGATTTCTTTCAGCACCTTAAGGAAGCTGTAAGGGTCTGGGGAGGTATAGGGGACCCTGATGATGCTGCCCATGTCGCTTTAATGCGAGGCTTGTTTAAAGGGCAATGTGCTCCTGATATAAGGCACAGACTAGCATCAAGAGATGATTTTAATGGCATGAATTTAGATGCAATACTATCTGTGGCCACTTCTGTGTTTAACAATAGAGACAGTAAGGAAAAGTGCAATGAGAAAACTATGACCAAGCTATTGGCTGCTGTCATTACTCAAAATCAAAACATTTCCTAGGGGTCCTCAACCAAATAATCCTGGAATCAGTACCCGTTTCTAGTGTGATCAAAAGGGCCACTTTAAACGTGAATGTCCTCATAAGGGAAGCAAATGTGCAGGATACTAAAGACCTTTTAATTAGTTTAGCTTACAAAGGCCACAAAGTCTCTCTGACAAAGATTCAGTTTGCCCAAAAGGAAGTTCACTATTTGGGCCATGTGCTATCAGGTCAGAGAAAAATATCTGAAAACAGGCTTCAGGGTATCATAAACTGTCCTAAGCCACATACTAAAAGACAGATGAGAGGATTCTTGGGAATGGCAGGGTTTTGCTGAGCTGGATCCCAGGGTTTGGGGAATTGTCCAAACCTCTCACTGCCATGACACGTAAAGAGGAACCTGATGAATTGTACTGGACTAAAGAGGCCAGCAAATGCTTTGATCAGCTGAAACATGCCTTGTCCACAGCCTCAGCCCTAGGTCTCCCAGATTACCAGAAGCCTTTCACTCTCTTTGTCCATGAACAGAGGGGGGTGGGTTCGGGGGTCTTCACTCAAGAGTCGGGACCACGTAAATGACCCATAGCTTACTTTTCCTGCCAGTTAGACCCCGTGGCCCGAGGATCTGTAAGTTGCCTGAGAGCAGTAGCTGCCACTGCTGCTATTGTGGAAAAAGCAAATGAGTTTGTCAGGGACACACACTGTGGCAGTTCCCATTCTGTCCACATGCTGCTAAATCAAAAGAATACTCAACACTTTTCAAATGCTAGACTAAAGAGGTATGAGACTGAGCTTCTGACTCCTAGGGGTATGTTTACTAAACCGTCTTAATGTTACCGGCATTAGTTGCAGTCTTACTGTGATGAATGCCATATAAGGAGTGGGCGTTCTGGTCTTAAGGTAGCATTTCGGGTTATCGCGCTATAAAGTCTATTATCACGCGATAGAGGGAGCCGTGGCACGTTAACGCGCCTTAGCCTTAATTAGGCGCGCTGACCTGCAAACACAGCAACAGAGGTGTAGCACACTGGTTAATACAATGACTGATGAAACAGGGGTCATGAGTTTGATCCCCCAGTGGGCTTAATGAGTAAGGCTGTCTGAGGCATTACCCTTTACTTTAAATCAGTGCTGTCTGAGGCATTATTTTTTAATTTAAATTAGTGCTGCCAGCAAACACACCCTCACAGTGCCGTAACCTAAGGTGCCGCATAAGGCGCCCTATAAGGCACTCCAGAGGGCACATTATAAAGTGCACTGTCCGCCTAGGCACCTTATAATGTTCCCTATAGGGCGCCTTATGAGGCACCTTAAGGTTACAGCACTGTGAGGGTGTTTTTCCTGGCAGCACTATTTTAAATTAAAAAAGGAACAGCATCAGACAGCCCTATCAAATATGTGGGATGAAGCCGATGACCTCTGCCTCCACAGTCAGTGAAGTAACCAGTGGGCTACATTTCTATAGTTACTGACAAACCCCTAGCTGGCTACAGAAGGACTGCAGGTCACCACACAATCTGCTGTGGTTACCAGGATAGGGTTAACCCACCCGTACCCATGATGCACTGCACATGCAGCTCAGCAGTCTACAGATGATCACAAGATCGGGTATGCACCCCCACAGCACTTCGGCCTGGTAGGGGGAACTGACCGTGTGTGTTACTGGCACAGAGTAGCTACAGATGACACATTGTGGGGGTACTGTGCTCAACCTAAGGGCGAGGTGGGGTGCCCAGCACCTGGTCCGCAGCACCTGGCTTAGCTGAGATAGGCTATGCTGCAGGTTGCCATCAGTGCCAGTGTGTGATAGGTAGTCCTTGCAGACACACCTAGGATACACCTGTGTCCATCTGTATTTCCCAGTCAAGTCTAGTCCTTGTGGACTATGATGCACCCAGAATAGTGGATAACCTGTGATTTAAGTGAAGGGGGGTGTTTGAACCCATAGGTGGATTATGTAGCACCACCCACCCAATCCACCCTCTGGGGCTCAGGGTGGGGGACAGGATCTCCCACCAACAGATCCACATTCTACATCCCTGCAATGGTGGCAGTAGAGGGGACCATCAACCCCAGTCCTGCTGGGGAACAGGCACTCTACAAGGCTGTCAATGCAGATCTGTACGCATCCATAAGGCAATGGCAGACAGACAGTAGGTCTGGAAATGCTCAGCTGCCCCCCACCACTATCTGACATTCTCCAGCAGCGAGCACAGTGAGTCGCCAGCTACTGCACTCTGCAAGATGTTCCAGCCATACACATACTAACTGCAGACAGTCTGCTAGCTAGTCCATAGTGCATGTTCCTGGAGGAGATATGTGCACCCAAAACTGGGATGTAAGTACACACACCAAGCAGATAAGTCAGTGATTGGGCCCAAGAAAAGAGAACCAATAAATAGAGAAATACTATATAGCACTATGGGGTAACCTAGCCATGCCATGGTCACTGCTCAGTCAGGATGAGAGTGACCTCCCAGCAGGACATGCTGTGGCCACCCTGTCTGTGCAGGTGGTGGCCGGGCACTACAATGTCCCAGCCATTGCCTTATGCCCTGTGCAAATGCATCCTGCCCAGGCCACCCTGTCTGGGGGCCATACCCACAGTACCTTGCTCCTCATTATGCACATTGGCAGGCTAACACTGGAAACAGTGCAAGCAGTGAGGGCAGAAAAAGGTGTAGGCAGCCACAACACACTGGATAGACAGACACACACACTCCCACACCTATGCCAGCATTGTGCAAATATAGAGGCTTTTGGCAGCCCTGGCCACCACACCAGTCCTGGGCACAGTGCAGGCATGGCTATGGTACACAATACTGTTGGGGTCACTCCCTGGGGTGGTAAACACTGTCAGAAACCAAAACTGAAACATACTCCACAGATATCAGAAAGGTTGCTATGATGCAGCTCAATCAGCAAATTGTGCCTAACTTAGGAATTGCTATCTGCCATTAATCATAGCAGCCTTTTGACATATGTGTAACGTATTCCCAGGTTTAGGGCGGCATTGCTAAGGTATGCAAGTGCTAGTATTGGGAGATGCTGCTGCACGCAGGGTCCAACATTCTGCCTCTCCATGAGGCTTTGGATAATGGCTCCTGTGGGTGTTTCTGCCCCTGTTGGCCGCTGCTCTAGGGCAGAGGGTCCCAACTCCGGTTCTGGTGGGTTCGGGTTTTCATGCTGTCCCTAATGAATATGCATGAGATGCAAACAAATGCAATGTGTGCCTTTGAGTCAGTCCTGACTCCTGGTGACCCAGGTGCTCCTGGGTTTTATTGGCAGTGTCACTGGAAGTAGATTGCCAGGCCTTTCTTCCAAGGCAATGGAGAGTTAAGTGACTTGCCCAAGGAGTACTAGTGGGACTTGAACCCTGGTTGCTTGGTTACCAAGCCAGTGTTCCAACCACTAGGCTACTCCTCCACTCTATGAGATATATTTGCATACAATGGGGGTGGTGTATACTAATGCAGCACAGGCATATTTATTAGGGACAGCATGAAACCTGAATGGTGTTTGGCCCTTGTCAGACGGCTGCCTAGGGTGAGAACTTACACAATCTTGACGATGCATATATTCATATGATTCTTGCAAGGTATTGTGGGTATTGTAGTTCATTCACTCCCAAACACAGCTGATGACAATAATTTGAGTTGTGAAACCAAGTGGTAAGATCAATAAAATACTTCTTTTATTGATGGGGTTTAATTCACCCAGCACATGTATGCTTGATAGCACTATAAATGAGGTTACTTGCTTGCAGTGTTTAAAATGGATAACAAAAAGTCACAAAGTAAACCAGAAAACAACCTTCAGCTTGTCAGGCAATTAGCTAATGTTTTCTTAGCAAATAATTACCAAATACAAAGGCACAAAGTAAAGAATAAACTTTGCTGGTTAGGTTAACTTCTGCTTATTTTCCACGCCGATCTCAGCAGTGATTCTCCCTTGCTCACACACAATCAGGTGCAGCCCTAATTACTATCAATGGACCAGCTGAAAGCCTTTAGCTGGCTGGCTGCTACTGTGTGAGCCCAAATCCTGCTTTAAGAGCTGTTTGCAGTGGAAATAAAGAACAAAGTTAGGTTTCTTTGTGATGGCTGATGTGTTTGCTCACAGAAGGCTTAGCAATAGCATTTAGATAGAGAACAGTCCATATAAACTGTACTTTCATCTGCTGTGTCTCCCCCTTCATCAACAATCATAGGGTCAATATCATACATTGGCACAGATGAGTCTTTCATTAAGGCACTATCATGAGAATGCTTATTCCCTTGCTGCCATTCTCTATTATAGATAGGGTCTGGATCAGTGTTCATACCTGAGCCTCTCCTGCTATCATTATTTCTCTCTGTATAGCCTGGCCAATATGTAATCCAATTCTGATGTCC
This sequence comes from Ichthyophis bannanicus, assembly GCA_033557465.1. Taxonomy (NCBI): domain Eukaryota; kingdom Metazoa; phylum Chordata; class Amphibia; order Gymnophiona; family Ichthyophiidae; genus Ichthyophis; species Ichthyophis bannanicus. The sequence continues at coordinate 359,638,848 of CM066032.1, read as the reverse complement.
AGCCTTCCAATCTTGATCCCTGGACACTGGATCTTCTCTCACATACCTTCTGGCCTTGGTCTGAAAGTCCCTTCCACATGCAGTCTTCTCTCTTCCAGGTAGCCACTGGTGATTCCTATCTCTGCCAATCCATTCCTCTGGCTGAATCCAGTCCAATGGACTCTGCTGGCATTTGGAATACCTCCCAGTATGGGTACTGCCTTGGAATCTCCCAGACCTTCCAATGGGCTTTCTTCTCTTCCTTCCAGAGAGTTTCCTTCTCTCTCTATCTGCTTGGCTTTTGCTGAAGCTGTTCTTCAAACTCTCCTTGAAGCCAGGCTGGAGCTTGTAGTAACTGTTATCTGAAGAATAAGCTCTATTCTTATTCTGTCCTAATGTGTGCTGCTCCCTAACACAGCGCAGCTGTGTTGAATCAGGCCCTGCCCTTTGAGATGAGTGCTTAGGGATTACCTCATAGCTCTCTTGATTGCACACACATTCTCTCCCTTCAGCCCCTCTCATGGCTGCTGGAAACCTGGTGCATTCTGGGACTGGTAGTCTTTTATGTGAAAACTCCGTTTTCTCACTCCTACCAGAACTGACAGGTTGCTTGTTCAGAGTCACATCATCTTTTCTATAGCTCCTACCTGAGCTATGATAAGCTTCCTTATCACACCCTCCAGGACTGCAGTTGGGAAACTCTGCTCTAGGGATTGCACATGTTTATGGTGTCTGTGCTCTGTAGGGTAAAATATAGGCGTTTCAGGCATGTTTATTTTATCTGCAATAAAGGTTCCGTCTTTATTACCACGGTTTAGTACTGGGTAAAACATGGGGAAAGGGTTGGCAGGAGCCACAGCTGGGACTTGAACTTGTGACCTTCTGCTCCTGAACACACTGGCTGTGTGTACTGCACCATACTGTTACCACAGGGGCAGATCATTCCCTGGGGATACCATGACTGTTCGTCAGACAGATCCTGTCTGTTGCAATGCACAGCACCCACCTAAACGGGGCTAGGCCATGGTCTGCTGTGGGCAGATGTCACTGCCCCCTCCGCCACCAGCACCCCTCCACCCCATGCTGGTGGTGGTGCAGTCCCAGGCCATCCAGTGTGCCGGTAGGCAGCTGCCTATGGCGTGGGTTCTCGGGTAGGGGTGCCTACATAGGCATGCGTGCTTCCCCCCCTGCACCGCCTGCCAATATTATGTGCCCTTGGGGGTACCTGCTGGGTAATATCCCCTGTGACACTGTGGGACACACACTCGTGCCCATGTTGGACCCTCATCAGTTGCTGTCTTGCTGCTTTACAGTTTCGGCATTCCTATGTGCCACCTAGGCATCTGCCTAGCCCGCACTGTGCCCCAGCTGGACCACAGCATGTGCTGCCTGCAGCCCCCTGTATCCCATTTACAGCATCAGTACAGTTGCACTTTCCTACGTGCCCACTCTGCTGTTGCTGCACATGTGCACGCCATCACAAACCTGCCCAATCTAAATGACAGAAACCCTGATCGGCGCTATTTCAATGTGGGATCATTCACTTTGTAGGGGGACAGAGCATAGACCCTTCCAAACATGATATCTTAATTTATACGCTTTGTCAGTAGTGTTGCTTTATGTTTATCATTAATATCACTATTGGCCAGCTTGGTTATTGGGATTTTAGATGTGGTTCTGGTTCTTTCATATGTTTATTTGCCTTTTTGTTCCCTGCACATGTATCACAACTATCACTTTTCTGGGTTTCCCTGCCTTTGCTTACATTGCTGACTGAAATGGTTTCTCTTTTCTGCAATTGTGCCTTAACGCGAGGGTTTCACTGGTGTTAGCGTTCAGACCCGGATTTCACAGCGTTAGTGTGCCTGGAGCCTCTCCCCTCCCACTCTCCGCCCATTGACCCCTTCTGTCCGCCCTCTGGGAAGCCTTACTCCACCCTTCAGGCCCGGATTTCACAGCGTTAGTGTACCTTAATGCCGCTGCTGCGTTACCGTGCAAAAACGTCACTTATCGCGCGATAATACCACCGCTGCGACGTTAAGACTGTTTAGTAAACATATCCCCTAGTAATGTTACCTTTGTCAGAACTAACAGTTTAAACTCAGCTACTCTGTTACCTAATCCAGGATTGCTGCCAGGTAGTGCAGCTCAGTGAGAAACCCCGTCCTGATCTTTCTGATGTTCCCTTGGAAAATCCTGACTTGACCCTCTTTTGTGTTGGGAGTTCTAAAAGGTTATGCCATCAGTGACCCAGACTCTTCTGATCCTGTGTTAGAGTCTGCTGTACTCCCATCTAATTATAGTGCACAAGTAGGAGAGCTAGTGACTCTCACACTTGCCTGTGAATTAGTTGCTTATGTGGCTGTAAAATTATTTATTTAATAGGTTTTACAGTATAAACTGCTTTATCATTTCAATCAAAGCAGTTTACTTTGAAACTTAAGCTTGGTAATGTACATTAAACAGGGACAGTGATGACTTGGATTTTTTTTGAGGCAATGGAGGGTTAAGTGACTTGCCCAAAGTCACAGGAAATGCTGGTGGGAATCAAACCCTGGTCTCTGGGTTCCCAAGCCAGTGTTCTTAACCATTAGCCTACTCCTCCAGAAAGCCTGTATATCTTTGGTATTATTCAATCCACAGGTCAGTTTATTTATTTATTTAACATTTCTTATATACCACCTTTCATGATATCAAGGCAGTTTACATTGAACAAACTGAAATTACATTGAACAGGGCATTATAACTTGGAGATAACTATTTTACAGGGAACATGGGCTATGGAGGGTTAAGTGGCTTGCCCAAGACCACAAGGAGCACCTGTGGGACTAGAAATCCCAGTCCTTCTGGCCCAAGGTTGCTGTCCTCTAGTGGGATTTGAACCCCTGACCTTCCGGCCTGAAGTACCTTGCCCCAAGCACTAGGCCACTCCTCCACTCCACTGTGGAGATGAGGGTTTCTCACCTCAGCAGGAACTACAATTGCCAATGCTCAGTTAGTCAGTGCCTTAGTGGAAGCTATTCCTGAAGCTATCTCTGTCATGCACTGTAAAGGTCACTCCCGAGACTCTGATCCTATCTCTATAAGTAATAGAATGGCTGATTATGCTGCTCAGAAGGCTATCTTTCTACCCCCTTCTGCCTCATACATGCAAGCCTCTGTCTGCCCAAGTGCTGCTGAGTCCCCTGGTCCTCTGTATACTAATTTACTCCCTGAGACAGTAGAACAATGGGCGTCCTGGGGTCTCATCATCACCAGGAGGGGTCATGGACTGCACCAGAGGGCAGAGTAGCTATCCACACTCCTCAGTTAATGCAGCTTTTAAGATTGTTACATCAAAGAACTCATTGGTCAGCTATGAAAATGGGAGATTCAGGTTTGCCCCTGGAGTCTACTCCCTGGCTACCCAACAGATTGTTAAGGATTGCATGCTGTGCGCAGCAAGTAATCCAAGGGGGGAGGTGCAAAGCCATGGGCTTTTATTCCTTTTGAGAGATTGCAAATTCATTTCACTGACTTGAATCCTGCCAAAAGGTTTAAATCTGTATTAGTTATTGTTGATCAGTTAACTGGATGGGTTGAAGCATTTCCTACTACCAATAAAAAGGCTCAGCAGGTTGCAAAAATATTGGTAAAGGAAATTGTGCCAAGATATGGTCCACCTAGGGTCATTGCTTCAAACTCTGTCTGCTTTTCTGGGTTTCACCTGGAAACTCCACACTTCTTGGCATCCTCAGAGTTCAGGACAAGTTGAGAGAATGAATCAGACTTTAAAACTACAACTGTTAAACCTTTGCAAAGAAGCCAAACTGACTTGGCTGGATGCTTTACCCTTAGCTCTGTTTAAAATCCGCACAGCCCCAAGGGGAAGACTTAAAGTCTCCCCATACGAGCTGTTATAGCGGTTTCCTTTTCCTTTCACCTTTTGCTTACATTTCTAACAAAAAGGTTTGCTGCCCTTAAAATATACCCTTTCAGTTTTGCCCATTGCTTTTCTACATCCCCCAACTATTGCCATCCCAACTGTTTCCATTTGAGGTATTGAGGTATTGTCCCATCTTGATAAAGTTAGTTTTCCTAAAGTCTAAAATCCAGGATCTCCTTACTTCTAGATGACACTGCAGAAGGGATGTGCCAGTCAACATCTGGCATATTGACATCGCGTATCAATAGCGCGTCTCCTTTCATTGCAACACTGCATATGTCTTCTATTAAATCTATGTCCAGTTCTTCTCCTTGTGAGTGGGGTCTGTATATAACTCCCATGCAAATGGATTCCTCTTTCTCTCTTTCTAGTTGAACCCACAGTGCCTCCTCTCTCCCTTTTAAACCCTGCAATTGTATAGCATTAATATTTTTTATATATAGTGCCACTCCTCCACCCCTTCTTCCAACCCTGTCTTTCCTGAATAAAGGATAGCCCGGTATAATTACATCCCAGTCATGGTTGTCCATGAACCATGTCTCTGTAGCCTCCACTAAATCCAAGTCGGCCTCTTCCATTAAAGCCTCTTTCAAATGAAAGCAAACTCTGCTATGAGGGGACATGGGATGACGGTGAAAAGGGCATAGACTCAGGAGTAATATGCAGAAGCATTTCTTTACGGAAAGAGTAGTAGATGTGTGGAATAGTCTCCCAGTGGAGGTAGTAGAGACAAGGACAGTATCTGAATTCAAGAAAGCATGGGGCACACAGAGGGTCTCTAAAGGAAAAAAAGGGACTATTGTAGTTGGTATGGAAGGGCAGACTAGACAGACCAGGTGGTCTTTTTCTGCCATCATATTTCTATGGGTCCAATTTTCGAAGGCATTTTACACGTGTAACTAGCCTAGTTACCCGTGTAAATGTTTTATGTGGGATAGTGCCCTTCAGAAATCCCGGATATGTCCCTAACATGCCCAAATGCTATGCAGTTAGCATCGAGGCATGTTAGCGGCGTTCTGCGGCAGAGCAGGGGTGGAGGAAGGGGCTAACCGGGTAGCACCGATTTTCAATGCTATCTGTTTAGCCTTCCATGCCTTAAAGATAGGAGAGCTTTTTCCTTACCTATCTTTAAGGCTCAGGGGCTAAGCCGTTCTCCAATTTTTCCGCCATTCTCCAATTTTTAGTATTATAGATGATTTCAGTGATAGTTCAGTTATTTTAGCATCTTGAGGAGATTAACATCCAGTCCAGGTGATTTCCTACTTTTTAATTTATCAGACAGCTGCATTAAATTTTCCTGGTTTCAATTCCTTCAATACATGACCTTTAAATACCATTTCAGACATGGGCAACTTCCCTACATCTTCTTCACTAAAGACCGAAACAAAGAATTCATTCAGTCTCTCCGCTATGGCCTTGTACTCCCTTTTACCTCTCTATTATCTAATGATGAAATTGACTCTCACAAAGTTTTTCTACAAATGTATTTATAAGAACATAAGAACATAAGATATGCCATACTGGGTCAGACCAAGGTCCATCAAGCCCAGTATCCTGTTTCCAACAGTGGCCAATCTAGGTCATACGTACTGTGATAAGGAAGCTTATCATAGCTCAGGAAGGAGCTATAGAAAAGGTGAAGTGACTCTGAACAAGCAACCTGTCAGTTCTGGTAGAAATAAGAAAACAGAATTTTCCCATAAAAGACTACCAGTCCCAGAATGCACCAGGTTTCCAACAGCCATTAGAGGAGCTGAAGTGGGGAAACGTGTGTTTAATCAGGAGGGCTATGAGGTAATCCCTAAGCACTCATCTCAAAGGGCAGGGCCTGATTCAGCACAGCTGCGCTGTGTTAGGGAGGAGCACTCATCTAAGCAGAATAAAGGTAGAGTTTATTCTACAGAGAATCAGCTTGAGCTTGATCATCTTCATCATCTAGAGGATCATCAGAAGCAGAAGCCAAACCGGACGGACAAAGAGGGCAAGAAACCCTTTGGAAGAAGGAAGAGAAAAGCCTTTGAGAGGTCTAGAAGAGTCCAGAACAGTACGTATACTGGGAGGCATTCCAAGGGCCAGCATACACCATTGGACTGGGGAAAGCCAGAGGAATGGTGCTACAGGGCTAGGAATCTCCAGACGGTACCTGTGAGGGAGACGGCTGCACGTGGAAGGGACCCTAAGACCCGTGCCAGAAGGTATGTGAAGAGAGATCCAGTGTCCAGGGATCTGGATTGGAAGGCTGGACATAAGAACTGGACTACATACTGGCCAGGCTATATAGAGAGGAACTCTAACAGCAATGGAAGCTCAGGTATGAACACTGATCTATGCCCTAGCTATAACCTTGAAAGACAGCAGGGAAACAAGTATTCTCCTGAAAGTGCTCCATTGGGAGATTCATCTGTGCCAATCCATGATATTGAACCCATGCTTGTTGAAGAAGAGGGGGTGATAGCAGATGAAGAATCTGTTTACATGGACTGCTCTCTGTCTAAACTCCTTTGGTGATTTTCTGTTATAAAGTACAGCAACCATCACAAAGAAATACCAACTTGTTCTTTAATCTACTCAGAAAAGCTCCTGTGTGGGATTTTTAGCCACACAGTAGATAGCAAGCCAGCTAAGGGGTTTCAGCTGGATAACTGCTAGCAATTGAGCCTTACCTAATGGCTTGTGTGCTCTGAGAGAATCACTTCTGAATCTAAGTGGGAAGATATAAGAAGTTAACCTGAAAAGAACAGTTTTTCTCTTCTTTGTGCCTTTTTGGTTTGTTGTTTGATACATGCTAAGAAAATATTAGCTAAGCCTACAGAAAAGACCAGTTTGTTATCAGCCACCGTCATCAGCTCTCCCCAGTCGGGGTATCGAGCCTCAGGCGGCAGGAGGAGCACCGGAACATCTCTGCCCAATCGGGGCCTGCAGCAGACCTTTTAAAAGTCCGCGCCATCGGGCGCGTGGTCCCTTTAGACCCGCCGCCGTCATCAGCTCTCCCCAGTCGGGGGATCGAGCCTCAGGCGGCAGGAGGAGCACCAGAACATCTTTGCCCAATCGGGGCCTGCAGCAGACCTTTTAAAAGTCTGCGCCATCGGGCGCACCCGCGCCTGGTGAGCCCGTGCCTGAGGGCCTCGCCAGAGGGCCCTTTGGCATGGCCCTTAGGCAAAGGCCCTCTCAAAGGCCCACAAAACATCCAAGAATCTACAGATCCACTCCAATCCTACAACAGGACCACTCCTCATCCACCTACAAGTCCACCGTCAAAAATGCACAGCAAGTATACACTATCCGTTTGACCAGACTAAGCTCTGCACTATCTTCAATATAATCTCATATATTATCATTGATAGTATTCTCTCTGGCAGCCCTGTGCCTGTGGGATAGCCACTAATAATCCTCAAATTGCCACTATCTCTTAACTAACAATCATACATACTCTCTGTCTATACTGTTGTCAATAATCATTCAATAATCACCAGACTACTTGCATCACCTATTCTCTATACAAACGCCCGCGTTCACCATACAGCTGACACATACTTTCGTACTGTTGCCTATATTGTGCCATAACTCCATTGCTACAGTTGCCTGTATTGTGCCATAACTCCATTGCTACAGTTGCCTGTATTGTGCCATAACTCCTTTGCTACAGTTGCCTGTATTGTGCCATAACTCCATTGCTACAGTTGCCTGTATTGTGCCATAACTCCTTTGCTACAGTTGCCTGTATTGTGCCATAACTCCTTTGCTACAGTTGCCTGTATTGTGCTATAACTTCTTTTAACCACACAATAATTCAGTATTACCTCTACCTGATATTATATACAAATAACAGCAGCGCACATCCTTTTAGCCATTGTGACCCCTATACAGCCCGCACCAATTTTCACCACAACTAGTAATCAGACACACAAGCCTAGGAATACCCAATACTTCCTCAATAAGGATCCAAAATGTCTCTTCACCTCATCACTCTTCTTAGTTTTTATCTTCTCACAGATTGGCTCGGTATCTCCTCTGCCTACTCTCCCTCCATCAATCACATCCCTATCCACAAAAACCACGGAAAAAAATGGTCAAGCAACTCTTACCATTATCCAGCTAAGGAAGCTCGCATACGGCACTCCCACTTGATTCACATTGCGATACAACAAACCAGTAACCCCAAGCAACAAGGTTCCCCAACTTCCCAAAGCTTAAAATGTGCCCTCATAAATGCCCGCTCTATTCGGAAAAAGTGGCCTGTAACCCAAGATTTAGTTACCCATCACAATCTTGACGCACTATTGATCACTGAAACTTGGCTATCAAAAGAAGATAATGTCCTCATTAACCAACTCATTCCACCAAATTTCTCTATACATACAACACACAGAGAAAACAAGAAGGGAGGAGGATCACTCATTCTCACCAAGTCTGAACTCCTTTTCAATACGACTAACTCCCACAGCTCAAACAATCTGGATATAATCACCATAGCTAACAAGCAATGCTCCATAAACCTGGTTTACAGAGCTCCCTCAAGCTCTCCGGATGACCTTCCCACCATTCTAGACTTAGCTGCCAATACCACTAATCTCAACACTCCTAATTGGATAATGGGAGATCTCAATCTCCCATCTCTGCAGCAACATCAGTCCTCTTCACTCCTCAATGCCATTGAAAATCTTGGGTATCAACAATTAATCATGGAACCCACACATATCAAAGGAAACATTCTTGATATGGTCTTCGCTCCACAATCTGCTTCTGCACAAAGCAGCAACATTATAAAGTCTATCACAGATGTACCTTGGTCAGACCACAAACTCATAAACCTACAAATTCCCTTGGGTAACACTCATCCCACAAACTACAAAAACCTTGACAACACACCAAGAGCCCCAACAAGAAGCTTTCGGCCCTTCAACAAGGATTTTATACTGACAAATACTCAACCACTCCTCAACAATACAACGCTCAATCTTGACGAGTCAATTGAAGCCTGGAACAACAGCCTCAAGTCCATTTCTCATTTACCACACAAGAAAAACATATCAAGGAAAAGAAACTCCGCACCATGGTTCTCTCCTGAGCTGCGGTCTTCACTTATGCATTTAAGGAGACTTGAAAAACGCTGGAGACGAACACTGGCCAGTGATGACCACACAGTCTACAATCTCTACTTAGCAACTCACCGCGAAGCAATCACAAACAAGAAGAAGCAATATCACACGGATACGCTTAAAAGATCATTGAACAAACCTCGTGATCTTTTCAACCTGGTAAAATCACTATCAAAGGAACCATCTTCAGAACAAAAGGAGGATATCCACCCTCAAGATTTTGCTGATTACTTGCAATCTAAACTTATACAGACGGATGAGCTACTGAAAACAGAGGTACAAGAAACAACCTGCCAAAACTCCTTGTCTACACTTATCACTCCTTCAGCTAAATTCATTGAAGACACAATCACCTCACTCAATACCACCACCGCTCAAACCGATCCTTGCCCAGCCTTCTGGATAAAGGACCTGCGAAGTACATTTAGCCCGTTCATTGCAAGAATCATGAACCTTTCATTTACAACCGGCTCCTTCCCATCTGCTCTAAAGCTCACATCCATTAGACCACTGCTAAAAAAAACCAAACTAGACCCAAAAAAGGCTGACTCTTACAGACCTATTGCCAGCATTCCCCTCCTAGCAAAAATCTTTGAGAAAGAGGTGCAACGTCAAATTCAAGACCACATAGATTCCGCAGCCCCTCTGGACTATTTTCAACATGGCTTCAGAGAATATCATGGCGTTGAAACACTTATCACCACCCTCTTCAATAACATACTCACCAGTATAGACAACATCCGTCAAGGCGTTGTGCTAATCTTCTTAGATATAGCAGCTGCGTTTGATTCGGTAAATCATGAGATACTCATTACACGGCTGAAGGAAAAAGGCATCAGTAGTTCAGCACTTGAATGGTGTAAATCTTACCTGAACACCAGAATGCAATATGTAAAAACTGCAACAGGAGAATCAAATCTCTTCCATCAGAAACAAGGCGTCCCACAAGGTTCATCTCTTTCATCTCTCATGTTTAACATATACATGCAGCCTATCTGCAATATCATCAGATCATTCAATGTTAAATGTATGATATACGCAGATGATATCCTACTTTATTTACCTTTTTCCACAATACAAATGGATTTACTGCCCATAATAAAGTGCTTTGATGCAGTCTCAGAGTGGCTTCTCTCACAAAACCTCCGCATCCAGCACAAGAAAACTGAGGTTCTCTTTGTTACAAGAGACCCCAACTTCATTCCACCATCACATATAAGTGTTAAGGGAGCTGATCTATCCACCAAAGAAACAATAAGATATCTCGGAGTCACGCTGGACCACCGTCTAGATATGAAATCACACATAAACAATATTGTAAGAGCTGTATACTTCAAGATACGCACACTTAGGCATTTACGCTCATTACTGGACCCAGAGGATTTCAGAACCATATTCCAAGCACTCATCTTGCCGCATTTTGATTTCGCCAATTCAATTCTACAAGGTCTCCCACAATCCACCCTAAGTTCTCTACAACTTGCTATGAATTCTGCTGCAAGGGTTCTACAAGGAGCGTCCAGGAATGATCATGTGACACCAATCCTCAAGCAGCTTCACTGGCTCCCAATACAAGCCAGGCTCATATTCAAAACACTGATTCTCACGTACAAGGCCATCCATGGCTTGTCAGCCAATTCACTAACTGACCTCATACAAACTGTACCACCAATAAGATCCAGAAGACAATCATCACTAAACACTCTAACAATGCCAAAGGCCATAACAACTTGCAGCCGATCAACAGCGAATAGAGCCTTCATGTTTTGCGCCCCAATACTCTGGAACTCCCTACCACCTGACATACGTGCTTTAACTGATCTAACCCAGTTCAGAAGAGCCCTAAAATTTAACCTATTTATCAAATTTTACCCTACATAAAGTTCAAAAGAATAGCCTTACCACAAACTTAAACACAATCTCCTCCTGACCCTTGCACTACTGCTATTTTATGTAAATAGTTTTTTCATGCTATAGAACTAATTGAATATTTATTCTATGTATATAGTTCTCCCATGTTATCCAAGTTTATACACCTGTTATATGTAATACCGAACAGCCTGTTGTTCTGGTCTTTGTGTTCATCTGTAAACAGCGCTGATTATAAATAGTGCGGTATATAAAAAACTAAAATAAATAAATAAAACCAGGTCTTATTTCTTTTGCTTTGATTACCTGATAAGTTAAAATGTTGTTTTCCTGATTTTGTTTTTCAAGTTTAACACTGAAAGCAAGTAACCTGATTTATGTGCTACCAAGCATATCTGTGTTGGGAGAAATAACCCCATAAATAAATATCTTATTGGCTTTACCCAAAAGCACAACTAATTATTGTGAGCAGCTGTGTCTGGTGTGAATGAACTGCATTGCCCACAATCCCTTGCAAATCATATAGATATATGCACTTGCCAAGACTGAAGATTCTCACCCAGGCAGCCGTCTGACAGTACCTAGCAGTTTCCCCAAAAGACACAGCTTCCGCAATGCTTGTACTGGGTCAAGCATTGATATCCTGGGTCCCTTCTTAATAATGGTTTAGGGACCTTTCTTCCAGGAACTTGTCCAACCCTTTTTTAAACCCAGCTACACTAACAGCCTTTACTACATCCTCCGCTAACAAATTCCAGAGTTTGATTACACGTTGAGTGAAAAAATATTTTCTTTTATTAGTCTTAAATAGTTTACCCTGTAGCTTCATTGCATGTCCCCTGGTCTTTTTATATTCTGATAACGTAAACAATCGATCTACGTTTACCCGTTCCACTCCGTTCATTAATTTATAGACTTCTATCATATCTCCCCTCAGCCGTCTCTTTTCCAGGTTAAAGAGCCCTAACCTTTTTAGCCTTTCTTCATAGGAGTATCCTTCCATCCCCTTTACCATTTTGGTGGCTCTTCTCTGAACCTTTTCTAAAATCGCTATATCCTTTTTAAGATACGGCGACCAGAATTGCACACAATATTCAAGGTGCGGTCTCACTATGGAACGGTATAGAGGCATTATAATATCTTTTGTTTTATTTTCCATTCCTTTCCTTATGATACCTAACATTCTATTTGCTCTCTTGGCTGCCGCTGCACACTGGGCCGAGGGTTTTAACATGTTATCCACAATGACCCCTAAATCTTTTTCCTGGGTGGTGATTCCTAATGTGGAACCTTGCATTGTGTAACCATAGTTTGGGTTGTTCTTCCCTAGGTGCATAACTTTGCACTTGTCCACATTAAATTTCATCTGCCATTTTGATGCCCAGTCTTCCAGTTTATCAAGATCCTCTTGCAATTTTCCACAATCCTCTTGGGTTTTAACAACTTTAAATAGTTTTGTGTCATCTGCAAATTTGATAACCTCACTCGTTATTCCTCTTTCCAGGTCATTTATGAATATGTCAAAAAGCAGCGGACCCAGCACAGATCCCTGGGGTACACCACTATACACCTTTCTCCATTGGGAAAATTGGCCATTTAGCCCAACCCTCTGCTTTCTATCTTTTAACCAGTTCCTGATCCACAGTAGTACACTGCCTCCTATCCCATGACTCTTTAGTTTTGCCAAAAGTCTCTGATGAGGGACCTTGTCAAAGGCTTTCTGAAAGTCTAGATACACTATATCAACTGACTCACCTTTGTCCACCTGTTTATTCACACCTTCAAAAAAACATAACAGATTAGTAAGACAAGATCTTCCTTGTTTATGTTTATGTTGGCTGTCTCCCATTAGGCCATGACTATCTGCATGCTGAGTAATTTTATTCTTTATGATGGTTTCTACCATTTTTCCCGGTACTGACGTGAGGCTCACCGGTCTGTAGTTTCCCGGATCACCCCTGGAACCCTTTTTAAAAATTGGTGTTACATTGGCGATCCTCCAATCTTCAGGTATTAGAGATGATTTTAATGATAGTTCACAGATTACTAATAGCAGGTCTGCAATCTCATATTTCAGTTCTTTCAACACCCTTGGATGTATACCATCCAGCCCAGGTGATTTGCTACTCTTCAGTTTATCTAATAGTTGTAATACATCTTCCCGATGTATCGATATTTCCTTCAATTTGTCCGCACCTTTAAATACCACTTCAGTCATTTGAAAAAGTTTTTATTATGCATTTTTGCTTTCACGCAAGCTTCTTTTCTAATTAACATAAGAACATAAGATAGACCATACTGTGTCAGACCAAGATCCATCAAGCCCAGTATCCTGTTTCCAACAGTGGCCGATTTATGGCATACATACCTAGCTGTTTCCCCAAAAGACACAGGCTCCACAATGCTTGTACAGGGTCAAGCAGTGGATTTCCTGGGTCCCCTTTAATAATGGTTTATGGACCTTTCCTCCAGAACAAGAAAGGGCAACCAACCTTTTTGTTAAAATGGTAAATAAAGGCAAAAGGAAAAGGAGACCGCTATGGTTTTCGAAAGAAGTAGCTGAAAAAGTGAAGAAAAAGAGGGAGGCCTTCATGAAATACAAGAGATCACAGAGAGAGGAAGACAGGCATCTGTATCTGGAAAAACTTAGAGAAGCTAGCAAAGTAGTCAAGAAGGCAAAGATTCAAAAGGAGGAGGAAATAGCCAATGCAATAAAATGGGGGGATAAGACATTTTTCAGATATATTAGTGAGAAGAGGAAGGGAAAAAGTGGTATTGTCAGACTCAAGGGTGCAGGGGGGGAATATGTAGAAGCTGATAAGGATAAAGCGGAATTGCTTAATAAATATTTTTGTTCTGTGTTCACAGATGATGAACCAGGAGCAGGACCTCAGAAAACACCCACAAATAGGAACAGAAGCGAGGGACATCTTGAACAATTTTCAGAAGACTGTGTTCGTGAGAAACTAGCTCAACTTAAAGTAGACAAAGCGATGGGACCGGATGGGATACACCCTAGAATACTGAGGGAACTTGGGGACGTTCTAGCAACTCCACTGACTGACCTTTTCAATGCCTCGTTGGAGTCGGGAGTGGTGCCAAAGGACTGGAGAGAGGCTCATGTGGTGCCTTTACACAAAAGCGGAAGTAAGGATGTGGTTGAAAACTACAGGCCGGTTAGTTTAACTTCAGTGGTGAGTAAATTATTGGAAACGCTGCTGAAAGAGAAAATAGTGAGGTTTCTGGAGTCCAGCGGATTACAGGATCCGAGGCAGCATGGATTCACCAGAGGCAGGTCTTGTCAGACAAATCTGATTGATTTCTTTGACTGGGTGACCAGGGAGTTGGACCGAGGGAGAGCTCTAGATGTGGTGTATTTAAACTTCAGTAAAGCCTTTGACACTGTTCCTCACAGGCGATTTATAAACAAACTGAGCACCCTAGGGATGGACCCTAAAGTTACTGCTTGGGTTAGAAATTGGTTGGGTGGGAGGCGACAAAGAGTACAAGTAAATGGAGCTCACTCTGAGGAGAAGGATGTTACCAGTGAGTGCCCCAGGGATCTGTCCTTGGTCCGATTCTTTTTAACATCTTTGTTAGTGATATAGCGGAAGGGCTGTCGGGTAAGGTTTGCCTCTTTTATTTATTTATTTTTATTTATTTATTTAACTGTATTTATATCCCGCCTTTCTCCGGGTCAAAGCGGATGATACCAAAATCTGCAATAGAGTAGACACCCAGGAAGGTGTAGATAACATGAGGAGGGATCTAGCTAAGCTTGAAGAATGGTCTAGAATTTGGCAGCTGGGATTTAATGTTAAAAAATGTAAGGTCATGCATTTGGGCTGCAGCAATCCAAGGGAGCAATACAGTATTTATTTTATTTATTTATTTATTTATTTATTTAACAACTTTTATATACCGCACTATTTGTTATCAGTGCGGTTTACATATAACAAAGGTTGCACAGTCAGAAGACTGTTCTGTGCTTACATTGTAACAGGAGATTAAACTTGGAGCAACAGGGAAACTATATACATATGTACATCAAACATAATTAGATTAGGTTGGTATTTTCAAGAAGAGCTTGTGACAGAGTTATCTATGTAGAGAATGAAAGGTTTTTGGGCGTTGGTGTGTGGATGATCAGAGGCGGGGTGGATGCTTGTGCAAAGTGAAGTAGAAAAATGTGGTGTTTGATTGCCTTACAGAACTGAATAAGGTCTTATTTCTGGTGGAAGGTCGTTCCAGCATTTCGGGGCGTAGAAGGCGAAGGTTCTTTTCTTGGTCGTCTGGGTGCACTTGATGGACTCTTTAGGGATGATCAAGGTGTTGTCAGTTATTGACCTTCTCATTCTGTTTTTCGGGGTGAGGGTGATAAGGTCACTGAGTATCGTGGGGGCTAGGTTATTGATGATCTTGAAAATGATGAGAAGGATTTTGTATGTTAACCTGTAATGAATTGGTAGCCAGTGGAGTTCCTTAAGTATCGGGGTGATATGGTCTGATCTTGCTATACCATAGAGCACACGCGCAGCCGCGTTCATAGCGAGTTGCAGCGGATTAAGTGTGTTCTTGGGGAGTCCATATAGGACAACATTTGCATAATCAAAGTGTGGTAGAATAAGGGCCTGGAAAATGGTCCGGAAGTCATTATGGGGTAATATGGGCCTGAGGTGCCTTAGCGTTCTAATTTTATTGTAGATGGATCTGGTGGTGTTTTGTATGTGCTCCTTAAAGTCAAAATGCTGGTCCAGTGTAATCCCTAGGTAGCGAATGGAGGGTTTACTAGGGAGTTCCATGTCTCTTACTCTTAGGGATGATGCAGGGGAGAAATCTTTGTTCCTTGATGTGAACAGAACTTCAGTCTTCTTGAAGTTTATGCGGAGATTTTCAGATAGTAACCAGTCAGTGATGGCGTTGAAACAGTTGATAAGGTTGGTGAAGTCTGGTTGTTTGATTTTGAATGGTGTAAACAGCAAGACGTCATCCGCATAGATTAGAGTGGAGATATTGAAGGAGCGTATGATGTCACATATCGGCTGCATGTAGACATTGAACAGCAGCGCAGATAAAGAGGAGCCCTGCGGAACACCTTGATGTTGGTGGAAAGGTGCGGATGTGGTGGATCCAACCCTGACAGGCTGCCAATGATCCAATAGATAAGACCTACACCATTCCCAGGCAAGGCCACAGATGCCTTTCTCCTGGAGACGAGTGAGAAGTTGATTGTGATTAACAGAGTCAAAGGCAGCAGAGATATCTAGAAAAATGAGAGCGAAGCCGTTTTCGACCTTGTCCAATCCTCTATTCAAAGTGTTGGTTAGGGTGGTGAGGAGAGTTTCTACATTGTGAGATTCTCTGAATCCGTGTTGACAGGGGTCAAGAGGTGGCACTACATCAATGTGATGTTGAATCTGTCTCTGGACAACCTTCTCTATTATCTTGGCTAATAGAGGTATACTCGAGATTGGGCGTTAGGAGTCGGACTTTAGTGGGTCAAGTCTGTTATTCTTCAGAAGTGGTCTTATTGATGTTTGTTTGAGGAATGAGGGGAATGAGCCTGTTGCAAAGGATAGTCCAATGATGTTGACTAGAATTGGACTAAGTTCAACTCGCAGAGATCTGACCCAGTATGCTGGGCAGGGGTCACTTGGAGCTGTAGAAGTGTTGATGATAGCGATGAGATCTTGGATGTTTTTCTCTGTTGGAGTGGTGAACATTGTGATAGGTGGAGGTGAGGTGTGAGCATGGCAGGGAGAGGTAGCTGAAACTGTGTCAGTTATGGAAGTTTTGGATTGGAGGTAGTCAGCATACAACTGGGGGGAAATAGGATTGAGTTGGGTCGGTGAAGGTTCCTTAATTAGGGATTTTGCTAGGCTGAAGAGGTCTCTAAATTTGTTTAGAGAGCGGAGAAGGAGCTTGGCATGGTATTCACTCATCCTGATGTATATAGCATCGCGGTGGAATTTAAGATGGTTTAGGTAAGTTACTTTGTCAGTTTCGGAGTGGGATCGTCTCCATTTCCTTTCAAGTTTCCTAAGGGAGAGGAGAGATGTCCGAAGATCTGCTGTGAACCATGGAGCTGAATGTCTTTTGCTTTTACAGCTTTTGGGGGCTGATGATTTGTCTATGGCTGGTAGTTGAGCGAATGTTTTCAGTGTGACGTTCCAGTTGGTGATTGCTTCATCAAGGTCAGGAGACATTAGTTTGAGCGTAGGTAAGGCGTGATTAATGAACTCTTCTCTATCAAGTGGTCTGAAGTGAGAAGTAATTCTGGATTCTGCACTGGAGTCATTGGGTGGGGATTGAGTAAGATGAGCGGGTATCTGGAATGTGATTAACTTATGGTCCGACCAAGGGATAGGGGTGATATCCATGTTGAGGTTGGCCTTCTGGCTGGCAGCAGAGTGGGGAGCGAAAATTAGGTCCATCGGGTTTCCTTTAAGATGGGTGGAGGTGTTCACTAGTTGTTCAAACCCAAGTGTTTGCATAGCTTCTAGGAAGATGTCTGCTTGGGTGGACTGCAGGGAGGGTAAGTTGAAGTCTCGGAGCAGCCAGTTGGGGTTGTAAGGGTTAGCTGGGTTGCAGGCTAAGTCAATGAAGGTAGAGATGACCTTGGGTGGAGAGGAGGGGGATCTATAAATGAGGTTTATGGTGATATCTTTGTTGGCAATGGTGATTATGTCCGCGTGTATGGAGCTCTTGGATGTGAGTAGTTGAAATCTTAGGTCTGTTTTTGCAAGGATAAAAACTCCACCACCTTTCCGGTTGGCCCTGTGGCAGGTGTGAATGGAGAAGTTGGGAGGGATTAGTTGGTTTATGAGGGCTGTATCAGTATCCTTGAGCCATGATTCTGTCACCATGAGGAGATCCAGGCCATGGGCAGCTATCAGGTCGGGGATGACCGGCCATTTCTTGCGTACGGAGCGTGAGTTTACAAGGGCACATTTCAGGAAAAGTTGTGCTTTTGGTGGAGCTTTTTTGGGGTTATCCGGATGATTGAGAGCCACGTACAGTAGGTGTGAGTGTCGAGAGTGGTGTGGGAGACCGGTAGCAGAGTGGAAGGGGTTAGAATGATTCTTCTTGCCCAGGTGGGGTAGGGTAGTGATGTGGTACTGCCCAGTTGAGAGGGCTACGGAGCATTGTAAGGTGTTTGCTAGGAGGACTATGGAGGCGAGGGTGAGTAGAGGGAGGGCCATGGTGGCTTGGTGGCTGTTGCGTGGCCTTGAGGTGATAGAGTAGTAATGCTACTTATTCGTGCCAAAGTTAGAGAGTGTGCATGAGGACGTGTCGCCAATTGGAACAAATTACAGTGGAGACAGCGTGTGAGGAAGAAACAGTAAGGGCCTTACAAAGTGCTTGGAGGAATAACACTGTAGCATATAGAAATGATTACTTAGTATCACAATGTGGTAAATTACCATGTAGCAATGTTACTTAGAGATGAACTCCAGGACAACAAAGGCAGCAGAAACAACAGACTTAACACTTATGAGGCTTAATACAATGAGGAATAACACAGTAGTATATAGAACAGATCACTTAATAACCTAATGTAGCAAATATCATGTGGCAATATTATTTAGAGATGTGCTCCGGAAAAAACAAAAGCAGCGGAAAACAAAGTTACTGAAAGTACCTCAAGCAGAGGGTTGTGAGATGCTGGGATTGTGCGGCTACAGGGCTCAGCGGGCTGGTTCGAGAGATTGCCCTAGGTAGTGGCCTTTCATGCCCCGCCTAAGGGCCACGCCAAAGGGCTCTCTGGCGAGGCCCTCAGGCGCGTGTATATGAGTATAGGAGGTGAAGTACTTTTGTCCACTAACGAAGAGCAGGACCTAGGCGTGGTTGTGTCTGATGATCTAAAAGTAGCTAAACAGGTAGAAAAGGCGACGGCAAAAGCTAGAAGGATGCTTGGGTGCATACGGAGAGGAATGGCTAGCAGAAAAAAGGAGGTGATAATGCCTCTGTATAAGTCTTTGGTGCGACCTCATTTGGAGTATAGTGTGCAATTCTGGAGACCGCACCTTCAAAAGGATGTGAACAGGATGGAGTCGGTGCAGAGGGTGGCTACTAAAATGATTAGTGGGCTTCATTATAAAGCATATGAGGACAGACTTAAGGATCTTAATATGTACACCTTAGAGGAAAGGTGGGATAGAGGTGATATGATTGAGATGTTTAAATACCTCCGTGGCATAAATGTTCAGGGAGAGAGCCTCTTTCAATTGAAAGCAAGTTCTGCTACGAGGGGACATGGGATGAGGGTGAAGGAAGATAGATTCAGGAGTGATATGCGGAAATATTTCTTTACAGAAAGAGTAGTGGATCCATGGAATAGTCTCCCAGTGGAGGTGAGGCAGCCATGAGGTTTAGCTGTGGGTAACCCTTCCCCCAAGCCATGAGGTTTTACATAGTGATCAGCTTGCTAAGAGAAGACATAAAGGTTTCAGTAGGCACCCTTACCCCCCCCCCCCCCTTCCAGGCCTGAGCACAATACCCCCTTGCCCAGAAATCAGCAGACCAGAGCATACCAGTTTGGACAGGTCACCCAGGCACCTTCCCCCAGGGGCTGCTGATTGGTGAACAGGAAATACCTGAGACGAATGAGATTTTAGAATGAGTTTGAAAATGTACTGTATATAAGACAATGTAGGACGTCCTTCGGGGCTCAGATTTTTTGTGGAGGGTGCTGGCTCTCTGTCTGGGCCTGTGTGCACATTAAAAGATCTTGTTTGCATTCCAGCCTGTCTGTGTGTTTCCTTCTGTGGGTGAGAGAGAGAATGAGAGCATTTTCAGCTGCTTGGCTGCAACATTTGGCACCCCAGGTGGGACCCTATTAAATTAAACAAAAAGCCTCTCTCATCACACCCACGGTGGGAAGACTTCTGCTCTTGCAGCATCAGGCCTCCACCGGTCAGGGACCGGCCCCTCCAGGTGATTAACGGTCCTTGGCGCCACCGGGCCCCTTTTGTGCTCTGGAAGGATACCATGACTTGTGTGATCGGTCGGTCCCTGCGGCTGACCCCCCCCCAATTGAAAACCAGCTGGATAGACTGGCATCCAAACTCTCTCTGATCAGAGGTCTGGTGAGTACTACTGCCTTACTGTTTTACTGTTTTGGGTAGTTCTGTATTTCTGTATCTGGAAATTCTGGTAAAATCTGGTAAATCTGGTAAATTCTGTGAACCTGTAGCGGCCTGATCACCCGCACAAGCAGTCCGAGTAAGGGCCCCAGAGGCCCTGAAACCACTGCTTGTCCAGTCTGTGGGGAAAAGGGGGGGCGCTTGCAAGCGCCAAAAATGGTCGCAGTAACCTCGGGTACCTTAAAGCATTTTAAAGTGCTGACAAAACTTCTTAAAATGACCAAAAACGTTAGCACTTGACCCCCTTAAGTGTGCCTTTCAAGCTGTTTATTAATTGCACTGATCACAATTCTCCGATGATCGGGGCAATTTATTTAGAGCCTACACACGTTTCTCTAATGAAGCATACCTGGGGGCTTCTTTTGTGTTGCCATGTGCTCCTAGTGTTGGGGGTTTCTTTTGTGTTGCCATGTGCTCCTAGTGTTGGGTTTTTTTTTTTTGTGTTGCCATGTACTCCTAGTGTTGGGGGCTTCTTTTGTGTTGCCATGTGCTCCTAGTGTTGGGGGTTTCTTTTGTGTTGCCATGTGCTCCTAGTGTTGGGGGATTCTTTTGTGTTTCCATGTGCTCCTAGTGTTGGGGTTTTCTTTTGTGTTGCCATGTGCTCCTAGTGTTGGGGGTTTCTTTTGTGTTGCCATGTGCTCCTAGTGTTGGGGGTTTCTTTTGTGCTGCCATGTGCTCCTAGTGTTAGATCTCCTTAAGGTTAGAACGCATAGGATCCACGTTTAAGATTTCCCTACACTGAGGTACTAAACAGAAGAAACAGCACGTAAAGTGATCCTGGAGCTCCATCTAGTGGACATTAGAAAAATAGCTAGCTATATTTCTCATATTACTATTATCCTCATGGTAAAAGTTAAATCCTATGCTACAGCTAGAGAGAGTGTGTGTGATGTGTATTTGTAACAGCTGCTACTGAGGAAAGAGAGTGTATGAGTATTCGCTGCTGAGACGTCTCTGTTTTCTGTTTTCCCTCTTTCTTTTTCCCTTTGTGGTCCTGTTTGTTTTGTGCAACCAAACTCTGCCTGTTACCTGGATTATATTGTATATTGTATCCCTAGAAGTGAGATTACAAAATTTACACTGTATATTGCATTCCCTGAAATGAGATTAGAAGATTTACACTGAATATTGCATTCCTTGAATTGAGATTAGAAGATTATATTCTATATTGCATTCCCTGAAATGAGATTAGAAGATTTACACTGAATATTGCATTCCTTGAATTGAGATTAGAAGATTTATATTGTATATTGCATTCCTTGGAGTGAGATTAGAAGATTCACATTGTATATTGCATTTAGTCATTGAACTGGGATTAGAGCATGGGGTCGGGAAAATCAAAGGTGCAAACACCCCTGCAGTGCATGCTTCGTAATTTTAAATCTGGGTTTGGGGAGGATTACGGGGTACCCCTCTCTGCCTCTCGATTGTCTGTTCTATGTGAGCAGGAGTGGCCAGCCTTAGTTAAGCTGTGGCCTCCCGAGGGGTCCACTGATCTGCCCACTGTGTTTTTAGTCCATCAAATTGTAGTGAAAGAGCACCCGGACCAGTTTCCCTATATTGATTCATGGCTGGCCATATGCCAGCACAGGCCAAAATGGCTCCAGCGCTGCCACGAGGGTCAGTGTAGAATAATGGTGGCGGCCATGGGTCGCCGAAAGGGGCAAATGCCTGCCCCCATCTACCGGGGTGGGACTCTCCAGATATTCCTCCACGCCCTCTCTCTCTGCTTCACCCCCTTGCCCCATCTGCACCACTGCAGGATCCGCCCATAGTTGAAGGGTCAGGAGAACCTCCTCTTGGGGTGGGTGGTGCCAGAGTTAGGGAAGATTCAGCAGATTCCAGTCCCTCTTCACATAGGGATACACCCCTCCAGACCCCTCCAACATCCTCCACCCCTCCCACTCCTGGTACCACCTCCAGTGCCACCATCTCGTCCCCTGAGAGCACTTTGGCTGAGCTTGGACCGTCCACCCCACTGGCCCACTGCCTGCGGTCGCATGATCTCCAAATGCCACTACGACAAGTACAGGGACTCCCGTACCTTGATGCTGCTGGGCATATGGCAGTGGGACCATCCAGTCTGATTTATGTCCCCTTCTCCACCATGGACCTGTTGAATTGGAAAACCCACTATGCCTCCTATACTGAAGAGCCTCAGGAACTGACAGATCTTATGACTAGTATTATGCAAACACACCAGCCTACCTGGTCGGACACTAGGCAACTGCTTCCTACTTTATTCAGCCCAGAAGAATGAGCACGCATTGTGCGGGCCACCCTCGCGTGGTTGGAGGTGCATCCTGCAGATGCTAGAGTTATAGATCCTCGGCAGCAGGCAGCAGTGGATTTCCCGAATGAAGCACATTGGAAGCATGAGTGTCCAAATCATAACACAAGAAGAGGGAGATACCTATCCCCAAGGGACGCGAGAGCACCTGTACGTACTACATGGGAGCAGGACCAGTATGATGCTTTCCCACCTCCACAGGGACCAGCCATTGAAAGCCTTGCAACTATAGAACATTATGACTCAGATGACTACTAGGCCAGACCGGGCTCCAAGTTTCTGTTGGGTCCCCAGGAGCCTATGGTCAACATGAATTTGGGGGACCAGAAAATGCAATTCATGATCGATACCGGAGCAACACACTCAGTGGTCACCCAGCAAGTGGCCCCGATCTCCTCCCAATCAGTAACTATTGTGGGAGCCACGGGGGAGAGGGCCCAGAGACTTTTTTTCTGCAAAAACCGCAGGTGCCAGTCGGGGGGACGGACCATCACTCACCAGTTCCTGTATATGCCTGAATGTCCTATACCCCTGCTGGGTCGGGATGTTCTGGCAAAACTCCAGGCCCAAATCTCATTCGGGCCTGAGGGCCAGGCTGAGCTAAAAATACCCAGCCTGGGCCCAGCGGTTTTGATACTGTCCGTCCCCCGAGAAAAAGAATGGCCGTTATATGAGGACAGACCCAAATCTGATGTGGCTGCCCTGGATATGTGGGATTCAGTGCCCCCTGGAGTATGGGCTGAAGGAAACCCCCCCGGAATGGCCATCAACATCCCTCCCGTATGCATTGAAATGAAGCCGGGAGCCTTCCCTTTGCATGTGCGACAATACCCGCTGCCGCGGGCAGCTGTGGAAGGAATTCATCATCATCTGGTGCAGCTACTACAGCATGGTATCCTGTGGCCCTCTCAATCGGCATGGAACACTCCTTTGCTCCCGGTCCGAAAACCGGGAACCACCGACTACCGACCTGTTCAGGATCTCTGTCGTGTTAATGAGGCCGCTGTGACTCTGCATCCAGTAGTACCAAAGCCTTATACATTGTTGGGCCTCATCCCGGCGACTGCTTCACACTTCTCAGTACTGGACCTAAAAGATGGGGTTTTTTTGTATACGCCTGACTACTGCAAGCCAGCACCTGTTTGCCTTCGAGAAAGAGGATCCTGCTACTGGCAGAAAGTCCCAAGTTACCTGGACTCGCTTACCACAGGGATTCAAGAACTCCCCTACCATTTTCAGCTCAGCATTGGCCCAAGACCTTGCTAGTTTCCCCCCGGGAGAGCCCGGCAGACGAGTACTTCTGCAGTACGTCGATGACCTGCTAAATCGCTGCTGACTCTGAGGCTGAATGTATACTGGCAACCACAGAGCTTCTCCAACTCTTCTACGATGCGGGTTACCGAGCTTCAAGGAAAAAGGCTCAGTTATGCCAGTTGGAAGTGAAGTATCTGGGATTCCATCTGTCAAAAGGAAGCCAACGGTTGGGGAGCGAGAGGAAGGAAGCAGTGTGCCGGATCCCTGTGCCAACAACCCGCAAGCAAGTACGCGCTTTTTCTCGGGGCCGCTGGGTACTGTCGTATCTGGATTCCCAGCTTCGCAAAGATTGCGAAGCCCCTCTATGAATCCACAAAGGGCCCAGAGAAGAGCCCCCTTGAATGGGGTCGAGACCAACAGGAGGCCTTCGAACATTTGAAAAGGGCATTACTGTCATCACCAGTCCTAGGCCTTCTGGATGTTACCAAGCCTTTCACCCTCTATGTACACGAAGCAGCAGGAACAGCTTTGGGGGTCTTGACCCAACAACTGGGGTCTTGGCCGCGGCCAGTCGCCTACCTGTCTAAAATACTGGATCCAGTGGCCAAGGGATGGCCACCTTGCCTGAGAGCAATAGCAACAACAGCCTTGTTGGTGGAAGAGTCTGATAAACAAGCCATGGGCCAAGACTTTTTAGTCACCGTCCCACATTCAGTACAAACATTACTGGAGCATAAAAGAAGTCACTGGTTCACCAGCTCCCGGATGTTGAAATACCAGAGCATGTTATGGGGAAATCCCAGAGTGCAGATAACTACCAGCCAAGCCTTAAACCCTGCTACATTCCTGCCTGTTGGCCCGGGACCACCTGATCACGACTGCCTGGAAGTAATGGATACAATCTTCTCCAGTCGCCCTGATCTGACAGATGTGCTGTTAAGCAAGCCGGATGAGACCTACTTCGTAGATGGAAGCAGTCTGGTGTTGGAGGGCCGCAGGTGTGCGGGGTACGCGGTGGTGACGATGGAAGTAATAGCCGAAGCTCAGCCTTTGCCCCCTGGAACTTCCGCACAGAAGGCGGAACTCATGGCCCTGACCCAATACACCCCTCTGCAGCTAGCGGTTGAGGTCTCACTTAAAAAGGGGGGAGTGAGGCAGCCATGAGGTTTAGCTGTGGGTAACCCTTCCCCCAAGCCATGAGGTTTTACATAGTGATCAGCTTGCTAAGAGAAGACATAAAGGTTTCAGTAGGCACCCTCCCCCCCCCCTCCAGGCCTGAGCACAATACCCCCTTGCCCAGAAATCAGCAGACCAGAGCATACCGGTTTGGACAGGTCACCCAGGCACCTTCTCCCAGGGGCTGCTGATTGGTGGACAGGAAATACCTGAGACAAATGAGATTGTAGAATGAGTTTGAAAATGTACTGTATATAAGACAATGTAGGACGTCCTTCGGGGCTCAGATTTTTTGTGGAGGGTGCCGGCTCTCTGTCTGGGCCTGTGCGCACATTAAAAGATCCTGTTTGCATTCCAGCCTGTCTGTGTGTTTCCTTCTGTGGGTGAGAGAGAGAATGAGAGCATTTTCAGCTGCTTGGCTGCAACAGAGGTGGTAGAGATGAGGACAGTAACTGAATTCAAAAAAGCATGGGACCAACACAGAGGATCTCTAAAGGTAAAAAGTGGACTGTTGTAGTTGTTGATATGGAAGGACAGACTAGATAGGCCATGTGGTCTTTTTCTGTCATCATGTTTCTATGTTTCTATGTAACAATTGTCTCTTTGCCTGCCTTATCAATGCCTTGCATCTAACTAGCCAGTGCTTATTTTGTTTCCTGTTTTTGTCATTTGGCTCCTTTTTCCATTTCCTGAAAGATGCTTTTTTGGCTACAACAGCCTCTCTGACCTCATCTTTAAAGCATGCTGGCAATCATTTGACCTTCCTTCCGCCTTTCTTAAAGCATGGAATACATCTAGTCTGAGCTTCCAAGATAGTATTTTAAATAACGCCCAAGCTTGACGTAAACCTTTAACTACTACTACTACTTATCATTTGAATAGCGCTACAAGGCATACATAGTGCTGTACAGAGATATGTAAGAGACAGTTCCTGCTCATAAGAGCTTACAATCTAGTCAAGGCAGATCTGGACATCTAATCCGGATCACACTAGCAGCCACAAAGATCCCCGCACATATAGCCAACTTGTGCAGGGAGCTCTGTTTGTGAGCGGGAGGGGGTGGGCGGTAGGAAGGGAAGTGACCCTCGGATGTACAGGGCCATTCTAAGGTTGCCCCTGTATGTTCGGCTTCAGCAGGTTAGATAGGGGTCTTATTCCACCTCGGAGGTGAAATAAGTCCCCCTGAACTTTGGGAGATGGTGGAAGTGGGCCAGACCGAAAAGGTGAAGGGGTACAGGAGGTTCCCCGCAGCCCGACTCTGGCCATGGGAGGACCATCAGAGGTCGGGCTATGGGGAAAGAGTGTTGTGGGGAGCGGCCGTGATCACGGCTGTTTCATGGGGCCTTAGCAGCATGGCATCAACACACCATGCCACTGCAACTCCATGGAGGAGCCTGGCTGAGTTAGCCAGGGAAATGGCTGGACGTCCGGGGTGCCTGAACTGGGGCCCCTCCCAGACATCCAGCGACTCTGCTGCGATTCTTCTCCCACAGGGACGTCTAGCCTCCATGGGAGCAGAATCAGGTGCATCCCTGGGCCATCCGGCTGTCTAGGCATCCGGACAGCCCGGGGACGCTCATGCCTGAATGTGCCTCCAGGAGAATGATACGAAAACACATATGAGGTAAACAGCAGACTAAGGGATCAGATCCAAAAGCAGTCTCAAAGAAATGAGGGCCTGATATTCCTCTAGGTCGGCTATACACTGTTACTGCGCACAGCCAACCCTTAACCCTGGATATTCAATGCCGGAGTCATATGCAGCCCGGGCAATGAATATCCGGGTTTGCCGCACAACCTCCCAGCCGCAGTAGGTAACCAGGCAGCGGCAATGCTGCCCGGATAGCTCCTGTAACTAAAAGGTAGGCGAACTTTTGCTTCAACTATCTTTTAGCTGCAGATCACTAACCAGGCAGCAAGCAGTATCGCCGCTGCCTGGGTATTGACTGTCACCGCCTCCGCTCCTCCCCGGAGCGCTAACGACACGTCCCGATAATAAGCAGTTATCATTGGGGATGTAGAGGAGAAGATCGGGGATACTCATTGAATATCCCTGTTAACATAAGAACATAAGAAATGCCATACTGGGTCAGACCAAGGTCCATCAAGCCCAGTATGCTGTTTCCAACAGTGGCCAATCTAGGTCATATGTACCTAGCAGTTTCCCCAAAAGACACAAGTTCCACAATGCTTGTACTGGGTCAAGCATTGATATCTTCGGTCACTTCTTAATAATGGTTTATGGACCTTTCTTCCAGGAACTTGTCCAAACCTTTTTTAAACCCAGCTACACTAACAGCCTTTACTACATCCTCCGGTAACAAATTCCAGAGTTTGATTACACGTTGAGTGAAAAAATATTTTCTTTTATTAGTCTTAAATAGTTTACCCTGTAGCTTCATTGCATGTCCCCTAGTCTTTCTATATTCTGATAACATAAACAATCGATCTACGTTTACCCGTTCCACTCCGTTCATTAATTTATAGACTTCTATCATATCTCCCCTCAGCCGTCTCTTTTCCAGGTTAAAGAGCCCTAA
The DNA here is from genome assembly GCA_033557465.1 of Ichthyophis bannanicus. Classification (NCBI taxonomy): domain Eukaryota; kingdom Metazoa; phylum Chordata; class Amphibia; order Gymnophiona; family Ichthyophiidae; genus Ichthyophis; species Ichthyophis bannanicus. The sequence goes on along the minus strand of CM066032.1, from coordinate 359,611,569 downwards.
CCTTTTTAGCCTTTCTTCATAGGAGTATCCTTCCATCCCCTTTACCATTTTGGTGGCTCTTCTCTGAACCTTTTCTAAAATCGCTATATCCTTTTTAAGATACGGCGACCAGAATTGCACACAATATTCAAGGTGTGGTCTCACCATGGAACGATATAGAGGCATTATAATATCTTTTGCTTTATTTTCCATTCCTTTCCTTATGATACCAAGCATTCTATTTGCTCTCTTGGCTGCCGCTGCACACTGGGCCGAGGGTTTTAACATGGTATCCACAATGACGCCTAAATCTTTTTCCTGGGTGGTGGTTCCTAATGTGGAACCTTGCATCATGTAACCATAGTTTGGGCTGTTCTTCCCTAGTTGCATAACTTTGCACTTGTCCACATTAAATTTCATCTGCCATTTTGATGCCCAGTCTTCCAATTTATCAAGATCCTCTTGCAATTTTCCTCTTGGGTTTTAACTACTTTAAATAGTTTTGTGTCATCTGCAAATTTGATAACCTTACTCGTTATTCCACTTTCCAGGTCATTTATAAATATTTCAAAAAGCAGCGGACCTAGTACAGATCCCTGGGGTACACCACTATTCACCTTTCTCCATTGGGAAAATTGGCCATTTAGCCCTACCCTTTGCTTTCTATCTTTTAACCAGTTCCTGATCCACAGTAGTACACTGCCTCCTATCCCATGACTCTTTAGTTTTGACAAAAGTCTCTGATGAGGGACTTTGTCAAAGGCTTTCTGAAAGTCCAGATACACTATATCAACCGACTCACCTTTTTCCACCTGTTTATTCACACCTTCAAAAAAACATAACAGATTAGTAGAGGCATTTACACAGTTTACAGAGCTCTTCATGTAGGTTCATGAACAAGCTGCTCCAAGAAGCAGTCATTTAGTTCATCTAGCAACTTTATCTCCCTAACATGCCCTGCTGTTAAGTTAAAGCCACAATTCTACCACCACACCCTCTATTCTTGGGGGGGGGGGGGGTGGTAACAAGGATTTAGAAAGAAATAAAAATAGAAACTCATGAAATGAAACAGGACCGGTGGCCTCAAAACAGAAAGAACTGAAATATAGTAACATAGTATACGATGGCACATAAAGACCATCTAGTCTGCCCAGCAAGTCGGCAAGAGTAGGTGCATCTGCCGCTCCGTGCAGGTCACCCCTTCTCATGCCTTTTTTTAGGGGAGTTCGCACTGCTCCATGTAGGTCACCCCTATTTGTTGAGATTATAAGAGATACGTTTATTTTGCTTTTATACGGTTGCTATAAAGGGATCCACGGTGTCTGTCCCATGCCATTTTGAATTCCGTCACTGTCTTTGCCCCACCTCTTCCAGCGGGAGGGCATTCCAAGCATCCAACACCTTTTCAGTGAAAAAGTATTTCCTGACATTGTCTTTCAATTTAGCCCCTTGCAGCTTCATGTTATGCCCTCTAGTTTTACAGCCTCCCTGTCTTTGGAAGAGGTTTGTTTGTTCGTTAATATTCTTTAAGTATTTTAAAGGTCTGAATCATATCTCCCCTATCCCTCCTCTCCTCCAGAGTATTGTGATAAGGAAGCTTATCATAGCTCAGGTAGGAGCTATAGAAAAGATGATGTGACTCTGAACAAGCAACCTGTCAGTTCTGGTAGAAGCAAGAAAACAGAGTTTTCACATAAAAGACTACCAGTCCCAGAATGCACCAGGTTTCCAGCAGCCATGAGAGGGGCTGAAGTGAGAGAATGTGTGTGCAATCAAGAGAGCTATGAGGTAATCCCTAAGCACTCATCTCAAAGGGCAGGGCCTGATTCAACACAGCTGCGCTGTGTTAGGGAGCAGCACACATTAGGACAGAATAAGAATAGAGCTTATTCTTCAGATAACAGTTACTACAAGCTCCAGCCCAGCTTCAGGGAGAACTTCAAGAACAGCTTCAGCAAAAGCCACAGAAAGAGCTACAGAGGGAGGAAGAGATACAGAGACAGCAACGGCTACAAGCACCAGTATCACCTGGAGAAACAGAAGCCAAGCCAAGCAGATAGAGAGAGAAGGAAACTCTCTGGAAGGAAGAGAAGAAAGGCCATTGGAAGGTCTGGGAGATTCCAAGGCAGTACTCATACTGGGAGGTATTCCAAAGGCCAGCAGAGTCCATTGGACTGGATTCAGCCAGAGGAATGGAGTGGCAGAGATAGGAATCACCAGTGGCTACCTGGAAGAGAGAAGACTGCATGTGGAAGGGACTTTCAGACCAAGGCCAGAAGGTATGTGAGAGAAGATCCAGTGTCCAGGGATCAAGATTGGAAGGCTGGACATCAGAATTGGATTACATATTGGCCAGGCTATACAGAGAGGAATAATGATAGCAGGAGAGGCTCAGGTATGAACACTGATCCAGACCCTATCTACAATAGAGAATGGCAGCAAGGGAATAAGCATTCTCATGATAGTGCCTTAATGAAAGACTCATCTGTGCCAATGTATGATATTGACCCTATGATTGTTGATGCAGGGGGAAATACAGCAGATGAAACTATTTACATGGACTGTTCTTTATCTAAATGCTATTGCTAGTTTTCTATGAGCAAACACATCAGCCATAACCAGCACACGTCCTAGAAGAAGACAAACATGCAACCGAGTCAGTACCCCAAATGAATACAAGCACACACGCAAGGACACAACAGACAGAGCACTCTCCATGGCTGCTCCAACAATATGGAACAATCTACCGGACGATTTAAGGGCAACTCCAGACCTCAAAGACTTCAGAAAACAGCTGAAAACCATGCTGTTCATAGAGCACTATGGACACATCACATAACCTAAGAGAATGTATAACAGCACACCATACCTCCTAACAGTATGTATATAAAATGTGTCTTAGCACCACTGTAGATAGCCCACTTTGTACATAGCTCAAACAAATCTAGCACACAACACAGCCCACACACAACTAAGTTTCACCCTCACTGCATGTATAACACACCCACTTTACCTGATTGCTTGCTGTGATACCACCTTGATTATTAAGATAAGGCGGTTTAGAAATACTGTTAAATAAATAAAATAAATAAATAAAAGAAACCTAACTTTGTTCTTTATTTCCACTGCAAACAGCTCTTAAAGCAGGATTTGGGCTCACACAGTAGCAGCCAGCCAGCTAAGGGCTTTCAGCTGGTCCATTGATAGTAATTAGGGCTGCACCTGATTGTGTGTGTGAGCAAGGGAGAATCACTGCTGAGATCGGCGTGGAAAATAAGCAGAAGTTAACCTAACCAGCAAAGTTTATTCTTTACTTTGTGCCTTTGTATTTGGTAATTACTTGCTAAGAAAACATTAGCTAATTGCCTGACAAGCTGAAGGTTGTTTTCTGGTTTACTTTGTGACTTTTTGTTATCCATTTTAAACACTGCAAGCAAGTAACCTCATTTATAGTGCTATCAAGCATACATGTGCTGGGTGAATTAAACCCCATCAATAAAAGAAGTATTTTATTGATCTTACCACTTGGTTTCACAACTCAAATTATTGTCATCAGCTGTGTTTGGGAGTGAATGAACTACAATACCCACAATACCTTGCAAGAATCATATGAATATATGCATCGTCAAGATTGTGTAAGTTCTCACCCTAGGCAGCCGTCTGACAGTATACATATTTAGGGGTCTGGGGTAGATGTGAATCAGTTGTTTACTGTTTCAAAAAAAGAAATATACAAGGACTAAAGGACACTGCCCCTCACTTGGTTTTGTAGCTTGTCATGCTGTGAGGGCTTGTGTGCATCAGTGATGCTAAGAGCTAAACTATAAGTAGTTTAACTACTGGCAGCGTCTCCCAAGATGGACAGGTCTCAGCTGAGGTGCCAGACCAAGACAAACCACCCATCTGGGCAGCAGCAGAATGGGATAGTGTTGATGGCGGAGGATCACATTTCTGTGACAACGGCAACAACACCAAACTTAAACTGCACGGAAGAAAGGCCCAGCAATCTACTTCTGTATCTTGCCATGAAAACCCAATGGATAGTAACAACAAAACAAATTGTGCTATAGTGCTGGAAGATGAGACCCCCAGGTCAGAAGGCACTCAACTAGTTACTGGGGAAGAACTGAAGACTTCTCAGAGTAAAGCCAGCATTTATGATGTGGTTGGATCAAAGCCCTTGGGACATCTGACTGCTGATGTAGCTGCGCATGAAATGAGAGTCAGAAGCTGTAAAGATGTCTTACGCATTGGAACATGGAACGTACGAAGCATGAACCAAGGGAAGTTGGAGGTGGTCAAGAATGAAATGGAACGTGTACAACTTGATCTGTTGGGTATCAGCGAACTGAAATGGACTGGCATCGGGCACTTTGCATCAGATGATCACATGGTCTACTATGCTGGAAATGAAAGACAAAGAAGAAATGGTGTTGCATTTATAATAAAGAAGAAACTTGCAAGAACTGTAATAAAATACAATGCAGTCAGCGAATGCTTAATCTCTATTCGTCTACAAGGAATGCCTATCAACACAACTATAATTCAAGTATATGCCCCAACAACAGCTGCAGAAAAGAATGAAATTGAAGAGTTCTATGAACAAGTACAAGCTGAAACTGACAGAACATGCAAACAGGATATCCTGATAGTCATGGGTGACTGGAACGCAAAGGTTGGCAACAAAGGTGGCGGCAAAGCAGTTGGAAAATATGGACTTGGCAACAGAAATGAAGCTGGAGAAAGACTGATAGAATTCTGCAAGACCAACGATCTATTCATCTCAAACACCTTCTTTCATCAGCACAAGCAGCGACTGTACACATGGACGTCACCCAATGGATTGTATAAAAATCAAATTGATTACATCTGTGGAAGTCAATGATGGAAAAGTTCTATAACATCAACAAAGACAAAACCTGGAGCTGACTGGGGTACAGATCATCAACTACTAGTATGCAAACTCAAGCTAAAGTTGAAAAAGAGCAAACCACTCATGAATGCAGCAAAATATGACCTTGAGAATATACAACTGGAATTTAAAGACTGCCTGCAAAATCGATTTGCTGTTTTAGATACAAATGACAGTGCTCCAGAAGAGTTATGGAATGACATCAAGAAGGTTGTGTTGGAAGAAAGCGAGAAGTCTCTACAAAAGGTGAAAAAGCAAAAATGGCCAAAATGGATGATGGAAGAAACTCTGAAAATTGCCCAGAAACGCAGAGAAGGTAAAGCCAGAGGAGAAAGAAAGACAATAACAGAACTCAGAGATTTCCAACGTGCAGCAAGACAGGACAAGGAAAAGTACCACAACGATGCATGCAAGGAAATAGAAGCAGAAACTACTAGAAGAAGAACAAGATCAGCTTTCCTAAAGCTACGAGAGTTAAAGAAAAAGTTCCAGCCTCGAATTAGAATGTTACAAGATGCTCAAGGTTCTATGTTGAATGATGCTGAGAAGATCAAGAAAAGGTGGAAGGAATATACAGAGTTTTTATATGATAAAGATCAAGTGGACCAACAGCCGTTTCAACCTGTACCTTATGATCGGGAACCCTTGGTGATGAAAGAAGTTAAAGCAGCATTGAAAGCTTTATCAAAGAATGTACCAGGCATTGATAGCATTCCCACAGAAGTATTACAGCAATCTGATGCAGCTGTTACTGTACTTACAAGGCTCTGCCAGGAAATATTGAAGACAACATCATGGCCAACTGACTCGAAAAGATCTGTGTTTATACCAATACTAAAGAAAGGTGATCCAACTGACTGTGGAAATTTTCGCACAATCGCTCTGATCCCACATGCCAGCAAGATTCTACTGAGGACTATTCAAAAGAGACTACAACCATACCTGGAACAAGAACTACCTGAAGTGCAAGCAGGGTTCAGGAAAGGGCGAGGAACGAGAGACATCATTGCGGATGTGAGATGGATCCTTGAAAAGACTAAAGAATACCAAAAGGATATCTATTTGTGCTTTATCGACTATAGCAAGGCTTTTGACTGTGTAAACCATGAGAAACTCTTGGCCACATTAAGAAGCATGGGTATACCAGAACATCTGATCGTACTCTTGCACAATCTGTACATTGATCAAGAAGCAGCAGTTCGAACGGAACAAGGAGAAACAGAATGGTTTAAAATAAGCAAAGGTGTAAGACAAGGCTGCATACTTTCCCCCTACTTGTTTAATTTATATGCAGAATAAATCATCAGAGAAACAGGATTGTATGAAGACAACAGAGGTGTGAAGATTGGTGGAAGACTCATCAACAACCTTCCCTATGCTGATGATACCACATTACTGGCTGAAAGTGAAGATGATCTGAAACATTTGCTTCTCACAATCAAAGAACATAGTCTCAAAATGGGCCTGCACCTTAATGTAAAGAAGACAAAGATCACGACAACTGGCATAATCAACAGGTTCATCGTTGAAGGAGAAGAAATTGAAATCGTGAACAACTAGAACCTACTTGGATCAACTATCAATAAAGAAGCAACAAGCAGTCAAGAAATCAGACGACGCATTGGTCTTGGCAGAATGGCTATGAAAGACCTAGATAAGATTCTCAAGAGCAGAGATGTCTCTCTCCATACAAAGATTTGACTTGTTCAAGCCATGGTATTTTCAATAACATCATATGGATGTGAAAGCTGGACAGTGAAAAAGATAGACAGGAAGAAAATTGATGCCTTTGAATTATGGTGCTGGCGGCGAATACTGTGTATACCATGGACTGCCCGAAGAACAAACCAGTCGGTACTAGAGGAGATCAAACCTAAGCTTTCTTTAGAAGCTCAGATGACAAGACTTCAACTTTCATACTTTGGACACATCATGCGAAGAGAGAGATCATTAGAGAAAGACATCATGCTTGGCAAGATAGAAGTAACAATTATAAGGTCTCTTACTGAACGTATAACTGATGAATAAGGGTAATTTTCTTAATATTATCATTCTTTAGACTTCACAAAAATTAAAGACCACAAACTATTGATTTCCAAGGTCTCAGACTCATTGATTGCAAACCAGCAGGCAAGCCTGACCAGAGATTGCTCATGTCCCATCAACGACCTTTAAACAGGAAATCAATAATACGGTTTTTTACCAAGGTTAAGTGTGATGCATAACAAAACAGCAACTGCTTCATGAATCAAGCGTTAAGATAAAACATCTTTTCCAGGTACTTAGCTTCAAATATCCAATGCTATCTCTTCAGAGCATTCCAGTCCTAATCCCGACACTCTTACAGGGCACCGCTGAGGCGTTTCACCGCTGTCGGTTTCCTCAGGGGAGTAATTGTAATAATACTGCTCAAGTGTTCTGTAAAAAATATAGTAATAAAATAATGTGACAAGTCTCCTCCACTCTCTGTACCAAAAATAAAATCGTTAAAAAACCCTCACGAGCCTACTTACTAAATCCGATGCCGCCCGCATTATAGCTTGTAAATTAAAGCTTTGCAGTTTCAGCCATCAGCTTTTCCTCAAAACGCCGCGGGCGGCAGAATGGTGGATGAAACTCTACTAAGGAATGAGCAGCGATGGATGTTTCAACTTAATGCAGTGTCCCCCTCAGGTCTGAACCAGGAGATAGATTGGGCAGCCTGTATATGAATTGCGTGGCATGATTATGAATATTAGGAGATTTACGAATGGTCATTGTGCACTATGAAGAAAGTGAAGTGGGAGCTGAACAGCTGTTTGTATTTAACTTCAATTAACTCTTTTCATCTAAGTTTGCGCAATTCGAAATGAGACTAGTAGTAAGCTATATAAGTCCACCCCCAGCAGGGTATCCGCATGCGCGGCATTTTGAGGAAAAGCTGATGGCTGAAACTGCAAAGCTTTAATTTACAAGCTATAATGCGGGCGGCATCGGATTTAGTAAGTAGGCTCGTGAGGGTCTTTTAACGATTTTATTTTTGGTACAGAGAGTAGAGGAGACTTGTCACATTATTTTATTACTATATTTTTTGCAGAACACTTGAGCAGTATCATTACAATTACTCCCCTGAGGAAACCAACAGCGGTGAAACGCCTCAGTGGTGCCCTGTAAGAGCGTCGGGATTAGGACTGGAATGCTCTGAAGAGATAGCATTGGATATTTGAAGCTAAGTATCTGGAAAAGATGTTTTATCTTAACGCTTGATTCATGAAGCAGTTGCTGTTCTGTTAAGCATCACACTTACCTTGGTAAAAAACCGTATTATTGATTTCCTGTTTAAAGGTCGTTGATGCGACATGAGCAATCTCTGGTCAGGCTTGCCTGCCGGTTTGCAATCAATGAGTCTGAGACCTTGGAAATCAATAGTTTGTGGTCTTTAATTTTTGTGAAGGCTAAAGAATGATAATATTAAGAAAATTACCAGTAATGCTGTTATGGCAAGATAGAAGGTCAGCGCAAAAGAGGAAGGCCAGCAATGAGATGGATCGATATAATAACAGCAGCTACGGGTACCAGTCTGTCAACAATGAGCTGCTTGACTCAAGACCGAACACAATTTAGGATAGCTATCCAGAGGGTCGCCATGAGTCGACTCCGACTCGACAGCACTTAACAACAACAACAAAGGACACTGCATAACACCTCAAAGTAGTATATTTAAAACAGATAATAGAAAATATTTTTTTGCTGAATGCATAATTAAGCTTTGGAACTCGTTGCTGGAGGAAAAGTCTATAAACCGTGATTAAGGCAGACTTGGGGGGGGGGGGGTGGCAGTGCTTATGCTTGGGGTAAGTAGCATAGAAACTTTCCTCTTTTGGATCCTGACAGGTACTTGTGACATGGATTGGCCGCTGGAAACAGGGCACTGGGCTTTTTGGACCCGTGGTTCTGATCCTATACAGAATATCTTATGTTCTTATGTCCTTATAACCTGACTGTGAACATTTTTATAACCCCCAGAACCAGTATAAATATGTAACTTTGAAACTAAGCTGTTTTTTGACTGTGGCCTAGGAGGTGAAATTAGGCTGTGTATGAAGCCATGAAGCCCTATTGTTTGGGAGCAGTTCCAGGCTGGGACTTTGCAAGGTGATGCTGAGGGCTGGGTGAGACGCCCCCTTCTATTACCATGAGCGCAGCAGGGTTCGGGGAGTCCACTGGCACAGAGGCAGCTGGGGGGGGGGGGGGGGGTGCCCGGTTCAGCAGTGGCAGTAGCATGACTGCCCAGGCCCTGAGCAATGGCAGCAGCCCTGCTCCCTGGAAGACTGTCCTAGGACAGCACTTAAAAATGCAGCTATACCAGCAAACTCACCAAGAGGCCGCCATTCCTCATCTCACCTCAGGGCAGATCTGTATTTATTTATCTAAAATACTTAATTACTTGTCCTCCCACAAGGTTGTTCAAGGAGAGGTACAATAAACAAGGAAAAGTTCCAAAACCATGCAGGTGATTTGATCCTGCTGTCTCTAGGCTGCCTTATCTTAGACAGACAGATACTATGGACCTTGACAGATCTCTGGGATAAGACAGATTTGGTAAATGTGACACATGAGAGTGGGATACTGCAAAGCCCTGTTCTCAGGACGTGTGAACGATTAATGGCCAGTGTTGCAGCCTGCATTCTCACCTGTGTGTACGGCTCCTTTCACCTTGGGACTGGTCCAAGGAGAGCACCAAGGTCATTGCACAGAGCACCAGGAGACCACCTCCAATTTCAGAACCTCTGGAAGATTGTGAAACTGGTTTTATTTCAAGATGCTTTTAAGCTAGGAGTATTCTATGAAAATTACTCAGAGGGGTTTAATCAATAGTTGATTTATCACTGCAGTTCTTTTTTAGTTTATTGTTTTCATGCTTATAGATTGTTGCATGAAGGAGGATAAAGATATGTTATAGGGAGGGATTTTCCTTGGCTTTTGTTAGAAGATATGTGATTTGCTTGGCTGGAGGCTGAGACTGTAATCTGTAATTTAATTAGTCACAGTTTAAACTTTGCGATAGTTGTTTATGACAACTAAACTATGTTTTCTTGGGACTGTACCTCAACCTGGAACCCGTCAGGTACTTGTGACCTGGATTGGCTGCTGCTGGAAACAGGATACTGGGCTTGCTGGACCTTTGATCTAGGCCAGTCTGGCATCTCTCATGTTCTTATGTCTCACTTGTCACTAAGTCCTTTCTGCTCATTGCTGGGTGAAACAGGGAAAAGTTTGGCTCTGCAAGCAGCCTAAGGATATAGTTGCAAGAGAGCATTTGGGAACCCAGCCCATGGGAGGGACTGGGAGTTACATAGTGGGACTTCAAATGCTCAGCCCTGAGAGAGGCTTTTCTGCTGGTCTTTCACCCCAGCCCAGAGTCTCTGCTACTGCTAATCATATCCATGCCACAAGGCGTATGTACTGTAACGCTGTACATAGAGATGTAGGACACAGTCCCTGCTCATCAGAGCTTACCATCTAATCACAGGAATGGGGTGAAGGTGTTCCAGGACAGCACCCACGAAACATATAGGCCAAAGGTCAATTTTCAAATGGACGTCTGGTTAGCAAGATCTGTTAATCAGATAAGTCCCGGTGAGAGGATAAGCATCACTTAAAATCTCTAGATTATATATTCTCTGAATATTGACCTAATTGTGGTCTATGTTGGAAAGGACGTCCTGTGCATAGGTGCACCAAACACACAACCTCTAACTGGACAACTTGAAATCTGGCCAAAATGATCCAAGAGAAGGAGGGGCTGGGGAGTTCCAGGAGCAGCCAAACTGTATCCAGATAATAGGAATATTCAGCCACTATTTAGAAAAATGTATGCATTTAGGGGAACTACATAAATAGTTGTCATAATTTAAATGAATAAGTTATACTGCAACAATTACATTTTATTTATTTAACAGGTTTTATATGCCTCTTTATCATTTCCGTCAAAGCAGTTTACATTGTAACTTAAACCTGGAAATGTACATTAAACAGGGACATTGATAACTTGGATTTTATTTTCTGAGGCTACATATCATTTGTATAGGGCTGCGAGGAATAAGCACCACCTGCACCCTTACACCTGAAACAGTCCTTGCTCATCGGAGCTTACCATCGGTTCAAAACAAACAGAACAAACAGAGGACTAAGGTAGTTCTGGAGAGAAATGCTAAAATGCACATAGACAGGAGAATAAAGGATCAGGATCCAAAAGCAGCCTCAAAGAAATGGAGTTTTTAGCCTGGATTTCAATAGGGCCAGAGAAGGAGCCGACGCTCGGAATCAGGTAGTTTGTTCCAGGCCTATGGAGCAGCGAGGTGGAATGGACGGAGCTGGCAGTGGCAGAGAAGGGCACAGATGGAAGGGATTTGTCAGTACAGCGGAGTTCCCGAGGAGGATGTAGAGTGAGATAAGAGAGGAAAGGCAGTGAGGAGCCACAGAATGGATGAAGTCTGGAGTTGGCAGTGGCAGAGAAGGGCACAGATAGAAGGGATCTGCCAGAGGAGGGAGTTCCCGAGGAGGGTGTAGAGTGAGATAAGAGAGGAAAGGCAGTGAGGAGCCACAGAATGGATGAAGTCTGGAGCTACAGTGGCAGAGAAGGGCACAGATAGAAGGGATCTGCCCGAGGAGAGAGTTCCCGAGGAGGGTGTAGAGTGAGATAAGAGAGGAAAGGCAGTGAGGAGCCACAGAATGGATGAAGTCTGGAGCTGGCAGTGGCAGAGAAGGGCACAGATAGAAGGGATTTGCCAGTACAGCGGAGTTCCCGAGGAGGGTGTAGAGTGAGATAAGAGAGGAAAGGTAGTGAGGAGCCACAGAATGGATGAAGTCTGGAGTTGGCAGTGGCAGAGAAGGGCACAGATAGAAGGGATCTGCCAGAGGAGGGAGTTCCCGAGGAGGGTGTAGAGTGAGATAAGAGAGGAAAGGCAGTGAGGAGCTGCAGAGTGAATAGAAGTTAGAGCTGGATGCGGAAATGGATAGGGAGCCACTGAAGTGACTGAAAAGAGGGGTGACCTGAGCACAGCGAGACACTGGCAGATGATAATCTGTGCAGCTCAGTTTTGAACAGATTGAAGGGGACAGAGGTGATTCAATGGGAGATTGATGTTATCCATTGAAGCTGAGAACTGTATATTCTGTGGCCTGACTTAAACTCATATAGTAGCTCTGCTGAAGATCAGACATGGATCATTCACGTATCTTTATGTGACTGTTGCAGCTCTGAATATTAGCTATATTGATAATTAAAACATTAGTCAACTCTCTCTCCCCTCCACACCCATCAGGCACCTTCGCCCCGCATGACATAGTGCTGCCCGCACTTCCAAAAAAAATGTACATGATCATGTACGGAATGAGGCAAAACCTGAAGTGGATGAGCCTATTCCATTGACCTGGGATGAGACGGCAACCCTAGGAAGCACCTTAAGGAGATCCATAACCCGCTGACTTCATCAGTAAAGACCAGCACAGCTCCCCTCAATCCAGGGAAGCCAGCTATTGGAAACGGCACCGTGCCTGGCACATTGCGCCACTCACAGCGGGTAAAGCCTGCGCTGGCAGCACGACTTTCCGAAGACAACTTTAAATCGCAAGAGGAAAGGAACACGCAGAGGCTGAAGTTTCAAAATATGCGCATTATTTCTTTACAATGCACAGAAAGCACAACAGCAATAATCAGGTCGGATTATCGCTTCGATTATTGGGAATAACCACGGAGACCTTGCGGTGTTTGCACCAGTGCAGCCGGGTCAATTATTGCTCCAACCAACTAAATTAACACTGGAAAGGACCCTTTCAACTCTCAGCCAGGGGCAGTTACAGCCCTGCCGAGATTTCTCAGTCCAACCTCAGAAGACATAGGGCACTTTCAGCCCTGTAGGGTTGTAGGGGCAACTACAGCTGTGCTGGGGTATCTCGGCCTCTCTGCAGGGCAGTTTCCTCCTTCCAGGGCGGTTTCATGCACAAGTCCCAGTTGCAGCCTCTGCTCTTACAGACTCGTAAACTGGCCGGGCCCCAGCTCAGTGAGGAAATGTTTTGTTTGCCATGTGAAGTCAGTGACTGGTACCTCCTTTTCTGAAATACCGATCTCTCTCTACACGAGGCATGAAACAAATATTTATACATCTCTCTAGCTTCGGTTTACATTATTGGGCAAATAACTAGATAAGGGCATTAGTGTTTCCACCATGGTGAGGACAGATATGATTTATCCATAAAAACTACAAGGGAGGTGCTAAAGCCAGGGATCGAAAAAGGGGTCACAAGAATCACATGATTCACGGGGAGAAAGTTCAGACGCCTCCTTGGCAGTGGAGGGGTTAACCATGGGTGTGGTGCAGACAAGAACCAGCTGGTGCTAGAAATCCCCCCCCCCCAAATCCTGGTTTCCCAACTCTTATTACAGAGAATTTTGAGACTTGTAGTCCAGAAATATAACTCAAAATATGATCACAAAATCCACACAACCCTTCAATATTGTTAATTAGCCCAATATAAAAAAGGGGTTGTACATTTCATGATGTCTGCTGAACGTATAAATCCTCTAGCCATGACTAGTGGGTATCCGTTCAGTTAGCTGGTGACATTCAGCTACTATCTGGAGAGCTTTATGAACAGCGGACTTAATATTTCTTTTTCTAGTTTTCAGTTTTCAATGTGTCCTGTAGCTTTATGTAACACGCCTTGATCTTCTCTTGGAAAGGTGTGAGCCACGTACTAATCTAAAATAACATAATTTATATACTACTATGGTCCTAGTTGGGAGTGGAGGAGTAGCCTAGTGGTTAGAGCACTGGATTGGTAACCAAGCAACCAGGGTTCAATTCCCACTAGCACTCCTTGTGGCCTTGGGCAAGTCACTTAACCCTCCATTGCCTCAGAAGAAAGGCCTGGCAATCTACTTCTGGTGCCACTGCCAAGAAAACCCAGGAGCATCTGGGTTGCCAGGAGTCAGGACTGACTAAAAGGCACACATTGCATTGGCATGGTCCCAATCAAAGTGGTTCATTGCAGTTTACAACAAGAAGAAACACTGAGCCAAGATGATAAAACATATTAATTAGAATTAATCAATTAATTAGAACAAATAAATATTACTAGCACTACTTCAGTATTACTTTGTAAACCACTTTGCTGTCACTGTCAAATAAGCCATAAACCATAATATACATAGATTATTTAAATAGCACAGCTGGCATTTTAATAAAAACCTGACTGTGGCATTTGCGTATTGATCTGATTATGATAAAATGACAGAAGCAGGTGACACCTTAGAGACAATCCTGAGCTTTTGAGGACAGGAGTCCATTTTCAAAACTGAACACAGTATTCCAAGTGAGGCCTCACCAGTGACTTGTACAGTGGCATTAGTACCTCTTCCTTTCTGCTGATAATTCCTCTTTGTATGCAACCCAACATCCTCCTGGCTTTTGCCACCGCCTTGTCGCACTGTTTTGCCACCTTGAGATCTACAGAAATAATCACACCAAGGTCCTTCTCCTGGTCCATGCATACCAACCTCTCGCCCCCTATCGCGTACATAGAAACATAGAAACATAGAAACATGACGACAGAAAAAGACCACATGGCCTATCTAGTCTGTCCTTCCATAACAACTACAACAGTCCACTTTTTGCCTTTAGAGATCCTCTGTGTTGGTCCCATGCTTTCTTGAATTCAGTTACTGTCCTCATCTCTACCACCTCCACTGGGAGACTATTCCATGGATCCACTACTCTTTCCGTAAAGAAATATTTCCGCATATCACTCCTGAATCTATCTCCCTTCACCCTCATCCCATGTCCCCTCGTAGCAGAACTTGCTTTCAATTGAAAGAGGCTCTCTCCCTGAACATTTATGCCACGGAGGTATTTAAACATCTCAATCATATCATCTCTATCCCGCCTTTCCTCTAAGGTGTACATATTAAGATCCTTAAGTCTGTCCTCATATGCTTTATAATGAAGCCCATTAATCATTTTGGTAGCAACCCTCTGCACCGACTCCATCCTGTTCACATCCTTTTGAAGGTGCGGTCTCCAGAATTGCACACCATACTCCAAATGAGGTCGCACCAAAGACTTATACAGAGGCATTATCACCTCCTTTTTTCTGCTAGCCATTCCTCTCCGTATGCACCCAAGCATCCTTCTAGCTTTTGCTGTCGCCTTTTCCACCTGTTTAGCTACTTTAAGATCATCAGACACAACCACGCCTAGGTCCCGCTCTTCTTTAGTGGACAAAAGTACTTCACCTCCTATACTGTATTGCTCCCTTGGATTGCTGCAGCCCAAATGCATGACCTTACATTTTTTAACATTAAATCCCAGCTGCCAAATTCTAGACCATTCTTCAAGCTTAGCTAGATCCCTCCTCATGTTATCTACCCCTTCCTGGGTGTCTACTCTATTGCAGATTTTGGTATCATCCGCAATACATTTCCCTTGGATTTCTGCTACCCAAGTGCATGACACTGCACTTCTTCAAATTAAATCTCAATTGCCAAGCATTAGACCATTCTTCCAGCTTTTGTAGATCTTTCCTCATGTTAACCATTCCCTCGGGGAGTCCACTCTGTTACAAATTTTCGTGTCATCTGCAAAAAGACAGACTTTTCCATTCAGTCTTTCAGTAATATCACTCACAAATACATTGAACAGTGCTGGGACCAGGACCAAACCCTGGGGCACCCCGCTAATCACCTTCCTTTCAACCGAGTGAGCTCCATTTACCATCACCTTCTGTTCTCAAACTGAATCAGAAATTGGTTGACTGACAGATGACAGAAGGTGATGGTAAATGGAGCTCACTCGGATGAAAGGAAGGTGATTAGTGGGGTGCCCCTGGGGTCGGTCCTGGGCCCGGCACTTTTCAATGTATTTGTGAGTGATATTGCTGAAAGACTTAATGGAAAGGTATGTCTTTTTGCAAATGACATGAAAATTTGCAAGAGTGGACTCCCCTGGGGGAGTGGCTAACATGAGGAAAGATCTACAAAAGCTGGAAGAATGGTCTAATGCTTGTCAATTAAGATTTAATGCAAAGAAGTGCAGTGTCATGCACTTGGATAGAAGAAATCCAAGAGAAATGTACGCGATAGGGGGGCGAGAAGTTGATGTGCACAGATCAGGAGAAAGACCTTGGTGTGACTATTTCTGTAGATCTCAAGGTGGCAAAACAGTGCGACAAAGCGGTGGCAAAAGTCAGGAGGATGTTGGGCTGCATACAAAGAGGAATTACCAGCAGAAAGGAAGAGGTACTAATGCCAATGTATAAGTCACTGGTGAGGTCTCACTTTATTTTTATTTATTTATTTATTTAAAGTCTCTTTTATACCGCGCTATTGACATCAGCGCGGTTTACAGTGAACATTAAACTACACATCTCAGTTTGGTGATATGTGCTTACAATAAACAGGTATCATAACTTGGATATACATTAAAACACTTGGAATACTGTGTTCAGTTTTGGAGACCATATTTTGCAAAGGATGTAAAAAGAATGGAAACTGTTCAGAGGAAGGCGACCAAAATAATTTGGAGCCTGCGTCAGAAGCCTTATGAGAAGAGACTTGAACATAAGAACATAAGATATGCCATACTGGGTCAGACCAAGGTCCATCAAGCCCAGTATTCTGTTTCCAACAGTGGCCAATCTAGGTCATATGTACCTAGCAGTTTCCCCAAGAGACACAAGTTCCACAATGCTTGTACTGGGTCAAGCATTGATATCTTCGGTCACTTCTTAATAATGGCTTATGGACCTTTCCTCCAGGAACTTGTCCAAAACTTTATTAAACCCAGCTACACTAACAGCCTTTACTACATCCTCCAGTAACAAATTCCAGAGTTTGATTACACGTTGAGTGAAAAAATATTTTCTTTTATTAGTCTTAAATAGTTTACCCTGTAGCTTCATTGCATGTCCCCTAGTCTTTCTATATTCTGATAAGGTAAACAATCGATCTACGTTTACCCGTTCCACGCCGTTCATTAATTTATAGACTTCTATCATATCTCCCCTCAGCCATCTCTTTTCCAGGTTAAAGAGCCCTAACCTTTTTAGCCTTTCTTCATAGGGGTATCCTTCCATCCCCTTTACCATTTTGGTGGCTCTTCTCTGTACCTTTTCTAAAATCGCTATATCCTTTTTAAGATACGGCGACCAGAATTGCACACAATATTCAAGGTGCGATCTCACCATGGAACGATATAGAGGCATTATAATATCTTTTGTTTTATTTTCCATTCCTTTCCTTATCATACCTAGCATTCTATTTGCTCTCTTGGCCGCCGCTGCACACTGGGCCGAGGGTTTTAACATGGTATCCACAATGACGCCTAAATCCTTTTCCTGGGTGGTGGTTCCTAATGTGGAACCTTGCATCGTGTAACCATAGTTTGGGTTGTTCTTCCCTAGGTGCATAACCTTGCACTTGTCCACATTAAATTTCATCTGCCATTTTGATGCCCAGTCTTCCAATTTATCAAGATCCTCTTGCAATTTTTCACAATCCTCTTGGGTTTTAACAACTTTAAATAGTTTTGTGTCATCTGCAAATTTGATAACCTCACTCGTTATTCCACTTTCCAGGTCATTTATGAATATGTCAAAAAGCAGCGGACCCAGCACAGATCCCTGGGGTACACCACTATTCACCTTCCTCCATTGGGAAAATTGGCCATTTAGCCCTACCCTCTGCTTTCTATCTTTTAACCAGTTCCTGATCCACAATAGTACACTGCCTCCTATCCCATGACTCTTTAGTTTTGCCAAAAGTCTCTGATGAGGGACCTTGTCAAAGGCTTTCTGAAAGTCCAGATACACAATATCAACCGACTCACCTTTGTCCACCTGTTTATTCACTCCTTCAAAAAAACATAACAGATTAGTAAGACAAGATCTTCCTTGTCTAAAGCCATGTTGGCTATCTCCCATTAGGTTGTGACTATCTACATGCTGAGTAATTTTATTCTTTATGATGGTTTCTACCATTTTTCCCGGTACTTATGTCAGGCTCACCGGTCTGTAGTTTCCCGGATCACCCCTGGAACCCTTTTTAAAAATTGGTGTTACATTGGCGATCCTCCAAACTTCAGGTATTAGAAATGATTTTAATGATAGTTCACAGATTACTGATAACAGTTCTGCAGTCTCATATTTCAGTTCTTTCCATACCCTTGGATGTATACCATCCGGCCCAGGTGATTTGCTACTCTTCAGTTTATCTAATAGTTGTAAGACATCTTCCCGATGTATCGATATTTCCTTCAATTCTTCCGCACCTTTAAATACCACTTCAGTCATGGGTAACATCCCTACATCTTCCTCAGTAAAGACCGAAGCAAAGAATTCATTCAATCTCTCCGCTATCGCCTTGTCGCCTCTTAGTGCTCCTTTAACCCCTTTATCATCTAATGGACCAACTGACTCTCTCACAGTTTTTTTGCTATGAATGTACTTGAAAAGGTCTTTATTTCGTGTTTTGGCTTCCGCAGCAAGCTTCTTCTCAAATTCTCTCTTTGCCTGCCTTATCAATGCCTTACATTTGACTTGCCAGTGCTTGTGCTGTTTCCAGGTTTCATCGGTTGGCTCTTTTTTCCATTTCCTGAAAGATACTTTTTTGGCAACAACAGCCTCTCTGACCTCACCTTTAAACCATGCTGGCAGTTTTTTGGACTTCCTTCCACTTTTCTTAAAGCATGGAATACTGCTGGTCTGGGCTTCCAAGATAGTATTTTTCAACAACACCCAAGCTTGATGTATGTCTTTAACCTTCGCAACTGCTCCTTTTAGTTTTTTCTTAACTGTTTTCCTCATTTTATCATAGTCTCCCTTTCGAAAGTTAAAAGGTAGTACTGTGGATTTCCTTACTATCCCTCCTCCACTAATTAAATCAAAGGTGATCATGCTATGATCACTATTGCCAAGTGAAGACCTAAATATGTACATTTTGGAGGAGAGGAGGGATAGGGGAGATATGATTCAGACCTTTAAATACTTAAAGAGAAATAATGAACAAATAAACCTCTTCCAAAGACGGGGAAGCTGTAAAACTAGAGGGCATAACATGAAGCTGCAAGGTGGTAAATTGAAAGGCAATGTCAGGAACTATTTTTTCACTGAAAGGTTGGTGGATGCTTGGAATGCCCTCCCGATGGAAGTGATGGGGCAAACACAGTGACAGAATTCAAAATGGCATGGGACAGACACAGCGGATCCCTTTACAGCAACAGGATAAAATCAAAATAAACTGAACCATCCAATTTCTCAACAAATAGGGGTGTCCTAAACGGAGTGGCGGGTTCACCCCTAAACAAAGACATGGGGAGGGGTGGCCTGCACAGAGTGGCAGGTGCACCTACTTCTGCCATCTTACTGGGCAGACTAGATGGACCATACTGGTCTTTATCTGCCGTCATTTACTATGTTACTATGTTACTATTTCATCAGGTTATGAAGTGTGATACAAGAGGCGGGAATGAGGGTGGATGGGAGGGTGCAGGAGAGGGTACCGAATATAGAGAAGGCATTGAAAAGCACACGATGGGGAGCGAAAATAGCAGAATAGTTCAGCTAAGGGACATCTATGGAGAATGAGAGAAACTGGAAGGGCAGGAAGGGCAGGAAGATCTGAGAATAGTTAAGTTAATTCACGCCAGTAGTGTAGGAATGACAGGATAGGAAGAAGGGGAGGAACGGCACGATATGGAAAAAATAATATTAAAGCTATAGAATTACATGGCTTAAAAAGAAGAGAGGAGGCACTGTGGGTTAAATTAGAAAGAGGGAAAGAGAAATCCATTTGCATTGGTTATATACACATCCCCCTCACAGGCAGTAGAAGTGGAAGATTATTTAATAGAAGACATACACAATGTTGCCATGAAAGGAGAAGTGTTACTGACTGATGATTTCAATATGCCGAATACTGATTGGCACATCCATTGCTGCGGTGCCATCTAAGGAGATCCTAGATTCTCTACATGGAGAACTATTCGAGCAGCTGATAACAGAACCCACATGTGAAGGGACCATACTGGACCTGGTGCTTACCAATGGGGAAAGTGCTTCTGATGTTATAGTGGGAAATCATCTCACATCCAGTATTAGGATTAAGGCTGATACAACCCATTCAAAAGCGAAGGTCTAAGACTTTAGGAAGGCTAACTTTGCCAAGATGGGATAATACCTCAAGGAGGCATTAGCGGGAAGGGAACAGCTGGGGGATGTAGAACAGCAATAGGCAAAATTGAAAGGTGATATTTTAAGGGCAACAAACCTTTCTGTTAGGACAGTAAATAAATGTAAAAGGAAAAGGAGGTCACTATGCTTCTCAAAAGAAGTAGCTGAAAAGGTGAGGAAAAAGAGAGTGGCCTTCATAAAATACAAGAGATCAGAGAAAGAGGAACACAAGCATCAATATTTGGAAAAACTTAAAGAAGCTAGGAAAGCAGTCAGGAAAGCAAAGATGTAAATAGAGAAAAAATAGCCAATGCAGTAAAATGGGGGTGGGGGAGTCATTTTTCAGATATGTTAGTGAGAGGAGAAAGTACAGAAGTGGTATTGTCAGACTCAAGGGTAAAGGGGAGGAATACGAGGTGTGACAAAAAAGAAACGAGACTATGGCAGCCACGCCCATGACTCAATGCCAATTGGCTAACCGCTTATGTCACTGTGTTGTGCAACATCTCACCACTATTCTGCTATAATATTTTTCATCTCTCTCACTCTTTTTTTTCTTTTTCAGGTTTTTTTGTAGCACACTGCTCCATCGTTTTGTCGCGCAACTGGAGGTGGCAGAAATATGGAGCAAAGAATCAACTTGAAATTTCTGGTTAAGTTGGAGAAGGGCCCAACTGAGTGTCTCCAACTTCTCCAAAAGGCTTATGGAGAAGATGCAATGTCAAGGTCGCGAGTCTTCGAGTGGCACAAACACTTCAAGACTGGCTGTGAGGAGGTGGAGGATGACCCCAAGTCAGGATGGACTTCCATGACAAAGATGGCTGAGAACATTGGCAGAGTGAACCTGCTGGTGTGGAGTGATCACAGATTGATGGTGCGGATGATAGTTGAGGAGCTTGGTCTGAACAGGGAATCAGTGCGGACCATCTTGATGCAGGAGCTGGGAATGCAGAAGGTGTGTGCCAAGATGGTGCCCAAGCATTTACTGGATGACCAGAAGGAGCACCCGGTCAATGTTTGTCGAGACTTGCTAGAGAAGATCGGAGAAGGTCCAGAGTTTGTTGGCCGAGACATCACAGGAAACGAGACTTGGGTCTTTCAGTACGACCCTGAAAGCAAGAGACAGAGCCTGCAATGGAAGACTTGACTGTCACCCAGACCCAAGAAGGCGTGCATGTCCAAATCAAGGATCAAGGTCATGCTGATCGCATTCTTCAAACAGAAGGGAGGAGTTCATCGTTAGTTTGTGCCTAAGGGTCAGGCAGTCAACTAGCACTTCTACCAGCAGGTTCTCAATCGCCTCCATGACTGGGTTTAGCGCAGCAGGTGGGCTCTGTGGAGAGACAAGTTGTGGCTGCTCCACCACGACAAAGCACCCGCACACACCGTGCTCAGTGTGAGGCAGTTCTTGACCAACAAACAGATCACAGCTCTCGACCACCCTCCTTATTCCTCAGATCTCGCACCGACTCTTCCCCAGGATGAAGACTGTGCTTAAAGGAAGTCATTTTGCCTCTGTAGAAGAGATCAAAGCCACTGTAACGAGAGAGTTGAGGGACCTCCAGGAGGAGGATTTTACCAAGTGCTTCCATACGTGGCAGAAGCGAATGCAGAAGTGCATTAACTCGGGGGGGGGGGGTACTTTAAAGGGGACAATGCGTAATTTCTCTGTAGATTTTGTAATAAAACATTTATCGGACAGTCTCGCTTCTTTTTTGTCACACCTCGTATGTAGAATCTGATGAGGATAAAGCAGAATTGCATAGCAAATATTTTTGTTGTGTGCTCACAGATGAAGGACCAGGAGCAGGTCATCAGAAAACATCAACAAATAGGAATAATAATAAAGGGATCTTGAACAATTTTCAGAAAACTAGATTCATGAGGAACTAGCTAAACTAAAAGTAGACAAAGTGATGGGACCAGATGGAATATATCAGAGAACACTGAGGGAACTTGGGGACATTCTAGCACTTCAATTGACTGAAGTTTTCAATGCTTCTTTAGAATCAGGAGTGGTCCCAGAGGACTGGAGAAAGACACATATGGTCCCTTTACACAAAAGCAGAAGTAAGGATGAGGTTGAAAACTGCAGACCAGTTAGTCTGACCTCTGTGGTGAGTAAATTAATGGAAATACTGCTAAAACAGAGGATAGTGAGGTTTCTGGAGTCTAGTGAATTACAGGATCCGAGGCAGCATGGATTCACCAGAGGCAGGTCTTGTCAGACAAATCTGATTGATTTCTTTGACTGGGTGACCAGGGAGTTGGACCGAGGGAGAGCTCTAGATGTGGTGTATTTGGATTTCAGTAAAGCCTTTGACACCATTCGGTACAGGCGACTTATAAACAAACTGAGCACCCTAGGGATGGACCCTAAAGTTACTGCTTGGGTAAGAAATTGGTTGAGTGGGAGGCAACAAAGGGTACAGGTAAATCAAGCTCACTCTGAGGAGAAGTAGGTTACCAGTGGTGTGCCCCAGGGATCTGTCCTTGGTTGCAATTTGTGACAAGGCAGAGCTGTCAGAGCACAAGAAAAAGGCTTTTAAACAAACTTTTTCCTCTGAACCTGCCAGGAATACAGGGCAGCTGAGGGTTAAAACCTCAGCGCACAGAGTTGCAGGGCAGGAGAGAAAAGAAAGGGAGCCACACCTTAGCTCTAGGCTGACAGGGAGAGCTAGCCAACCAGGGAAAGGGGTGGACTCTCACCTGATTGGACAAACCACTCCACTTAACCAGGAAGTGGTAGGTTCAAGGAGATCTGCAAGATCTGCAGGATCTGCCAGATCAGCCCGAGCAGCAGGATCAGCAAGATCAGCTGGATCAGAGAGGAGATCAGACGAGGAACGCAGAGAGCTACAGGAGGAAGGAAAAAGGCAAAATAGGAACTTACCTTTGGCAAAGCCAGAAAAAGGGGACTCCAGCAGTGCAGATACAGCCTTGGAGTCAGGCATTCTTGGCAGAGGAACAGAAACAGAATCCTTATCCAAAAGGGGCCGAGCTCAGAGCAAGCGGGACCAGCTGGGATCCAATTACCTGGACCATTGCCAGCCACCTTGCAGAGAGAGAGCCACGTCTCTGGGGAAACAGCCGAGAATCCTCCCAGGAAGGGATTGCCCTCAAGAAAAGCTGAACCAGGTCAGAAAAACTTATAAGCCTTTTAAACAGAATATAGAGTCTGTGTCAGAAAGAGACAGAAGTAATTCCCCTGATAGTTTACCTTGCAATATTGGCAGGGAACGTGGTAGAACTTGTAAGCTAGAAGCCAGCACAGGTGCACGTCACCTAGCTCATAATTGGCAGCAGCGTGATTCAAGCACAGATACTGAGCTAGAGGAATGGGAGATAGGTAGGGTCTCTGAAAAGCCTAGTTACAAGAAACACGTAGTTCCTCAACAGGGAATAAGGTACAGGAAAAAGGAAGAAGGAAGAAATCCTTATGCCCCGCTCTTTAAGAGGCTGAATAAACAGTTATCCTTACAAGACTGCAGGACAGGCAGTGAGAGGGGGAGAAAAGCAGATACAAAGTCTCCTCCACCATTTAAGAGCCCTAGACTCGAATAGGCCAGAGAGCCAAGGAGCTCAACTCAGCGACGAAGAATCCATGCAAACCGACATTCCATTGTCTGATCACAGTAGCTCTGAGATGGAATGCGGGATTTGCCAGTGTGACTTTTAAATGTACAGCTTAAACAGAAGCAATGTTTTAAGGCTGTTTTAAAAGCATGTAGAGAATAGAGTTAAGTACAGACAAGAAGTTGTCTGACTGCTGATACTAGTGAAGTGCATAATTCTAAGGCTTGAAGTGAATTATCCATGTGAAGGTGGAAGAGGAAAACCACACTTGTTGGAAGTTCTTTATTGAATGCCTGGAATGAGTATCGCTGTTAAGAAAGTCTACAGTTGTTTTGGACTACAGTAACCTGAGAAGTATCAGGGAACATTTGTACAGGACTTTATTTGCTTTATCCATGTTGTTATCCTTGAATATCTGTTCTGGGGTGAAGAAAACCTGCTGGGAACAATAAACCTATTGTTTACCTTCAAATTGCTTTGGCTGTGATCACTGGGCCTACAACTACAATTTTGCTCAACCAGATAACAGCGATAACAAAGTAACATACACGACGCTGTAACCAAATACACTGCGTCACAAGTTGGTGTAATTGGTAATACGAGGCGTCACATTATTGGCGTAGTTTTGAGGATTTTTCAACACTCCGTCCAGAAAGGAGGATATACTAACCCCAACAGTGAAGTCCTGACGAGAGAATAAACCTCGTGCAAGCTTGAAAAAAAAAAAAAAAAAAAAAAAAACCCAAATACAAAAGGAAAGTGCCTGAAGGAAGAGCTGACCGGATCTGCGAGAGCAGTTAGGAGCGCAAGAGCGGTGAAGCCGGACCAGAGTTCCTGTGCAAGCACCAGCGTATTCCTGATGAGCATGACTCTCCACTTGTAGCAGGTAACCAGTAGCTGGGAAGGCTTGTATAAGGATACTGCTACAAGGGGGGAGGGTAAAGCAGACATAAGCCGAGAGCTAGGCAGGTGCGAGTGTATTGGTGCCGCACTTGGTGTGTTTTCTTTTGTGTCATTTCAGCAACAACGGGATGGAGCCCGCACACCTGATGTCGTGGGTAGCGGAGAGGTTCCAGCAGCAGGAGGCGAGAGCAGCGCAGACACAGGAACGCATGGCGGAGATGTTCCAGGCGCAGCAGAAGCCGGTGATGGATCTGCTGACTTCATGGATTGGAGAACAAAAGGAGACGACTCAAGTACTGAGAACTGTTTCTAGTTCATTAGGAACTAATGCAGGACTTGGACAGTGTGGTCAAGGAATGTGGTCATTAGGACCAATGTCTAAAGAAGTCGATATAGATGACCATATCGAAGTCTTTGAACGCATTGCTATCATGAGCGGATGGCCAAAAGAGCATTGGGTCATCAGATTCGCTACTTCCCTAACGGGAGAGGCATTAACAACATACAGAGAGATGCCCAATGATCTGGCTACTGATTATGACGCTGTGGTCAAAGCCATAAGAGAAAGGCTGGGCCTAACACCGGTGGTGTACCATCGCCGTTTAAGAGGGTGCAAATTAAACCCGGGCGAGTCACCACAGGCTTTATGCCATAGAATTAAAGCGTTAGTGCATAAATGGCTTTCACCAAGTAACAGGAGCCTTGACACTATTATGGATGATATTGTACTAGAACAATTTCTGGAGGCAGTCCCTAAAGAAGTACAATCTTTCTTGGTTCTACAGGACTGTAGAAACACTAAAGATGCCATCACGCTAGCCGATCGCTTCTTTGCGGCAGAGGCAATAAGACAGCGGGGGATGGGTGTTTCAGAACAGTCAGTCCTGAGTATGCCAGTAACAAAGGGAAGAACTATGGTGGGAGAGTGTCCATCTAAGAAGCCCTTGTTTAAAACTGGGTGGGAAGAACGTAAATGTTTTTCTTGCGGTCAACAGGGACACCTGAGAAGAAATTGTAAGGCTAAGCTAGCACTAGTGACTACCCCTTCCAAGAAGGTGGGGGAGGGATTCTTATTAGCAGTCACTGTTAACAACGTCCAGATTGAAGCGCTGTTAGATTCTGGCGCTGACCAGTCAATGGTCTCAGAGAAATTCTGGAATGAGATAGGAACCCTGGATAAGTGCCCAGAAAGACACCCTGAAGGAAAGATTAAAATTCGCTGTGTACACGGTGCGGATAGGCCTTATCCGGTGCACACAGTAGTGGTGGACGGTCTAGGGGTAAAGAAAGATATCCCAGTAGTGGTGGTGCCTAACTTACCCTATTCCTTAGTTCTAGGTAGGAATAGTCCACAGTTTAAGGAAGGCCTAGTACAAGCGTTAGCCGTCAAGGAAGAAGCTGACCTTCTTATAAAAGGTAAAAACCCAAGGGGACGTAAAGAGGATCAGGACATATCTCCCTCTAAAGAAAGAGGTGGTATAGGTCTAGTATCTACATGCGCCCAAAGTAAAGACAGTCACGAGGATCAAAATTCTGTAACAGATCCCTTAGCAGAATTACCCTCACATAGTGGGTTGATAACTCCCTCTCGGGAGCATGCAAAACTTAAGAAGGGGGAAAATCGCAGGGAGAAACAGTGCAGGTCCCGTACTCGGACGGAACTAAGGGCAGGACAGGAGTTACCCTGGGCTCCGGCCCAATTGGTAGCAAAATTCCCTTCATTCCCCGATGAACAAAGGCAGGATCCAGCCTTGACCTATGCTTTTGATAAGGCTAATAAGAGAGCACGGTCATTACCCTATTTCCACTTAGATAGAAAGGTGTTATATAGGGAAACCTTGGATCCACATTCTAAAGGTACCAGGAGGCAATTAGTAGTGCCCAATACCTTTAAAAATTGGATTTTGCGTTTAGCGCATATCCATCCCTTAGGGGGCCACGAAGGAGTAGAAGGCACCTTGAAACAGCTTTTGAGTCGTTTCTATTGGCCGGGCGGTTATCGCGAGACCGCAAAATATTGTAGAGCGTGTCCCGCATGCCAGAAGGGCACCCCCTATAGGCCAGTAAAACCACCCCAGAGATCTAAAAATCGATGGGTAGAACCCGCTACGGAAGAGATAGAGAGACCCCAGTTTCGAAGAAATTTAGGAGCCTGGGTACAGCGTACATCTCAGGTAGTAGGCGAAAATCTGACCTCCAGTCAAGGGAGGCAGAAAAAAGATTATAACCTCCGCACCAAACCTAAGCGTTTAGAAATTGGTGAAAAGGTCATGGTAGTGATACCGGGTCGCAAACCAAAGTTTGAAAGCACCTGGAGGGGACCCTGCCGGGTTATCAAACGAATAGGACCCACCACTTACACAGTAGAAACCAGGTGGGGGAAGCAACAAAACTTCCCTGTGAACGTTTTAAGGCCCTGGCACGAACGGGTAGCATTAGCTCGTTTAGCTACAGTTCCTGATCACGAATTTAGCTACAGCCACCAGAGAAGGATTCCGGGCTGTTCTGAAAGTTTTCAGACAGCACGGAATATCTTAAATGGGGGGTTGTGTGACAAGGCAGAGCTGTCAGAGCACAAGAAAAAGGCTTTTAAACAAACTTTTTCCTCTGAACCTGCCAGGAATACAGGGCAGCTGAGGGTTAAAACCTCAGCGCACAGAGTTGCAGGGCAGGAGAGAAAAGAAAGGGAGCCACACCTTAGCTCTAGGCTGACAGGGAGAGCTAGCCAACCAGGGAAAGGGGTGGACTCTCACCTGATTGGACAAACCACTCCACTTAACCAGGAAGTGGTAGGTTCAAGGAGATCTGCAAGATCTGCAGGATCTGCCAGATCAGCCCGAGCAGCAGGATCAGCAAGATCAGCTGGATCAGAGAGGAGATCAGACGAGGAACGCAGAGAGCTACAGGAGGAAGGAAAAAGGCAAAATAGGAACTTACCTTTGGCAAAGCCAGAAAAAGGGGACTCCAGCAGTGCAGATACAGCCTTGGAGTCAGGCATTCTTGGCAGAGGAACAGAAACAGAATCCTTATCCAAAAGGGGCCGAGCTCAGAGCAAGCGGGACCAGCTGGGATCCAATTACCTGGACCATTGCCAGCCACCTTGCAGAGAGAGAGCCACGTCTCTGGGGAAACAGCCGAGAATCCTCCCAGGAAGGGATTGCCCTCAAGAAAAGCTGAACCAGGTCAGAAAAACTTATAAGCCTTTTAAACAGAATATAGAGTCTGTGTCAGAAAGAGACAGAAGTAATTCCCCTGATAGTTTACCTTGCAATATTGGCAGGGAACGTGGTAGAACTTGTAAGCTAGAAGCCAGCACAGGTGCACGTCACCTAGCTCATAATTGGCAGCAGCGTGATTCAAGCACAGATACTGAGCTAGAGGAATGGGAGATAGGTAGGGTCTCTGAAAAGCCTAGTTACAAGAAACACGTAGTTCCTCAACAGGGAATAAGGTACAGGAAAAAGGAAGAAGGAAGAAATCCTTATGCCCCGCTCTTTAAGAGGCTGAATAAACAGTTATCCTTACAAGACTGCAGGACAGGCAGTGAGAGGGGAGAAAAGCAGATACAAAGTCTCCTCCACCATTTAAGAGCCCTAGACTCGAATAGGCCAGAGAGCCAAGGAGCTCAACTCAGCGACGAAGAATCCATGCAAACCGACATTCCATTGTCTGATCACAGTAGCTCTGAGATGGAATGCGGGATTTGCCAGTGTGACTTTTAAAGGTACAGCTTAAACAGAAGCAATGTTTTAAGGCTGTTTTAAAAGCATGTAGAGACTAGAGTTTAAGTACAGACTAGAAGTTGTCTGACTGCTGATACTAGTGAAGTGTATAATTCTAAGGCTTGAAGTGAATTATCCATGTGAAGGTGGAAGAGGAAAACCACGCTTGTTGGAAGTTCTTTATCGAATGCCTTGAATGAGTATCGCTGTTAAGAAAGTCTACAGTTGTTTTGGACTACAGTAACCTGAGAAGTATCAGGGAACATTTGTACAGGACTTTATTTGCTTTATCCATGTTGTTATCCTTGAATATCTGTTCTGGGGTGAAGAAAACCTGCTGGGAACAATAAACCTATTGTTTACCTTCAAATTGCTTTGGCTGTGATCACTGGGCCTACAACTACAATTTTGCTCAACCAGATAACAGCGATAACAAAGTAACATACACGACGCTGTAACCAAATACACTGCGTCACAAGTTGGTGTAATTGGTAATACGAGGCGTCACAAATTCTTTTTAACATCTTTCTTAGTGATATTGCGGATATTGTCGAGCAAGGTTTGCCTCTTTGCGGATGATTCCAAAATCTTCAATAGAGTAGACACCCAGGAGGACGTAGATAACATGAGGAGGGATTTAACTAAGTTTGAAGAATGCTCTAGAATTTGGTAGCTGAGATTTAACAATAAAGAATGCAGGGTCATGCATTTGGGCTGGAAAAATTCAAGGGAGCAGTACAGCATTTATTTATTTTATATATTTTATTTAGGTGGTTTATATTCCACCTAATCTTAAAGCCAAGGCAGTTTACAGAAGAACTAATATAAATTATAAATGGAACATAATCAGAGTATAATGTAACTTACATAGTGAACATCTGTAGTTGAACATATTTACATGAAGTGTAAGATTAAAGTACACAACTCAGATTAAGTACAGAACATAGTATAGATGGAGTTGTTTAGTCAACGGTGCTTTGTGGGCTGACTGAGTCCAGAGGAATTAAGTTTAGCGAGTGTAGTCATGGATTTGGGAATTTCTTAGTACATGTTGGAATATGATCAGGGCAGAATGTAACTTCAGTTGTTAATTGAAGGGTAGATTAATAAGCGGGATGGGGGAGCGGAATTCTAGAGGGGAAAGTGTTGAGGGGTGGAGAATTCTCGGAGGAGCCTGTGGCTCAGGGGTTAGTTTTTGCATCTGAAATGCTCAAAGAATAGATGTGTTTTTTTCTTCTTTCTGAAGTCTATTAGATTGGTTATTGCATGTAAGTCATCTGACAGGGCATTCGATATGGCCTGCCAGATGACTTATGTATAGGGGTGACTTACTTCTGTCCACGAAAGAAGAGCGGGACCTGTGCGTGATTGTGTCTGAGGATCTTAAAGTGGCTAAACAGGTAGGAAAAGCGACGACGAAAGTCAGAAGGATGCTTGGGTGCATAGGGAGAGGAATGGAGGTGATAGTGCCGGACTGCACGCTGTTTCTGGTAAGGCCGCTCCACCAGGAGAAAAGTAATGCCTTGTTTGAGCTGCCATTATTTATCCTGGAATAACATAGCTGCACTGTTTAGCACAAGCTGCATTATTCAATTTGCATAATAATAAGGTGTTTTGTGTGTTTTACATCTCATTATTAAGCAATACATGTTGGGGTAGTTTTACATGCATTACAGTAAAATAGTGGAAATTATTGGACTTTTACATGCGTTAAGGGGAAAATGATGTGCGGAATTCCCATAACACACTTTAGTAACCCCCCAAGTAGGTTAGTTCAATGAGTCAGATTTTCAAGGCAGCCTATATTGTTTCTTACCTTTGACAATTAATCTCCCATAAAGTTAAGTAACCCTCCCCTCAGTAGGCTTTCGAGAGTCGGGAGCCTGACTTCATTCCATTTCCCCTCGTCATGCTCATATTACCCCTCTTCTGAAGTCACTTTATTGGCTGCTTATCCATTTCCGCATCCAGTTCAAACTTCTCCTGCTGACCTATAAGTGCATTCACTCTGCAGCTCCTCACTACCTTTCCTCTCTTATCTCTTGGGAACTTCGCTCTTCTGTCAAAATGCATCTATCTGTGCCCTTCTCTTCTATTGCTAACTCCAGACTGCTCCTTTCACCTTGCTGATCCTTACGCCTGGAACAAACTATCTGAGTCTGTACGTCAGGCGCCTTCTCTGACCCTCTTCAAATCCAGGCTGAAAACTCACCTCTTCGCTTGCCGCTTTCAGATCTTGACTCGCCTGATCTCCTTTGTGTTTCCTCACCATCCCCCCTAGGTGTATCCCATGTCTATAGCTACTGTGTTGTCTGTCTTGACTAGATTGTAAGCTCTGAGGAGCGGGGACATGTGTCTGTTCAGTGCTGTTTACATCTTGTAGCGCTATACAAATGCTCAATAGCAGTAGTAGTAGTAGACCATATTTAGAGTATTGTGTACAATCCTGGAGACCGCACCTTCAAAAGGATATTTATTTTATTTATTTAGCTGTATTTATATCCTGCTTTTCACTGGGTCAAAGCGGTCAATTGGGAGATACATTTAACACGAGGGGATATGAGACACATACGCTAATACTTACAGGGAACATGGGCAATGGAGGGTTAAGTGGCTTGCCCAAGACCACAAGGAGTGCCTATAGGACTAGAGATCTCAGTCCCTCCGGCCTGAGATTGCTGTCCCCAGGTGGGACTTGAACCCCCAGCCCTCTGGCCTGAAGTACCTTGTCCTAACCACTAGGCCACTCCTCCCACAGGATGGATATAAACAGGATGGAGTCAGTGCAGAGGGTGGCTACTAAAATGGTCAGTGAACTTCGCCATAGGCATTTGGGAACAACTTAAAGATCTCAATACGTATACTTTGAAGGAAATGCGGAAGAGAGGAGATATGATAGAGCCGTTTAAATACCTCTGTGGCATAAATGCACAGGAGGAGAGCCTCTTTCAATGAAAGCAAGCTCTGCAATGAAGGGACATAGGATGAGGGTGAAAGGGGATAGACTCAGGAGTAATATGCAGAAATATTTCTTTATGGAAAGAGTGGTAGATGCATAGAACAGTTCCCAGTGGAGGTAGTATAGACCAGGACAGTATCTGAATTTGAGAAAGCATGTGACTAAC
The DNA here is from genome assembly GCA_033557465.1 of Ichthyophis bannanicus. Classification (NCBI taxonomy): domain Eukaryota; kingdom Metazoa; phylum Chordata; class Amphibia; order Gymnophiona; family Ichthyophiidae; genus Ichthyophis; species Ichthyophis bannanicus. The sequence continues at coordinate 359,580,145 of CM066032.1, read as the reverse complement.
ACAGAAGATCTCTAAAGGAAGAAAAAGGATTATAGTAATTGGTATGGGAGAACAGACTGGATAGGCCATGTGGTCTCTTTCTGCTGTCATGCTTCTGTCATGAAGCCATTGGCCTTGGCCAGGCCCAGGATGATGGTGTTAAGCTTTTGTATTAGTTTCAATTTAACTGTTTCACATGGCAGTCAACCTCTGAAGTTCTTCTGTAAGTGTATGGCAACCTGAAGGCAACCTCCTGTCCCCCTCCCTCTCACTCTCCCCCCCCCCCCCCCAACACACTCATTTTCCTCCTTCCCTCTTCTTTTCACCCAAACTCTGTCACTTTCCTTTCTGCCTGCCATCTATCCTTCATCTAGCTCTCTCTACCATCTTCCCTTAACCTTGTCTGTCGCCTTCACCCTGGCCACTGCCCTCAGGCCTTCAACCAGGCCCAAGATGTTTTCTTTGTTTCCCAGGAGCCCAGTAGTGATAGTTTCTTCTGCCATCAACAGCTCTGGCATGGAGGGAATACTTGCTGTTTCTGATTCAGGCTTGTGTCCACGTATTCGTTGTCTTAGGGACTGGCTTGTTAAGTGTAGAGAGCAGAGGGGCATTGCAGGAAGAAGAACAGAGGAACGAGCCCCAGGTGATATAATGATATTGTTGGGTGCTGTGATAGTGTTGCCCAGATGAATTTGGGAACAGAGCTGGATTCTCTGTTTCAGGCAAGATCTGGTGAGTATCTGTTTGAGGGTAGGGAGCTGTCCCTAAGCCAAGATAGAGTCGCCACCCAAGGCCTGTGAGAGACAACCAGAGGCATTCTGTTATTTTCTTTTTTGGGATGGTCCTGTAGCAGATGGCATCATACCCTCAAAGCTTAGGCGGCTATAAATTGGTTAGTCTATAAGATGCCACCTGCCTCTATCACTTCTGCTACTGCAGACTAACCCGATCACCCCTCTGAAAAGCTTCATCCTTACAGAAGTGTCCTGACGCCTTCATGTACTCAGCCCTGTACAAGACACATGGAGGGTCATTTTCTAACGGGGCAGCCAGGCTATGTGCCCACATTTATCCTTCCTCAGAGAGGGAGTAATAGTATATCTGCTTATTCTTACTAGCACATATGCTCACATGTTTATTTAGCTGGTTTTCTACACCGCCTCTCAGAATGTCATGGAACTAGATGAACAGTAACGTACATGAAACATTTGCAATAACTTAAACATAACATCAAACATATGAACTGGGAAAATTCTGGGTGTATCAGGGAGAACCGATGTACATGGTGCACAGAGGGGCCTAATTCTATGGATGGGGTAAGGGGGGGAAGAGCTAGGTGGGGAGAGGAGAGGAAGGGGGGGACAAAGAGGTGGTGAAGACAGGTAGGGTACTAATTTCTAATTGTTTGTCAAAGCTGAGGACATGATTAGGTAGGCATGTTGTCAAAGTATTTGTCTATAGATATACAAGTGCCAACCTGCCCCTGATTTACCTATTCCTCCCCTGGGAATGTCAACATGTCTATTGTATAAAAGTCACCACTATGATTTCTGAACCCCTGCTTTGTATGCGCATAAACCTCAGCACATAAGCACATAAAATGTTCTTCTATGTGCTGAAGGGCCTTCTACAATTACTCCCATAATGGACAGTCCCTACTCCTGGGAGCTTAGTCTGGTCAACACGTCAGAAACAAAGAGGGTCTGCATAGTACAGTGGACGATCTGGACGGAATATTTAAGGTGAGCGCTGGACGTTAGTGACCAGTTTGTCCTTACTTAGCACAATAAAGCACAGAACGTCTACCCCAGTCTGCTTGTTAAACTTGGAAGTGTTTGCCTCAGTTAGCCCGAATAACTGACCGCTCAGCATTTGGGTTACAGAAGTGTCTTTATTACTCCTCCAGTCATAAAAGTAGAGAAATAGAAGCACAGCCTTCAGAGCTCTATTTAGTTAGTTATAATGTCTCGACCGATATTCAAATCCTTCTGCAGACAGCGTACAGAGAGTTATTCAGAGAGGACACAGAGTGAGATACTCTATGGCACTGTCTCCACAGACCGTTATCCAGTTAGTGCAGTGGGGGGGGGTCCATGGGCGGTTCTGCCACTATCCAGGTAAGTATGAAAGTTATTCAGATACTAAGAGGTGTGTTTACTACACTGTGGTAAAGGAGCAGGTGTGTCATTAGCACATGCAAACTGTGCAGGTGCACCCTTAGCGTGTGCAAAGAGCCACTTTAGCATGTGCTAACGGTACCAGCCACTTTAGCACACGCTAACAGTACCAGCCACTTTAGCATGCGCTAACGGTACCAGCCACTTTAGCACGCGCTAACGGTACCAGCCATTTTAGCACACGCTAACGGTACCTGTGGGTGGAGAGAAGGCATGCATGGGGTGGAGAGTGGGGGTCAATGGGCGGGGAGTGGGCAGGAACAAGGCTTGCTCCCTTAACACAGGTACCTTAATGGCAAGAACCCTAACGCAATCCAAAACCTGTTGGAAAGGGTGTCTTTTGAGGAGAGAGAGCCTATTTTCTGTCTGCAATGTGATGCACAGACAGGGGAGCCCAAGTGAGTGATAGTAGTGCTCCATTAGCAGCAACAGCGTAGTGCCCAAGTATGAAAGGGCACTATGTTGATGGTGCAAATGGGGGCAAAGGAGGTGGTACATGGGTCATGTAGTGGGGGCTGCTGGTGCACAGGGGGGACCAGGCAGCTGCCTAGATGGCACATAGGAACATAAGACTACAAAATATGCCAAGGTCCATCATGCCCAGTATCTTGTGTCCAACAGTGCACAATCTAGGTCACAAATACCTAGCAGTTTCCCCAAAAGACACACAGGATCCCCAGTAACTGTAATGGGGCAAGCAGGACATTGCTCAGATCCTTTGACTCCTCTCTCTCTTTTTTTCTCCACACATATCCATCTGATAGCTAAGACCCGCCGTTTCTTTCTCTATAACATCAGCAAAATCCGCCTTTTCCTTTCTGAACACACTACTAAAACGCTTATCCACTCCTTAATCATCTCCCATCTTGACTACTGTAACCTACTCCTTGCTGGTCTCCCTTTGAATCATCTCTCTCCCCTTCAATCTGTTCAACACTCTGCTGTGCGGCTAATCTTCCACCAGCCTCTCCATACCCACATTACTCCTCTTCCCAAGTCACTTCACTGGCTCCATATCCGTTTCCACATCCAGTTCAAACTTCTCCTACTGACCTATAAATGCATTCACTTTGCGGCTCCTCACTACCTTTCTTCTCTTATCTCTCCTTACAAACCCCCCTCGGGAACTCCACTCTTCTGGCAAACTGCTTCTATCTGTGTCCTTCTCTTCTACTGCTAACTCCAGACTTCGCTCCTTTCACCTTGCTGCACCTTACGCCTGGAACAAACTACCTGTGTCTGTGCGCCAGGCACCTTCTCTAACCCTCTTCAAATCCAGGCTGAAAACTCACCTCTTCGCTGCTGCTTTTGGATCTTGGCTCACCTGATCTCCTTGTTTCTTTACCTTTCCCCTTGTTTTATCCCTCTCTACACCTTCTGTGTTTGTCTTGATTAGATTGTAAGCTCTGATGAGCAGGGACTGTCTCTTACATGTCTGTGCAGCGCTGCGTATGACTTGTAGCGCTATATAAATGCTCAGTAGTAGCAGTAGTACTGTTTAGCAATGGTTTATGGACCGTTACCCAGGAACCCGTCCAAACGTTTTTAAGCCCAGCTACACTAATGGCTTTTACCACAGCCTCCGGTAATGGACTGCAGGGTTTGATTACATGTTCACAGAAAAAATATTTTCACCTAGAAGACCCAAATGGGTTACACTGTAGCCACATTGCAGGTCCCCTAGTCCGTCCACAGTCTGATGGCATAAAAAAGTGACTTACGTTTACCTGTTCCACTCCAGTCAATACTCTATAGACCTCTATCATATCTCTCCTCAGCCGTCTCTTCCCCAGGTTGATGAGCCCTAACCTTTTTAGCCTCTCCACAAAGGGGTATTCTGCCATCCACAGAGCCATCTATGATGTTCGTCATGATCCCACAGTGACAGTGGCAGCTCACAGACCTGCTACTGCTGCAGAAAGGCAATGTGTCACATGTGGCAGTCCAAGAGTCTTGGCACCCCAGGCAGAAATCCAGGATGCCGCAGAACCCAGTTGTGCAGGAAAAGGCTGATAGTACCAGACGTTATAGCCCTCCAGGTAGCTGGAAAATGCAGGTGCCCAGGGAAATACTACAGCAGTGACTGTCATCCTCCCCCGAGACGTATCGGTGGCAGACAGTGATGGGGCCCCTGCATGGGCAGCTGGTGGAGGGGGGCTATGTGGCCGTCCATGTGTGCCACTGCCCCCCCCCCCCAATCTGGCCCTTGTGCCCAAGGCGCCTGCCAAACCCACATGTTTAAATTTTTTGTTTAATGTAATGTTCAATCCTTGAGTTCTCTGTAAACCGCTTTGATTCATGAAAAGCGGTAAATAAGCCCTAATAAATAAATAAATAAATACATGTTTAACATGCTAGGACTGCGACCACCACCACTGACAGTGTATGGATATGTTGGCATGGTGGGGGTGTGGGAAGTGCCACCAGCCTGCAGCAGATAGAAGCCTTGTACTAGTTGTGGGCACCATGTGCCAAAGGCCAGCTGAAGGGAAGAGTGTGAGCCACAGGAGCTGTTATCCCCATAAGGCAGCACTGTGGTGCAACACACACAGTTGGTGTGTAAATGTGCTGAGGGTCACAGGTTCAGGTCCCTGTTGGGGGTTTCTGTATTGCATATTCCTGTGGACAAGGTTTAGCTGACAGTGTAAGTACAGCTCCAGCATGTGCAACCTCCAAGGAGATGGCCAGCAAGGGTGGAAACACCCCACCTGCAGCACTGATATTTGTGTATGTGTGTGTGTGTGTGTGGCTCCCCTTTGTCCTGTGGCTTTCTGCACTGCACTTTGGCTCACATTGTCCAAGTTTTTCCCAGCCTGTTAGGAAAATGTGAATAAGGCGAGGCAGAGGATTGTGGGTATCGCCTGAAACAGTGCAGATTGGCCTGGATGTGTCTGTCACAATGGTAGGGTCACTGGCTGAGATGCCATTGTGCCCATCTGTCACATGCATTGTCTGGGTGGCCACTGTATGTCATGCTGAGATGGCACTCACTGTGACCAAAAAGTGACCATGGCACGGCTATGTATCCACATAGAACTATTATAATGTCTGCCTCCAGTGATGTAGATACATTCTTTGTCTGGGGATGCCAATTACTGAGCAAACAGCTGGGTGTCAATGCTGAGTATCCCCAAGGCAGGGTGCTTGTGGTCACACTATGCACATGCCATGTGTGCTGACCAGCAGACCAACTGTAGTTGGTTTGTGCTTGTCTGACATAGACCAGTGAAGGGCAGCAGGGGCAGTCTTTCTGCCTATGCTTTAGTCGATTGTTAGTCCTCAATGGTTGGGGCAGCAGTGGTTCATGGCCTACTCAACGGGGTCCTGGCAGGACCGTAGCAGTAACCCCACACCAGCCTATTGTCATGGCGCAAGGCAGATAGTGCCTATGGAAGTAGAGGAAAATATGCAGGGCAGTTTTAAAACCGGCAGTGCAAAGCACATGGCTAGGGGTTGCTATGAGCAACCAAGCAAAACAAGAGCACCGGCTGTAGGTAAACGCCCAGGAATAGCATTACGTCATAGCTCATCAGAGAAGCAGAAACAGCTGCAGGGGTTTGAGCTAACAAGAGACTCAAAGAATGACGCACATAAAATAAGGGCAGTCTTGAGCAAAGCAGAGAGGAGCAGAGATACCGACAGAAGACGCAAGCAGGGAGTCAGACTCAGTCTCAGATACAGAGAGAGAAAGAGACACTGAGAGGACTCACGGGAAAGGAAAGAGCAGAGCTCATGAGAGCCAGGAGTCATACCTGAAAGCTTCTGACGTGGAGTCCATCTGCACCTCAGAGGAGTTTGCCCAGGAGGAATTCTCAGAGGTTAGTGCTGGAAAGTTGGGCTGCACTAAGCCAAAGTCCGGTTGGGGACAGAGAGAGATTCCAAGCTGCAAACCACGAGGAGCTGGGAGAGGGAATAACCACGGGAGCAGGTACCTGGGGAGCAAGAACTCTTATCCAAAAGAGATTTCCCACCTAAGAGAAAGACGTCCTGTGAGGGGAAGTGAAAGGGAGAAAAGTTTCAACTTCCCCGTTGCAAAACAGACAGGCAGAGCTCAGCCTGAAGAAAGGCATACTACCTGGAATAGAGGGGCACTGAATTTTACTCCCAATGGTCCTGAAGTGTATGGCCCTCTAAGGGGAGAATCCATAGTGCATGGTAACCAGCCTTTCTGCAGTGATAGAGGGGAGAGAAGCTCTGGCCAAGAAGAGAGGAGACTAATAAACACTGATACACATTACAGCCCTGCAAAATATAATAGCCAAGAAGTACACGAGGACATGGAATGTGACTTCTGTGAAGAGAGCTCAGATATTTGCAAAATGGACCATACATTGGTGTTTTCCAATAGTGTGACCTCTTTTTGTTAAGGCCTAAGTAAAGCCTGCCTAAGAGAAATCTGTGGAGGAACACAGATTTCACCATTCAGCTTTTGTGATTGAAAAAGCCTGTTTTTCCCTTTTTGTTTGGTTAACGCTGACAAGAAGCATTTTTGTTGTAATTTGTAGTCCCTCATTTGTGTTATGCCAGTATTATGGTTTAATTTCCTTTGACCTTTGTTGCAAAAGTTCTCCCAGGAAGGGAAAATAAATACCTCTTTAAGCATAGCTACTCGACCACAACTACCTTCTTATTTGATTAGCTATAGGGACTCCAAATCCCAGAGGGCACTACTAAGTCCTTGCTATATAAGAGGAGCCTCACTGAAGCCCCAGGCCTTCCGCCTCAGGGGTAAGTAGATGCGTGACACTATACACCCCCACTGCAGTGGCTGTCCATGGCAGCAGCATATTGATACTGGCCACTAACCTGCACTGCTATCAATTTGGGCAGAACACCAGGCAGAGCTATTGCTGTTGCGGTTGCGGTTGCTGTCACTGTCACCTACAGCATGCAGGAAACAAGGAGAAAAAGAATAACACGCTAGCAGTGATGTGGACCTACAGCACAGCCAGCAGAGATCATCTCTAACAGTGCAGGCTCAGTGGACCAGGTGCTGGGCACCCCTCCTTAGCCTCAGGGTGACATCTGAAGCCACTCTGCAGCATGGCTTGCTGCTGTTATATGCATGTAGCACACACAGCCAGTGCATCTTACTGAGCTGATATGCTGGATCAGTGCATTCTCCATTAGTTTTTCAACTGCGACCACTGTTTTGCATGTGTAGTGCCTCATGGGTAATGGTGGCCCAACCTATGCCGGCAAAGACAGCAAACAGTTTGATCAGAGATCTTCAGGCTCTATACACCTACAAAGAGCTTGGGGAGGTGTAGCCTACTGGTTGGTGTAATGCCTCCATGGTCAAAGGTCCTGGGTTTGATTCCAATTTGTTCATTTTGTGCCTGGGTGCGCTTGCACAGTCCTGGCTCTGCTGTGACCTGCAGACAATCATTCTTCTACATTTCTATGTGTTATGGCCACACATTGGGTAGCCCAAGATGGCATTCCCCATCATGGACATCTGTGAGCATAGCTTTAGTGGCACTGCTGCGGCGGATCAGTGATGTATATACAACAGATATCTGGGCCAACCGGTATGGATGTGTTTTCTGTTTTGCCATCATTGTGACCTCCCAGCTTTATGTAAAGAGGATATATCTCGTACATTCAGGCACCTAACACTCGTTGCATAGCCCTGCATTGGTCTGCCATCATTACTTGCCCCACATGGGGCAAATGAGTTCAACTTGTCCCTTTCTATCATGCCACTCTGTCAGGTGTATTGTCTTGCAGTTGCACAGGCTGAGGCACCAGTCCCACCCGCACAAATGGTGTTTCATGTACCCCATGACATTGCTACTTTTGGTTCATACACACCAAATGCTTTTGGCTTTTATGATCTCTCATATCCACTCACCACACAAATTGCAAACTCTCTGCTTTGAAGATCCATGGCACAACCCTGCACCCACCATTTGACCATCAGGGAGATTCATGGTGGGGCAGCTTACTGGCAGTAAGCTGCCCACCATGGCCCTCAAGGGTCATTTGCAGCAGTTAGCCATATCATGCACATCTCTCCTGTGATTGCTCCACCGGATAATCCTCCCTTTGTTGCCCACATCAAGCACATGCTGCGTCCACCCAGACACTGTCCTGGCCTATGGCATTCCACACACTAACAGTGCATCTAGATACATGTCCACACCTCACAGACACTATAATGTAGCTTACAGCATGGTATATGCTTTCAGGTACATCTAGGACTGCATGCCTGTCACAGTGCCCCCCGCTGCTGCATACCCTCCACTGACTCTGCTGCCGCCACCACCCACCCATGACACAGCCAACACCCACACTGACCATCATCACTAGGGAGTCCCCTATCTCGCCTAGTCAACAGCATAGCCCAGCTGTATGGTCAAACATGCTCATCACACATACTGCCACATTGCCAGGCATCAGGAGAGTCAACTCCATCAGCTACTAATTGTGCTTGCCATCATACCTTCTCCAATGGCTTCCCTGCCCACCTTTCAGTGTTTCAGTGGCTTTTTTGCATTAAGGTACATGCCAGACACCTTCCTGCAGCATGTGCTATTACCACATGGTAAGTGTCCACTACCACCCCTTAACACAGCATGTGCTATTACCACACGGTAAGTGTCCACTACCACCCCTTAACACAGCATGTGCTATTACCGCCCACTAAGTGTCTACTAGCACCCCTTAACACAGCATGTACTATTACCACACAGTAAGTGTCCACTAGCACCCCTTAACACAGCATGTACTATTACCACACAGTAAGTGTCCACTAGCACCCCTTAACACAGCATGTGCTATTACCATACAGTAAGTGTCCACTAGCACCCCTTAATAGCATGTACTATTAGCATACAGTAAGTGTCCACTACCACCCCTTAACACAGCATGTGCTATTACCACACGGTAAGTGTCCACTACCACCCCTTAACACAGCATGTGCTATTACCGCCCGCTAAGTGTCTACTAGCACCCCTTAACACAGCATGTGCTATTACCACATGGTAAGTGTCCACTACTACCCCTTAACACAGCATGTACTATTACCACATGGTAAGTATCCACTACCACCACTTAATATCCTATCACCACCCGCTAAGTGTCCACTAGCACCCCTTAACACAGCATGTGCTATTACCATACAGTAAGTGTCCACTACCACCCCTTAACACAGCATGTGCTATTACCATACAGTAAGTGTCCACTACCACCCCTTAACACAGCATGTGCTATTACCACCCGCTAAGTGTCCACTACCACCCCTTAACACAGCATGTGCTATTACCACACGGTAAGTGTTGTGATGCAGCAGATCAGCAGGGTAGAAAAAGAAATGTTTTAAAGGTAGAAAAAAAGGCGCACAAACTGCAATATTCACAGGAGCCTGGTAGGGGGAGCAGGAGAGAACTCTGGATGACTAAGGAGCCACACCCTGGAGGGTGTAGCCTGGAACCAGCCAGCCTCCAATCAAGAAGAACAGGAACTCCTCTTAAAGGAAAGTCAGGAGGACAGAGAGAGGGAGGAGTATGGGAGAAGCAGCTGGGGCAGCCAGAAGCCAAGGTGCCAAAAGAACCAAGAAGGCAGAGAATACAGGAGGAGCAGTTGGAGTGGTGAGAGCTTTGAAGGACCTGACTGGAAGGGCAGCAGAAAACCGGTTACGCTTCCAGAAGCTGCAGAGACCGGAGAATCTACAGGTGCTACAAACATTGCTCAACTCAACAAAAGAGGTACAGAGAAATTACATTGTGATTGCTGTGGTCATAACCCAGATCAAAGGGTGAAGGCCAGGCAGAATCTACATAGCTGTAGGCCTCAAGCCTCAGCTCCATTGAATAGGCCAGAGTTACAAAGTAACAGACAGCCCACAGTAGACAGCCTTTGGATAAAGCAAGAGTCAGAAGCTCCTGGTAAAAGCTCCTCTGTTCAGAAAAGAAGGTTTGGAAAGTTTTTAGAGAATGGGAAACTTTTAAATAAGCCTACTTATCAAGAGGTATCTGAAAACTCCCAGAGAAGAGAGAGACAGTCACACTATAGGCATGCTCCTGGCCGACGGCCCCTGCTAGACTCCCAGCATTGGAAACTCATTCAGCAGTTGACTGAGAAACCTAGCTGTACCTCACCAATAGCTGTTAACCCTAACACAGACAGTTCAGCTGAGGAAGCAATGCAAGTGGAAGAAGGAGAAGTCTTCCCCATTGAAGAAATGGATTGTAGCTTTTGCACCAGAGGCAGCTTAGAATGCTTGAGTGACCAGTAAGCATTGAAAGCCGGTGTGAATTTGAATACTTATTTTTGTTATAACTTTGCTGTGAAATGAACAGTTTTTCTGTTGAACCAGAGTTGAGTTTCTAACCTGAAGTAAAGGACATTTCTGTTTATGTTTGAACCTGATCCGTTGTAACCTTTTGTGCATATCAGGGAAATAAAGCCTTTAAATTCCCTCCACTCGATGACCTATTTGTTCTTGGGGTATCTTTGGTATTGTAAGGACGCTACCGGGGCTCGCCAACCTCGGGCCCTCATAAGAAAGACTTACCAAGCCCCACCTTTATTATATTCATGTCCAACCTGCCCTACCTACTACTAACCCCTAGGGCGGCGTTGTGACATAGTCCACTACCACCCCTTAACACAGCATGTGCTATTACCGCCTGCTAAGTGTCTACTAGCACCCCTTAACACAGCATGTACTATTACCACATGGTAAGTGTCCACTACTACCCCTTAACACAGCATGTACTATTACCACATGGTAAGTATCCACTACCACCACTTAATATCCTATCACCACCCGCTAAGTGTCCATTACCACCCCTTAACACAGCATGTGCTATTACCATACAGTAAGTATCCACTAGCACCCCTTAACACAGCATGTGCTATTACCACACAGTAAGTGTCCACTACCACCCCTTAACACAGCATGTGCTATTACCATACAGTAAGTGTCCACTACCACCCCTTAACACAGCATGTGCTATTACCACCCGCTAAGTGTCTACTAGCACCCCTTAACACAGCATGTGCTATTACCATACAGTAAGTGTCCATTACCACCCCTTAACACAGCATGTGCTATTACCATACAGTAAGTGTCCACTACCACCCCTTAACACAACATGTGCTATTACCACACAGTAAGTGTCCACTACCACCCCTTAACACAGCATGTGCTATTACCATACAGTAAGTGTCCACTACCACCCCTTAACACAGCATGTGCTATTACCACACAGTAAGTGTCCACTACCACCCCTTAACACAGCATGTGCTATTACCACACAGTAAGTGTCCACTACCACCCCTTAACACAGCATGTGCTATTACCATACAGTAAGTGTCCACTACCACCCCTTAACACAACATATGCTATTACCATACAGTAAGTGTCCACTACCACCCCTTAACACAGCATGTGTTATTACCACACGGTAAGTGTCCACTAGCACCCCTTAATGCCAGAACGCCTCTGACACACCCAGCACATTTACCACATGATAACCCCTTATTGCTACAAAACCCTTACTATCACCAAACCACTACACTAATAAATAATCTATAACCAACGCTTTTAAAATTTCACTGACTCAAAAAGGCATAAATGACCTCAGGATATCGTGTCTCCTACATTTGGCGAAACAAATCACCATAAGGTTTAGCGACAAATCTCACATCACGGGTCATAACCTTTCCATTTCTTGGGCAAGCCACTTAACCCTCCATAGCCCATGTTCCCTGTAAAATAGTTATCTCCGAGTTATAATGCCCTGTTCAATGTAATTTCAGTTTGTTCAATGTAAACCGCACTGATGCAGAATAGCGCGGTATATAAGAGAATGTAAATAAAATAAATAAATAAAATTTTAATTTTAATTTTCATAAAATTCCTCAGCAGAATGGGATAGTGTTGACGGTGGAGGATCACATTTCTGTGACAACGGCAACAACACCAAACTTCAACTGTGCGGAAGAAAGGCCCGGCAATCTACTTCTGTATCTTGCCATGAAAACCAATGGATAGTTACAACAAAACAAATTGTGCTATGGTGCTGGAAGATGAGACCCCCTGGTCGGAAGGCACTCAACTAGCTACTGGGGAAGAGCTGAAGACTTCTCAGAGTAAAGCCAGCATTTATGATGTGGTTGCATCAAAGCCCTCAGGACGTCTGACTGCTGATGTAGCTGCGCATGAAATGAGAGTCAGAAGCTGTAAAGATGTCTTACACATTGGAACATGGAATGTACGAAGCATGAACCAAGGGAAGTTGGAGGTGGTCAAGAATGAAATGGAACGTGTACAACTTGATCTGTTGGGTGTCAGCGAACTGAAATGGACTGGCATCGGGCACTTTGCATCAGATGATTACATGGTCTACTATGCTGGAAATGAAAGACAAAGAAGAAATGGTGTTGCATTTATAATAAAGAAGAAACTTGCATGAACTGTAATGTAATACAATGCAGTCAGCAAACGCTTACTCTCTATTCGTCTACGAGAATGCCTCTCAACACAACTATAATTCAAGTATATGCCCCAACAACAGAATGAAATTAAAGAGTTCTATGAACAAATACAAGCTGAAATTCACAGAACATGCAAAGAGGATATCCTGATAGTCATGGGTGACTGGAACGCAAAAGTTGGCAACAAAGAAGAAGGCAAAGTAGTTGGAAAATATGGACTTGGCAACAGAGAAAGACTGGAGAAAGACTGATAGAATTCTGCAAGACCAATGGTCTATTCATCTCAAACACCTTCTTTCATCAGCACAAGCAGCGACTGTACACATGGACTTCACCCAATGGATTGTATAAAAATCAAATTGACTACATCTGTGGAAGTCAACGATGGAAAAGCTCTATAACATCAAAGACAAAATCTGGAGCTGACTGTGGTACAGATCATCAACTACTAGTATGCAAACTCAAGCTAAAGTTGAAAAAGAGCAAACCACTCATGAATGCAGCAAAATATGACCTTGAGAATATACCACTGGAATTTAAAGACTGCCTGCGAAATTGATTTGCTGCTTTAGATACAAATGACAGAGCTCCAGAAGAGTTATGGAATGACATCAAGAAGGTTGTGTTGGAAGAAAGCGAGAAGTCTCTACAAAAGGTGAAAAAGAAAAAACGGCCAAAATGGATGACGGAAGAAACTCTGAAAATTGCCCAGAAATGCAGAGAAGCTAAAGCCAGAGGAGAAAGAAAGACAATCACAGAACTCAACAGAGATTTCAAACATGCAGCAAGACAGGACAAGGAAAAGTACTACCACGACGCATGCAAGGAAATAGAAGCAGAAACTATAAGAGAAAGAACAAGATCAGCTTTCCTAAAGCTACTAGAGTTAAAGAAAAAGTTCCAGCCTCAAATTGGAATGTTACAAGATGCTCAAGGTTCTATGTTGAATGATGCTGAGAAGATCAAGAAAAGGTGGAAGGAATATACAGAGTTTTTATATGATAAAGATCAAGTGGACCAACAGCTGTTTCACCCTGTACCTTATGATCGGGAACCATTGGTGTTGAAAGAACTGAAATATGAGATTGCAGAACTGCTATCAGTAATCTGTGAACTATCATTAAAATCATCTCTAATACCTGAAGATTGGAGGATCGCCAATGTAACACCAATTTTTAAAAAGGGTTCCAGGGGTGATCCGGGAAACTACAGACCGGTGAGCCTGACATCAGTACTGGGAAAAATGGTAGAAACCATCATAAAGAATAAAATTACTCAGCATGTAGATAGTCATGACCTAATGGGAGACAGCCAACATGGCTTTAGACAAGGAAGATCTTGTCTTGCTAATCTGTTATGTTTTTTTGAAGGTGTGAATAAACAGGTGGACAAAGGTGAGTCGGTTGATATAGTGTATCTGGACTTTCAGAAAGCCTTTGACAAAGTCCCTCATGAGAGACGTTTGGCAAAACTAAAGAGTCATGGGATAGGAGGCAGTGTACTATTGTGGATCAGGAACTGGTTAAAAGATAGAAAGCAGAGGGTAGGGCTAAATGGCCACTTTTCCCAATGGAGAAAGGTGAATAGTGGTGTACCCCAGGGATCTGTGCTGGGTCCGCTGCTTTTTGACATATTCATAAATGACCTGGAAAGTGGAATAACGAGTGAGGTTATCAAATTTGCAGATGACACAAAACTATTTAAAGTTGTTAAAACCCAAGAGGATTGTGGAAAATTGCAAGAGGATCTTGATAAACTGGAAGACTGGGCATCAAAATGGCAGATGAAATTTAATGTGGACAAGTGCAAGGTTATGCACCTGGGGAAGAACAACCCAAACTATGGTTACACTATGCAAGGTTCCACATTAGGAACCACCACCCAGGAAAAAGATTTAGGCGTCATTGTGGATACCATGTTGAAACCCTCAGCCCAGTGTGCAGCGGTGGCCAAGAGAGCAAATAGAATGCTAGGTATGATAAGGAAAGGAATGGAAAATAAAACAAAAGATATTATAGTGCCTCTATATCGTTCCATGGTGAGACCGCACCTTGAATATTGTGTGCAATTCTGGTTACCGTATCTTAAAAAGGATATAGCGTTATTAGGAAAGGTTCAGAGAAGAGCCACCAAAATGGTAAAAGGGATGGAAGGATAGTCCTATGAAGAAAGGCTAAAAAGGTTAGGGCTCTTTAACCTGGAAAAGAGACGGCTGAGGGGAGATATGATAGAAGTCTATAAATTAATGCACGGAGTGGAACGGGTAAGCGTAGATCGATTATTTACCTTATCAGAATATAGAAAGACTAGGGGACATGCAATGAAGCTACAGGGTAAACTATTTAAGACTAATAAAAGAAAATATTTTTTCACTCAACGTGTAATCAAACTCTGGAATTTGTTACCGGAGGATGTAGTAAAGACTGTTAGTGTAGCTGGGTTTAAAAAAGGTTTGGAGAAGTTCCTGGAGGAAAGGTCCATAAACCATTATTAAGAAGGGACCCAGGATATCAATGCTTGAACCAATACAAGCATTGTGGAACCTGTGTCCCTTGGGGAAACTGCTAGGTACATATGACCTAGATTGGCCACTGTTGGAAACAGAATACTGGGCTTGATGGACCTTGGTCTGACCCAGTATGGCATATCTTATGATCTTATGTTCTTATGTCCCTTATTTGTTTTTATGAAGTTATCCAGATAGCAGGAATTTTCAGTTGGCATTTCTCCAGATAACTTAGGCCACAGGAAAGCAGGTCTATGATCTGAATAAGTGCCGATCGAAGTTCACCGCTACTCGGCCAAACTCGGCACTTAATCGGATACCATCACTCGATCCCTACATTCAGGGGCAGCTACTATCCAGACACTGCCAATGAACAACCAGATGATACTTAAGCACTGACATTTGAAAATCAAACCCTGTATTTACAAACCAGATCTCCAGTTAGACATTCCAGATGAATCCACTTCTCAAATCCAGTGCCAGCTAAATCCCATTGCTGGCATCATACTGCCTCACCAACTCCTTCTCCACCTCAACCAAGACTCACTTCTGCACTTACATGGCGGTCTGTGAAGTTCACCCTTCTGAAAGTAAACTCACCACTGACCTATAGGAGGGTGCAGTGCAATGATAGTTAAAAGGAATTGGGGAGGGGAATGGACACGATTGGATTACTTATGGAAACCTTTATGTTTGGTCACATGTACCACAGGGCCCATCATGGGGGAACCATCCTCACATCTTTCAGATAATAAGGGGCGGCGCAGTCACAGGGCCTGTCATGGGGGGACCATCCTCACATCTTTCAGATAATAGGGAGCGTCGCAGTCACAGGGGCCGTCATGGGGACCATCCTCACATCTTTCAGATAATAAAGGGCGGTGCAGTCACAGGGCCCGTCATGTCGGACCATCCTCACATCTTTCAGATAATAGGGAGTGGCACAGTCACAGGGTCCGTCATGGGGGACCATCCTCACATCTTTCAGATAATAGGGGGCGGCGCAATCACAGGGGCCATCATGGGGACCATCCTCACATCTTTCAGATAATAAAGGGTGGTGCAGTCACAGGGCCCGTCATGGCGGACCATCCTCACATCTTTCAGATAATAGGGAGTGGCACAGTCACAGGGCCCGTCATGGGGGACCATCCTCACATCTTTCAGATAATAAGGGGCGGCGCAGTCACAGGGCTCATCATGGGGGACCATCCTCACATCTTTCAGATAATAAGGGGCGGCGCAGTCAAAGGGCCCATCATGGGGGCCATCCTCACATCTTTCAGATAATAGGGAGCGGTGCAGTCCTAGGGCCTGTCATGGTGGACCATCCTCACATCTCAGATAATAGGGAGCGGCGCAGTCACAGGGCCCATCATGGGTGACCATCCTCACATCTTTCAGATAACTGGGAGTGGAGCAGTCACAGGGCCCGTCATGGGGGACCATCCTCACATCTTTCAGATAATAGGGAGCGGTGCAGTCACAGGGCCCATCATGGGGGACCATCTTCACATCTTTCAGATAATAGGGAGCGGCCCAGTCACAGGGCTCGTCATGGGGGTGCCATCCTCATATTTTTCAAATAATAGGGAGCGGTGCAGTCATCAGGCCCGTCATGGGGGACCATCCTCATATCTTTCAGATAATAGGGAGCGGCTCTAGAAAGTGTCAGTGAGCCCCAGATCCACTTTTGTATCACCAATCAAATTTGTTCTTCAGATCAAGAAAACCAAGGAAGGTCCTGGAGAGGAAACGCAGCATGACACAGTCACCCCCGGAGAACGGGAATGTTGCATCATCTCTTCCAGTGGGCTGGTGCACACAAGGGATGAGTATGGGGGGGGGGGGCAGCTTCCATCACTGCTATAGACTCATGTATTTAATACACTGTCTGCGATAAAAGCCCTAAGGCAGTGTACAAAGACAAACATTAGTAAAATAAACTCACAAAAGAAAATGTACATCAATAAAATGCAGGAAAAATAAAGAAGTAAATGGGGAAATAGGAGAGGTGGCCCTGAGGATGGGGGAGGGGAGCGACCTCAGAGGAATGAGGAGGGGCTGCAGCCCACGATCTGCAGGAACAATTACTTATCAGTGAAGTTTTACAGGCCTTCATATAATATCCTCCAGTTCCAAAGGTCACCATCATCAAAGCCATCAGTAGGAAAACAGCAAGGGAGAGCCAGAAGACAGCCCACCTCACTCTCTGAAACAGAACCATCCAGGACGGTTTTTGGATGCCCCCCTCTTATACTCCGAGTGAATGGGGGACACCTGAGGACGGAACTCTCCCTCTGCAAGACAATGTTGGGATAGTCTCTCTCATACTCGCTGTGACTGCAGAGACGGCAGCTGTCTTTCCTCGTCTATATCACTTGCTAGGCACATTTAAGGCTTGGCTAGCAGAGCCAGATGGCATCAGTCGTGCACATCTGGACCTTTCTTCTGGGAATCTCACTGTGCTCCCTGCTATGCGCCCAGGGTAAGTTCTCTCAAGATGGAGATTTCCCTTTTTCTGTAAAAAGAACATTTATATTTTTCTCCTGTTCTTAAATAAGATAACATCAAAACATCTTTTCACTCTGGAAATTCACTCTGAAAACTCTCAGCTCATGCTGCGGGAGCCCTATTTTAAAAGAGGGCCTGAGAGGATTTCTGGGAACTGCTTTTACAACACCCGCTTTTATTATTTTCTTCTGCAATTCTGGTTGGGGAGTACAGGGCATATCCAGTGATCAGGGAGATTTTAATAATAGGGAAATAATTAAAGTTGTCTCGGGACAATTTCTCCAAATTGGTTAGTTTTGTGCATATTAGACAGACTACAACAGAAGTAAACTAATATCAATTCAACAAAAATCATTTGAAAAAGATCTCCCAATAGCAATTATGAATTCAATACATGTAGGTTATTTCAAAGATGACTTCCACCATGGAATAATATGAAAATATGAAATATTTAGAGGGGTTTTTCTGACCAGTGAGAAGTTGTGTCCTTGCCTTGCAAAATGGATCTAGTTTTTGGACCATAGGGACAAAATGAAAGGAATGGAGAATAAAACAAAGGATATTATAATGCCTCTATATCGTTCCATGGTGAGACCGCACCTTGAATATTGTGTGCAATTCTGGTCGCCGTATCTTAAAAAGGATATAGAGTTATTAGAAAAGGTTCAGAGAAGAGCCACCAAAATGGTAACGGGGATGGAAGGGTACCCCTATAAAGAGAGGCTAAAAAGGTTAGGGTTCTTCAACCTGGAAAAGAGAGAGCTGACGGGAGATATAATAGAGATCTATAAATTAATGAATGGAATGGAACGGGTAAATGTAGATCGATTGTTTGTGCCATCAAAATATAGAAAGACTAGGGGACATTCAATGAAACTACAGGATAACCTATTTAAAACTAATAAGAGAAAATGATTTTTTCACTCAAAGTGTAATCAAACTCTAGAATTTGTTACCGGAAGATGTAGTAAACGCTGTTAGTGTAGCTGGGTTTAAAAAAGGTTTGGACAAGTTTCTGGAGGAAAGGTCCATAAACCATTATTAAAGGGGACCCGGGATATCCATTGCTTAACCCAATACAAGCATTGTGGAACCTGTGTCTTTTGGGGAAACTGCTAGGTACGTATGACCTAGATTGGTCACTGTTGGAAACAGGATACTGGGCTTGATGGACCTTGGTCTGACCCAGTATGGTATATCTTATGTTCTTATGTTCTTTTCCCCTTCTTATTTAATTTATAAGTTACTTGTTTATAAATACTTCTGAGTTCCATGGTGGAAATCATCTTTGAAATAACCTACATGTATTGAATTCATAATTGCTATTGGAAGATCTTTATCAGGTGATTTTTGTTGTATTGATATTAGTTGTGCATATACCATGACAGATATGAACCTCACTTCTAAGCCAAGGTATGTGGAGTATGATCTCAGTCTCTCAAATTTATTTCTAACGCTCGTCATAGTACTTTCATTGTGCCAAAGAGTGCTTCCTTCTGGAGTTCTTAAGATGTAACATGTATGGATAAATTTATCAGGCCTGTGGCTCCCACTACGATGGGAAATAGTTCTGTGTCTTTCTGCCTCATTTTATTGGTAATTCAGTATCTTCTCCCTCTCCACACAATTCACAGAATAATCACTTTGAACCAACACCTCCATTATCAATATCGTTCTGGTGTTTTTCTCCTTTACCACTTTGTCAGGTTTCCTCGCATCCAGTTTCTATCCATTGGAACGGGAATGCCCCAGGTGATCATAAACTCTTCATTCTCTGTAATTCTTTTAGGGTCATGATCCCAGTGCTTTTCACGCATAGTGATGTTGTAGTGTTTCTAGAGTTTCCAGTGGATAAGACATGCTACTTTGTCGTGCCTTTCTGTATACAGCAAGCTATAAGGCGAGTCACTGTTTCCAGGTCTTTCCTACAAAATCAACATGTCTGTTTTGCCAGTTTTTTCAATGCTCTCTGTAAACCATCTTGTCCATAATCCACTGTCCTGGGCTGCAACTATCAATTTCTCATCCCTTGGTTTCAGTTTACCTCTTCTTAACCATTCATTTGTCTGTTCTTGATCGACAAATGGTTCCTGAAGTAACACTTTGTATTTCCCACTATATTTGTGCATTTGCCATATCTTTTTCCTCATTTGCTGATCTAATTCTTTGAAGAGCTTTTTCTCTTGTTTTGCAAATTATGTTGCTTCCTTTCCTGTGTGTGCTTGTGGAGTCTCGTTTATTTCTTCTAGTCATCGGATCGCTTGTCCAAGTTTGATAATGGGGACAGATTCTGGACGATTACTTTCCTAGTTCAACACTTTTTGTGCATTTGGATCCAATGATGCGGTTAAGTAGGCCTGGAGTCCTAAATGTAACCCTCCAATTGTGATGTGACATGACCACCTTGATTGAAGGATACAAATCTGTCTAAATAAATAAATAAATGAGGCCTAGCCCTCCCCTTCAGTTCTAGGAATGTACAATCTTAGCATACAATGATTCTTGCAAATTGCCTCAAGGGCATGGAGGAGTTTTCTTGTTCACATATCCAGTTTTTCGAGATCTTTAAAAGGTCAGTCTACAATCCCAAAGCTGTATGAGAGTGCAGGAATTCTCAGCTGATTGATGGCTTATATCTTATTCCATGATGTTAAATCACTTTCAATAATGATTTTAATCTTCTATAATATTCTTTTCTAATCTTTTCTGCTTGAGCGTCATTCCTTCCTCTACTCCCAGATATTTATAGACAGTACGCCTTTCTGTTCAAGTTACTTGATGGCACAGCCTTCAGCCAGGGATATGTTTTCCATTTTGCTCAATTTTCCTCTAAAAAAAGTTGCCTTAGCATATTTGTCAAGGCCAAAAGTCATCCTGATGTCATCAGAAAAGCTTTTCACTACATGGAGCTGCTCTGCTAATTGTTGGTCATTGGAACGGTAGAGCTTCAGGTCTCTATAGATAGTAAATGAGATGTTACTCTGGGTTGTTATCTTCATTAGGATTCAGGCTAAACCCATATCCCAAAGAGTTGATGAGAGTACTCATTGGATTAAGTGTCATACAAAACAGAAGTAGCAACAGAGAATCTCTTAAAATACTCCTCATTGAATCTTGATGTTAGGAATGATCTACTAACCATCTTCATCTTTCAAAAATAGCATGGTTTGCCACATTGTCATGGAGAGGCTGTCAAATGAGGATTTATCTTATAAATTTCAAGGCAATCGCAAGAGCATTCAATGGAGGCAGCAGCCATCTTCAGCGTGCTGCCCAATCGGGGCAGCCACCTGCATTGAAAAGGAAGCGCCATCGGGCGCACAGAGAGACGCTCTCCAGCCGCCACTGCTCTCCCTCCCAGGATCGAGCACATTCAACGGAGGCAGCAGCCATCTTCAGCATGCTGCCCAATCGGGGCAGCTGCCTGCATTGAAAAGGAAGCGCCATTGGGCTCACAGAGAGATGCTCTCCAGCTGCTACTGCTCTCCTTCTCGGGAGCAAACACATTCAACGGAGGCAGCAGCCATCTTCAGCGTGCTGCCCAATCGAGACAGCCGCCTGCATTGAAAAGGAAGCGCCATCGGGCGCACAGAGAGATGCTCTCCAGCTGCCACTGCTCTCCCTCCCGGGAGCGAGCACATTCAACAGAGGCAGCAGCCATCTTCAGCGTGCTGCCCAATCGTGGCAGCCGCCTGCATTGAAAAGGAAGCGCCATCGGGCACACAGAAAGACGGTCTCCAGCCACCACTCCTCTCCCTCCTGGGATCGAGCACATTCAACGGAAGCAGCAGCCATCTTCAGCATGGTGCTCAATCGGGGCAGCCGCCTGCATTGAAAAGGAAGAGCCATCAGGCGCACAGACGCTCTCCAGCCGCCGCTGCTCTCCCTCCCGGGATTGAGCACATTCAACGGAGCAGCAGCCATCTTCAGCGTGCTGCTCAATCGGGGCAGCTGCCTGCATTGAAAAGGAAGCGCCATCGGGCGCACAAAGAGACGCTCTCCAGCCGCCACTGCTCTCCCTCCCGGGATCGAGCACATTCAATGGAGGCAGCAGCCATCTTCAGCGTGGTGCTCAATCGGGGCAGCCGCCTGCATTGAAAAGGAAGAGCCATCGGGTGCACAGAGAGACGCTCTCCAGCCGCCACTGCTCTCCCTCACGGGATCGAGCACATTCAACGGAGGCAGCAGCCATCTTCAGCGTGCCGCCCAATTGGGGCATCCGCCTGCATTGAAAAGGAAGCACCCTCGGGCATGCCCGCGCCGTGCGGGCCCGCGCCTGAGGGCCTCACCAGAGGGCCCTTTGGCGTGGCCCTTAGGCGGGGCACGGGAGGCCGGCGGCCAAACATATCCTGCAAAGATCCATCCCAGCACCTGCTTTCCATGCCGAAAACCACCTTCAGAGTGCCTAGAGTCAGCCGAAATGTACGGGACTACTAACATCTAGAAGGTAACCTGCAGACACAAAGTAACTGCCATTCCACTAACTTGAGACACAAAGTTACCTAATCAGGGCTTACCCCGAATCAACATCATCACTAGAGATTCAACCAGATATACCTACAGTATTATACTGCTTATACCACACAACGTTACCTTGTATACCCGCTATTGTACTGTATATATATTGTTCTAGACCGTTGCTACTAACGATTATATCTACTTTACCTTTCACTGCTACTACACAGTCATTTATATTGCACAACACCATTGAACTTGCTACCCCACATTACAGCGTCTCCACTATCTTCTCTTACTAGATAGCTGTTTCACTTGCGCAGTCTCCAAGGAAGACTCGACACCCAGCAGCCCAACATGGCCCTTTCTATACTAGCATTGACCAGCATCTATCTCCTTGCCAATGCCATCCAGGATACTCTGGCACTCACTCCCGGCCATAACCCATCCCCATTCTACATTATATGGGAAGAAGAAATTACAGTAGCCACCACCACACACATCCACACACACACACACCATATAAAACGCTCACACCTGCTCTATGTAACACTCAGCAACCCTGATAACAACAGACGCGAGCCGGCACATGCACATAAGAACTTGAGATGTGCCCTCATAAACTCACGCTCAGTTCGCAAGAAATGGCCAGCCAACACAGATCTCATAGCTAACCACAACCTAGACATCCTTTTGATTACAGAATCCTGGCTCTCAGACACAGATACAGTACTCCTAAACCAACTTATCCCACCAGACTTTTCAATTCATACCTGTCATAGAGACAGCCGAAGAGATGGTGGAGTTTTCATCCTGGTAAAAACCTATCTCCAGTATCAGCTGCTCTCCTCCAAAAGCACCCCACACATGGACACAGTTACCATAGCCAACAAACACAACACCGTAAACCTCATCTACAGAGTCCCAACCTGCCCTCCAGAAAATCTCGCTAACATAATTGATCTAGCCTGCAACACAGAAAACACACGCAATCCTAACTGGTTGCTTGGTGACTTTAACCTCGCATCCCTGCAACCCACCCATGCTAACACCTTCCTTGACGCAATGACCGACCTCAGCTACGAACAGGTGTTTAAGGCCCCCACTCAACACAGAGGCAACTCACTGGACCTTATTTTCGCCCCACTTTCTATTACAAAGTGCAACCACAACCTCAACATCACCATTACTCCTGTCCCTTGGTCTGACCACAGCTTAATAACATTCCAAATTCCCTCACTGCAAGACCACATCCCACCCAGCCACACAAACACAGCCTCTTCAATAAATGCATGCCATTTCAAACCCCTTGACAAGGATGAGTTCGCCAAAAGCGCACTCCCAATACTCAATCAACCCTCTGTCAACCTTGACGATACAATCACCAGATGGAACACCACCCTTAAAACATTTTCTCAGCTACCATCCCCGCACAAACCACTAACATCCAACAGACCACCAAAGAAAAGAAATCCAGCCCCATGGTTTTCTACAGAACTGCGGTCTTCCCTGCTCCTCCTAAGGAAACACAAAAGAAAATGGCGACGCTCTCGTGCCATGGTCGATCAAACTACATACATGGACCACCTAAAACTTCACCGTGAGACAATATCCAACAAAATGAGATCCCACCACTCTGAGCTGCTACTCCGCTCTCTGAATAAGCCACGGGACCTCTTCAGCATAGCAAAATCCTTAACCAAGGAACCTTCCTCTCAGCCAGAACCAATTCAACCCCAACTATACGCCGACTACCTCCAATCCAAAATCATCAAACAAACATTGCACCAAAACCTACTCATACCCATATTCCCTACCTACAATCACCGCTTACTGAGTTCACACCCCCAGCAGAGAAAAACATCGAAGACCTCATTGCCAACATAAACACCACCACAGCACCAAATGACCCATGCCCAGCGAGCTGGATCAGGGCGATGCGCACTGAACTGAGCCCAACCTTAGCCAATATCATGAAACTCTCCTTCGCAACAGGTATATTCCCACCTTCCCTCAAACAGACATCCATACGCCCACTCCTGAAAAACAACAGACTTGATCCGACGAAAGCTGATTCATATCGCCCGATCTCGAGTATACCTTTACTAGCCAAAATAATTGAGAAGGTTGTCCAAAGACAAATCCAGCAACACATCGACTCATCAGCCCCCCTAGATCACTGTCAGCACGGGTTTCGAGAATCCCATGGAGTTGAGACTCTACTCACCACACTAACCAACACCTTAAGCAGAGGAATAGACAACATCGAAAATGGGTTTGTGCTCATCTTCCTCGACATTGCTGCTGCTTTCGATTCTGTCAACCATGTTCAGCTCCTCACTCGACTCCAGGAGAAGGGTATCCAGGGCCTGGCCTAGGAATGGTGCAAGTCATACTCAGCTGACAGATGGCAACATGTGCGGACGGGATCCACAACATCCGAACCGTTCCAGCAACATCAGGGTGTTCCCCAGGGCTCCTCTCTATCTGCTCTACTCTTTAACATATATATGCAACCCATATTTGAAATCATTCGCGCATTCAATATCTCCAGTCTGATCTATGCAGACGATGTCCTGCTGTTTACACCAATCAAAGACATGCATCCCGAACTTACCCCCCTAGTAGAGTGCTTCAATGCAATTACCGACTGGCTTCAAGCGCAGAACCTCCGTATTAACTTCAAGAAAACGGAGGTCCTGTTCATTACAAAGAACAAAAACCTCTCTCCTCCCACTACCTTGAAAGTGAGAGATGCAGAGCTCCCAAGCAAACCTGTGATACGCTACCTGGGCATTATGCTCGACCAACACCTCGACTTCAAGGAACACAAAGAACACTACCAGGAAGATATCAACAAGATCAAGATTCTAAGACACCTAAGACCCATGCTAGCGCCCGACGACTTCAGAACAATATTCCAGGCGCTGGTAACACCACATTTTGACTATGCAAACATCATTCTGCATGGCCTCCCCAAGAGCACCCTCAACCCACTATAACTGGAGATGAACGCGGCTGCCCACATTCTCTGCGGCTTATCCAGAAGAACCCACATCACACCCATTCTTAAAGACCTTCACTGGTTACCGCTAAATTGCAGACTCACTTACAAAGCACTACTCCTCACATTCAAAGCCATTAACATGATATCCCCCTCGTCCCTCACAGTCCTCCTTACCCCCACCCCCAACAACAGGTCGAGAAGAACGGTAACCGCCAACACGTTGATTATCCCTATGGAATCCACAAAATGCACACAAGCAACCAGGAATAGGGCTTTCTCCTTCTTTGCCCCAAAGTGCTGGAATAACCTTCCACCAAATATCAGAGCAATTAGAGACCTCACACTGTTCCGGAAAACCCTTAAGCACCACCTATTCCTTACACACTTTTCACAGCCAAACATAACACAACCTTACCCTACACTCCAACTTACTCAATTCCCACCTGACTCCTCGCAATCTGCCTAAGGCAAACCTAGCTGCAAAACCACCCATCAGCAACTCCCAGCAAATGCTGATATACTGCATATATTAAGTACTGTATTCTAGAATGACAGCATATTAACCTAGAAGACCCAGCCTTAACCACTCATTTGGCCTAACCCCTAACTTGTAAATAGTTACTCAGCTACTGCCTTATGCTGAATTGTACATAGTTCATCCAGTTACAGCTCCAAGTTTCTGATCCTGTTCTATGCAAGCACTAGGCAATACTCACAGGCCTAGTGCAAGAAGCGTTAATTGTAAACTGCACTGATATCAAAGAGCGCGGTATATAAAAGCTGTTAAATAAATAAAATAAATAAATAAATAAAAGAGCGTGGGACGCTGTCAAATCTTTCTTATAAATTATTTCATGCTATATTGAGATTTGTGCTCTTCTTAGCATTGGCCATGATGGTCTGATTTAACATTAATCAGTCTTTGGTTCCATATGCTCTCCTCTTATTGCTCTTTTGCTCCATTGTCATGTTGTTATTGGACTCAAAATGATCATATATTCTGTCTGCATCTATTGCAGTGAACAGCTTAGAGACTGTACATAAGAACATAAGAACATAAGATATGCCATACTGGGTCAGACCAAGGTCCATCAAGCCCAGTATCCTGTTTCCAACAGTGGCCAATCTAGGTCATACATACTGTGATACAGTAGCCGGTGTAGAGCCATGATAATAGGTGAAAAAGAAGAATTTACCTTGGAGTCTGATAGGCAGCAAACACACTCAGCTCACAGGAGGCAAAAGAGCAATAGAATAAGTTTACCACACACTAGTCCTGACGTAGCAGGAAGGTTAAAAGCTAATCAGGATCACCTGTCCATGAAAGCACAGGCAGCGTGCAAAGGACATGAGGATGAAAGCTGCTGGGTAAATCCAGGAACGGCCAGAGGGGGCAGCGACCTGGGAGGAGTGAGCAGACGTCACACAGAAGGAAGCCTGCTCAATCAAGGAAGCAGTAGGTGTGGTCCGGTAGCAGGAAGCAGCCGGGGAAAAACTTCTCAGGAACGTGGCCATAGCACTGCTCAGACTGCTGGTAGCTGGAGGTCCCGGGAAGGAGCTGTCCGTAGCCTAGAGAAAGGAACCAGGACAACAGAGAGAAGGTGGGAACCTAGCTTTAAGAGAGAAAAAGCTAAGAACTCTGTTTTGTCTGGAGGTCCAGGGCATGGCATAAGAAGTAAAGTAAATGCTGGGAGTTATGACGTAATTCCTCATTACTGGAGAGAAAAGGAAAGCCAGAGTGAAACTGTCACAGTGCCAGGTATTCAAAACCCTGCTTGCATAGAACAGTTTCCTGATAAGCTAACCAGTGCCTCACAGAGAGGGTTTTACAATGTAAAAAGCTATGAGGATTTTAACCCATCTGCAACCCTGGAAGATTGTGAACTAATGCAGTGGGAAAATAATAGCTGTAGCCTTGAAACCACACCAATGGACTGTACGTTATGTTTCTCTGATGATACTGAATCATTGTGCTGAACAAGTGGGCAGAAGCTCTGTAAAAAAGTACCAAAGGAAAAGAACATATTTTTCTTTGAAGAAGCTGTTTTTGTTCCTGGTTTTGTTATATAAAAGGAAATCCATAGGGAAGGGGAAATAAAGCCCAATTCTTATTTTGCCTTAATTACTCGACTGCAGACTGTTATTGTGCTAGAAGGCAACTTGATCCTCAGGGCCCTAGGCGGATGCCTAATAGGGACCAGTAGAGGAGTCACAAATGGCGTAGCTGGCAGGATTATTCCTGGGGATTATACAGCAGGAACACAGCAGACTGACGTTGCTGAAGAACAGGGAGAGTATCACGGCTGGACACACCCAGAAGGTTCCAGAACTGGTGGAAAAGAAAAATACCTTCTCAGAGCGCAAATCTCCACCTGGCTCAGGTAATGAGTATTTGGGCACAGGCGGTGGGGGATTCCAGTGAGAAGGAGTGGTAAAAAAGGAAGAGAGGCTAGGCACGAAAAATAGTAGTAGTGCCACACTTGGTGTTTGTTGTCTGTTTGCTTTGTAGTGTGCAAGCATGGAGATGGATCCCCAAGAAGTGCTTCGGTGGATGAGCCTACAATTCGAGAAACAGAGAGAGTTGGCGCAGCTGAGCCAAGAGCAAGCCACGGCAACCTTACAGGCCCAGCAGAAGCCCCTGACAGAATTGTTACAAGCTTTGCTGGCAGACCGGACAATGGAGAAAACACCAAAAGAACATTACCGTGGGGTAGGCCCACAGAACTGTGGGATATTGTCTTTTGGACAGTTATCGGTGGCCGATAACATAGATGACTTTGTGGAGGCTTTTGAAAGGGTAGCCCACAATGCAGGTTGGCCGAGCGAGCAATGGGCAGTTAGGCTGGCCATTTCCCTAACAGGTGAAGCCTTAGCAGCTTACAAGGCCATGCCCGCTGCTCTGGCAACCAACTATGAAGAAGTTAAAAAAGCCATACGGGATAGGCTAGGCTTGACGCCTATGGTTTACAGACGTATGCTGAGAGCCACCAAGCTCAAGCCAGGTGAAACACCTAAGGCACTGTGCCAAAGGGTGCGTAGCCTGGTATGGAAATGGCTCGTTCCATAAGGGAAGACCCTTGAGAGTATTATTGATACAATTGTGTTGGAACAATTTTCAGAGGCAGTTCCTGCCGAAGTGAGGTCCTTCTTAACTTTGCAAAACTGCCAAACCTCAACCGAAGCAGCTCACCTCACGGAACGGTTTATGGAGGCTGAGTTGGCCAGTAAACCACAGGGAGGCGCTGGGAGCGCGTTTGGTGTGGCAAATTTTGGTAAAGTAATTAAGGAGCCTAGGCTGTATGTTCCAAATGTAACTGAGTGTTTGCCTAAGAAAGAGGTTAAGGACGCACTGGTAAAATGTTTTAAGTGCGGTAAACGGGATCATAGAAAAAAGGATTGTGTCTGGTGAACAGCACTGATAATCGGTGACAGAAAATGTATGCAAGAAGGATTCCGTATAAATGTTGAAGTGCAAGGTGTGGTAGCTCCAGCATTTCTTGATTCGGGCGCGGACCAAAGTATGGTCTCGAGAAAGTTCTGGCGAATCCTACAAGCCAGCAATGGGGTCCACACCAAGCCAACCAGAGGGTAGGACCAAGATACGATGTGTACATGGTTCATCCACTTATTACCCTCTCTATAGAGTGATAGTGAAAGGATTGGGAACCTGGAGGGAGATCCTAGTGGCTGTAATACCCAAGTTACCTTATGATATTATATTAGGTAGGGACTGGCCACCATTCTATAGAGGAGTAAAGGAAGGTATACATGTAAAGGGAGGCCAGGTTTCTACTAGGTCGCAGGCCCAAAGCTCAGGGGTACGAGTTGAACCCCCAGAGGAGGATTCTGACCCTCTAGAGGAGGATTCTGACCCTCTAGAGGAGGAGGAAGAACCCCCGGAGGAGGAGGGTGGACCCGTAGATGAAACCCTGGGAGAGCTTCCCCACCATGAAGATTTAGTCAATGTACCTTCTAAAAGCAATAAGAAAGGCAAGGGGGAGAAACGCCAGGAGAGACACCATAGGGCCCAGCTGAGGGCAGGAGTAGAGGATGGGCTAGGTTTGCCCTGGGTGCCTGCCGATCTCGTTAGGAAGTTCCCATCCTTTCCGAAGGAGCAGAAGGTGGATCCAGCGTTAAAGCACGCCTTTGAGTATGCCCAGACAGATAGGGACATACTTCCCAGATTCCTAATAGAGGGCAAAATATTGTATATGGAAAGTAACGATCCCAAATGGGTGCTGTCAGAAAACAACTAGTTGTTCCCACTACCTTTAAGGCAGTGGTCATGAGACTAGCCCACGATCACCACGTTGGTGGGCATAAGGGAGTTCAGGGTACCCTGGACCAAATTCTGGCCCGGTTTTATTGGCCAGGGGTATTTAAGGAAACCAAACGTTTTTGCGAGGCCTGTCCCTCTTGTCAGCGGGTTACTGCTGCAAAACCCATGGGGGTACCCATGATACCTATCCCTACGATATCAGAACCAGTACGCCGAATGGCGATGGATATCGTAGGACCACTAGTAAAGACCCCAAGGGGATTCCAATACATCCTAGTGATAATGGATCAGGCCACCAGGTTCCCCTGGGCAATACCTTTAAGAAACATCTCAGCCAGAACTATAGCAGTAGAATTAATTAAGCTATTTTGCGAGGTTGGATTTCCAAAGGAAATGCTGACCGACAGGGGAAGCAATTTCATGTCGAAATACCTAGCCCAGGTCTGGGACGCCTTCGGAATCCATCACATAAAGACCGCCACATACCATCCACAATCCAATGGACTTGTGGAACGGTTTAACCAGACCCTCAAACAGATGTTAAGACGAGGGCTGGATGGAAAGATGGCTGACTGGAACATTATGCTTCCATTTGTTTTGTATGCCAGTAGGGAGCGTACACAAGCCTCATTAGGAGCTTTCCCTTACGAACTGATGTTCGGCCGTGCCCCAAGGGGAGTCCTCGATATTTTAAGGGAACAATGGGTGGAACCTGAAGGGGAAGAAATGGGGGTACCTCAGTTCCTTCGCGAGCTAAGGACTCGTTTACAGAGGGCTTCTCAAGCCTCCGAACGGCACATGCAAGATAGTTAGATGCACCAGAAGCGGTACTATGACCGAGGGAAGAAACCACGTCAACTGGCCATAGGCGAGAGGGTTGTGGTAATGGTGGCAGACCCTGAGCCGAAGTTCGAGGCTCAGTGGAAAGGTCCCTATACGGTAGTGGAGCGTAAAGGACCTGTGTCATATGCAGTGGAAAATGACAGGGGACGTTGTCAGGTATACCATATTAATGTCCTTAAACCTTGGCAGGAGAGAACAGCTGCAGCGAGCCAGTCTAAAGTGAATGTCAGGAGCCGCTCAGTAATTACGGGCTGTGAGAACGGCTGTTCCCCAGCCCGTAATATCTTAAGGGGGGGATATGTGATACAGTAGCTGGTGTAGAGCCCATGATAATAGGTGAAAAAGAAGAATTTACCTTGGAGTCTGATAGCAGCAAACACACTCAGCTCACAGGAGGCAAAAGAGCAATAGAATAAGTTTACCACACACTAGTCCTGACGTAGCAGGAAGGTTAAAAGCTAATCAGGATCACCTGTCCATGAAAGCACAGGCAGCGTGCAAAGGACATGAGGATAAAAGCTGCTGGGTAAATCCAGGAGAGGCCAGTGGGGGCAGAGACCTGGGAGGAGTGAGCAACCAGGCTGAGAGCAGACGTCACACAGAAGGAAGCCTGCTCAATCAAGGAAGCAGTAGGTGTGGTCCGGTAGCAGGAAGCAGCCTGGGAAAAACTTCTCAGGAACGTGGCCATAGCACTGCTCAGACTGCAGGTAGCTGGAGGTCCCGGGAAGGAGCTGTCCGTAGCCCAGAGAGAGGAACCAGGACAACAGAGAGAAGGTGGGAACCTAGCTTTAAGAGAGAAAAAGCTAAGAACTTTGTTTTGTCTGGAGGTCCAGGGCATGGCATAAGAAGTAAAGTAAATGCTGGGAGTTATGGCGTAATTCCTCATTACTGGAGAGAAAAGGAAAGCCAGAGTGAAACTGTCACAGTACCAGGTCTTCAAAACCCTGCTTGCATAGAACAGTTTCCTGATAAGCTAACCAGTGCCTCACAGAGAGGGTTTTACAATGTAAACAGCTATGAGGATTTTAACCCACCTGCAACCCCGGAGGATTGTGAACTAATGCAGTGGGAAAATAATAGCTGTAGCCTTGAAACCACACCAATGGACTGTATGTTATGTTTCTCTGATGATATTGAATCATTGTGCTGAACAAGTGGGCAGAAGCTCTGTAAAAAAGTATCAAAGGAAAAGAACATATTTTTCTTTGAAGAAGCTGTTTTTGTTCCTGGTTTTGTTATATAAAAGGAAATCCATAGGGAAGGGGAAATAAAGCCCAATTGTTATTTTGCCTTAATTACTCGACTGCAGACTGTTATTGTGCTAGAAGGCAACTTGATCCTCAGGGCCCTAGGCGGATGCCTAATAGGGACCGGCAGAGGAGTCACAGTACCTAGCAGTTTCCCCAAAAGACACAGGTTCTGCAATGCTTGTACTAGGTCAAGCATTGATATCCTGGGTCTCTTCTTAATAATGGTTTATAGACCTTTCGATTGGTTGTAGGAAGACAAGTTATTGGTTTGTAATTCTTAGAATGTTACTTGGGTCCCCCTTTGGAAGGAGAGATGTTCTTCCTGTTATAAACAATTGTGGTGTTAAGTTCAGCTGCTTGATCAATTGTTTTTTGCAACTTGCCAGGTCTTGGTGGAGTGATGTTAACTGATTAAGCGACACATTGGTCATTCAATCTGGGCCAGTGTGATTGTCTATGTGGGTAAACAGGTTTACCTTCATAAGAACACATTGTGATTATTGCCGTCACCCCTCCCCCTAATCAGTAGCTATAAAAGTATATACTTGATTTTAAAAAAGTGTGGAACAGGTTGAGAGGTTCCAGAAACACTCAGAGACTGCATTCAAATACTCAGATTGCTTTGGAACACAACATTAGAACAGAGATCACATCAGAATAGTCTGGGTTTGCACTAGAACCCTCAGAATGCATAGAACACTCATATATTGCATTAGAATACTAAGAGATTGCATTAGAGCACTCATATTCCAATAGAACACCCAGAGACTGCATTAGAACACAACATTAGAACAGAGATCACATCAGAATAGTCTGGGTTTGCACTAGAACCCTCAGAATGCATAGCACACTCATATATTGCATTAGAATACTAAGAGATTGCATTAGAGCACTCATATTCCAATAGAACACCCAGAGACTGCATTAGAACACAGCATTAGAACAGAAATCACATCAGAATAGTCTGGGTTTGCATTAGAACCCTCAGAATGCATAGAACACTCATATATTGCATTAGAATACTATGAGATTGCATTAGAGCACTCATATTCCAATAGAACACCCAGAGACTGCATTAGAACACAGCATTAGAACAGAGATCACATCAGAATAGTCTGGGTTTGCATTAGAACCCTCAGAATGCATAGAACACTCATATATTGCATTAGAACACTGCATAGAACAGAGATCACATCAGAACAGTCTGGGATTGCACTTGCATCATAACATTCAAATAGCATAGAACACCCAGAGATCGCATTATAATACTCAGATTGCATAAGACACTCATATATTGCATTAGAACACTAAGAGATTCCATTAGAACACCCAGAGATTGCATTAGAACATCAGCGCAAAAAAGAAGGCCAGCAATGAGATGGATCGATACAATAACAGCAGCTACGGGTGCCAGTCTGTCAACAATGCGCCGCCTGACTGAAGACCAAACACAGGCTAGGACAACTATCCAGAGGGTCACCATGTTCAGTCATTTTATTTTTTATAATAGTTTCTACCATTTTGCCTGGTACTGATGTCACGTTCACTAGTCTGTAGTTTCCTGGATCACTCCTGGAACCTTTTTAAAAAATTGGCATTACATTGGCCACTCTCCTATCTTCGGGTGCTACAGATGATTTTAATGATAGATTATAGTTTACTAATAGTAGTTCTACAATCTCATATTTTAATTCTTTCAGCACTCTGGGATGTATGCCGTCCAGTCCAGGTGATATGCTGCTCTTTAGTTTATCAATTAGCTGTATTACATTTTCCTGATTTATAAAAAAAAATTTCAATTCCTCTGATGCATCATCCTTATTTATGTATTTATTTGGCTGTGCTTTTATATCACTTTTCACTGGGTCAAATCATTTCTGGCATGGGTAAGTTTCCTGTATCTTCTTCAATAAAGACTGAAGCAAAAAATTAATTTAGTCTCTCCACTATGGCCTTGTTCTGTCTCAGTGCACCGTTTATCCCTCCATCATCTAATGGTCCAACTGACTCCCTCACAAGTGTTTTACTATGAATATACTTGAAAAGGGTTTCAGTCTGGTATTGCTTTAGAACATTCAGAAATTTATTTAGAGCACTTTGAGATTGTGTTAGAACACTCTAGGATTGCATTATGTGATGAGGAAGCTGCCCAGAGCCCAGAGAATAGTGATAAAGGAAGGGAATTTACCCTAATCAAGGGACCTGTTTTGGCAGGTCATAGGAATAAAACTGCATATTTACCTAAAAGACAGGTTATTCCAGGCTGCAGTGGCTTACAGAGAGCCTCTAGTGGAGATGAGGTGAAGGAATATAAACCCAGATTGAGAAACCCTTACGTCACTCCTAATTACTCAGCTGCCAGGAAGGAGTTTGACCACCAACACCTGGGGACTGCAAGGGAGGGGTTGGAAACTGGGAACTTTAAAACTAGAACAGAATATGCAGAGAGAAGAGGAGGAGGAAAGCTTAAGCCTGGAAGACGAGGAGAGCGAGGAGGCAATCCTGAGAGGAGGCTTGAAGGCAAGCGTGAGAGCAAGGAGAGAGGAGCTCTCAGAGATTCATGTTCTTGGAGAGATTCCTGGGAGAAACCAGCTTCAAGGGATTGGGGAAATCCAAAGGCTTGGAGAACTTCAGCTGGGAACCCTAAGAAGAGGTATGGAGCAGATGCCCTGAGGTCCAGGAATATAGACTGGAGGACAGGTTATAAAAGCTCCAATGCATTCTGGCCAGAATATTTGAGAGGACAGCCTAATGCCAGCTTTAACCCAGGTATGAACTATGAACGTTTGTCTAACCTAAAGCAAGGCAAAGTGTTTAGACACAGTTCCTGTCCTAATGAAGGTCAGTTAGTAAAGCCCTCTGATCCAGCTCCTGATATAGAACCTATGCAAATAGAAGAACAAGCTATACTTACAGAGGAGGACGATAATCTCATGGACTGTTCTTTATGCAAGGTTGCTAGCACAGAGAAATCCTGAAAGTGGGATCAAACATCAAAAGGGAAACATTCTAGTAACTGGCACTAGAGGTTTGTGTAAATACTTGTGCAGAGAAGAAGACCTGTTGATTGGAGCTTGTTAGCCAGCTGGTATCAGAGCAGCACACAGCTCAGGCTATGCACACGTTGGATACAAAAGTGCTTTGAATGAGAAAAGGAAAGCTGTTTTTGGGAAGAAGCTTTTACTTTTTTGGTTTCCTTTATTCCAGCCCTGCTGAGCAGGTTTGACAGCAGTGACTGAGAAAGACTTTCTGTTGTTAATGGACTTTACAAGCTACTTGCTTTACCTTTCAGTTGTATTGTTATTTTGAATATAAAATCCTGGAAAATACATCCTGAGGTGTTACCAAGTAGAATCTGTGTGCATTTGGATTTACCTCATAAATAAATATTCTGTCACTGCCTTACACTCGAGCCAACTACATTGTCTTCATTTACCTCAAAGGCAAGCACTGCATGACTGGACTACCAGTACCATAATCCTTTGCAAGATAGCCAGTCTGGAACATTGCTTAATTGGGGAACTTTATCTAACAAGCACGCCCCTCCATACACATGTAAGGGGCTATGGGCGTGACAATTAAAATACTCATATTGCAATAGAACACTCAGAGATTGCATTAGAACAGTCTGGGATTCGGGGGCAGCCCAAGGATGATGCAGGGCCATGTGCAGAGACTCATTGCGGGGCCTCATTTGCATATCCTCAGGGCCTCATTTGCATAAATATTTGCATAACAACAATGACAAGTAGACTTATTTGGTCAGTGCTATCACCAGTTTAAGGATAAGGAAGGAAGATATAAGATGAGAAAAAAAATCTTCGTAACTGGAAAGTCAAATTCGGGTGTGCAGACTGGATTAGACTGTGTCAGAGTTGGAAAAACTGAGAAATCAGTAACAGTGAAGCTATCAGGTCACAATACAAAACGAAACAGACGTGTACTTCCTGTTTCAGAGGGGCGGGACCGGCAGATCCATCAGCGGTGTGCAGAGAGAAAAGATCCCAGCATCTTTTTGAGTAATTATGATTTTGGCAGTGACAGTGGCAATTGAGAGGATGATAGCAATGATAGTTGCAGCACGGCTAGGGAGAGGCCAAAGGAGAAACCCTGGAGCATGGGGCCTTGGTGGAGCGGGGTCATGTGCAGGCAACATCCCAAACATGCTTAGGGCCGGCCCTTCTGGGATTGCATTAGATCAGAGATTGTATTAGAACGCTCTGGCTTTGCATTATAACACTGAGAGATTGCATTAGAACAGTCAGAGATTGCATTATAGCGCTATTAAGAGATTGCATTAGAATAATACATTAAAACAGAGATTGCATTGGGATAGTCTGGGATTGCATTTATGTATATAGTTCAATGTGTATAGTTTTACCCCCATATTATTCATGTTTATCTTATCCAAATTTATTTTCCTGCTTTATGTAATACCGAGCAGCCTGTTGTTCTGGTCTTTGGTTCTCTGTAAACCGCGCTGATTGTAAATAGCGCGGTATATAAAAAATTGAAATAAATAAAATAAATAAATAAATAACACCCAGAGATTGTGTTGGAACACTGAGAAATTGCAATTGAACACTCAGAGATAGCATTAGAGCACTCTAGGGTTGCATTAGTACACGCAGATTGTATTAGAACACTAAGGGGCATGTTTACTAAAGGTTAGCGTGGATTAAGTAAAGTTAACGTGTGTTAAGTGCTACCACTGCCCACTAATTTTGTGTTAACCTTTATTAAACATTCCCCTAAGAGTTTGCATTAGAATCATGCATTAGAACAGGGATCACACTAGAACACTTAGAGATTGTGTGGTAGGCGACGGCCTATGATCCATGCTAATTGAACTAAGCAGACAGGCCTGAGCAGCTTGACCTGTAACTGAAGCCTGTAGTTAGGCCCAGAGGAATGAAAACCCCCCTGAATGATGACACCATAGAATTGAAACTTAACTCAGTTTAACTGAACATAGCTAAGCAGAAACGAAACTTATAAAAGACAGAAAACAGCTCTAATTGGTACTGATAAGAGAGCACAGCTTCTATGGAATTAATTAACTCTGCAAAAAGCAAGGTTACAGTGCCCTGCTTCCCATATGTTTTAACAAGCTCAGCGACCTTGGAGGAGAGAAGTAACAAGTTGGAGACACTGACCATTGTAATTGGGACTAGAAGGGGGGCAACCAGGTGCTGGGCCCAGACCAGAGTCCTGATTGGGTAGCCATATCAGTACCGGGACCAATAGATGGGTGAGAGGGGTACTGGGACCAATGAAAAGTTTGCCTATGCTTAGAATGGACAAGAAAGCTATAAAAGTTGTTGTTTTACTAGAAGCCATTGCTCAGCCATTTTGAAATTGCTTATTGCTTGAGCCATGTGCACATTAAACTGGCTTGGATCCTTGAAAAGACTCCTGGATTTATTTATTGCATGCTTATCTGCTGCTACATTCTTGGTGCGTTGGCCGGGAAGTGCGAGTGGTGGATAGTGTTCAAGTGAATAAATCCACGTAATTCGCCTTGAGGTTTGGTCCAGTTGGAACCATGCCAATCTGACGCAGGGGAATCTCCCTGGGCCCACCGATCCTCTTGTATCGGAGGGAGTTCTGCCTGGCCTCGGCAGGCACTGAGTCCAGCTGGCTAACACTTCCGACCCGGGGGAGTCCAGGATCCAACTCAGAAGCTTGGGAACCAGATCTGGTAAGTATAGTTTTGAAAACCTGTCTAGACAGATGAGTTAGAACTGCAGTTTGAAACTTGTAACTTGTAATCTCGAGAACTTGGAACTTGGAATTTGGAATTTGGTAATGAGAGCACTGATCCCCTCTCAAGGACGGTCCTATTAACCTTGCATGAGTATGCGCGAGGTGAAGCCATCGTCCTTCTTGTTTGGTAAGACTTAAGTCTTTGTTTGAAAATCCTTGCATGAGTATTCGCGAGGTACAGCTGTTTAAAAAAAAAAATCATGATTTAGTCTAGTCAGAACAGACAGGAACTTGGAATTTGTAATCTCGAGATATTGGGAATTGGTAAGAGAGCATGATCACCTCTCAAGGAAGGGCCGAGTAACCCCGCATGGGAATTCGCCGGGTGAAACCCTCATCCTTTTTGTAATTGGGAAAAAGACTAGTCAGAATAGATAGAAAGGAATGCATTCTGAGATACGTTGCTAGCATGACTGTGTGAATGAAGTGTGAATGAGAGGTCTGGCAGCACGGACCAAGCGAGAGTGGACTCTGGACTAGCGCAGTTCCTAGTCGGGTGACTGCGTCTAGGTCGCGAAACGGATGAAGCGTTTGGTGTATTGTCTGTCCTGTGTATTTGATTTTTGCTATCTGTTGAAACTGCGAGTTTCCCTTCTGTATAAATATGAGATTATTCTGTTGAGTAATTTGTGACAGTTCACTGGTTAAGAAATTGTATTAATAGAGCAGAATGAAGACCCAAAACACCTACGGTCATTTTTAAAAATCCAAAAGCTGGAATGACCCAGTTTGCCTTCCTACTGCACAGTGTGAAAAACTGACAGGGGGCGTGTCTGAAGGAAAGAATGTGCAGTGTCTTTCTAACTCTGTTCAGGTTTAAATCTCAATGCTGTTAGTTTAATAATAATGTTCCTTCTGCTGTGGTTATGTAATATATATCATTTATATATCATTTAATAAGAATGTTTAGTCAGGATTATGGGTCCCGATAGTTTTGGGGCTTAGCCTGGAATGCCGGCATGTCTCTGTCTCTGTGTGTGTGTGTGTGTGTGTGTGTGTGTGTGTGTGTGAACAGCTAAGCTGTTTCCAACGAGCCACACAGCAAGAGGACAGAAAAAGAAGAAAAAAAAAAAAATATGAAACCGCAGTTCCCGATTGAAAAGTTTCTTGCTTGTTTAAAATAAAGGATTCATTCAAAGTGTGATAGGAGATGAATTTATAATTAGTTTTCTAGTGATTGCTTTAAATTGTACTTAGCCGGGAAAGGGTTAAATTCCTGCTCGAATTCCCGTACAGATCAAGCGAGCAGAAATCATGTAGGTCTCCGGTTTCAATAGGAAAGGATGTTTGTATTTTCCCTTTGCCCCACAAAGCCGTGGTTAAGAACACTGACAGGACTTTGCAGATCGCAACTTAAAAAGTGCTTTGAATCCTGAGTGAATGAGGGGTTAATCGTGTATGAGTTTTTCGTTCCTGATACAGCAAGCGCCTCATAGAAGACATGTTTATTGTTAATAAAATGAACTAGGAAGGAAAATGTGTATTTGTGTTCTAGATGTCCACCCGCTTTATTGAAAAAAGTATCCGGAATGTCTTTTGAATATCTCCTTCCTAAACTGTAATCTTTTGCAGAGACGTTATTCACCTTAAGTGCAGATTACGGCTGGCAGCTAGTTTCTTCCAGCCATACGTAATAGTTCTCTCTGTTGGGATTGTTGTTTATAACATGTTGCAAAAAAATAGTTTTATATTTGAAGGAATTTATCTAAATTGTATTTATTTAGAATGAGATTATTATGCCTAGTCACAGGAAAATGCAGCCTGACAGACCGCCTTCTGTCTGTTGTTAACTACGTCACCATGGGGGGAGGAAGGGGGGTCAGAGTCCATGCAGATTCCAGAGTTACTTCATGGCCCCGTAGTTTCCCGTGTTTATCAGATTGTACAGAGAATAGTTCCCCTATATAGGATTCTTGGTTAAATGTTTAAAAAAAAAAAAAAAATCCTGCCTGTTTATTTCCCTGAGCTCTGCCATCATCCCGGGCAGAGCCTGGAACAAGGGGGGGGGGGGCGGAGGGGGGATGACTTCTCCCTACAGATTCCCAAGTAGTTTGCTAGCCACCTCTGCAACAGGGGAATGTCCACCCCCTCCGGACTAGAAGTGAAAGTCAGCTGACCAGACTTGTTTAGAACTGAAAAAAACTGCATTATACACTGAGAAGTTTTAGGACTTGATTGAACTAATGAACGGAAATTGCAAAGAACTGGATGAATTTGCGGGCATAATGGTTAAATGAAAGTTAATCAGAGGGTGTGTGAATTGTGAAAATAAATGTAACAGAGAAAGTGAATGATATTTTAGTTGAATGATGTGAGGAGATTATCCTAATCGAAGGAACAGAGGAAGTGAAAAACTGGGTGTGAGTACGCCCATTATAGAAAAAGAAGGACATTAGAGAAGTGAATGCCCGTATCTTGACTCCCGAGGGAGTACTTGATTGCAAAGTCATAAAACAATAAACCAAGCACAGTGTTTCAGCACGAGAGTGAAGCAGCTATAGCGTGAGTGGCAGCCGAAGAGGGCTACAGCATGGATGAAGACTAGGCCAGACCGGACTCTCCAGTTTCCCTGGGTCCCCAGGAGTCAGTCTGAAAAATAGGGGACCAATATATGGACTTTTATGGGGGATACAGGAGCAGAATACTAAAGCCAGTAGCCCCTGTGTTTTTCTCGCAAAGCCTTTTCTGCAGAACCACATGTGTGAACTAGAAAAAAAATAATAATAATAATAATGTACCAGTTCCTGTATATGCCTGAATGCCCTATTCCATTTTTGGAGCCGAGATCTGCTTGCAAAGCTTCAAGCACAGATATCCTCTGTTGAAGGAAGAAAAAAATGAAACTCAAACTGTCCCCAAGAAGAAGAATGGCGGTTCTATTCACCTGCATCCAAAGCAACAAGCTGTACACTTACCAACCTCATAGCCCCACCTGGAGGATGGGCAGAAGATAATCCACCTGGCCTAGCGAAGAACATAGCCCCTGCCATTGTCACCCTCAAGCCAGTCAAGAAGCCTGGGACAGGTGATTACCGCCCAGTGCAGGATCTAAGAAGAATGAATGATGCAGCTGAAACTATACAACCAGTGGTACCAAAATCCTTATATTCTCTTGGAACTGATCTCTGCTGAAGCTATACATTTCATCATTCTGGACTTAAAAAGATGTTTTTTTCTGTATACGCTTAGCCCAAGACCCCACTACAAGGAGGTAGGGCCAACTCACCTAGACAAGATTACCACCAACTCAGAAAGTGAATGTCCACCAGCCACCAGTGAACTCTTGCACCTTTTTAATGAGGCTGGATACAAAGTCTCAAGAGCCAAAGCATAATTATGTCAAACAAGTTAAATACCTAGGATTCCAGTTGTCCAGCGGAATTCGACGCCTGGAACCCTTACCAGAACGCAGAGCAGCTGTATGCAGTATTCCTACTCCAACCACCAGGAGGCAAGTGAGAGCCTTCTTGGGTGCCACAGGGTACTGTTGTATATGGATCCCCAATTTTGCGCTGCTAGCAAAACCATTGTATCACATTGTATCAAGCTACCAAAGGAATGAAAAAGTCTCCATTGGAATGGGGACTTGAATAGGAATGCAGTCTTTTGATCTTTGAAAACCCTCTGATGTTATCACCAGTTCTGGGTCTACCCGATGTCCAGAAAACCTTGCAGTCTCTATGTTCATGAGTCGCAAGGAAATGTTCTGGGAGTGTTGACTCAATCTCTTGGACCTTATTTGAGAAGCTGTTACAGCTACAGCCTTCCTAGTAAGCAAAAACTAAAAGAAAAATCCCTTTGAGACAGGATCTTCAAGTTACTGTACCACACTCTGTTCTAACCAATATGAAATACAAAGGAAATTACTAGCTAACAAATCTATGAATGTTGAAATATTAGAGTATGTTGTGTGAAAACCCCAGATACAACTGAAGGGTCAGTCAAGCTTTCCATCCTGCTATGTTATCAGTTAGTCTTGATCCCCTGATCATGACTGTTTAGAAATTATGGACACTGTATTCTCAAGCCACCTGGATTTGACTGATGTCCCTCTGGAGAACCCTGAACAGACTTTCTTTGTGGCTGAAGGCAGTTTCATCATCAATGGACATTGTTGTGCTAGATATGCAGTGATGACCCCTGATTTGGTAGTTGAGTCCTCAGCCCTGGCCCCAGAAACTTCACCACAGAAAGCTGAACTGATAGTCCTCACTAGAGCACTAACAATAGGAAAAGAGCCCTGTCTAAATGTGTACCCAGATTTCAAGTATACCCTTACAACCTTGCATGCATATGGGCCCCTGTACAAAGAATGAGGATGGATAACCTTAGGAAGCAAGTCCATTAAGTATAGCCCAAGATATCGATATTAATAGATACATACTGCCTATAGATCTCAGAATTTAGGAAAAGTAGAATGTATGAATAGAACCCTGAAATCTCAGTTGTCTAAACTTTGCCAAGAGGTTTACCTGAAGTGGCCCCAGGTTCTTCCCATAGCCCTTCTTAGGATATACTTAGCCCCTGCTAAGTCTATAGGAGTCTCCCTTTTTGAGATTCTGTATGGGCAACCCCTGCCTATTGTATAGGAAATAAAAGGAGATATGAGACAGATAGGATCTGAAATTATTAGACATGAACTATTAGTTTTAAGTTCTGTTTTGCAGGAGTCTTCATACCTGAGTACAAAATCGATTACTCATCAATTTGCCTGCACCCCTGCATCCTTTCAAGCCTGGAGTCTCGGTGTGGATCAAAGAGTGGAGAAAGATACTGTTAGCCCTGCATTGGAGAGGACCCTATGTCGTCATCCTGTCAACTCCAACTGCAGTAAAAGTCGCAGAATTTGATCCTTGGACCCATCATAATCAAGTGAAGCCAGCAGCTGCTCTTGAACCTGATCACTGGACTACTGTACAGCATCCTGAGACTCCATTGCACCTCACCCTACAACAACAACCACCACGGACCTAAGACTTATTGGTCCCTCAGAAACTGCACTATTTCAAGACTGTTTGTTTATCTGAAGGTAAGCCTCGCATCTGAAAAAACCTGCAATCATCAGAAAGAGACTGTGTTGTGTTAAGAAATTGAATCTTCTAAGAGACTGTGTTTAAATACTCTGAAAAGACTGTTTTGATCTCCTAAAGAGTGAACTGCTCTAAGGAAGCAATAATAGCCTAAGAGACTATGCTATGATATTTTAAGAAATTGAGACATCCCAGAGGACAGTGATACTTTGGAATCTACAGCCCTACTCCTGCCAAAACGCTGGTAGGTCTACGTACGGCAGAAGCTTGAGGATCTACAATCAACCCTACATCTGTTATCTGTTGTGGAAGTCGACAGTTCCACCAATTTTCCAGAGACTATGCCCATTATGAATTATTATTATTGCTTTATTTTGGCAGCAGCCTTGGAGTGCTTTGAAATGACTTTTGCCTTATCTCCCTGGGCAGCCTGTATAAGTACAACATGAACTGGACCGAAGGTCACTCAGACCTTGTTTTATCATTCTTCCTATACTTGCATTGGTATACTCTCCAATCCAAAAGTTGTTCTAGATCTTGACTTTCTACAAGGCTATGCAAGCCACCGTTGCAATTCCTCATACCACCACCAGAACTTGTTTCTTGAACTTACTGGAGCAATAGCATCTAGTCTCCACACTTCTGACTGTTTCTATTGTGGAGGAACTAAGATGGGAGATCAGTGGCCCTGGGAGACGCAAGAACTGAACTATTCTATCCTATACAATCAGACTGATTTACATAATACTACTAGTGAGTGGGTATTGGCCCACCCCATTGTTGACAGTTTGTGTTTTGTTCGGACTGGACCACAATCTACTACGAAGGATGGACAGCTGGTCTGTCTAAATCAGAAGCTTTACGACAGCACAACAAAGATGCAACCGAACCTTCTAATCCTTTAGTTCTTTTTCCCACTCTTGCCAAACTATGGACTTTGACTATCTGCCTGTTGCTCCCTTGTTTCTTGCCATTTTGCTTGCAAATGATAACTTCAGTTATTAATAACACTGTAGAGCGTAAGACAGCTACAAAGATGCTAGCTATGTGAACTTACTACCCTATACCACAGAGTGATACCTTTACCTAGTATTATGTGATTTGATTCTCACACCTTATTAACATGCGGGTGAGAATAATCAAAGGGGGGAATGTGGTAGGCGACGGCCTATGATCCATGCTAATTGAACTAAGCAGACAGGCCTGAGCAGCTTGACCTGTAACTGAAGCCTGTAGTTAGGCCCAGAGGAATGAAAACCCCCCTGAATGATGACACCATAGAATTGAAACTTAACTCAGTTTAACTGAACATAGCTAAGCAGAAACAAAACTTATAAAAGACAGAAAACAGCTCTAATTGGTACTGATAAGAGAGCACAGCTTCTATGGAATTAATTAACTCTGCAAAAAGCAAGGTTACAGTGCCCTGCTTCCCATATGTTTTAACAAGCTCAGCGACCTTGGAGGAGAGAAGTAACAAGTTGGAGACACTGACCATTGTAATTGGGACTAGAAGGGGGGCAACCAGGTGCTGGGCCCAGACCAGAGTCCCGATTGGGTAGCCATATCAGTACCGGGACCAATAGATGGGTGAGAGGGGTACTGGGACCAATGAAAAGTTTGCCTATGCTTAGAATGGACAAGAAAGCTATAAAAGTTGTTGTTTTACTAGAAGCCATTGCTCAGCCATTTTGAAATTGCTTATTGCTTGAGCCATGTGCACATTAAACTGGCTTGGATCCTTGAAAAGACTCCTGGATTTATTTATTGCATGCTTATCTGCTGCTACAATTGCATTACTGTAGAACACTCTGGGGTTGCATTTGAACCGTCTGGGATTGCATTAGAACACTCAGGTTGCATTAGAATACTAAAATATTGCATTAGAAGACCCAGAGATTGTGTTGGAACACTCAAATTGCATTAGAACATGCAGAGATTGCATTAGAACACTCTGGGGTTACATTTTAACATCTCGTTCCGTACTTGCCAATGGGGTAGGGGGACAGCATTGTTCTTGAAAAAGGGATCAGGGTGGGTTTGAGGGTTCTTATAGTCAGGGTGCGTTGTCTTTTGCTATTGTAAACCGCTTTTATGTTTCGACCAAAGCGGTATATCAAATTAAGAAATAAAGATAAAGATAAAGGGTGGCTGTTATTGGAAAAGGCATGGGGTGGAGGATGGGAATGAGAACGACATGGTTTGTAGAAAAAAGATCACAGGGAAAGCATTGTTATTGGAAAAGGAATAGGTATTCTTCTAATGTAAATGCCTGGCTGGCCTTTTAAAAGACAGCAGGCCTGAATGGAAGCCTGCAGGTTTTGTGTTGCAGTAGTTGGGAACACATGATATTCCCAGGTACACTAATGCAACACAAATGTTTACCAAAGGA
This sequence comes from Ichthyophis bannanicus, assembly GCA_033557465.1. Lineage (NCBI taxonomy): Eukaryota > Metazoa > Chordata > Amphibia > Gymnophiona > Ichthyophiidae > Ichthyophis > Ichthyophis bannanicus. The sequence continues at coordinate 359,535,501 of CM066032.1, read as the reverse complement.
TGCAAAAGCACCACAGCAGGTTATTTCACTGCGGATTAATAAACATCGGCCATAGTCTGTTCTGAAAGGGTTGGATGGGAGAGAGGAAGCAAGGAAAGATGGGAAGGAAGAATGGGCTATGAGAAAGGGGAAATTGCACTTCTGTGGACAGGAGAGCTGCTCAGAGATCTGGTAGAGAGATCAGGTGCTGAAAAAAGTAAAGGCAAGCATATTAGTATTCAAAAGGTACGCGGGATTTCAGAAAGGGAACTATCACAAAAAGCAAGAAAGAAGGATCACAGCAAAGGTAAAAACACAAGAAAGAAGCATTAAGGTAGCCAAATATTCCTTCAGGTATGTTAGTGAGAGGATTAAAGAACCAAGAAGAGGAATGGAGATAAAAGAAGGGAGAAGCAGAAACTCTGAACAAATACTTTAGTTCAGGGTGCAGTAAGGAAGGGACTGGAGAAGGCCACACCATTTAGAAAGGAGAAGGTTTGCATGGAACTGAACAGCACCTAAGCAGCAAGATAGTATCTAATTTATCCTGGTCTCCCCGGTATTTGGCCGATTAGTTCTGCCCTCACTTGATCATCGGGGAATACCCTTCCTTTTATTCCCTCTTCAGTTTAGAAGGGATATGATGTTCATCTTTTACACTTCTGGCCCACTCCTTGGGGACCTTCCTAAAATTCACGCCTGTGGTAACATGTCAAATGAGCTGCTGGTGGGGGGGTCAATACAAGGTCTAATGAAGCTTGCGGGGAATCCGAGGCTCCTTGGTGCGTTCTCTGGTACAATTCTAAATTTAAGATTCAGAGCAAAACTATCTCTTGGCATAGCTTGGGAATGTGGTCTTTGGGGCATATGGTAGATAATGGAGGGTTTGTGTCTCTTCTAGAGCTTTGTTCCAAGTTTGGGGTTCCTGCAATACATGCTTTTCAGTGGCGGCAATTTACCCGCTGTATAAGTAAAAGTCCTACAGATCTTAAGAATTAGGCGACTGAGCCTGAGTTGCAAAATGTGCACCTAGGCTCTAGATAACAGGGGTTCTCAACCCTGTCCTCGGGACCCACCTAGCCAGTCGGGTTTTTAGGATAACCACAATGAATATGCATGGAGACATTTGCATATAATGGAGGCAGTGTATGCAAATCTCTCTCATACATATTCATTGTGGTTATCCTGAAAACCCGACTGTCTAGGTGGGTCCCGAGGACAGGGTTGAGAACCCCTGCTAGAACAAGGGCACTGTGGGTCATATTTTATTATAAGTGCCTGTGCTATTATCCATACTAAACCCCACAACAGCGTCAAGAGAGTCTGGGAGCAAGATGCTGATAATATCTCCTGATATTCTGTTAATTATCCTTCCCTCTCTGCCAGCCTCATACAGTCTTTACACGTTTTTGCCCATTGGGAATTGTGGCGTGCTGGACTGCTATAAAGGAATTGTTTAATGTTTATTTATACTGTCATTTTGGTCTGATGCATGGCACAGAGTGCAGTGTACTTTGTAAATAATTCAAGCTCTTTCCTTTTATATATGAAATCTGAGGCCCATCCTACTGTATCTGTCCTGCAGTTGCTTGAAACCCACAGGAGTCACTTCCAACTTTCTCATTTGTTGCTATACAAAATTTCCTTTTGCTTTGAGGGCTTCAGCACAGTGTTGTTTGAGCATATCCTGCACTGTTCTTAATGAATGAGCCCATTATCTTTCTACCCTTCTTTCCTCAACCACAGAGGAAACCAAAATATACCCGCAACAGGTGGCAGACCAGCTAATAAGGACCTTCCATAAAAACATACCAACCCAGACAGAAAAAGAAGAAAAGGAACCAGCAACTGGAATATGGGGAGAATTCACCATTCCCTCACAAAAGCAAATAAACAATATAACAACTATCTTGAACACCACAACATCATCCTTGACCCGTGTCCGCTTTCATGTATCAAGCTAACCAAAGAAGAGCTTACACCTCATATGCATAAAATCAAACAAGCTTCCCTCATCCAAGGGTATATGCCAAAACTGCTCAAAAAAGCAACCATAAGACCAATTATCAAAAATGCAATACTTTATAAACTAAACCCCAGTGCATACCGACCCATCTCAAGCCTACCAATTTGCCAAAACTATAGAAAAGGCTGTTCAACTACAGCCGCAAGACCATATCAGCCAACAATCCCCATTAGACCCACACCAAGATGGGTTCAGAACCAACCATGGTGTAGAAACCCTTCTAACATCACTACTAGACAACATACTCATAGGTATAGACAATATCAAGAAGGGATTCCTGCTTATATTCCTTGACACATCATCAGCCTTTGATACTGTATCTCATAAATTATTCCTGCAAAGGCTACAAAAAATTGGACTTCACAACGTCACCTACAGATGATTCAGATCACACCTGGCTGATAGATAACAGCAAGTAAAAAGCAGATCGGACAAATTCACACCATTCAGAATACATCAGGAGCTACCACAAGGATCAGCAATGTCATCGGTACTCTTTAATCTTTATATCCTGCCTATCTGCAATGTCATAAAACAGCACAATATGTAATATCGACTATATGCTGATGACATAATGATATACATATCAATTAAAACCGATAACCTGGATACCAAAATATTAACTAATTGCCTGGAAGACATGGTCACATGACTCAGCAGCCATAATCTTAACATAAATTACAAGAAAACAGATGAACATAAGAACATAAGATATGCCATACTGGGTCATAACAAAAACCAAGCATTTACACCACCGAGATCAATTCAGCTGTCAAGCTGCAGTATAGAATTAAAACAAGATGCAAGATATCTAGGAGTAATTCTGGAGCAGTCCTTAAACCTCAGCCACACATACATAAGATCACACACAATGCATACCATAAAATAGAGATATTACGGAGGTTGAAACCACTGCTCAACCAGGATAACTTCCGCACAGTAGTCCAAGCAGTAATTATGCCATTGTTTATTTATTTATTTATTTTTATTTATTTGCAGTCTCTTTTATACCGCGCTATTCGACATCAGTGCGGTTTGCAATGAACAAAAGAGTTGCACATCTCAATTTCGTGATTTGTGCTTACAGTGAAACAGGTATAATAACTTGGGTATACATTAAACAGGAAAATTAAACTTGGGTATGCATTAAGCAGGTATAACAGGTAAAATAGGGTATAAATAACCAGTCCCTTAACAAGGAGACCCGACATTGTTGGACTACTGCAACTAAACAAACAATCAACATGCTTCAGATAGCGCAGAACACGGTGGCACGCATCATCACTGGTACAGAAAAATATAAAACATCACACTAATACTGGGCCACCTGCATTGGCGTCCTATACATTACCGCATCATGTTTAAGACTACCCTCATCATATTCAAAATACTAAGAAACAACTCAGCCGACATTCTACAGGAGCTGACTACTACAGTACAAGACAATAGACCTAAGAAGACTAATAGCAAGAACACGATTCTTACATCCAGCATCTACTCAATGTCCAAGCATAACACATCAAATAGAGCATTTTCTTTAACAGCTCCTGAACTTTGGAACACATTGCCTGACAATATAAGAGAGACAAAGGAATGAAGGACTTCAGAAAAAAGATAAAAACACACTTATACAAAGAATACTTCCGAAATATCACATAGAGCCAGAATAGCAGGACACACAATGACCCGGAATACGGACACCGATATATCAACACTCCATATTGTACATGCAAACTGTATATAGCTTATGGTACAGGTTATGAGTCCTTACATGTAATGTTATTTTCTTGAATTAATGATAGTTTGTTTTGCTAAATTATTAAAACCCCCAAGAGTTATACTGTTCTCTATATAAACTGAGTTGTAATGTAAACTGGCTTGATTCAAGGATGGAGTGGTCTATAAATCCTGTTAAATAAATAAAACAAAATTTCATGTAAAAAGGAGAAGATGATGGCAGTAGGGGTGTACTACCATTCAGCTGGCCAGAAGAAACAGAAAGATGAGGAAATGCTCAAAGAAATAAAGGAACCTAACAAAAGCTACAACGCCCCAGTATTGACTGGGTCAGTGTCACGGAAGAACATGCTAGGGAGATAAAGTTTCTAGATTAAATAAATGACTGCTTCTTGGAGCAGCTGGTTCATGAACTGACAAGAGGGGAAGTTATTTTGGACATAGTCCTTAGTGGAACACAGGATCTGGTTCAAGAGATAACTATTAGGGCCATGTGGCAATAATGATCATAGCATGATCACATTTGATTTAATAAATGGGGGGAGGACAGCAAGGAAATCCATGGCACTAGCATTTAACTTTAAAAAGTGAGACTGACAAAATGAGGAAACTGGTTAGGAAAAAACTAAAAGGAGCAGCTGCAAAAGTTAAAAGATTGTATCCTGCGTGTTTCACATAAAAAATAGCGCCTATTGTCAAGGGTCAAGTTGTCTGTCCATATGCATGTTTGCTTCCGCTTCTTGCAAGTAAAATGGTGAAATGTGCCCAAGGGAGTAGTGTCTTCCATGCGCAGATAATGAGAGCAAGCAGAAGAGAAGAGGATGGCTGCAATTGCAGCAAAGACCCCTTTTGAATTCCTGCAGGGATCCCATCTTCTGTGAGCAATAGAGGAGGGGAAGACTAATATCGGCATGGCAGCTGGCTGCCCGCAGAGACCTCCTCTACCATGGGCAGAAAAGATGGTAGTGATTATGGCCCGAAACTCTATAAAGGTTAGCTAGGGGGGAGGCGGGAAGGTAAAGAAGGCAGTAAAAATGTAAATGGGCAGTGCATTTCTAAAAAAAAGAGGATGGGGGGAATGGAGGATAGGGGGTGCAAGTACTAGGGGAAAGGAGAAGGGGAGAGAGAGCCTGGAAGGGGAACAAAGAGTGGGGGTCCAGCAGGAAATGGGTTGAAGGGGGAAGGGAAGAGTACCTGATTCTGAAAATGGGGGAAATGTTCCATTGTGTTACACTGCAATTTGCTTAAAAATACCATCTTGGAAGCCCAGACTAGATGTATTCCATGCTTTAAAAAGAGTAGCAGAATGGCCATATAACTGCTGGTATAGTTTAAAGGTGATGTGATAGAGGCTGATATAGCTAAAAAAGAAATCTTTCAAAAAACTGGAAAATGATAGAGGCCTAAGAGGGGCACTAAGGGAGGACAAGTCCATAGGGTAGAGACTAAATTAATTCTTTACTTTGGTCTTTACTGAAGAAGATGTAGGGGAGATGTGCATGCCAGAAAATGATATTTCAAGATGATAAATCAGGGGAATTGAAACAAATGTTGGTGAACCTTGAAGATGTAAGAGGGCAATTTGACAAACTAAAGAATAGCAAATCACTTGAACTGGATAATATAGTGTACATCCTAGAGTACTGAAAGAACTCAAAAATGAAATTTCAGACCTACTATTTGCAATTGCTAAATTATCATTCAAATCACCTAGGGGTATGTTTACTAAACCATCTTAACATTGCAGCGGTGGTATTATCGCGCGATAACGTGGCGGCGGCGTTAAGGCACACTAACGCTGTGAAATCCGGGTCTGAAGGGTTGAGTAAGGCTTCCCAGAGGGCGGAGAGAAGGGGTCAATGGGCAGAGAGTGGGAGGGGAGAGGCTCCAGGCACACTAACGCTGTGAAATCGGGGTCTGAACACTAACGCCAATGAAACCCTCGCGTTAGACACATTTGCAGGAAAGAGAAACCATTTAAGTCAGCAATGTGCAGCAAAGGCAGGGAAACTCAGAAAAGTGATAGTTGTGATACATGTGCAGGAACCAAAAAGGCAAATAAATATATAAAATGACCAGAACCACATTTAAAATCCCAATAACCAAGCTGGCCAATACTGATATTAATGATAAACATGAAGCAACACTACTGACAAAGCGTAAAAATTAAAATATCATGTTTGGAAGGGTCTATGCTCTGTCCCCCTACAAGGTGAATGATCCCACATTGAAATAGTGCTGATCAGGGTTTTTTCTCATTTATATTGGGCAGGTTTGTTATGGCGTGCAAATGTGCAGCAACAGCAGAGTGGGCACGTAGGAAAGGGAAACTGTACTGATGCTGTAAATGGGATACAGGGGGCTGCAGGTGGCACATGCTGTGGCCCAGATGGGGCACAGTGCGGACAAGACAGATGCCTAAGTGGCACATAGGAATGCCAAAACTGTAAAGCAGCAAGACAGCAACTGATGAGGGTCCAACATGGGCATGAGTGTGTGTCCCACAGTGTCATAGGGGATATTACCCAGCAGGTACTCCCAAGGGCACATAACAATGGCAGGCGGTGCCGGGGGAAAGCACGCATGTCCATGTAGGCACCCTTACCTGAGACCCCACGCCATAGGCAGCTGCCTACCGGCACACTGGATGGCCTAGGACTGAGCACCACCAGTACCACCAGCATAATGGCATGGCAGCATGGTGGCGGAGGGGTGCTGGTGGCGGAGGGGGCAGTGGCATCTGCCCACAGCATACCATGGCCAAGCCCCGTTTAGATGGGTGCCGTGCACTGCAACAGACAGGGTCTATCTGACGAACAGTCATGGTATCCCCAGGGAATGATCTGTCCCTATAGCAACAGTGTGGTGCAGTACACACAGCCAGTGTGTTCAGGAGCAGAAGGTCACAAGTTCAAGTCCCAGCTGTGGCTCCTGCCAACCCTGTCCCCATATTTTACCCAGTACTAAACCGTGGTAATAAAGATGGAACCTTTATTGCAGATAAAATAAACATGCCTGAAACGCCTATATTTTACCCTACAGAGCATAGACACCATAAACATGTGCAATCCCTAGAGCAGAGTTTCCCAACTACAGTCCTGGAGGGCCAAACACCATTCAGGTTTCATGCTGTCCCTAATAAATATGCCTGTGCTGCATTTGTATGCGCCGCCCCCATTGTATGCAAATGTATCTCATGCATATTCTTTAGGGACAGCATGAAAACCTAAACAGTGTTTGGCCCACCAGGACCGGAGTTGGGAACCTCTGCCCTAGAGCAGCGGCCAACAGGGACATAAACACCCACACCCACAGGCTCCACTATCCAAAGCCTAATGGAGAGTCAGGCTGTTGGGCCCTGCGAGGAGCAGCATCTCCCAATACTGGCACCTGCATACCTTAGCAATGCCGTCCTAAACTTGGGAACACGTTCCACATATATCAAAAGGTTGCTATGTCAGCTAAGAAATCCTAAGTTAAACACAATTTGTTGATAGAGATTCATCATAGCAACCTTTCTGATATCTTTGGAGTGTGTTTCAGTTATTGATTCTGACAATGTTTACCACCTCATGGAGTGACCCTAACAGTACTGAGTACCATAGCAATGCCCGCACTGTGCCCAGGACTGGTGTGGCAGCCAGGGCTGCCACAAACCTCTATATTTGCACAATGCTGGCATAGGTGTGGGAGTGTGTGTGTGTCTGTCTATCCAGTGTGTTGTGGCTGCCTACACCTTACTGAGCCCACATTGCTTGCACTGTTTCCAGTGTTAGCCTGCCAATGTGCATAAGGAGGAGCAAGGTCCTGTAGGTATGGCCCGGACAGGTTGGCATGGGCAGGATGCATTTGCACAGGGTATAGGGCAATGGTTGGGACATTGTAGTGCCCAACCACCACCTGCACAGACAGGGTGGCCACAGCATGTCATGTTGGGAGGTCGCTCTCACCCTGACTGAGCAGTGACCACGGCATGGCTAGGTTCCCCCATAGTGCTATACACTATTTCTCTCAAGTGATATTTATGGGTTCTCTTTTCTGGGGCCCAGTCACTGACATACCTGCGTGGTGTGTGTGCTGACATCCCAGTTTTGGGTGCACATAGTTCCTCCAGGAGCATGCACTATGTACTAGCTAGCAGACTGTCTGCAGTTAGCATCTGTATGGCTGCACCACCTTGCAGGGTGCAGCAGGTGCACACTGACTGCCCTCTGCTGGTGAATGTCAGATTGTAGTGGGGGGCAGCTGAGCTGACTGGGCCCACTACCTAGCTGCTAGTGGCCCTGTCCCAAGTGCAGCTTTTTGTTCGCCACCAGGACTGGGGTTGCTGGTCCCATAGCCTGTCCTCATGTACCTCCACTGCAAAGGGTGAGAGTGCGGGTCTGTTGGGGGCAGATCATGTCCCCCACCCTGACCCAGAGAGGGCAGTTTGCTAAGTACATTGTCGCCATGTGAGCCCTGACACACCCCTGCTCCCTAAACAGGTGACCATAGCAAGCACAGGGGATATGCACTATGTTGTGTGCATTGTGGTCCACAAGGGTCAGACATGACTGGCAATTACAAATGGACACAGAGACCTCCTAAAGGTGTTTGCAACAAATACCTGTCACACACTGGCACTGATGGAGACTTGCAGCACAGCCCACCTCAACCAACCCGGGTACTGCGGACCTGGTGCTAGCTACTCCACCTTACCCTCAGGGTGAGCACAGAACACACACATTGGCATGGCTTGTGGGTACTCTGTGCCAGTAACACGCACGGTCATTCCCCCCTACCAAGTTGACGTGCTGTAGAGGTGCATACCCCATCTGGTGAGCAGATGTAGACTGCTGTTATGCATGTGAATTGCATTATGGGTACTGTTGATTCTATCCTATCCTGGTAGCCACAGCAGACAGTTTTATGGTGACGTGCACTCTTTCTGTAGCCAGCCATTAGTATGATAACTCCCATAGTGATGTAGCACAATGGTTAATGCAATGACTTCAGTAGCAGAGGTCATGGGCTCAATTCCTCTCTGTTCCCTTTTTTTTTTTATGACTGTCCTACACAACTACGTTTCATTCGTGTAACAGTCATATCTGTGCAGATCTGTGCTGCTGCCACATTAAACCCTCATCACTATTGCCATCCATGCTTCTGTGCGTCTATGTATGTGTGCCAGCTGTGTGGCGTCCTGCCCTAATGTGCAGGCTGCTACCCCATGTCCTGCACTGGCATACTTTTCTGCATTGCGGCTCTTCATGCTTGCCTCTCCTATGTCTGCTCTGTGTGGCACTGCTCTCCTCTGTCCTCCTGTCATTACACTTATCCTGCCACCTCTACCTCCTCTGGTGGACACGTATCCCCATCCTCTGCCACACACTGTCATTGTTGCACTGTACATTACCATCACCCTGTGGATTGCAGGGGAAGAATATACTTTATTAAATAGATCCAGCCATTGGCCCTTTTTTTACGACACAGGCCGTGTTTTGTTGAGCCTTCCTCAGGGGCTAAAATGGCTAAAAACACCGTAAAAAACATAAAAATAGTAATAATGAAAAAAGTAATACAAATAAGTCAGTCACACAAACACAAAACCCCTGAAATTACAATTAACTAACTCCTGACAGTCCTCCGCCACACACACTCCTGACTTACGACAAAAAACGGAAATTAATTCCAATACCTACACATGCCCAATAACTATCCAACTCTGTAACACACTATACATAGCCTCTGTAAATAGCCAATGTAAATAGTTTGACAGTTGATTGTATTATTACCTGTACATAGTTGAATTCTACTGTTCAATGTAAATGTATACAGAAGTGTACAAGTTTGTTAAACTGTCCCATGTAAACCGCCCTTGATCTCTGGAAGGGGCGGTATAAAAGAAAATAGATAAATAAATAAATAAATTAAATAAATAAATAAATATAAAAATATACAGTAAGAAATAAATCAATAACATTTGAAATAAAACTGATACTATTGATAATAAATAATTAACAGAAGACCAAGATAAAAAAGCACACATATAAGGACATTATCGTACAGCAAATAGTTATAAAAACGGAGCAAAACTCAATAGAGTCATGAATATATAAATAATAAAAACATAATAAATGAACAGAAGGAGAATCATAATGATATTAATAAAAAATATATATATATAAACAAAAATAAAAAGTAATACATAATAAAACAAGCATTTATTTACATTCTCTTATATACCGTGCTATTCTGCATCAGTGTGGTTTACATTGAACAAACTGAAATTACATTGAACAGGGCATTATAACTTGGAGATAACTATTTTACAGGGAACATGGGCTATGGAGGGTTAAGTGGCTTGCCCAAGACCACAAGGAGCACCTGTGGGACTAGAAACCCCAGTCCTTCTGGCCCAAGGTTGCTGTCCTCTAGTGGGATTTGAACCCCCGACCTTCCAGCCTGAAGTACCTTGCCCCAACCACTAGGCCACTCCTCCACTCAGTATAATATGTAATGAAGTCATTGTAAGTGTATAGTATAAAAAAGTATCGCTAAGGGTGTGACAAAAATGTATTGTGGGCCAGATAATATATCAATATTATTATAAGTATTTGATAACATGAAATGTAAAAAAGATATACCCAAACAGTATGAGGAAAATTTATAGACATACCTGCGTTTGTTTTAATCTATATCTCGATATAACTAAACACTGGGGAGAGAGAACAAAGACTGTAAGAGAGAAGCCAAACGACCATAGAATGTGTGGATGCAAAACACAAATATCGTCAGAGCAAATCAATTAAATAAGGTGATTAAAGAATAATCAGAAAAGGTGATAGTGTTATAGAAATATATTATGGAAAACAATAAACTAGCCTTTCTCCTTATATGTTCAATTCTGGACAGGTCAGTCGATAACATACAGGAGTAAACATTCTCGTAACCAGAGAGACAATAACCACGAAGGCTATAACTATACTAATAGAGAATGTATGTATATGTATATATATTTTTTTCCAAGGGAATTTAAATTGAACTAAAAGACGATAAGATCAAATAAACCCAGATAACTCAAAATTATGGTGCACGCTATATATGGACTGTCCAAAAAACAATGTTCATAAAGGGATTATATGAAGAGAGAATTATTTGAGAAAACCAGCTCTAAATGTAAAGGAGATATTAAGAATAATTAAATAACTTTAAGATATACTAAGATATGCATCCAAATCAATAGGTTGTATATACATGCCTGTATAATGCAGCACTATCTGCTATCACGGTACCTGATATGGTCCAACCCAAAAAGGCTCAAAAGCCTTAGTTTAATCATTAATATGAAGGCCCGTAAGAGACGGATCTGCAGAAGGCTTGAGCCTACAGAAGAGGGCGAAAAAGAAAGACCAACATATCCAAGATTGGCATATATATGAAATGTAAAATGGTCCTAAACGGCTAATAAGTAAATCATAAACAATTATATTAAAAGTGTCTAAAAGGAACTTTCAAATTAAATTGATGAAAGAAAACCAGATGACCTCTAATGATACTAAAACCCACCAACATTACAAAAAAGGGAGAAGGGGGGGAGGGAAAAACAAGAGACAATCTTAGGGGGATGTTTACTAAAGTCCGCAAATTTGCGCGCCGCAAAATAGCGCACGGCAACGCGGCATTGAAACACGCAGAAACGCATTTAAACGCCCCGCACACGTGCGTGTCACCCCCGCACAGGTACGCGGCACACTAACGGGCCCCGTGCAAGTGCGGGCCCGCAAATGTCCGATAGAGGCGTGGAACGGCTAAAGGAGGGCGGAGGAAGGCTCCGGAGGGGCGGAGGGACGGGGTCAATGGGTGGAGAGTGGGAGGGGAGAGGCTCCCCGCACAGTATCGGGCCCGAATTTTCATGTACAAAATAGCACGAGTGAAACACTCGCGGTAGAGGGCATTTAAAGGGAAGAGAAACCATTTCCGTCAGCAATGTACAGGAAAATCGGGGAAACCTAAAAAACGTGAGCAGTGTGAAATATGTGCACAGAACAAAATTGCAAATAGAACCCGAAAATGACCACAACAAAGATATTAAAAATAGAAATCCAGCTGGGTAACAGTTATATTGATGGGCAAATATACAAAACACACCCAGCAAAGCTCCAGAAAAAAGAGATGAATATTGGAAGGGTCTACGGAGCGGAGACACTTCCGAAAAACATTTCCTTTTTTGGAGCTTTCCTCGGAGTGTTTGCTATGGTTGCCCATTAATATCACTGTTGCCCAGCGTGGTGATATTGTGTCCCCCATTTCCCGTGGTCAATTCCGGGGTTTATGTGCACGTTTGCCACCAGACAGGGTGCATATGCCCACAGTATAATTGCGTAGAGCAGGGTTTGTGACTCCATCCTGCCAGGCTTACTACCTCCAGGGGCTGCATTGTCTCAGTGGCCATAGTGTGGTGCAGCGGACAAAGTCAGTACCTCTAGGACCAGAGGGTCAGGGGTTCAAAGCCCAGCTGGGGCACTTGCCAGCCCAGTTTCTATATTTTACCCACCACTAAACACAGATAGCGCAGACACCCTTGTATTGCAGGGGACAGAAGCATGGGGAAAACACCCATATTTTAACCAACAACGCGCACACACCACAACAATGGGCATTACCCACAGCCAAGTACCCCAAATGCAGTCCCGTACTGCCACATTCCAATCAGGTCACCTGCTTTGTATGGGAGCATGTTGGCGGACGAGTACATGTGGTGCAGGGGGCAGTGGCTGCTAGCGACAGAAGACAGAGGCCTAGCCATGTGCAGGCTGCCACAGTCCACTGCAACAGATTGCAACAGACAGGCCCTGTTGGATCCACAGTCATGGACATTCCAGGGAATCCACCCAATCTGTAGCTACACGGTGGTGCAGTGCACACAGACACTGCATGCAAGAGCAGAAGGCCACAGGTTCAAAGCCCAACTGGGGCAACTGCCAATCTTGCCCACATATTTTTCCCCCAAGTAAACAGTGATAGTAAGGGCACACCTTTCCTGGCGAGGACATATGCAATGGCAATACGTCTATCTTTTACCCCACGGAGCACAGACACCATGAACAGGGGCAGTACCTAGAGCAGAATCACGCAAATGCAGTCCTGGTGGGGCACGCACCAGTCAGGTTCCATGATGCCACTCATACAAATGCCTGTGCTGTATATCTATGCACCACCCCCATGGCATGTAGATGTAGCTCATGCATATTCATGAGGGACAGCAGGAAAACCCGAACAGTGTGATGCAAACCTGGACTGGAGTTGGGAATCTGTGCCGTAAAGCAGCAGCCATCAAGGGCAGACACACCCACACCCACACCCACAGGCCCCATTGGCCAATGTCTCCTGGAAAGGCAGAACATTGGACCCTGCATGCAGCACCCAAAACTAGCACTTGCATAACTTACCAATGTCACCCTGCACCTGAGGTATACGGTAAGCAGCTCTGAGACGTTTGCTAGGAGCACAGGCAGATAGATATCCATACGTTACGTACATACTGCTAGTTGACCCCATCCAAACAATCTGTTAGGTGTTTGCGGGGTGTGCTCCAGGCCTGGCCTCTGACGGTGTTTACCACCCTGGGGAGTGACCACCAGCTGTAATGCGTACCATATCCATGCCTTGCCGTGCTCAGGACCGGTTTGGTGGGCAAGGCTAATTACCCCCTCAATAGTAGCACCATGATGGCATAGGTGTGGAAGTGTGTGTCTGTCTATACAGTGGGTGTTGGCTGCAAGCCCCTTCCACAGCCCACACTGCCAGCCAGCCAATGTGCATAATGAGGTGCAAGGTACCATGGGTATAGCCAGGACAGGGTGGCCTGGCCAGGATGCATCTGCACCGGGCATAGGGCATTGGCTGGGACATTGTAGTGTCCGGCCACCACCTACACAGACAGGGTGGCCAAAGCATGTCCTTCTGGGTGATCACGCTCACCCCGACTGTGCAGTGACCACAGCATGGCTAGGCACCCCCATAGTGCTGTATAGTTGTTCTCTCATGTGATAGATATGGGTTTCTATTTGGGGCCCAGTCACTGATCTATCTGCTTGCTGTGTATGCAGACAGCCCAGTTCTGGGTGCATGTATCTCCATTGGGAACATGCACTATGGACTAACCAGCAGACTACTTGTAGCTGGTATGTGTCTTGCTGGATTGGCTTGCAGGGTGCGGTGGCTGTTGGCTTGCTGCAGGGGAACATCTGGTGGTGGAGTGCAGCTTACCATAGCCTGGGCTTATGTCTGTCTGCTATTGTGTCATGGCTGTGTATGGAGCTGCCCTGTGGGGGGGGTGTTCCTCAGCAGGACTGGGGTTGCTGTTGCCCTCTACTGCCACCTTTGCAGGGAGGTAGAGTGTGGATCTCTTGATGGGGAACCATGTTTGCCATGGGAGGGGGCTGTGCCTGACTGTGGCAGACAGGGATATCCATGGTGTTTGTGCAGAAACTAGCTATCTTACACATTAACACTGCTTTGGAACTCCCGCTTGGCCTCCATCAGCCATGGAAGGTGTTGTGGACCTGGTCCTGGGCGCCTCATTGCACACTCAGGGTGAGCACAGTACCCGCACGATGTAACGGTGTGTGGCTACTCTGTGCCAGTAAAACACCCGGTCAGTGCCCCCTACTAGGCCAAGGTGCTGTGTGGATGCACCTGGTCACTTCCCCCAACAGGGCCGAGGTGCTGTGGGGGTGCATTCCCCATCTTGTGTCCATCTGTGGACAGCTAATTTGCATGTGCAGTGCATCATGGGTACGGGTGGCCAACCCTATCCGGTTTACACCAGCAGACTGTCTGTGAGGTGACGTGTAGGCTATCTGCAGCCAGCCAGGGGCTTGCTTACAGCTATGGAGCTGTAGCCCAATGGTTACGTCACTGCCTGTGCAGCCAGAGGTCATGGGTTCAAACCCACAGTGGGGCCCTTTGATAGGGATGTCCACAGCTTTATTTTTATTTACTGTAATATGTCTATGCCGGCAAGACCACCCTCAGCTTATTATACCCATTAGGTGCCTCTGAGGGTGCTTTATAGGGCGCCCTGTAGGCCACCTTATGGTTGCCATCCATATAGGGTGCACTATACATTATCCTGTGTCACAACATACATGGTGCCCTATAGGGGACATTCAAGGGTGCCTTGGCGAACAGTGCACTGTAACATGTGCCTTATGGGCCGCCGTATGTTAACATGCTGGGAGAGTGCGTTTGCTAGTAGTGGTAACAAAATAAAATTATCATGCCTCCTACAGCACTCCACAACATAATACATACTGCCTCAGCAAGCATTTTTCACTGGGCATTGTGAGGGGTTGAACCCCTGATCCCTGCACCATTGGTCAGTGTTTTAACCATTGTGCTGCGGCTCTGTCCCTGTACTTGTGCATCAGCGCGCCGCCTTGTGCCTATCAGCGCGCTGCCTTCTGCCGCCCGAGGACCAGTGCGCCGCCTTATGCCGCCCAAAAAGAACTGTGCGCCGCCTTATGCCGCCCAAAAAGAACTGTGCGCCGCCTTATGCCGTTCCAAATTAATTTGCCTCCTACAACAATTTTACCCATTACAGTTGCTGCCTCAGCTGGCCTTTTTCCTTGCGCACAATGGGGGATTGAACCCATGGCCCCTGCACCATTGGTCAGTGTCTTCACCGTTGTACTATGGCTCTGTTGTTTTCTATACCCAACGGCGCGCCACTTTGCCTTTCCACGCGCTAATGTCGACCCCCGCACATTAGCGCGACGCGCACACGTCCGGTTGCTTACTCCCGGTTTTTTTCTTTTTTCAGCCTGATCCGCCCACTCCTTATATGGCACAGGCACACTACCGCAGCCCCGCACGATAAGAATGTTTAGTAAACATCCCCCTAAGTCATTTGTAAAACCTCAAAATGAACCAGGAAAACATAAATTGAAAAAGACTAAGGGGCATGTTTACTAAAAAGCGCTAATTTGCGCGCCGCAAAATAGCGCACTAAAAGCAGCACTTAAGTGCTCTTAAACGCCCCGCAAACGTGCGATGAAGCCCCGCACACTTGCGCGTCACAGTAACGGGTGCCGCACAAGTACGGGCCCGCAAATGTCCGATAGAGGCGTGGAAAGGCTAACGGAGGGCGGAGGAAGGCCCCGGAGGGGCGGAGAGAAGGGGTTAATGGGCGGGGAAGGGGAGGGGAGAGGCGCCCCGCACATTATCGGTGCTGAATTTCCAAAAAACAAATAGCGCGAGTGAATCACTCGCGGTAGAATGCATTTAAAGGGAAGAGAAACCATTTACGTCAGCAATGTACAGCAAAACCGGGGAAACCTGCAAAACGTGAGCAGTGTGATACATGTGCACAGCCCAAAAGTGGAAATAAAAATAGAAAAGGACCACAAGAAAAATTGTAAAAATAGGAAGTCAGCTGGGGAACAGTTATAGTAATGGGCAAAACCAACAAACACACCCAGGAAAGCTCCAGCAAAAAGAAATGTTTTTTGGAAAGGTGTACGGAGCGGAGACTCTTCCAAAAACATTTCCTTTTTGTTGGAGCTTTCCTGGGAGTGTCTTGTATGGTTGCCCATTAATATCACTGTTGCCCAGCGTGGTGATATTGTGTCCCCCATTTGCCGTGGTCATTTCCGGGGTTTATGTGCACGTTTGTCACCAGACAGGGTGCATGTGCCCACAGTAAAAATGCGTACAGCAGGGTTTGTGACTCCATCCTGCCAGGTTTACTACCTCCAGGGGCTGCACTGTCTCTGTGGCCATAGTGTGGTGCAGCAGACAGAGCCATTACCTCTAGGACTAGAGGGCCAGAGGTTCAAATCCCAGCTGGGGCACTTGCCAGCCCAGTCCCTATATTTTACCCACCACTAAACAAAGATAGCGCAGACACCCCTGTATTGCAGGGAACATAAGCATGGGGGAAACACCCATATTTTACCCAACACTGCACACACACCACAACAATGGGCATTACCTACAGCCAAGTCCCCCAAATGCAGTCCCGTACTGCCACATTGCAATCAGGTCATCTTCTTTTTCTGAGAGAAGCTCATGCCAGCATGTTGGCGGACGAGTACATGTGGTGCAGGGGGCAGTGGCTGCTAGCCACAGAAGACAGAGGCCTAGCCATGTGCAGGCTGGCACAGTCCACTGCAACAGACAGGCCCTGCCGGATCCACAGGCATGGACATTCCAGGGAATCCAACCAATCTGTGGCTACAAGGTGGTGCAGTGCACACAGACAGTGCATGCAAGAACAGAAGGTCACAGGTTCAAAGCCCAGCTGGGGCTACCACCAATCCTGCCCACATATTTTTCCCACAACTACACAGTGATAGTAAGGACAAACCTTTCGTGGCGAGGACATATGCAATGGTACTACGTCTATCTTTTACCCCACTGAGCACAGACACCATGTACAGGGGCAGTACCTAGAGCACAATCTCCCAAATGCAGTCCTGGTGGGCCACACACCAGTCAGGTTCCATGCTGCCACTCATACAAATGCCTGTGCTGTATATCTATGCACCACCCCCATGGCATGTAGATGTAGCTCATGCATATTCATGAGGAACAGCAGGAAAACCCGAACAGTGTGATGGAAACCTGGACTGGAGTTGGGAATCTCTGCGGTAAAGCAGCAGCCAACAGGGCCAGACACACCCACACACACACCCACAGGCCCCATTGGCCAATGTCTTCTGGAGAGGCAGAACATTAGACCCTGCGTGCATCTCCCAATACTAGCACCTGCATACCTTAGCAATGTCACCCTACACCTGAGGTATACGGTACACAGCTCTGAGACGCTTGCTAGGAGTACTGGCAGATAGATATCCATACGTTACGCACATACTGCTAGTTGACCCCATCCGAACAATCTGTTCGGTGTTTGCGGTGCGTGCTCCAGCCCTTGCCTCTGACGGTGTTTACCACCCTGGGGAGTGACCCCCGGCAGTACTGCGTAGCATATCCATGCCTTGCCGTGCCCAGCACCGGTTTGGTGGGCAAGGCTAATTACCTCCTCAATAGTAGCACCATGATGGCATAGGTGTGGAATTGTGTGTCTGTCTATACAGTGGGTGTTGGCTGCAAGCCCCTTCCACAGCCCACACTGCCAACACTGTTGCCAGTATTGGCCTGCCAATGTGCATAATGAGTAGCAAGGGACCATGGGTATATCTCAGACAGAGTGGACTGACCAGGATGCAGCTGCACAGGGCATAGGGCACTGGCAGGGGCATGGTAGTGCCCGGCCACCACCTACACAGACAGGGTGACCTCTGTATGTGCTGCTGGGAGATCACTCTCACCCTGAGTGTGCAGTGACGGCAGCATGGCCAGGCACCCCCATAGTGCTATATTGCGATTTTCCCATGTGATATGTATGGGTGTCCTGTGGGGGCCTCTTCATGGACTTATCTGCCTGTGTGTGCTGCCACCCCAGTTGTGGGTGCATGCATATCCATCAGGACCAGCCAGCAGACTGTTCACAGCTGGTATGTGTTGTGATGGAGTGCCTTGCAGGGTGCAGTTGCTGATGGCTTGCTGCAGGTGAATATCAGATAGTGGTGGGGTGCATCTGTGAATATCCAGGCCTAATGTCTGTCTGATATTGTGTTATGGATGTGTGTGGAGCTGCTTGGACTGCCCTGTAGGGTGTCTGTTCCCTAGCAGGACTGGGGTTGATGGTCCACTGTACTTGCATCAGTGCAGGGGTGGGGATCTGTTGAGGGGAAGCCCTGTTTTGTCCACCTAGGGGTCCCACTAACTGAGCCAGACAGAGATCTCCAAAAGGTTTATGCAGCACCTACCTATTCCACAGGTTATTGCTGCTTTGGAGCTCTGTCATGGCCACATTCAGCCATGTCTGGTGTTGTGGACCTGGTCCTGGGCGCAACATCTCACACTCAGGGTGAGCACAGTAACCGCACAATGTGATGGTGTTTAGCTACTCTTTGCCATTTGTCCACCCACTCAGGACATCCTACCAGGCCGAGGTGCTGTGTGGGTGCACACGGACACTTCCCCCTACCAGGCCGGGGAGCTTTAGGGGTGCATTTCCCATCCTGTGTTCAATCGTGGACAGCTGATTTGCATGTGCAGTGCATCATGGGTACGGGTGGTTCACAACAGCAGACTGTCAGTGAGGTGACGTACAGACTATCTGCAGCCAGCCAGGGGCTGTTTACAGCTATAGAGCTGTAGCCCAATGGTTATTTCACTGCCTGTGCAGCCAGATGTCATGGGTTCAAACCCACAGTGGGGTTCTGTGATAGGGGTGTCCAAAGAGTTATTTTAATTTACTGTACATATGTTGCTGCCAGCAATAACACCCTCAGCGTACTGTACCCATAAGGTGCCTCTGAGGGTGCTTTATGGGGCGCCCTATAGGGCACATTACGGTTGCCAGCCATATAGGGTGCACTATACATTATCCTGTGTCGCAACATACATGCTGCCCTATAGGGGACATTCTAGGGTGCCTTGGCGGACGGTGCACTGTAACATGTGCCTTATGGGCCGCCTTATATTAATATGCTGTGAGAGTGCGTTTGCTAGTAGTTATCACAAAATAAAATTAAAAAGCCTCCTACAGCACTCCACAACATATAATATACTGCCTCAGCTAGCCTTTTTCACTGGCCATTGTGAGGGATTGAACCCCTGGTCCCTGCACCATTGCTCAGTGTCTTCACCATTGTGCTGTGGCTCTGATCCTGTGTTTGTGCAGCAGCGCGCAGTCTTGTAGCCATCGGCGCGCCGTCTTGTGGCGCACAAAATTAACAGCGTGCTGCCATCTGCCGCCCACAATGAACAGTGCGCCGCCTCATGCCGTATAAAAAAAGAGTGCGCCGCCTTCTGCCGCCCATAATCAATATGCCTCCTACACCACTTTTGCTCATAAAAGTTGATGCCTCAGCTGGTCTTTTTTGTTGAGCGCAATGGGGGTTTGAATCCTTGGCCCCTGCACCATAGGTCAGTGTCTTCACTGTTGTACTACGGCTCTGTTGTTTGGTTATGCAGCATCGCCCCACTTAGCCTTCCCACGCGCTAATGTGGGCCCCGCACATTAGCGCGACGCACACACGTACGGTCGGGTTTTTTTCTTTTTTCTGCCTGAACCGCCCACTCCTTATATGGCACACGCACACTAACGGGGACCCGCACAGCAACGGAGTTTAGTAAACATACCCCTAAGATAAATACAACAGATTTTTACTTAAACTGCACAACACCGTATCTATATCGTAAAATAGTCATAAAACTCCTAATCCAGGAAATGCTTAGGAAAGGGCGATAAAACCATACATACAATGAAGAAACCAAATTGAAAAGAAGCTTGCAGTGTAGCAATTCTCAAAGCAATGAAAGTCAAAAAACGCCGGCTCCTGTGCTCTCGAGTTAAAAAAGACCACGAGGCGACCGTCATTGACGTCATTAACGTGATATGTAAATGAATCAAGAGACAAGTAAATCAAGAAAAATCCCACTTCAAAAGCTAAACAACATCAAGAGGACTAAAAAAGGGGGGCACTACAAAGCATAAAAGAAGTAGCGCTAAAAATATAAATAAATTTTGAACCAAAATATTATGCTAAAATTAAAACCATGTGTGTCACCATAAATCTAATAAGGGATAAATTGCAAACATATAAATAATAATTAAAATGACCAATTTCACAGTGCATGTTAAAAACAGGGAAGGGAGGGGAACTGGAAAGACACCAACCCAGTTAAAAGAAATTGATTCTTAGATTGAAAACTGGAATCAATACCCTGCATAACAACATAGACCCCAGAAAAGAATTGAATAAAAATAATGCTTAAAAAACATATTCCAACTGGGGAGAACCAACCAAAAGGAATGGCCTGGCCTGATAAGAAAGCTCATAAACAGGTCCACCAAAATTATTCCATAATACACAGCTTGTTCTAGAGGAAAATTGACAGGTCACTGTCCAAATTCAACCCATCAGGGTACAATGTATTGAGGTTAAAAATAAAACGCTGTTCCAAGCATAAAATGGTTTTATTAATATTTCCTCTGCGCCAGGTTAGCTTAACTTTCTTAATTAGAAAAAACTTTAAGTTTGACACTTTGGGGTATGTTTACTAAACCGCGCACACGTGCGCTGCGCACAGTAGTGTACGCTAATGATGCACTTAAGTGCTCTTAAGTGCCCCGCATGCATGCGCGTCACACTAACGGGCCCCCGCACACGTGCACCTCACACTAACGGGCCCGCGCAAGTGTGCGGTGTGCTGATGTGCGATAGAGGCGGGGAAAGGCGTACGGAGGGCGGAGGAAGGCCCCCAAGGGGCGGAGGGACGGGGTCAATGGGTGGAGAGTGGGAGGGGAGAGGCTCCCCGCACAGAAGCGGGGCTGAATTTCGGCAAAAAAATACCGCGAGTGAAAAACTCGCGTTAGAGCCGATTTAAAGGGAAGAGAAACCATTTACGTCAGCAATGTACAGCAAAACCGGGGAAACCTGCAAAACGTGAGCAGTGTGATACATGTGCACAGAACAAAATAGCAAATATAAATTGAAAATGACCACAACAAATTCTAAATAAATTATAATCCAGCTGGGCAACAGTGATATTAATGGGTAACCATAAAAAACACTCCCAGGAAAGCTCCAAAAAAAGAAATGATTTTTGGAAGGGTCTATGCTCCGTAGACTCTTTCAAAAGCACTGCATTTTAATGGAGCTTTCCTGGGAGTGTTTTTCAGGTTGCCCATTGATATCACTGTTGCCCAGCTTGGTTTTGGTTTTGTTCCCCTTTTTTGGAGGTCATATTTGAGGTTTATTTGCACCTTTGTCCCCATACAAGGTAAACGAGCCCACAGTAAAATTGTGCAGAGCAGGGTGTCTGACTCGTGCGGCCAGGTTTCCTATCTCCAGAGACTGTATTGTCTCCGTGGCCACAGTGTGGTGCAGCGGACACAGCCAGTGCCTGTAGGACCAGAGGGTCACAGGTTCAAATCCCAGCTGGGGCTCCTGCCAACCCAGTCCCCATAGTTTTACCCACCACTAAACAGTGATAGTACAGACACTCCTTTATTGCAGAGAACATAAGCATGGTTCCAACACCTATATTTTACCCTACACCGCACACAAACCATAACAATGGGCATTAGCTACAGCCGAGTCCCCCAAATTCAGTCCTGGAGTGCCACAACTCAATCAGGTCATATGCTTTTTCCCAGATAGGGACATGTCTGCATGTTGGCGGAAGGGTACAGGTGGTGGAGGGGGCAGTGGCTGCAAACCACAGCAGACAGTGGCCTAGGCCTGTGAAGGCTGGCACCATCCACCGCAATAGACAGGCTCTGTCGAATGTACAGTCATGGACTCCCCAGGGAACACAGCATATCTGTGGCAACACGGTGGTGCAGTGCACACAGACAGTGTGTGCAGGAACAGAAGGTCACAGGTTCAAATCCCAGCTGGGGTTACTGCCAGTCCACATATTTTTCCTACAACTAAACCGTGATAGTAAGGACAAACCTTTATTGCTGAGAACATACGCATGGTTCATACGCCTATATTTTACCACACCAAACACAGACACCATAAACAGCCGCATTACCTAGAGCAGAGTCTCCCAAATGCAGTCCTGGAGGGCCCCACACCATTCAGGATCCATGCTGCCACTAATAAAGATGCCTGTGCTGCATATCTATGCACCACCCCCATGGTATGCTGATGTAGCTCATGCATATTTATGAGGGACAGCATGAAAACCAAAACAGTGGTTGGAACACCAGGACTGGAGTTGGGACACTCTGCCGTAAAGCAGCAGCCAACAGGGCCAGACACACCCACACACACCCCCACAGGCCCCATTGGCCAATGCCTCATGGAGAGGCAGTCACCAAACAAACCCCCAGAAAAATCTAATCAAGATTCTCTTCTTTTTGTCGGATGTGTCCAGGAAAGGAACATAGTAGCAGAACTATGCCCACCACACAGTTACATCCATTTTATTATAAAACCAGAAAAAAAACTTTACTTAGCTGGAAATTATCAAATCGCAGGCTATTCAAGCACGCTTGGGCACACGCATAGGCACAGGCACGACGTGCACGTTTCGGGTTATTTAAACCCTGTCTCAAGTGCTGCCATGATCAAGTTCAACTGCAAAAGACAGTTGAACTTGATCATGGCAGCACTTGAGACAGGGTTTAAATAACCCGAAACGTGCACGTCGTGCCTGTGCCTATGCGTGTGCCCAAGCGTGCTTGAATAGCCTGCGATTTGATAATTTCCAGCTAAGTAAAGTTTTTTTTCTGGTTTTATAATAAAATGGATGTAACTGTGTGGTGGGCATAGTTCTGCTACTATGTTCCTTTCCTGGACACATCCGACAAAAAGAAGAGAATCTTGATTAGATTTTTCTGGGGGTTTGTTTGGTGATTTTGTGTTTATAGTATTATTTGTCACTGAAGTTTGGGGTTTTTTTGTTCATGGAGAGGCAGGACATTGGGCCCTGCCTGTATCTCCCAATACTAGCAGTTGCATACCTTAGCAATGCTACCCTACACCTGGGTATATGGTACACAGCTATCAAACGTTGCCCATGATAACTGGCAGATATCAATTCCTACGTTAAGCACATTTTGCTCATTGATCTCCACCATAACAATCATTGTGATGTCTGCGGTGTGCGCTGCAGGTCTGGTCTCTGACAGTGATCACCAGATGGTGTGGTTCAGTATTAGGACTAGGGCTGTTAGAATCCATTCCAAGGTGAAGATCTTAGACTTTAGGAAGACTAACTTTGCAAAGATGGGCCAATACCTCAGGGAGTCGTTAGTGGGATGGGAACAGCTGGGGGATGTAGAAAAACAGTGGGCAAAACTGAAAGGGGGTATTTTAAAGGCAACTAACCTTTTTGTTAAAATGGTAAATAAAGGCAAAAGGAACAGGAGACCGCTATGGTTTTCAAAGGAAGTAGCTGAAAAAGTGAAGAAAAAGAGGGAGGCCTTCATGAAATACAAGAGATCACAGAGAGAGGAAGACAGGCATCTGTATTTGGAAAAACTTAGAGAAGCTAGCAAAGTGGTCAAGAAGGCAAAGATTCAAAAGGAGGAGGAAATAGCCAATGCAATAAAATGGGGGGATAAGACATTTTTCAGATATATTAGTGAGAAGAGGAAGGGCAAAAGTGGTATTGTCAGACTCAAGGGTGCAGGGGGGGAATATGTAGAAGCTGATAAGGATAAAGCGGAATTGCTTAACAAATATTTTTGTTCTGTGTTCACAGATGAAGAACCAGGAGCAGGACCTCAGAAAACACCCACAAATAGGAACAGAAGCGAGGGACATCTTGAACAATTTTCAGAAGACTGTATTCGTGAGAAACTAGCTCAACTTAAAGTAGACAAAGCGATGGGACCGGATGGGATACACCCTAGAATACTGAGGGAACTTGGGGACGTTCTAGCAACTCCACTGACTGACCTTTTCAATGCCTCGTTGGAGTCGGGAGTGGTGCCAAAGGACTGGAGAGAGGCTCATGTGGTGCCTTTACACAAAAGCGGAAGTAAGGATGTGGTTGAAAACTACAGGCCGGTTAGTTTAACTTCAGTGGTGAGTAAATTATTGGAAACGCTGCTGAAAGAGAAAATAGTGAGGTTTCTGGAGTCCGGCGGATTACGGGATCCGAGGCAGCATGGATTCACCAGAGGCAGGTCTTGTCAGACAAATCTGATTGATTTCTTTGACTGGGTGACCAGGGAATTGGACTGAGGGAGAGCTCTAGATGTGGTGTATTTAGATTTCAGTAAAGCCTTTGACACTGTTCCTCACAGGCGACTTATAAACAAACTGAGCACCCTAGGGATGGACCCTAAAGTTACTGCTTGGGTTAGAAATTGGTTGGGTGGGAGGCGACAAAGAGTACAAGTAAATGGAGCTCACTCTGAGGAGAAGGATGTTACCAGTGGTGTGCCCCAGGGATTTGTCCTTGGTCCGATTCTTTTTAACATCTTTGTTAGTGATATAGCGGAAGGGCTGTCGGGTAAGGTTTGCCTCTTTGCGGATGATACCAAAATCTGCAATAGAGTAGACACCCAGGAAGGTGTAGATAACATGAGGAAGGATTTAGCTAAGCTTGAAGAATGGTCTAGAATTTGGCAGCTGGGATTTAATGTTAAAAAATGTAAGGTCATGCATTTGGGCTGCAGCAATCCAAGGGAGCAATACAGTATAGGAGGTGAAGTACTTTTGTCCACTAAAGAAGAGCGGGACCTAGGCGTGGTTGTGTCTGATGATCTTAAAGTAGCTAAACAGGTAGAAAAGGCGACGGCAAAAGCTAGAAGGATGCTTGGGTGCATACGGAGAGGAATGGCTAGCAGAAAAAAGGAGGTGATAATGCCTCTGTATAAGTCTTTGGTGCGACCTCATTTGGAGTATGGTGTGCAATTCTGGAGACCGCACCTTCAAAAGGATGTGAACAGGATGGAGTCGGTGCAGAGGGTTGCTACTAAAATGATTAATGGGCTTCATTATAAAGCATATGAGGACAGACTTAAGGATCTTAATATGTACACCTTAGAGGAAAGGCGGGATAGAGGTGATATGATTGAGATGTTTAAATACCTCCGTGGCATAAATGTTCAGGGAGAGAGCCTCTTTCAATTGAAAGCAAGTTCTGCTACGAGGGGACATGGGATGAGGGTGAAGGGAAATAGATTCAGGAGTGATCTGCGGAAATATTTCTTTATGGAAAGAGTAGTGGATCCGTGGAATAGTCTCCCAGTGGAGGTGGTGGAGATGAGGACAGTAACTGAATTCAAAAAAGCATGGGACCAACACAGAGGATCTCTAAAGGTAAAAAGTGGACTGTTGTAGTTGTTATGGAAGGACAGACTAGATGGGCCTTGTGGTCTTTTTCTGTTGTCATGTTTCTATGTTTCTATGTTTCCCACCCTGGGGAGTGACCCCCAACAGTATTGCGTACCATATCCATGCCTGTACTGTGCCCAGGACTGGTGTGGTGGGTAAGGCTGCTGGACTCCTCTATAGTAGCACAATGCTGGCATAGGTGTGGGGGTGGCTGTCTGTCTATCCAGTGTGTGGTGGCTGCATACAACTTCCACAGCCCACACTGCCAGCAATGTTGCCAGTATTGGGCTGCCAATGTGCATAATGAGGAGCAAGGTACCATGGGTATAGGCCGGACAGGGTGGCCTGGCCAGGGTGCATCTGCACAGGGCATAGGGCACTGACTGGGACATTTTGGTGCCCGGCCACCACCTACACAGACAGGGTGACCTCAGTGTGTCCTGCTGGGAGATCACTCTCACCCTGACTGTGCAGTGAACACTGCTTTGGACCTCCAGCATGGCCTCTTTCAGCCATGGAAGGTGTAGTGGACCTGGTCCTGGGCGCCTCACCGCACCCTCAGGGTGAGCACAGTACCCGCACAATGTGACAGTGTTTAGCTACTCTGCCAGTAAAACACACGGTCAGTACCCCCCCTACCAGGCCGAGGTGGTGTGTGGGTGCACATGGTCACTTCCCTCTACCAGGCCGAGGTGCTGTGGGGGTGCATTGCCCATCCTGTGTTAATCTGTGGACAGCTGATTTGCATGTGCAGTGCATCATGGGTATGGGTGGGCTAACCCTATCCTGGTGACCACAGCAGACTGTCTGTGTGGTGACGTGCATGCTCTCTGCAGCCAGCCAGGGGCTTGCTAGCAGCTGTAGCCCAGTGGTTTTTTCACTGCCTCTGAAGCCAGAGGTCATGGGTTCAAACCCACAGTGGGGTTATTTGATAGGGTTGTCCAACGCATTATCTTTTTTTAATGTACATATTTTGATGCCAGCAAAAACACCCTCAGCGTACTGTACCCATAAGGTGCCTCTGAGGGTGCTTTATAGGGCGCCCTATAGGGCACCTTATGGTTCCCGTCCATATAAGGTGCACTCTACATTATCCTGTGACGCAACCTATCGGGTGCCCTATAGGGGACATTTTAGGGTGCTGTGGCGGACAGTGCAATTTATAATGTGCCCTATGGAGTGCCTTATAGGGTGCCTTATACAGCACCTTCAATTACGGCACATGAGGGCGTGTTTGCTGGCAGCAATTAATAACATAAAAATAAAGTGTTGCAGGACAAAATATGTACAATGCAAAGCTGATGCCACAGCCAGCCTTACGTATTAGGCACACTGGGGAGCAAACTCATGACCCCTGTATCAGCAGTCAGTGCCTTAACCATTGTGCTCCACTGCTGCTCCTCCTTGCCTGTCAGCGCACCTACTTATGCTTTTCATTCCTTAAACTGCACAGTGCTGCCATAAAAAACAGTACAATGACCTTGCGGTACCTCATAGGGCACCCTCTACAGCGCCCTATAAGCAACATTCTAGGGTGCCTTGGCTGACAGTGCACTTTAAAATGTGCCTTATAGGGCGCCTTATGTTAACACGCTTTGAGAGTGCGTTTGCTAGTAGTGATAATTAAAATATGAATAAAATGCCTCCTAAAGCAATCTTCCCCATAATATGTTATGCCTCAGCAAGCCTTGTTCATTGGGCACTTTGGGGGATTGAACCCCTGATCCCTGCACCATTGGTCAGTGTCTTAACCATTGTGCTGTGGTTCTGTTCCTGTGATTGCACATCAGCGTGCCGCCTTATGCCTCCCAATATTAAAAGGCCTCCTGAAACAGTGCGCCGCCTTATGCTGCCCATCATTTAAATGGCTCCTAAAATAATGCCTCAGCCAACTGTCTCCATTGGGCAGCGTGGGGGATTGAACCCCTGATCCCTGCACCATTGGTCAGTGTCTTAACCATTGTGCTGTGGCACTGCTCTTTTTCTTGCACTTCAGCGTGCCACTTATGCCTTCCGCGCAGCTATCTCATGCGCTAAGGTGCGCCCCGCACCTTAGCGCATGAGATAGCTGCGCGGAAGGCATAAGCGGAAGGCATAAGTGCCCCGCACATGGGCGCCACGCACCTTAGCGCATATGTAGATTCCGGCTTTTCTTTTTCAGGACAGAATGCCCACTCCTTATATGGCACACGCACACTACCGCGGCACGCACTTTACCGGGGTTTTAGTAAACATACCCCTTTGTGATTATATTCCTGCCAATGAGTTACTAGAGGCTTCTCCACCGCACCTCTTTTAATACAACGTTTATGCTTAATGATCCTATTACGGACCGGACGTGTGGTTTTTCCCACATAAAGGGGTATGTTTACTAAACCGTCTTAATGTGCGCTCTGTGACGTTATCGCGTGATAAGGTACCTTATCACGCGATAATGGTGCTTTATCAGACACAAAGGTACCTTATCGCGCTATAACGCGCGCAGCGGCGCAAACGAGCGCTGAAGGCGGGGAAAGGCTCCCAGAGGGCGGAGGAAGGCTCCCCTGGGGCGGAGAGAAGGGGTCAATGGGTGGAGAGTGGGAGGGGAGAGGCTTCTCGCACACTAACGCTGTGAAATCTGAGGCTGAAAACTAACGCCAGTGAAACCCTGGCGTTAGAGCTGATTTAAAGGGAAGAGAAACCATTTCTGTCAGCAATGTACAGCAAAACCAGGGAAACCTACAAAAAAGTGTTAAGTGTGATACATGTGCACAGAACAAAAATGCAAATAAACATTGAAAATGACCCTAACAAAATATTAAAAAAACATAACCAAGCTGGGCAATAGTGATATTAATGGGAAACATCAAAAAACACTCCCAAGAAAGCTCCAAAAAAAAGATATGAATTTTGGAAGGGTCTACGCTCCGTCCCAATACAAGTTATTTAAACATCTCAATCATATCACCTCTATCCCGCCTTAGAGGAAAGGCGGGATAGAGGTGATATGATTGAGATGTTTAAATACCTCCATGGCATAAATGTTCAGGGAGAGAGCCTCTTTCAATTGAAAGCAAGTTCTGCTACGAGGGGACATGGGATGAGGGTGAAGGGAGATAGATTCAGGAGTGATATGCGGAAATATTTCTTTACGGAAAGAGTAGTGGATCCATGGAATAGTCTCCCAGTGGAGGTGGTAGAGATGAGGGAAGTAACTGGATTCAAAATAGCATGGTTCAACACAGAGGATCTCTAAAGGTAAAAAGTGGACTGTTGTAGTTGTTGATATGGAAGGACAGACTAGATAGGCCATGTGGTCTTTTTCTGTCATCATGTTTCTATGTTTCTAAGGTGAATGATCTCACAGTGAAATAGCGATGATCAGGGTTTCCCTCCCCATTGGACAGGTTTCCTATGGCGTGTACATGTTCCACAACAGCAGGGCAGGCATGTCGGAATGGGCAACTGGACAGATGATGGAAAAGGGGACACAGAGGGCCTCAGGCGGCACATGCTGTGGTGCAGCTGGGCCACAGTGTGGACTAGGGGGATGCTTAGCTGGTCCATAGGAATGCTGAAACAGTAGAGCAGAAAGACAGCAACTGCTGAGGGCCCAACATGGGCACGAGTGTGCTTCCCACAGTGTCACAGGGGCTAGAACCCAGCAGGTACCCCCAAGGGCACAGAACATTGGCAGGCGGTACTGGGGGGAAACATGGACAGCTATGCAGGCACCCCTACTCAAGAACCCGCACCATAGGCAGCCGCCTACCCACACACTGGATGGCCTGAGACTGTGCTCCACCAGCACCATCAGCAGAAGGACATGTCACCAGGGTGGCAGATGGGTACTGGTGGGGGAGGGGACAGTGGCAGCTGCCCAGAGCAGACCGTGGCCTAGCCCTGTGTAGGTGGGTGCCATGCACTGCAACAGACAGGCTCTGTCTGACAAACAGTCATGGTATCTCCAGGGAATGCACTATCTCTGTGGCAACACGGTGGTGCAGTGCACACAGCCAGTGTGTTCAGGAGCAGAAGGTCACAGGTTCAAGTCCCAGCTGTGGTTCCTGCCAACCCAGCCCCCATGTTTTACCCACTAGTACAAGCACTGCAGAACCTGTGTCTTTTGGGGAAACTGCTAGGTACGTATGACCTAGATTGGCCACTGTTGGAAACAGGATACTGGGCTTGATGGACCTTGGTCTGACCCAGTATGGCATATCTTATGTTCTTATGTACAATGCGCTAATACAGACAGAACCTGTAGTGCAGATGACGTAGACATGCCCAAAACACCTACATTTTACCCTACAGAGCACAGACACCATAAACATGCACATTACCTAGAGCAGACTCTCCCAAATGCAGTCCTGGAGGGCAAAACACCATTCAGGTTCCATGCTGCCTCTAATAAATGTGGCTGTGCTGCATTGCTATGCACCGCCCCCATGGCATGCCGATGTATCTCATACATATTCATTAGGGACAGCATGAAAACCCGAACAGTGTTTGGCCCTCCAGGACTGGAGTTGGGAACCTCTGCCCTAGAGCAGCGGCCAACAGGGGCAGACACACCGCACCCACATGCTCCATTATCCCAAGCCTCCTGGAGAGGCAGGATGTTGGGCCCTGCGTGCATCTCCCCATACTAGCACTTGCATACCTTAGCAATGCCACCCTAAACATGGGAAAACTGTACACAGCTATCAAAAGGTTGCTATGATAACTGGCAGATAGCAATTCCTACGTTAAGCACAATTGGCTGATTGAGCTGTATCATAGCAACCTTTCTGATGTCTGTGGAGTGTGTCTCAGGTCTGGTGTCTGACAGAATGACCCCAACAGTATTGCGTACCATAGCCATGCCTGCACTGTGCCCAGGACTGGTGTGGTGGCCAGAGCTGCCAAACACCTCTATAATTGCATGATGCTGGTATAGGTGTGTGGAGTGTGTGTCTGTCTATCCAGTGTGTGGTGGCTGCCAACACCCTCCACAGCCCACACTGCTAACACTGTTGCCAGCATTGGCCTGCCAATGTGCATAATGAGGAGCAAGGTACTGTGGGAATAGCCTGGATAGTGTGGCCTGGCCTGGCCGCATCTGCACAGGGCACAGGGCAATGGCTCGGACATTGTAGTGCCCGGCCACCACCTGCATGGACAGGGTGGCCACAGCATGTCCTTCTGGGAGGTCACTCTCATCCTGACTGAGCAGTGACCACGGCATGGCTAGGTTCCCCCATAGTGCTATATACTATGTTTCTAAGGTGAATGATCCCACAGTGAAATAGCGATGATCAGGGTTTCCCTCCCCATTGGACAGGTTTCCTATGGCGTGTACATGTTCCACAACAGCAGGGCGGGCATGTCGGAATGGGCAACTGGACAGATGATGGAAAAGGGGACACAGAGGGCCTCAGGCGGCACATGCTGTGGTGCAGCTGGGCCACAGTGTGGACTAGGGGGATGCCTAGCTGGTCCATAGGAATGCTGAAACAGTAGAGCAGCCAGACAGCAACTGCTGAGGGCCCAACATGGGCATGAGTGTGCTTCCCACAGTGTCACAGGGGCTAGAACCCAGCAGGTACCCCCAAGGGCACAGAACATTGGCAGGCGGTGCTGGGGGGAAACATGGACAGCTATGCAGGCACCCCTACTCAAGAACCCGCACCATAGGCAGCCGCCTACCCACACACTGGATGGCCTGAGTATTTCTCTCATGTGATATTTAGGGGTCCCTCTTGGGACCCAATCACTGCTTGGTGTGTATGCTGACATCCCAGTTCTGGGTACACGCATCTCCTCCAGGAACATGCACTATGGACTAGCTAGCAGACTGTCTGCAGCTAGTATGTGTCTTGCTGGAACACCTTGCAGGGTGCAGCGGCTGGAGGCTTGCTGCTGGAGAATGTCAGATAGTGGTGGGGGGAAGCTGAGCATTTCCAGGCCTACTGTCTGTCTGCTATTGCTTTATGCCATTGCCTGCCCTGTAGGGTGTCTGTTCCCCAGCAGGACTGGGGTTGATGGTCCCCTCTACTGCTACCATTGCAGGGAGGTAGAATGTGGATCTATTGGTGGGTGATCCTGTTTCCCACCCTGAGCCCCAGTTGTGTGGTGGTACATAATCCCCCTATGGGTCCAAACACCCCCCCCCCCCTTCACCTACATCATGTAACTATGGCACCAACACAGGTTATGCACTATTCTGGGTGCATCATAGCCCATAAGGGCTGGACATGACTGAGAAATACAAAAGGACACAGATGTAACCTAGGTGGGTCTGCAGGAACTACCTATCACAGACAGTAGCACTGATGGGGACCTGCAGCATGGCGTATTTCGGCCATGAAAGGTGCTGGGCACCCCACCTCACCTTCAGGGTGAGCACAGTAACCTCACGTGACGGTCTCTAGCTACTCTGTGCCAGTACCACACACGGTAATTTCCCCCTACCAGGCTGAGGTGCTGTGGGGGTGCATACCCCATCTTGTGCCCATCTGTCGACTGCTGATTTGCATGTGCAGTGCATCATGGGTACGGGTGGGTTAACCCTATCCTGGTAACCACAGCAGACAGTTTGTGTGGTGATGTGCAGTCCTTCTGCAGCCAGCTAGGGGCTTGTTAACAGCTGTAACCCACTGGTTATTTATTTTATTTATTTATTTATTTATATTCTCTTATATACCACACTATTCAGCATCAGCGCGGTTCACATAGAACAAAAATCTCAGTACATTCAACATACATGAGGTTACAGATAACAAGGGAAAGGAACTTGGATAAACAAGGGAAACTATTTACAACCTATTTACAGGTATAATTCTACTGCATATGTACATGTTACTAGGAACAGTTAAGAAAGTATTCAGACTTATAGAGAGTCAGCCTTGGCGTGTTATTGAGACACCGAGGAATTGAGTAACTGGGTGGAAATACTGAGGTCAATGGGTGTCGGTGACTCTATAAGGTACTTGTTGAAGAGATGGAATTTGAGGGCTTTCCTAAATTGCATTAAGCTATTGATAGCCCGGATGCCAGGGGGTAGTGCATTCCAGCTCCTAGGGGCACATAGGATAAAGGCTCTGTTGGCTGTAGATGAAGAGCAGCTTGTAAGGGCCTTTGGTAGCTTTAGGGAGTTGATGGTCATGGATCTTCTTGCTCTGTTTGGTGTAGTAGGGTGAATAAGGGCAGATAAGGATGCAGCGGAGAGCTTATTGAGAGCTTTGAACGTGAGAAGTAGAGTTTTGAAGATAATTCTGGCCTGGATGGGTAGCCAATGTAATTGAATTAGCAGAGGTGTAACGTGGTCAGTCCTGGTAGCTCCCTGAAGGACCCTTGCTGCGGCATTCATTGCCAGCTGTAACGGGTTTAAAGTGGATTGAGGAAGACCAAGCAGGATGATATTAGCATAATCGAAATGGGGCATGATCAGTGCTTGGTAGACTGTCCTGAAATCTTTTGGCTCTAACATGGAGCATAGGTGTCTCAGAGAACGGATCTTGTAGTATATTGTTCTGACTGTGTTTCCTATGTGGGACTTCATATCCAGGCGTTGATCCAGAGTAACTCCCAGGTAGCGTATTGAGGGTTTGGATTGCAATTCTGCTTCCTTAGTTTTGAGATATTGAGGTGGGAAGAAGTTGGGATTCCTCGTGATAAAGAGGACTTCCGTTTTCTTATGTTGTATACGGAGGTTTTGGGAGAGAAGCCAGTCTGATACTGCATTGAAACAGTTTATTATGGTTACTTCACTACCTTAAGTTAAGCATAGAAACAAAAGTAACATTGTCTGTAGAGAGACCATAGTGTTGATAGAATTATACTCTGCATAGCTAAGCTTTGTAAGACCATATTATTAACAGAGTAACCACTGTTGGTGTGACTCACTGGATAGTAAAGTAACATTGTCACTTCCTGTATTTCATTCTAATGCTGAAGTTAGTCCAACTATGTAGTAGTGAATCCAAGTCCACAGGCGCATGCCAGCCTCCTGTAAATTAAGATATCTTATCTAAATATCTTAGTCACATAACTGCCCAGCTATTCCATACCATTGAATCACCCTTGATAGTTGTTCACACCTCAACTGAGACCAATATCCCCCAAGATGTCTGTACTCATACCACTGTCTCTTTTCTTTCTCACTTTTGGACTCCCTAGTCAGACATTTAATACATGTGCTAAACATATCCCAATCCTTCACAGTAATAGTAGGAGATGGTCAGAGAAAATCCACCAAACTGCTCATAACACCTCCAACATTCCATATCAGCACCTACTACACATTCCCTTACAAAATATCAAAAAAACCCACCCGGAAAAACATCAGCAACACCATTTACTAAAATGTGCGCTTATAAACGCAAGATCTACACGCCAAAAATGGCCAGCAATCACCGATCTTATAACACTCCACGACCTTGACATATTAATGATCACGGAGACGTGGTTGTCAGACTGTGATAATGCGATCATCAATCAAATGACCCCAACCGGTTTCTCACCATATACTTGTCACAGAGCAAAACAAAAAGGAGGAGGTATACTCATCCTCGCAAAAGCAGAATTGAAATTCAAACTAAATGACGCATCTACTTCAGCGCACCTTGACACTATTACAATATCAAACGACCAATGCACAATCAATGCACTCTACAGAGCCCCAACATCTTCTTCTGATGACCTACCAGCAATCATCAAGCTTGCATGCAACTTGAATAATCCACGATCATCAAACTGGCTAATAGGAGACTTCAACCTCCCCTCCCTACCTGAAGCACAAGTAAGAACCTTCCTCGAAGCTTTATATGACCTGGACTACAAGCAAATAGTACACTCCCCTACGCATGCAAAGGGTGGTATCCTTGACCTTATTTTTGCCCCTCAGTATATAGCTGACACCACTCCTCAGCTGTTGACTGCTATATCCCCAGTACCTTGGTCTGATCATAATCTCCTCAACTTCCACATACCAATTACCTACCACCATAAAACCAATGACAGGGCCAGCACCCCCAACCCCGGAATACTAACAACACGATTTCGTCCACTCAACAAGGAGGATGTACTTATCAAGCTACTACCACGCCTCGATGTTCCTATCCTTGACCCCGACGAACTTGTAGTGAATTGGAACAACAGTATCAGAGCTATAGCCTGTATCCCATCCACCAACAAGGTACCCAGGAAACGTGAGCATGCCCCCTGGTACTCTACCGGCCTTCAAGCTTCCCTCTTACAACTACGTAAACTCGAAAGACGATGGCGCAGGAACCAGACTACAGTAGCCTACCACAATTATAACTCACATCTAGCACTACACAGAGAGAAAATAAGTGAAAAAAGGAAACAACATCACTCAACCATTCTAAAACGGTCTTTGAATAAGACACATGACCTATTTAATATAGTAAAATCATTAACAGGGGACCCAGCACCAGTAAGCCCACTCATGCCTCAACCACAGGATTACTCGAACTACCTGCAATCAAAAATGATCCAATCCAACATGATTCCATCCACCTGTAACCCAACCATTGCAATAAGTACACCAAAGCCTACCCTACTACTCAATTTCTCTGCAGTATCTACTAAAGAAATTGAAGACACCATTGCTTCCATTAATCTCACCACGGCCCCTAATGACCCATGCCCAGCAAGCTGGATAAAGGAACTTCGACATGAACTAAGCCACTCATTATGCAATATAACCAACCAATCATTACTAAGGGGCGTCTTCCCACAAAGTTTAAAACACACATCAATCAGGCCCCTTCTAAAAAATAATCGCCTTGATACATCCAAAGTTGAATCCTACAGACCCATATCGAGTATTCCCCTGCTTGCCAAGATTATCGAGAAAATAGTCCAGCGACAGATCCAGCAGCACGTCGATACCGAGTCACCTCTCGAACCAGCTCAACATGGCTTCAGAGAATCGCATGGGGTAGATACCATCTTAACTACCCTTTTCGACAAACTAATTACAGGAATTGATAATATACACCAAGGCTTCATCCTTATCTTTCTCGACATTGCTGCCGCCTTTGATTCTGTGAACCATAAGATACTATTACAACGTCTCCAAGAAAAAGGGTTACAGGATACTGCACTACAATGGTGTGAATCATACTTAACTAATAGATGGCAGCAAGTAAAAACAGGCAACACATCCTCTGAGCCTTTCCTACAGAAGCAGGGAGTACCCCAGGGATCATCCCTGTCTGCCTTACTATTTAACATTTATATGCAGCCTATCTTCTCTCTGATCCGCTCCTTAAATGTAGAATGCCTGGTGTATGCTGACGACATACTACTATACATTCCATTCACTATTGAGCAGCCCGATTTCTCCCCTATCATCAGATGCTTTGATGCAGTTGCTGAATGGCTCCTCACACAAAACCTGAGGATCAATCATAGCAAGACTGATGTCCTCTGTCACTAGGAACCAGAAGTTCGTCACACCTCCCTACCTGCAAGTTAAAAATGCTGAACTCAAAACAAGAGATACAATCCGATATCTAGGCATTACTCTAGACCGGCGTCTAGACATGACAACCCATGTAAAGACCGTTACAAGATCAGTTTACCACAAGATAAGAACCCTCCGCCACCTCCGCCCACTACTCGATTTTTCGGACTATCGAACGATATTTCAGGCCCTAGTAATCCCACATCTTGATTTCGCAAACATCATCCTCCATGGCCTCCCACAGGCAACCCTCAGCCCGCTTCGGCTGGCCATGAACTCAGCTGCTAGGGTTCTAACAGGTGTATCAAGATGGGAACATATAACACCAGTAATGAAAGAGTTACACTGGCTACCGCTACAAGCCCGAATTCAATACAAGGTACTAGTCATGACTTTCAAGGCACTGAACAATCAGTCTCCCACACCTATCAGCAATCTGATTAACAATATCCCTGACAACAGAACAAGACGGCCTGCACTATTCAACATGTTAACAGTACCCAAATTTACCACAAGGTGCACAAAGACAACTACTAATAGAGCCTTCTCGATTTATGCTCCGACAGCCTGGAATGAACTTCCCACCTGGATTCGAGCCATACCAAGCCTCACCACATTCAGAAAAGAAATAAAACACCATCTGTTTCAAATCTACTATCCTGAAACCAGTCCCGAAAAACACAAGTCGCAGGCACTCACCCCCTGCTCTAACTATCCCAATGCCCTAACCCAACAAGAAAATGGTTAGCCGCCCCTCTCCCTATGGCTGTATCCTGTCCCCCACCCGACCTAGCTATGATCATACGAAGAGTTTAAGTAATAGTTGTATATAGCTCTATGCAAATTTTATGTGTATATATCTTATAAATAGTTTCCCCAGTTATCTCCCATCCATGATTGTACCCCTGTTATATGTAAGCACATTGTTGTTATTTAATACATTGTTGCATTGTTCAGTTATAATGTAAACCGCACTGATCTTAATAGCGCGGTATATAAGAAAAATAAATAAATAAATAAATAAAACTACCTGTGAAGCCAGAGGTCATGGGTTCAAACCCATGGTGGGGTTATTTGATAGGGCTGTCTGAGGCATTATCTATTTTTAATGTACATTAGTGCTGCCAGCAAAAACACCCTCAGACAACTGTAACCTTAAGGTGCCTCATAAGGCGCCCCATAAGGCACCTTATAGGGCCTTATAAGGTGTCCTATAGGGGACATTATAGGGTGCCTTGGCGGACAGTGCACTTTATAATGTGCCCTATGAGTGCGTTATGGGGTGCCTTATGTGGCACCTTAGGTTACGCCACCGTGAGGGTGTGTTTGCTGGCAGCACTAATTAAAATAAAAGTAAAATGCCTCAAAAATCACTACCTAAAAGTAAAGGGTGATACCTCAGCCAGCCTTATGCATTAGGCACACTGGGGGATCAAACTCATGACCCCTGTACCATCAGTCAGTGTATTAACCATCGTGCTATACCTCTGTTTATATGGTTGCATGTCTGGGCACCTACTTAAGATTACCGCGCGTTAACGCGCTTAGCGGCGCTTCGCCCGATAATGTGCGCTGCAGCGCGTGTTATCGCGCGATAATCCCGTTTTGCTACTTTAAGACTGAAACACCCACTCCTTTTATGGCAGCCTGCACACTATCGCCGGGCACACGTTAAGACGGTTTAGTAAACATATCCCATAGTTTCTTACAGGGACATAAAATAACATAGATAACATGACTGGTAGTGCAATTAGAAAAATCATCCAAATGAAATTTACGATTACTAATAGTATGTACAAAGTGATTTCTAACCGTAAGTGCATGAATGCAAACAGAACAATGTCCACACTGGAAGTGTCCCTTATATTTTGAAAGATATTTGCGCTCAGTGAAAGCCGATGGAACTAACAAATTACGAAGGTTTACATTCCGCTTATGCGCCACCGTAAGGGGTATGTCATGGAAACCTGGAAGGGCTTGTATAAGATACCAGTGCTTCTTTAAAAGCCTGCTAATATTACGAGATTGATGAGAATAAAGGAGAGTACATACTATTCCTTCATTAGACTGTCTCTCCCGTAGTTGTAACAATTCTTCTCGAGAAGACACACGGGCCCTATTATATGCCTTAGTAATCCGAGATTGAGGATAACCTCTGGCAATGAACCTATTTTTCATAACAGAAGTGTGATATTCAAAATCCTGAAATGTTGTACATACCCTCCTTGTCCTTAGGAATTGACCAACGGGAAGGTTATTTCTAAGTGCAGAATTGTGAAAACTTGTAAAATGTAACAACTGGTTTCTGTCTGTAGGTTTTCTATATAAAGTTGTATTAAAGCCATCCTTAGTTTTTTTTAACAAGTAATCTAAAAATGGAATCTGATGAGAATCATAAGTTAACTGAAACCATAGATTGTTATCACAACTGTTAATCCAAACATTAAATTCTGCTAAAAGATCCATTGAACCTTCCCACAAGACAAAAATATCGTCAATGTATCTCATCCATAATTTAATATTAGTCTTAAAGAGATTGTCTTTAATGAACTTCTCTTCAAACTCTGACATATACAGATTTGTGATGTCCGAGGCCATCGAGGAGCCCATAGCTACTCCCTTAGTTTGTTTATAGAAAAGGTCACAGAAACAGAAATAATTCTCACATTAAGCAAACCGTGCCAAATCAACTAAAAACACAGTAGAAATTTGCTTGTGAACATCTCTTTTATACAAATACTATTCAATAATCTCTAAAGCCTCCACCTGGGGGATGTTTGTATATAAGGATTCGACATCCAATGTAACCAAAATTATTCTTGAATTCAAATCCCTTATGGATGCCAAGATATTAATAACATGTGAAGAGTCCCGGACATAAGACCACATCTTTTCTACAAAGGGACGTAACAAAATATCCATAAATTACGAAATAGGCTCCAAAAGGGAGCCAATAGCGGATACAATCGGTCTGCCAGGGGGATTTTCTAGGGATTTATGAATCTTGGGAAGAATATATATTGTAGGAATAATTGGAAAATCCACTATAAGAAAGTCCCTTTCTTTTGCAGTGAGGTGTCCAAATTCAAACGCAGACATTACCAAATTATCAAAAGATTTTTTCAGGGCAGAGGTAGGATCTCCATCCAGACAAGAATAAAAATCTTTATCTTTAAGTTGTCTATGGCACCCCCTTTATCAGCCGGCTTAATGACAATATCATTATTGTTTTGCAAAGATTTTATCGCTTCTTTTTCCTTAGCAGTTTTATTTATTTATTTTATTTATTTATTACAGGCTCTTATATACCGCTCTATTCAGCATCAGCGCGGTTCACAATATAACAACAGACCAGAACAACAAACTGTTTGGTTTTACAGAGAACAAGGTCAGAGAACTTGGATAAAACATGGGACGTCATTACTGCAACTATTTACATGAGTATTTACAAGTATACACAACAGGATTTGTTATTAGTTATAGGGTAAGGATCGAGATTGGTTAGCTGGTCAAGTAATATTGGGGGAAAAGGTGGGATTTAAGAGCCTTTCTAAAAAGGGATAGATCAGTGATAGCACGAATCTCTGGAGGTAGGGCGTTCCAGCACTTAGGGGCATAGAATCTGAAGGCCCTGTTATTTATTTATTTAAAGTCTTTTCATAAGAACATATAAGAACATAAGATATGCCATACTGGGTCAGACCAAGGTCCATCAAGCCCAGTATTCTGTTTCCAACAGTGGCCAATCTAGGTCATATGTAGACCTATACCGCGCTCTTTAAAATCAGCTCGGTTTACAGATAACAGCAACTTCGTCCATGAGTAAAGGTAGAACCATACTAGACTTACAGAAAACAGGGTAGAAAAACTTGGGTTAACTGGGGAATACTATCTACAAGCTCTAGGCTAAGGCAGTTTACTGTCTTAGCTTGCAATCTACATACTCCTGCTAGGAGTTGGTGGTGCTATTGTGTAGCGCTGGTGTCTTGTATGGTAGTTAGGTTGGGGTGGCTGTTTTGGTGTCTGTGGGTGGTTGGTTGCTGGGTGGTACCATAATGCTGCAGGAAAAGATGGTGCTTCAGTGCTTTCCTGAACTGGGTGAGGTCTGTAATTGCACAGATGTCAGGTGGGAGGGCATTCCAACACGAGGGGGCATAGAACACGAAAGCCCTCTTTCTTGTTGCCTGCGAGCATTTTGTAATTTCGCTAGGAATACATAGGGTATTGGCTGTGACTGATCTTCTGGCTCTGTTTGGAGGAGTGGGGTGGATGAGGTCGGCGATGGAAGGGGGGGGGTGAGACTGTTGATGGCTTTGAAGGTCAACAGAAGGATCTTGAAAGTGAGTCTACAGTGGACTAGCAACCAGTGGAGGTGCTTCAATATTGGTGTTATGTGGTCCCTCCTGGCGGCACCAAGTAGTATTCTGGCTGCTGCGTTCATAGCCAGCTGTAGTGGATTCAATGTGTTCTTCGGTAGTCCCTGTAGTTTGGCATTGTCATAGTCAAAGTGGGGGATGACTAAGGCCTGATAGATTGTCCTGAAGTCCTCTGGTTCCAGTAGGGGGCATAGGTGGCGGATTGTCCGAATCTTGAGGTATACTGTGTTAACAGTGTTGTTTATATGGGTTTTCATATCTAGCTGTTGGTCGAGTGTTACCCCTAAGTAGTGTATTGTGGGCCTGGTTTGAAGCTCAGCGCCTCTTACTTTTAGTGCAGCTGGTGGAGTGAATGATTGGTCTCTGGTGATGAATAGAGCCTCAGAGTTCTTGTGGTTTATTCTGAGGTTTTGGGAGTGGAGCCAGTCAGTTGTAGCGTCAAAGCAGGCAGTTAGTGGTGAGAGGTCCGGCTGGTCAGTGGCAAATGGCGTATAGAGTAACACGTCGTCAGTGTAAATAAGGCATGGGATGCCGAAGGAGCAGGCGATTGCGCAGATGGGCTGCATATATATATTAAAAAGCAGCACCGAGAGGGAGGATCCCTGTGGGACATCCTTACATGCTGGTAGACAAGGAGGAGCACTGCACTCGCAGAGCAGAAGGGAAACACAGGAAGCAAGAGCTGTAGGTTGGTGAGGACTGCTTTATTGGAAACACCCCTACGCGTTTCATCAACGCCTTCCTCAGGGGGCACACAGCAGAGCTGCACCAGACAAGGTGTCTCTTTAAGACAATTGTGTCAAGCTTCTATGATGAACGTGGTAAAAACTATCAGACAATCTCTTTAATCAATTGTGCAAAAATGCTGTGCACATATTACCAGACTGGCCGAGGATGAATGCCAGAAGAGTATCGTGATGCGCAGCAATTCAAAAGAATAATCTGACAGAAGCTGAATTTCTAACGAACTATTAGCATCACGATACTCTTCTGGCATTCATCCTCGGCCGGTCTGGTAATATGTGCACAGCATTTTCGCACAATTGATTAAAGAGATTGTCTGATAGTTTTTACCACGTTCATCATAGAAGCTTGACACAATTGTCTTAAAGAGACACCTTGTCTGGTGCAGCTCTGCTGTGTGCCCCCTGAGGAAGGCGTTGCCGAAACGCGTAGGGGTGTTTCCAATAAAGCAGTCCTCACCAACCTACAGCTCTTGCTTCCTGTGTTTCCCTTTTCCTTTCCTGTCCTTACATGCTGCCATCTGTCTGAGAGGTAAGATTCGCACCATCTCAAGGCCGAATCCTGTATCCCCTTCTCTGCCAGACGCTCTATGAGCAGCACATGGTCGACAGAGTCGAAAGCTGCGGAGATGTCCAGGAAGATTAGGGCATAGCCCCTTCTGGGTTTATCCAAACCGGAAGTTAGTATGTTGAAGAGAATGGTTAGGAGCGTCTCGACGCCATGTGCCTCT
Organism: Ichthyophis bannanicus; assembly: GCA_033557465.1. Classification (NCBI taxonomy): domain Eukaryota; kingdom Metazoa; phylum Chordata; class Amphibia; order Gymnophiona; family Ichthyophiidae; genus Ichthyophis; species Ichthyophis bannanicus. The sequence continues at coordinate 359,493,596 of CM066032.1, read as the reverse complement.
CTGAATCCGTGTTGGCATGGATCTAAGGGCGCAGTGGTCTCAATGTGGTTCTGGATTTGGTGTTGAACGATCTTTTTGATTATTTTGGCCATTAGTGGGATACTTGATATTGGCCAATATGAGTCCACTTTCTGGGGGTCCAGTTTGCCGGTTTTTAGGAGCAGTCTAATGGACGTTTGTTTTAGGCTTTGTGGGAAAGCTCCCGTAGCGAAGGAGAGGTTGATGAGTTTGGTTAGGAAAGGACTAAATTCCTTGCGCAGTGACTTTATCCAGAATGCAGGGCAGGGATCATTTGGAGCTGTGATGGTGTTAATCGAGTTGATGGTGTCTTCGATATTCTTCACTGATGGTGAGGAGAAGGTGGATAGTGGTGTTAGATGGTGTGGTCTGTTCATAGGGGTGGATGATGCCGTTTTAACAGTCTGAATTAGCTTTGACTGTAGGTAGTCTGCGTATTCTTGTGGTTCTGTCATGCTGCATTGTTTGAGGGAGGTTTCCTTTATGAGGGTCCTTACTAGGTTAAATAGATCCTTCGGTTTATTTATGGAGTGCTGCAGTAATTCTGTGTGATAGCGTCTCATTGATTCAGCCACTTTCTCGCGGTGTTTCCTTAGGTTATCCTGATTACTGGTGTTGCGAGAGCGTCGCCATCTTCTCTCAAGTTTTCTCAGGTGGCAGAGTGATGTCCTTAGCTCAGGAGAGTACCAAGGAGTGTTCTTTCTTTTTCCTGGTGTTGCGTCCCCTGGTGGTTGGCTAGCAATGGCGCTGAGACTGTTGTTCCAAACGGAGATCATTTCTTCTAGATTGGTTTCTGTGATGTCGAATATAGGTAGGGATTTGCTGAGTATCTCTTCCTTGTTGAAGTGTTGGAATTTTGCTTTTGGGCAGGAGTCGGAGGTAGGCTGGTGTCTTGTTTGAGCCTGTTGGTAGGGCAACTGGAACCTTATTAGCTTATGGTCAGACCATGGGACTGACGTGAGGGAGATGGCAAGTGGGAGGTTTTGGCTTGTGGCTGACTGTGGAGTGAAAATCAGGTCAAGTTTGTTTCCCTTTCTATGGGTGGGCTCGTTGATCACTTGGTCATATCCCAGCTGGCTGAGAGCATTCAGGAGGGAGCTGGCATGTTCTTCTGTAGGGCTAGGAAATTGAAATCCCCCATAAGCTAGTTTGGTATGTGTGGGTTTTCGGAGTTGCAGGCCAGGTCGATTATCACTGAGAGGTCATCTGGAGATGATGATGGGGGTCGATAGATTAGGTTGATGGAGGTGTGCTTATTTGCTAGAGTGATAAAATCCATCAGTGTGGTACTATTAGCGTTGATCTGCTGGAATTGGAGCAGTTAAATTTTGATAAGGTGCACGGACTCTATTATTCAATTTATTAACTTCCCTTAATATTACTTTTTCAAAAGCTTCAATCAGTGGATCAGTATCGGGGGGCGGAACCCAACAAGATCTATTTAATAAAGTATATTATTCCCCTGCAATCCACGATTTGTACTGGGTTTGGTTTGGTACACGTGGATTAGTGCTTGTTTGTTGGACATTACCATCACCCTGTACATCAGTACAGCTGCCCCTGATATGTTTGTCCACTTTACCTGCTGCCATATGGGCTGCATGCAGATTTGGCTGGTCCATGAGCTCCGTCACCTACTTCCTTCCATCACTTGTTCATTGCCTTTCCTTGGTGCTCTGTGCAGTGTTATGGTTACATCTGTGTTTGAGCCATACATTTTATGCTTGTGACTTTGGGGCACTTTTGTGCCCCTGGGCACCATCTCCTGTGTCACCTTGGCATCCCTGGGGCATCTTTCACAGCACCTTAGGTTTGGCCAGCTTATGGGGTGCCTTATATGCTGCCTTGGAGGGTGCCAACCTTTCCTGCTGCCCTCTGGGGCACATGATGACCTGCCTTGGATGACGTGGTGCTTTATGATGTCCCTTATGGTGCGCCCTAAAAGGTGCATTAGGTTATGGCACTGGGGTGAGGCTTTTTTGGCTGTCAGTGCAAATTGTTGGGATGTGTCTGACTGTTACAAGCAGGAAAAGGGATTACCTCAGACAGTCTTTTAACTGAGCCCACTGAGGGATCAAACTCATGACCACTGTATCAGCAGTCAATGTATTAACCAGTGTGCTACACCTCTGTTGCTGTGATTGCAGGTCAGTGCGCCTAATTAAGGCTAACGCGTGTTAACGTGCCACGGCTCCCTCTATTGTGCGATAATGGACTTTATCGTGCGATAACCTGAAATGCTATCTTAAGACCGGAATGCCCACTACCTTATATGTAGGTAGTAAGTAAATTCAAAAAGTCGTTCATGTGCTAATCAGTGCTTTTGAGAATTTGTTACTACCCTTGTTACAATTATAAAAATAAATCTTTATTCAACTAAAGAGGTCTCAGACTGTTGTGGCTCTGCTGTATAGACTGCTGTCTTCTTCCAAGCAGATTGCCCTTTCACATCAACGACCTCCAGAAACTCAGCGAGGTTATTAACTCTACTTGCAATCTTATAGATTTATCTTAGATAGTACTTATCTTGCGTACATAACCCCACTGATGTTTATGTTTATGTTTATTAAAACTTGATTGACCGCCCTTCAGTAAAAGCAAAGCGGTGTACAATAAATAAAAATCAATAAAAGGCATGAAGCCGGAAAGGAAAAGAAATTTACAATTTAAAAGTAAAGTAGGGTAAGAAATAGTAGGGGAGAGAAGTAGAATTATAGGGGGGAAGAGGAGGTAGGGAGGTTAAAGGCCATGGAGAAAAGGTGGGTTTTTAGCTGCTGTTTGAATGTTGCATGACAGGGTTCTAAACGAAGGGAAGTGGGAAGGGAATTCCATAGTGCGGGACCAATAAAGAAGAAAGCTGAAGAGCGGGTGGATTGAAGGCGGGCAGCAGCAGGGGAAGGAAGGGTGAGACGGTTCAGATGGAATGAGCGGGGGGTGTGCCTGGGAGTGTGAAAATGAATAAGGTCAGCTAGATATTGTGGGGTACTGGTGTGAAGGGCCTTGTGAACTAAGGTGAGTAGTTTGTACTGGGAACGAAAGGAAACGGGTAACCAGTGTAGATGGATGAGAAGAGGGGTTATGTGGTGATAGGGGGACGAGTGTGTGAGAAGGCGAGCTGCGGTGTTTTGGATTCTCTGAAGGCGATGAAGTTGGGAAGAAGACAAACCAGTGAGGATAGAGTTAGAGAAGTCGACCCGGGACATAACTAAGGAGAGAAGTAGTGTGGAAAGAGCAGAAATGGAGAGGAAGGGACGAATGGCCCGAATTTGGCGTAGAAAATAGAAAGAGGTTTTAGTGATATGGGAAATATGAGCGTGAAAAGTGAGATCCGAGTCAAAGAGAACACCGAGATAACGAAAAGAGGTGACCAAGGATATAGGGGTGTTGGAAAGGGAAGGGGCCAGAGGGGGGGAAGGGTGACTGTGAGGGAACCAAATAGCGGTGGTCTTAGTTAGGTTAAGGTGAAGACAGTTCTGAGTCAGCCAGTGTGTGACGGCTGAGAGGCAGTTATTTAGAGGAGTGAGGTCGGGGTGGGAAGGGGATGTGTGGTGAAGAAGAAGAATGTCATCCGCATAGTAGAAAGCAGATATCCCGAATTGCTGGATGACTAGTGTAAGGGGTACCAGGAACAGATTAAACAGAAGAGGGGCCAAGACCGAACCCTGGGGGACCCCACAAGGTAGAGGAAAGGGAGCGGACGGTGGCATGGTGGAGGAGGCAGGAAGAACTGAAGCTGAGCGGGCATAGAGAAAGGAGTGAAACCACCTGTAGACATTGCCGTAAAGACCAGCTTCACGGAGACGGGTTAGAAGGAGGGAGTGATCAACTAGATCAAAGGCCGCAGAGAGATCAAGTGCTACCGCCAATGAAATGTCCCCACTGTTATCTGGAGGTCGTTGATGGTTCGAGCATTGCCAGGGACCGGGAGACATGGTTCGAGCATTCCTAGGGACCGGGAGACATGGTTTGAGCATTGCCAGGGACTGGGAGACATGGTTCAAGCATTGCCAGGGACCGGGAGACATGGTTCGAGCATTCCTAGGGACCGGGAGACATGGTTCGAGCATTGCCAGGGACTGGGAGACATGGTTCGAGCATTGCCAGGGACCGGGAGACATGGTTTGAGCATTCCCAGGAACCGGGAGACATGGTTCGAGCATTGCCAGGGACCAGGAGACATGGTTTGAGCATTGCCAGGGACCAGGAGACATGGTTCGAGCATTCCCAGGGACCGGGAAACATGGTTCGAGCATTGCCAGGGACCGGGACATCCCCACTTGATAACAGAAACTTGATGGTCTAACCCTAGACCTGCTCCAAGGCACGAATAGCGATGAACAAGCATTGTACTCACTCATCCCCAGTACTCAGCATTTTTTTCAGTCTCACATCAGTAAAACCACCTCAAGGATATACTACAAAATTAAGTTCCTGCAGAATCTTCGACCGCTGTTAGAGCCAAATCACTTCCGCACAGTATGTCAGGCGCTAATCACACCGCACATTGACTACTACAACCTAATTCTCTATGGCTTGCCTAAATGCTCAACACAAGCCTTGCAGTTGGCCCAAAAAGCAGCAGCACGCCTAATCACCAAAGCCAACAAAGCAAGTTCACATTACCCTGATACTTGAGTCTCTCCACTGGCTCCCCATCAGTTCAAGAATAAAATACAACGTACTAACAATAGCTTTCAAAATACTCCATGAACAATCCTCGGACTGCCTAAAAACCCTAATTAAAAGACTCCCCAACAATAGATCAAGAAGGACACAACACCAAAACTCCCTGGCAACCCCCAAGACACCTACAAGCACTTCCCAGAGCACTCAGTTTTTGAACTCTACATTCCAACATTATGGAACACCCTCCCTCATCACCTGAGAGCCACCATGGATATTACCGACTTCAGAAAATCCTTGAAGACTCACCTTTTTTATGAACACTTTAAGCCATCACAAGTTAACTAACTGCAAGACTTTAACAAATATTATGCAACTCCTCATGAATATGTATATACTTCCATTCACTCATGTAAATAGTTCTAATGCCAATGTAATCACTGTTAATTGTTATTGTAAATAGTTCCAAAGGTTCTATGTATACAAAGTTATCTATGTTCCCTGTAAACCACTTTGAGAAATTGAAAAGCGGTATATAAAAAATGTTAAATAAATAAAATATGTGTGCTTTGATAAACTGTAAGATGACCATGCTGAGTTTACAGCAGTGAGGCGCTGCATTAACAGCTTTGAGATATTTTTGCTAAGTTATATGCTCTTTGATACGGTGGGGGGAGTATTTAATGATCTCTAATGTTAATGTGCAATTCTCAGGCCTGGATTGATAGCCAAGACATAATGGCCATTTTCTCCCCCTCAGAGTGTCATTCAGTTTTGCCTGTTTGATGCATATGGAATGAAGTTTTTTTGACTGAATGGCCATTATATCTTCATTTTACGAAATTGGACATAAGGATGAGGAGGAGTGGTCTAGTGGTTAGGACAAGGTACTTCAGGCTGGAGGGCTGGGGGTTCAAGTCCCACCTGCAGACAGCAACCTTGGGCCGGAGGGACTGGGATTTCTAGTCCTGTAGGCACTCCTTGTGGTCTTGGGCAAGCCACTTAACCCTCCATTGCCCATGTTCCCTGTAAGTATTAGTGTATGTGTCTCATATCCCCTTGTGTTAAATGTATCCCCCAATTGACTGCTTTGACCCGGTGAAAAGCGGGATATAAATACAGCTAAAATAAAATAATATATGATGTCAGTACCAGGCAAAAAGGTAGAAACCATTATAAAGAACAAAATTACTGAACATGTAAATAGTCATGGATTAATGGGAGACAGCCAACATGTCTTTAGACAAGGAAGGTCTTGTCTTATTAATCTGTTATGTTATTTTGAAGGTGTTAATAAACAGGTGGACAAAGGTGAGTTGGTTGATATGATGTATCTGGATTTTCAGAAAGTCTTTGACAAGGTCCCTCATGAGAGATTCTTGGTGAAATTAAAAAGTCATGGGATAGGAGGCAGTGTACTATTGTGGATTGGGAACTGGTTCAAATACTAAAAAGCAGAGGGTAGGGCTAAAAGGCCAGTTTTCTCTATGCAGAAAGGTGAATAGTGGAGTACCTCAGGGATCTGTGCTGGGCCCACTGCTTTTTAACATATTCATAAATGACCTGGAAATGGGAATAATGATTGAGGTGATGAAATTGCAGATGACACAAAATTATTCAAAGCTATTAAAACACAAAATGATTGTGAAAAATTGCAAGAGGACCTTGATAAATTGGAAGACTGGACATCCGAATGGCAGATGAAATTTGTAATGCAGGCAAGTGCAAAGTTATGCACCTAGGAAAGAACAACCCAAATTATGGTTATACAATGCAAGGTTCCACATTAGGAACCACCACCCAGGAAAAGTATTTAGACGTCATCATGGATAATATATTGAAACCCTCCACCCAGTGTGCAGTGGCAGCCAAAAAAACAAATAGAATGCTAGGAATCATAAGGAAAGGAATGGAGAATAAAACAAAGGATATTATAATGTGACCACATCTTGAATATTTGGTGCAATTGTAGTCACCATATCTAAAAAAAGGATATAGCAGAATTAGAAAAGTACAGAGAAGAGCCACCATAATGGTAAAGGGGATGGAAGGATACCCCTATGAGGAAAGGCTTTAAAGATTAGGGCTCTTCAATTTGGAAGAGACGGCTGAGGGAAGATATGATAGAAGTCTATAAATTAATGAATGGAGTGGAACGGGTAAACGTAGATCGATTGTTTACGTCATCAGAATATAGAAAGACTAGGAGACATGCAATGAAGCTACAGTGTAAACTATTTAAAACTAATAAAAGAAAATATTTCTTCACTTAATGTGTAATCAAACTCTGGAATTTGTTACCGGAGGATGTAGTAAAAGCTGTTAGTGTAGCTGCATTGTAAAACGTTTTGGACAAGTTCTTGAAGGAAAAGTTTATAAACCATTATTAAAGAGGATCCCGGAAATCCACTGCTTGCCCCAATACAAGCATTGTGGAATCTGTGTGACTTTTTGGGAACCTTCCAGGTACTTGTGACCTAGATTGGCCACTGTTGGAAACAGGATGCTGGGCTTGATGGACCTTGGGCCTGACACAGGATGGCATTTCTTAGTTTACTTTAGTTTAGTTTATTAAGACTTAATATACCGCCTGTGGACAATAGCAGCTAGGCGGTTTACAAAATGACAGGATGATAATATAATATAAGGGGGCACAAAGAACAACAATAAAGAGGAAGGGAATCATAAAACAGAAAGGAAGAGAGAAAAGGAGACAGCCTAAGTTACAATAGCAGCGAAAGTAAAAATAAGAACAGTATTTATTTATTTTCTTATATACTGTGCTATTCTGCATCAGTGCGGTTTACATTGAACAAACTGAAATTACATTGAACAGGGTATTATAACTTGGAGATAACTATTTTACAGGGAACATGGGCTATGGAGGGTTAAGTGGCTTGCCCAAGACCACAAGGAGCACCTGTGGGACTAGAAACCCCAGTCCTTCCGGCCCAAGGTTGCTGTCCTCTAGTGGGATTTGAACCCCCAACCTTCTGGCCTGAAGTACCTTGCCCCAACCACTAGGCCACTCCTCCACTCCAGGGAGGCCAGGAGGAAAGGGGGGAGGGAAGTAGTAGGAGGGCATAGGGGAAAGGGGGGAGGAAAGCGCCATGGGTCATAGCTACAGATGAACAAGAGGAAGGAGGAAACTAGTGCCCAGAGGGGAAGACTAGAAAGAAGAAATAGTCCCTCAGCTGAGCCATTTCTTACGATGTTAAGCTACAATATAGACATTTAAGAGTAATCAAAGAAAATATTTTTCCACTCAATGCATAATCAAACTTTAGAATTTATTACTAGAGAATGTAGTAAAAGCCATTAGTGTAGCTGGTTTTAAAAGAGGTTTGGACAGGTTCCTGGAGGAAAAGTCCATAAACCATCCACTGCTTACCCTTGGGAATCTGTCTACCTTTTGTAGGTACCTGTCACCTGGATTGTCGCTGTTGGAAACAGGATACTGGGCTTGATGGACCTTGGTCTGATCCAGTATATTATACTGTACCTTTTCGGTCCTTATCTGTTCTAATGTTCTCTGTGTCGGTTCTTTTACTCCAGGTAGCGAATGTGAAGATGTCATGAGTGAAGCAGGAACAGGATCCATGAAAGAGGTCTACTGGTCCTATGATGTGTCACAAGATGAATGTCAGCCATTCCTTTACCATGGAGAGGGGAAAAGCAGGAACCGGTTTGAAACGGACCAGGAGTGCATGAGCAGGTGTTCCATGAAATACAGTACCCTCTACCCCATAGGAGGTAAGTCACCAACACTCAACCCCACAGCCACAGTCGGAGGCGCCCTACCCTGCAAGGACTAAATCACAGGGAAATAGTTCTGAACGAAGATTAATAAAGCGAGTCCTCAAAAACTAGAATCCCCAGACAAGATCCTAGAGCAGACTCATAGCGACAGCTTGGAGGGGCAGGATGACATGCTCTGAGGTCTAGACAATAACCCTTAGCTTGCATCAAAAGGTCCTCTGGTGCACCCTAAAAATAATGAGCTATGAGCAAATTAAAGGGGTCAGAAAACCATTAGCCTGTGCTTGTAAAGACTGAATGCTTATGAATGCTAATGAAGGGACTTCATATGAAAACGTGGGGCTAATGAACCTACATGAATGAAGCCGTTCCCTGGGAGGGAGAGGCAGGCTGGGTGCTGGCAGCTCTCGGAGATATACATGTACGTGTGGAGGGAAGGATGTCTCCTTACCTCTTCTGGGACGTGAGGAGTGAGAGGGAGACTTTTCTACATGTCCTTAGCTCCCTGGACACTTTCTTCACTCTTCCAGTGTCTCTCATTGTCACATCCAGGTGTAAAGACCTCTAAGGTTCTGCTTTGCTTAGATGGGCGGTACTGTAATGTGACCTTTTCTGCCACCCAGAGTTTCCAGAAATAGGAGGGTTCTCCTGACCAGTGAGGTAATGGAAGGAAGAGACCTCTGATGGAGGGAAACCTTGATTTGCATAAATACCCAAGCTGAAAGGTAATTTCCTGTCTGTGGCCATATGAGTCACTGCAGCTACCGAGGCCCTAGGAAGCTCAGCTAGAGAGCTGGTGTATCTGTAGAGATGGGGAAGCTTAGATCAATGCTTAAGGAGTAAAAGCAGAAGGAGGATCTATGAATATTCCTGAGGAGAGGGGTGCCCCTGATCCTGGAAAAGGGAAGAGGGGGACACAGAGGAGGACTCTGCAAGCTGAGACTCTGAATATTCCTGAGGAGAGGGGTGCCCCTGTTCCTGGAAAAGGGAAGAGGGGGACACAGGGGAGGACTCTGGAAGCTGAGACAAAGAGGGCCAGGGTCTCCAGGAGGACAGCATCTGTGATCACATCTGAGTTCAGAATCCTACTCCAGGAGGTATTCTAGGGGTGAAGGAGAGGGAGTCCCCCAACTTAGGGAAAGTCTCCACAGAAGAATGACTGCGTTTTTCTCTGCCATTATATTAATATTTTCTGATCCTTATAAAGATTTTCACTGAACGTATAGTTTGAACAAAACCTGGCCTGGACTAAGTTATTGGAAGTGTTGGGATGTAAAGTGAGTGGATCTGAGGTGCCAACAGTCTCCCCGTTAATCTGCTCCCTACTTGGAACCCTTAAATCCCAGAGAGTCGAACCTAAGAAAAGCAGTGTTTTCCCCCTGAAGCTGTACCCCCAGTTTACCACACAGCCAAAAGACAGGTGGTAGGGGCTATATGGGACGCGCAAGCACACCACTGAACACCAAGGTTAAGGAGGCTTTACTGGGTGATTCAAAAATCAAACTCCGTAGGGGAGAGAGCTGTCTGTTGTGGGAGTTGCCGCGGTTTGCCTTGCACCGCGGAGCAAGTGGTCGTCTCGGAGCCCAGTGCCTGCTGTGACCAGCGCAGGCAGAGAGTGGCCGCCCTTGGGCGTGGAGGACCCCCTACGAGCCCTACAAAGCCCAGCTGAGGTGAGACCTGCTTTGGGAGAGAGCTGTCTGTTGTGGGAGCTGCCGCGGTTTGCCTTGCACCGCGGAGCAAGTGATCGTCTCGGAGCCCGGTGCCTGCTGTGACCAGCGCAGGCAGAGAGTGGCCGCCCTTGGGCGTGGAGGACCCCCTACGAGCCCTACAAAGCCCAGCTGAGGTGAGACCTGCTTTGGGAGAGAGCTGTCTGTTGTGGGAGCTGCCGCGGTTTGCCTTGCACCGCGGAGCAAGTGGTCGTCTCGGAGCCCGGTGCCTGCTGTGACCAGCGCAGGCAGAGAGTGGCCGCCCTCGGGCGTGGAGGACCCCCTACGAGCCCTACAAAGCCCAGCTGTGTTTTTCACATGGCTGCGTGAACACGGCCTGCGGGACCGCGTTCTAAGGGGCGCGTTACAAGGGGAATCCTCTGCTCCTTATGTGCTCCTTGGGTGCTTCTTGGAAGCTAGAAGCATTTGCAGTTCGGTTTAACTATGGGGAAACGCAAGGCTAAAGTAACAGCTCAGACATCTTCAAGAGAAGGAGGTAAGGTGTCTGGCCCCATGGACAAGCAGGTAACTGTTCTTCCGCTTGCCAACCAGTCTCCGGACGGGGCGTCTTTGAGCCCTGTTGTTCGGACACCACCTCCTTTCCCTCTGCCTACTTCATCGTCCACTCCTTTGAAGGTACCTTCATTAGTTACATCTCCGGTGTTAGTTCCTGTTAGCCCTGCTGCATCAACTATTGATTCTTTACCATCTAAAAGTGAGGTGACATTGTCTGATATTTGGTCAGTGCTTTTGAATATTGAGACACGTCTTTCTTCTACTGTTACTTCTTTATGTCAGTTTACACATGATGTTGTTAAAAAAGTGAATGTGATTGATGATCAAATGACCAATATTGTGGGTTCTCTAACCTTGGTTGATTCCCAGCTCCAATCGTATAAGGATAGCCGGTTAGGCTATCTGAAAGATATTTCGTCAATTTCTTATCGCTTGGAATGTTTGGAAAATCACCAGCGTGCTAGGAACCTTCGTTTCTTAAACTTTCCGTCTACCCACTTACTTTCTCCTGAGATTTTATTAAGAAAATATTTGACTGAAATTTTGCATTTAGATGACTCTGTTGAAGTTGTGCAAATGTATTCCTTTTTTCCTAAGGTTGGGGCTTCTGATCAGGCCAAGGAAGTTTCTCTCTTGGTTGATTCAGTTGGCCCTAACCTTACAGAGTTTTTGCAAGATTCACTTGATATCATCCCAAAGCGGTGCACTTTGGTGGTGACTTTCGGGTCAGAATCACTTAAATTGAGAATTATTCGTGCTTATTTCAAGTACAAGCATGTGGTATTTTGTGGATATAAACTTTAGGTTTTTCCTGATGTGGGCAAGGTTACCCAGGCTCACCGGAAACAGTTTCTTGAGCTTAGAGCTCGAGTGATTGCATTGGGGGCTTCCTTTTTTTTGAAGTTCCCTTGCCGTTGTTTGATAACTTATGAAGGTCATGATTATGTCTATGTTGATGTGGCTTCACTTAATCAGTTTCTTGTTGATAAGGAGGGCGCTGATAGACAGGAGGATGTTTAGGTGGGATGGTTTGTGTATTTTCGGCTCCCTGATTGGAGTTTTCATTAACTCCCATTTACTTCTATTTGTATTGTAATCCTTATGGGATTTAGTGCAGTTTTCTCTCCTTGATGTGTATTGTATGGATATGAAGTTTGTTCTTGAATGTCTTATTTATTGTGAGCAAGTATTTTTGTACTTTTCCTGCATTTGAGAAAATTTAAATAAATAATTAAAAAAAAAAAAAATCAAACTCCGTCCATTCAGAGACATACAAGAAAAGTAAAAGGCAGAAAGAAGATTAAACCTGAGACCCTCTGGAGATTTCTTCCTCTAAAAGACGCCTCTTCCCCTGGTCACCTGATTTCTTTGGAAATCTTTCTCCTTCTCACCAGAGTGCAGTCTGCTAAAGAGCTTTCCACCACACAAGTTCTCTCACCTTGGAAAGTCCAAAGTCTCCTCTCTGGTTAAGCACTAAGGGGCCCATATTCAGAGCGATTAACATGGTTAGCAAACGTGCTGGGTTAATTGCGGTGACCGTGATATTCAACGGTACTAACATGCTAAGTGCTGCTGAATATCTCCCAGGAACCACCACTAAACGCTGGCTAGCATCAGGACTTTGTAAGGGCCGGGCGGAACAGAGGTGGCCCCGAGGACAACTGGGCAGCAGCGATACTCAACCCTAAGCAGAGACCTCACTACCTTTCCTCTCTTACCTCTCCCACCTCTCCCGACACCGCTCCTCGGGAGCTCCGCACTTCTGGCAGATCACTTCTATCTCTTCTACTGCCAACTCCACACTTCGGTCTTTCCACCTTGCTGCTCCTTATGCCTGCAACAAACTACTCGAGTTGGTATGTCAGGTTCTATCTGTTGCCCTGTTCAAATCCAGACTAAAAACTCACTTCTTTGAGAATGCTTTTGGATCCTGATGCCCTTAGTCTCCTGTTCATCTCCTATGTGCTTCCTTAACAGTCCCATAGATATATCCTAGTCCCCAGCATGATTATCTATATGTTCAGTAATTTTGTTCTTTATAATGGTTTCTACCATTTTTCCCAGTACTGATGTCAGGCTCACCGGTCTGTAGTTTTCCGGATCACCCCTCGAACCCTTTTTAAAAATTGCCATTACATTGGCCATCCTCCAATCTTCAGGTATTGCAGATGATTTTAATGATAGTTCACAGATTACTAATAGTAGGTCTGCAATCTCATATTTCAGTTCTTTCAACATCCTTGAATGTATACCATCAGGTCCAGATGATTTTATCAAATAGTTGTAATACATCTTCTCGGTGTATCGATATTTCTTTCAATTCTTCTGCGGCATTACCTTTAAATACCATTTCAGTCATGGGTAACATCCCTACATCTTCCTCATTAAAGACTAAAGCAAAGATTTCATTCAATCTCTCCGCTATGGCCTTGTCTCCTCTTAGTGCCCCTTTTACCCCTCTGTCATCTAATGATCCAACTGACTCTCTCACAAGTTTTTTGCAATGAAAGTACTTGAAAAAGTCTTTATTACACGTTTTTGCTTCCACAGCAAGCTTCTTCTCAAATTCTCTCTTTGCCAGCTGTAACAATGCCTTGCATTTAACTTGCCAGTGCTTATGTTGTTTCCAGTTTGCGTCATTTGGCTCCTTTTTCCATTTCCTGAAAAATGCTTTTTTGACAACAACAGCCTCTCTGACCTCACCTTTAAACCAGGCTGGCAGATTTTTGGCCTTCCTTCCACTTTTCTTAAATTGGGCTTCCAAGATAGTATTTTTAAATAACATCCATGCTTGATGTAAATCTTTAACCTTTGCAACTGTTCCTTTTATTTTTTTCTTAACTATTTTTCTCATTTTATTATAGTCTTCCTTTTGAAAGTTAAAAGATAGTACTGTGGATTTCCTTACCGTCCTTCCTCCATTTATTAAATCAAACACAATCATGCTACAATCACTATGGCCAAGTGGCCCCAACACCCTTATCTCTTGCACCAGATCTTGTGGAAAAGCAGTTAACGAAGGTGGCAGCAGGTTTATTCTCCTTCTCTAGGTGCAGCCCTGGGCTTCTGGTGGTGCTGATCAGCTGTATTCCTCCCCAGCTGTTCTCTCTGCCGGTTCCGTCTCTAGGTGGCGCTGATCGGCTGTATTCCTCCCCAGCTGCTCTGTTCTGGTTCAACCTCCAGGGGGCGCTGATCGCTGTATTCCTCCCCAACTGCTCTGTGCTGGTTCAGGGCCCCGATGAAAGCAATCAGCCCTATTTTTTCTACTTCCTGTCCATGCCAGTTTTTGGTCCTTATGGCAGTGCTGAGCTGCACTCGTCCCCTTCTCTCTATATGGGTCTGGGTGCGCGGCCATGCTGTTCCCAGGACCAGCCCAACCACTAGACAAACTAGGTGATCGCCTAGAGCCACAACTTTCAGAGAGCAGCAAAAGCAGGGCATTCAAAGCTAAATAATAGATAGTGACAGTGAGAGTGAGAGTGAGAGTGGGGGTAAAATTTGTGTGTCACCTAGGGCACCAACACCGTGAACCAATTCTAGGGCCAGCCCTTGATGTTTCTCTCTGGGCATGTGCCGTGCGGGATCAGGCAACAATATCAGCATTAGAGCAGAATTCTAGGGCCAGCCCTCGATGTTTCTCTCTGGGCATGTGCCGTGCGGGATCAGGCAACAATATCAGCATTAGAGTAGAATTCTAGGACTGGCCCTCGATGTTCCTCTCTGGGCAAGTGCCGTGGGGGATCAGGCAACAATATCAGCATTAGAGTAGATTTCTAGGGCCAGCCCTCGATGTTCCTCTCTGGGCATGTGCCGTGCAGGTTCAGGCAACAATATCAGCATTAGAGTAGAATTCTAGAGCTGGCCCTCGATGTTCCTCTCTGAGCATGTGCCGTGTGGGATCAGGGAACAATATCAGCATTAAAGTAGAATTCTAGGACCGGCCCTCGATGCTCCTCTCTGGGCATGTGCAGTATGGGATCAGGCAACAATATCAGCATTAGAGTAGAATTCTAGAGCCGGCCCTCGATGTTCCTCTCTGGGCATGTGCAGTGCGGGATCAGGCAACAATATCAGCCTTTGAGCAGAATTCTAGAGCCAGCCCTCGATGTTCCTCTCTGGGCATGTGCAGTGCGGGATCAGGCAACAATATCAGCATTTGAGCAGAATTCTAGAGCCAGCCCTCGATGTTCCGCTCTGGGCATGTGCTGTGCGGGATCAGGCAACAATATCAGCATTAGAGCAGAATTCTAGGACCGGCCCTCGATGTTCCTCTCTGGGCACGTGCTGTGTGGGATCAGGCAACAATATCAGCATTAGAGTAGACTTCTAGAGCTGGCCCTCGATGTTCCTCTCTGGGCATGTGCCGTGTGGGATCAGGCGGCATTATCAGCATTAGAGCAGAATTCTAGGACCGGCCCTCGATGTTCCTCTCTGGGCATGTGCCGTGCAGGATCAGGCAACAATATAAACATTAGAGCAGGATTTTAGGGCCGGCCCTCGACGTTCCTCTCTGGGCACGTGCCGTGTGGGATCAGGCAACAATATCAGCATTAGAGAAGAATTCTAGAGCCGGTCCTCGATGTTCCTCTCTGGGCACATGCTGTGTGGGATCAGGCAACAATATCAGCATTAGAGAAGAATTCTAGAGCCAGCCCTCGACGTTCCTCTCTGGGCACGTGCCGTGTGGGATCAGGCAACAATATCAGCATTAGAGAAGAATTCTAGAGCCGGTCCTCGATGTTCCTCTCTGGGCACATGCTGTGTGGGATCAGGCAACAATATCAGCATTAGAGAAGAATTCTAGAGCCGGTCCTCGATGTTCCTCTCTGGGCACATGCTGTGTGGGATCAGGCAACAATATCAGCATTAGAGAAGAATTCTAGAGCCGGTCCTCGATGTTCCTCTCTGGGCACATGCAGTGTGGGATCAGGCAACAATATCAGCATTAGAGTAGAATTCTAGGACCGTCCCTCGATGTTCCTCTCTGGGCACGTGCTGTGTGGGATCAGGCAACAATATCAGCATTAGAGAAGAATTCTAGAGCCGGTCCTCGATGTTCCTCTCTGGGCACATGCTGTGTGGGATCAGGCAACAATATCAGCATTAGAGAAGAATTTTAGAGCCGGTCCTCGATGTTCCTCTCTGGGCACGTGCTGTGTGGGATCAGGCAACAATATCAGCATTAGAGAAGAATTCTAGAGCCGGTCCTCGATGTTCCTCTCTGGGCACATGCTGTGCAGGATCAGGCAACAATATCAGCATTAGAGCAGAATTCTAGAGCCAGTTCTCGATGTTCCTCTCTGGGCACATGCAGTGTGGGATCAGGCAACAATATCAGCATTAGAGTGGAATTCTAGGACCGTCCCTCGATGTTCCTCTCTGGGCACATGCAGTGTGGGATCAGGTGGCATTATTAACTTTACAGCAGAAGTAACCTCAGTCAGCTTATTTATCACTTTGCTTTCCTGCCTTCAGGAGGACCCTCTCTGATGGTCTCATGGACACACCCCAGGATGGGAACCACTGCTTACCGCTTTCCATATTCCTCACACCAGCTCTCCCATTTCCCCATTTCTCTTTTCCTCCCCAGCCTTTCAGCAACTCCCTCTCTCTCTCTATCCCCCTTCTTCCCATCACCCTGCATTATCTATCTAACGCTGCTCGAAATTTACAGATAAGGGACCATAAAAGAGCAGCACATGTGGAAATATCATCCACAGAGGTCTCTGGATCTGCAGGTTCCACACCCAAATGCAGCTTGTGTTCAGCATCACTCCGCATCACGGTTTTCAAGGATAGAGAATGCAAATGAGAAATGCCGACCGCTACCATATCAGCAACATTTAAAAACATTAAAAAACTATGTTTTGAATCATTCTAGAGGGGATAGTAGCAGAGTAATTGGGAAGCTCTTTGCTGTCATACGGATCTGCGTCTGGCATCGAGGTACCAGTCGATCCTTGGTATTGGCAGCCCCGCTAGATTTTACAGTGATTAAATTAGCCACCTGCTTTTCCATCTGCCCCATTTCTCTGTCGTATTCTTCTAGCTTGGCCCTGTGTCCTTTGAGAAATTGCTTACCTGCTCCTCTACTTCCTGCATCACCTTCTCCGCTCTGGACACAACTTTCCTTCACGTTTATGTTTATGTTTATTTAAAATTTGTTATACCACCCACACCATAGGTATCTGGGTGGTTTACAATTGTAAAAATTACATAGCTGCAGAAAGAGAAAGGAATGCCATTATTTAAAAACAGTAAAGAGAAAGAAAGAGGACAGAGAGGAACTAATCTGAGCATAACAACATACTACATCAGCAGGGAAGCAGAGGAAAAGGTAGGGACTACGGGGGAAGGTCAAATGCAAGGCTAAACAGATGAGTCTTGAGTTTTGTTTTGAAAAGCTGGAAAGACATCTTGGATCGTAGAGAAAGGGGAAGTGAGTTCCAAAGCCTAGGGCCTAAAAAATAAAAAGCGGAGGAACGAGTGGATTCTAGGTGAGCGTGTGAGGGAGGGGGGAGGAACACACAATTGACATGGATAGAGCAAAGCGAACGGTGAAGAGTATGAAAGTGAACCAGATCTGCAAGATAAAGGGGAATACCTGTGTGGAGAGCCCTGTGAACAAAGGTGAGGATTTTATACTGAATACGGAAGGATACTGGCAACCAATGTTGATGTAAAAGAAGAGGGGTGACATGTTCATACCGGGAAGCATGAGTTAGGAGACGGACCGCAGTGTTCTGAATACGCTGAAGACGGGAAAGTTGTGACTGTGGAAGACCAGCTAGAACAATATTACAGTAGTCGAGTTGGGACACCACTAGAGAGAGTAAAAGTGTAGCAAAGGCAGAGGGGGAAAGAAAGGGGCGAACAGCCCGTAACTGCTTAAGAGAAAAGAATGACCGCTGGACGACTGAGGAGATATGTTCCTTAAAAGAGAGGGAAGAATCAAGAACCACACCTAAATAACGAAAAGAAGAAACCAGGGGAATAGAGTGAGAAGAAAAAGAGGGAGCACACGTGGGAGAAGGGCTCCCTAATGTAAACCAGGTGGCAAAAGACTTAGAGGGGTTTACATGAAGAAAATTATTTTTATTTACATTCTCTTATATACCGCGCTATTCTGCATCAGTGCGGTTTACATTGAACAAACTGAAATTACATTGAACAGGGCATTATAACTTGGAGATAACTGTTTTACAGGGAACATGGGCTGTGGAGGGTTAAGTGACTTGCCCAAGACCACAAGGAGCACCTGTGGGACTAGAAACCCCTGTCCTTCTGGACCAAGGTTGCTGCCCTCTAGTGGGATTTGAACCCCTGACCTTCCGGCCTGAAGTACCTTGCCCAAACTACTAGGCCACTCCTCCACTCCACTAGAGGAAAACCAGGAGGCAACAGCAGAAAGACAATGGTTAAGAGGGGAGATGTTTGGAGTGAGAGAATCAGTGTGATGCAGAAAAAGTATGTTGTCCACATAATAATATGCGGAGATACCAAACTGTTGAACGATAAGAGCGAGGGGAGCCAGAAAAACATTGAAGAGAAGTGGGGCGAGGACTGACCCTTGGGGTACACCACAGGAAAGAGGGGTTGGAGCTGAAGAAGAAGACCCAGGGACATCTGCCTCACACCTTCCACAAGCCGACAGGCAAAGAAACCTCCCAGAGTAAAGAGAACAGCAACAGAAGAAAAGTGTATGTGGGGGGTGGGGGGGGGCACAATATCCTGGCTGCAATCGGCATGAGAAACAAGAGACCCCAATTATTTCTCCATGGGAGGAAGTAGGGATGTTGAGTTCTGCAGATAGTGGCAATACTCAGTTAACTATCTGAATAATTTAGGACAGCAAAGAAACTTCAGATAGACTGAATATCACCGCAGATCTCGCTGCCTCTGCGTACATTCAGTGCAATTTACTATCTGCATAGCAGAGCACAATATACAATTTTTTTTAAATGCCCCAGCTAGTGTTTAAAAACAAGCTGGCCATGGTGTTTAAATACTGATCCGAAAATTGCTGTACTTCGAGGTGTGAGAGGTGCTTTATAAGCCTGAACTGCCCCAGTTCTTTCTTGGGTACCAGGTCCAGTGGTGGTATAATCACATCACAGAGGTTTGTCTTTGAATGGGTTTCTCGCTTTTCTTTTTGTCATTTTCTCTAGTCTTTCAAGGGCTGACTTCAGGCTGGTCGCTGTTCCAGGTCCTATCAGACCTTGGTATGGAATCCAGAAATCATCCAGAATCCAGAACCCTCCAAAAAAACGATCAGCCTCTGATCTCCTCAGATGCAGTCTGTGGTCTCCCCCTGGACGGTGCTCCCTGCATCTCACCGGGATATCCCTCTCTGAGCTGTCTCACCTGATTCACACGTGGTCTCTCTTCTCAGATGCAATCTGTGATCTCCTCCCAGATGGGGGTCTCTGCATCTCACCATGATATCCCTCTCTAAGCTGTCTCACCTGACTGATTCACACATGGTCTCTCTTCTCAGATGCAGTCTGTGATCTCCTCCCAGATGGGGGTCTCTGCATCTCACCAGGATATCCCTCTCTGAGATGTCTCACCTGATTCGCGCCTGGCCTCTCTTCTCAGATGCAGTTTGTAATCTCTCCCAAGATGGGAGTCTCTGCATCTCACCATGATATCCCTCTCTGAGCTGTCTCACCTGAATGATTCACACGTGGTCTTGCTCCTCAGATGCAGTCTGATCTACCTGGGGAGGGGGGGAGTCCCTGCATCTCACTGGATTCCCCTCCCTGGGCTGTCTCATCTGACTGATTCACTTGTGGTCTCTCTCCTCAGATGCAGTCTGTGATCTACCCGTGGATGGGGTCTCTGCATCTCACTGGATATTTTATTTTATTTTTATTTATTTACATTCTCTTATATACCACGCTATTCTGCATCAGTGCGGTTTACATTGAACAAACTGAAATTACATTGAACAGAGCATTATAACTTGGAGGTAACTATTTTACAGGGAACATGGGCTATGGAGGGTTAAGTGGCTTCCCCAAGGCCACAAGGAGCACCTGTGGGACTAGAAATCCCAGTCCTTCCGGCCCAAGGTTGCTGTCCTCTAATGGGATTTGAACCCCCGACCTTCAGGCCTGAAGTACCTTGCCCCAACCACTAGGCTACTCCTCCACTCCACTCCCTTCCTGGGCTGTCTCACCTGACTGATTCAAACATGGTCTCTCTCCTGAGATGCATTCTGTGATCTATCTGTGGATGGGGGTCCCTGCATCTCACAGTAATACCCCTCCCTGGGCTGTCTCATCTGACTGATTCACACGTGGTCTCTCTCCTCAGATGCAGTCTGTGATCTACCTGTGGATGGGGGTCCCTGCATCTCTCTGTGATACCACTCCCTGGGCTATTTCACCTGACTGATTTACTCGTGGTCTCTCTCTCTTCAGATGCAGTCTGGGATCTACCGATGGACAGGGGTCCCTGCATCTCACTGGATACCCCTCCCTGGGCTGTCTCACCTGACTGATTCACACGTGGTCTCTCTCCTCAGGTGCAATCTGTGATCTATCTGTGGATGGGGGTCCCTGCATCTCTCTGTGATACCACTCCCTGGGCTATTTCACCTGACTGATTCACTCGTGGTCTCTCTCTCTCTCTCTTCAGATGCAGTCTGTGATCTACCCTTGGACAGGGGTCCCTGCATCTCACTGGATACCCCTCCCTGGGCTGTCTCACCTGACTGATTCACATGTGCTCTCTCTCCTCAGGTGCAGTCTGTGATCTATCTGTGAATGGGGGTCTCATATTTCAGTTCTTTCAACACCCTTGGATGTATACCATCCCGCCCAGGTGATTTGCTACTCTTCAGTTTATCTAATAGTTGTAAGACATCTTCCCTATGTATCGATATTTCCTTCAATTCTTCTGCACCTTTAAATACCACTTCAGTCATGGGTAACATCCCTACATCTTCCTCAGTAAAGACCAAAGCAAAGAATTCATTCAGTCTCTCCGCTATCGCCTTGTCGCCTCTTAGTGCTCCTTTAACCCCTTTATCATCTAATGGACCGACTGACTCTCTCACAGGTTTTTTGCTACGAATGTACTTGAAAAGGTCTTTATTTCGCAGTTTTGCTTCCGCAGCAAGCTTCTTCTCAAATTCTCTCTTTGCCTGCCTTATCAATGCCTTGCATTTAACTTGCCAGTGCTTGTGCTGTTTCCAGGTTTCATCATTTGGCTCTTTTTTTCCATTTCCTGAAAGATGCTTTTTTGGCAACAACAGCCTCTCTGACCTCACCTTTAAACCATGCTGGCAGTTTTTTGAACTTCCTTCCACTTTTCTTAAAGCGTGGAATACAGCTGGTCTGGGCTTCCAAGATAGTATTTTTCAACAACACCCAAGCTTGATGTACGTCTTTAACCATTGCAACTGCTCCTTTTAGTTTTTTCTTAACTGTTTTCCTCATTTTATCATAGTCTCCCTTTCGAAAGTTAAAAGGTAGTACTGTGGGATTTCCTTACTATCCCTCCTCCACTAATTAAATCAAAAGCGATCATGCAATGATCACTATTGCCAAGTGGCCCCAACACCCTTATCTCTTGCACTAGATCTGGTGTTCCACTTAGGACTGGGTCTAATATGGCTTCCCCTCTGGTCGGTTCATGAACCAGCTGCTCCAAGAAGCAGTCATTTATTTCATCTAGGAACTTTATCTCCCTAGCATGACCTGACGTGACACTGACCCAGTCGATACCGGGGTAATTGAAATCACCCATTATTATTACTGTGCTGTAACTTTTGTTAGCTTCCTTGATTTTTTAAGCATTTCATCATCCATTTGGTCATTCTGGCCAGGTGCTCGATAGTACACACCCACTGCCATTGCCTTCCCCCTTTTATATGGAATTTCAATCCATATAGATTCTACAGCAGATTTTGTTTCCTGCAAAACTTTAATCCTTTCTGAGTCAATGCCCTCTCTAACATAGAGCGCAACCCCTCCACCAATTTGATCAGCTCTATCATTACGATATAGTTTGTACCCAGGTATCACAGTGTCCCACTGGTTGTCCTCCTTCCACCATGTCTCTGATATTCCAATCATATCTAACCTTTCATTTAGTGCTATAAATTCTAACTCTCCCATCTTATTCTTTAGACTTCTAGCATTTGCATACAAGCATTTTAGAGAATGTATTTTATTCATGTTAATTTGGCTATTGTTAGACATGGGTAAATTGGGATCTTTAAGCTCTGTCTGCTCCATACTCGAGGGCATTTGGGCTACTTTACTCTTTTGTGGAACCTCTCTGCTTTTGGTAGTACCCTTCAAGGATACATTCTTCCGAACCATCCGCTCTTGGGCGACTGTCGGCTTTCCCCTAATATCTAGTTTAAAAGCTGCTCTATCTCCTTTTTAAAGGTTAATGCCAGCAGCCTGGTTCCATCCCGGTTAAGGTGAAGCCCATCCCTTCGGAAGAGCCCCTCCTTTCCCCAGAATGTTCCCCAGTTCCTAACAAATCCAAAACCCTCATCTCTGCACCATTGTCTCATCCACGCATTGAGACTCCGGAGCTCTGCCTGCCTTTTGGGTCCTGCGCGTGGAACAGGAAGCATTTCGGAGAATGCTACCCTGGAAGTTCTGGATTTCATCTTCCTACCTAAAAGCCTAAATTTAGCCTCCAGAACCTCCCTACCACATTTTCCTATGTCATTGGTACCGACATGTACCAAGACAGCAGACTCCTCCCCAGCACTATCTAAGACCTTATCTAGATGGCGTGTGAGGTCCACTACCTACGCACCAGGCAGGCATGTTTCCAGGCGATCCTCACGTCCACCAGCCACCCAGCTATCTACATGCCTAATGATCGAATCACCAACTATAACGGCTGTCCTAACCCTTCCCTCATGGGCACATGGCCCTGGAGAAACTTCCTCGGTGCGAGAGGGTTTTACATCACCTGGAGGACAGGTCCTAGTTACAGGATCACTTCCTGCCACACCAGGGTGATGCTCTCCTGTCACGTGACCTCTCTCCTCCATGGCAACAGGGGTGCTGCCAGACTGGAGGTGGGACTTCAGGACTATATCCCTGTAGGTCTCGTCTATGTACCTCTCTGTCTGTCTTATGTTTTCCAAGTCTGCTACTTTAGCCTCTAGAGAACGGACTTGTTCCCTGAGAGAAAAGAGCTCCTTGCACCTAGTGCACACGTAAGACCTCTCACCTACTGGGAGAAAATCATACATGTGACACTCAATGCAAAAGACTGGAAAGCCCCCATCCCGCTGCTGGACTGCTGTCTGCATCTTAGTTTTAAGTTTGTGTCTAGATCTTTAAGTTCTTACTTACTAGGAGTTGCTATGGGTATTTATACCAATAAAACTGTAACTAATACGTTTAATATACCTTGTTCACCTGAAGTTTAATTAATCTCAGGTCCTTAGTGTATGACTGATTTGGGTAATGAGCTTCACCTGAAAGCACCTCCTGTCTTTTAAGATGTGTAAGTACCTATAAAGCTATGATTATCCCAGGGGTGGGTGGGTGTGGGGAGGGAGGGAGGGAAATAACACTTATTAAAAGAGGGCTGCTACACAGTACCCTGTCTTGTGCTGCTGAGGTAAGCTAAATTCTGATTTGATTTAAATTATAGCTCTTAGCTGCTGCTAGGCTCTAACTTCTTATGAAATTTAAACTACAAGCTCTCTGCTGGGTACTAAATTTAACCAGAAAGCTCTCTTCTGTGTTTTAAAACTAAAAGTACTTTTCTGATGCTAGGCCCTGAGTGACTATTAAATGTACACTACAAGCTCTCTTCTGGGTTCCAAATGTAACCAGAAAGCTCTCTTCTGTGTGTTAAATTTAAACTAAAAGTACTTTGCTGTTACTTGGCCCTGAGTGACTATTAAATTTAAACTACAAGCTCTCTGCTGGGTATGAAATGTAACCAGAAAGTTCTCCTCTGTGTTTTAAATTCAAACTTTAATTGCTGCTACTAGGCCCTAACTGATCCAACAAAAAACAGTGGGTTCATAGATTAAGTAGCTTTAATACAAAGAATTCTTTTTAGAAAATTACCAGAAGTATATACTCACAGTTGCAGATTTCTCTCCAGAAGTAACAGTCCCCCTTTCTAGTCCTTCAAGACTGCATCTCTCTGTGATACCACTCCCTGGGCTATTTCACCTGACTGATTCACTCGTGGTCTCTCTCCTCAGGTGCAGTCTGTGATCTACCCATGGACAGGGGTCCCTGCATCTCACTGGATACCCCTCCCTGGGCTATTTCACCTGACTGATTCACACGTGGTCTCTCTCCTCAGACGCAGTCTGTGATCTATCTGTGGATGGGGGTCCCTGCATCTCTCTGTGATACCACTCCCTGGGCTATTTCACCTGACTGATTCACACGTGGTCTCTCTCCTCAGATGCAGTCTGTGATCTTTCTGTGGATGCGGGTCCCTGCATTTCACTGGATACCCCTCCCTGGGCTATTTCACTTGACTGATTCACACGTGGTCTCTCTCCTCAGATGCAATCTGTGATCTTTCTGTGGATGGGGGTCCCTGCATTTCACTGGATACCCCTCCCTGGGCTATTTCACTTGACTGATTCACACGTGGTCTCTCTCCTCAGATGCAATCTGTGATCTTTCTGTGGATGGGGGTCCCTGCATCTCACTGTGATACCACTCCCTGGGCTATTTCACCTGACTGATTCACTCGTGGTCCCTCTCCTCAGGTGCAGTCTGTGATCTTTCTGTGGATGGGAGGTCCCTGCATCTCTGTGATACCACTCCCTGGGCTATTTCACCTGATTGATTCACACGTGGTCTCTCTCCTCAGGTGCAGTCTGTGATCTATCTGTGGATGGGGGTCCCTGCATCTCTCTGTGATACCACTCCCTGGGCTATTTCACCTGACTGATTCACATGTGGTCTCTCTCCTCAGGTGCAGTCTGTGATCTTTCTGTGGATGGGGGTCCCTGCATCTCTCTGTGATACCACTCCCTGGGCTATTTCACCTGACTGATTCACACGTGGTCTCTCTCCTCAGGTGCAGTCTGTGATCTTTCTGTGGATGGGGGTCCCTGCATGGCTCGAATCCTCATGTGGTTCTATAACAATCAAACAGGGACTTGTGACACCTTCTTCTACGGAGGCTGCCATGGCAATGGGAACCGTTTCAGCAGCAAGAGCGACTGTGGGAGGACGTGTGTGACCCCGGAAAAAGGTAATGACCCCTAGAACTAGACCTGTGATGTGTTTGCCATGAACATGTAACATAGGATCTGGAACAGGAATATCGAACTTTGTACTGAACCACACAAAATGCCGACATGAAATAATATTAAATACAGCGCCATGTACCAGGTTTTGACAGATTTTCATTTATATTTAGGAGCTCCCCCATAAACAGACAACAGCCCCCCCCCCCCACCCCCTTCTCCCTACCCACTCCCTCTCCTCTCTAACCGCCCTGTGGCCACCCAATCTCACTCTTTCCCAGTCCTCACCAGCAGTCTCCCTCTTCCCTTAAAATCTGCCACTCCCTGCCCCAAACTCCCCCATCCCAGCAAGCCCTCCTCGTCCAGCAAGCCAGACTGCCTCCCACACCAGTCCCTACTGCAGCAAACCAGTGCACCATCCGCCAGCCCCTGCACTGCCCCAGTGAAGAAGCCAGACAACCAGCCATCCCCAGGGGTGCGGGTGCTGTAAGGCTGGGGGTTTATCTAGGGGAAGTTGTACCTTTTAGACTATGCACATTGCAATCTCAGAAACCTTATCATCCACCCTCCAGCCACTCCTGCTGCCCCCTTCCCAGGCTCTCTCTCTTTTTCCCTCCCCTACACTCTCACCCCCACTCCCTCCCCACCCTCCAGCCCCTCCTGCTGCCCCCTTCCCAGACTCTCTCTCTTTCTCTCTCCCCTACACTCTCACCCCCAATCCCCCCACCCTCCAGCCACTTCTGCTGCCCCCTTCCCAGACTCTTTTTCTTTCTCTCTCCCCTACACTCTCACCCCCAATCCCCCCACCCTCCAGCCACTCCTGCTGCCACTTCCCAGATTCTCTCTCTTTTTCCCTCCCCTACACTCTCACCCCCAATCCCCCCCACCCTCCAGCCCTTCTCCTGGTGCCCCCTTCCCAGTCTCTCTCTCTTTCTCTCTCCCCTACACTCTCACCCCCAATCCCCCCACCCTCCAGCCACTCCTGCTGCCCCCTTTCCAGATTCTCTCTTTTTCCCTCCCCTTCACTCTCACCCCCACTCCCTCCCCACCCTCCAGCCACTCCTGCTGCCCCCTTTCCAGATTCTCTCTCTTTCTCTCTCCCCTACACTATCACCCCAATCCCCCTCCACCCTCCGCCACTTCTGCTGCCCCCTTCCCAGACTCTCTCTCTTTTTTTCTCCCCTACACTCCCATCCCCCACTCCTCCCTCCCCACCCTCCAGCCACACACCTGCTGCCCCTTCCCAGACTCTCTCTCTTTCTCTTTCCCCTACTCTCACCCCACTCCCCCTCACCCTCCAGCCCTTCTCCTAGTGTACCCTTCCAAGCTCTCTCTCTCAGCCCCCATTCCTTCCCCACCCTCCAGCCCATCTCCTGCTGCCCCCTTCCCAGAATCTCTCTCTTTCTCTCTCCCCTACACTCTCCCCCATTCCCTCCCCACCCTACAGCCCTTCTACTGCTGCCCCCTTCCCAGACTCTCTCTCTTTCTCTCCCCTACACTCTCACTCCCTGCCCTCCATTTCTTCCCCACCCTCCAGCCCATCTCCTGCTGTCCCTTCCCAGAATCTCTCTCTCTCTCCCCTACACTCTCACCCCAATCCCCCCACCCCCTCCAGCCCTTCTCCTAGTGCCCCCTTCCCAGACTCTCTTTCTTTCTCTCTCCCCTATACTCTCACCCCCACTCCCTCCCCACCCTCCAGCCACTCCTGCTGCCCTCTTTCCAGATTCTCTCTTTTCCCTCCCCTACACTCTCACCCCCACTCCCTCCCCACCCTCCAGCAACTCCTGCTGCTCCCTTCCCAGACTCTCTCTCTTTTTCCCTCCCCTACACTCTCACGCCCACTCCCTCCCCACCCTCCAGCCACTCCTGCTGCTCCCTTCCCAGACTCTCTCTCTCTTTTTCCCTCCCCTACACTCTCACCCCCAATCCCCCCCACCCTCCAGCCCTTCTCCTAGTGCCCCCTTCACAGACTCTCTCTCTTTCTCTCCCCCCTACATTCTCACCCCCACTCCCTCTCCACCCTCCAGCCGCCCCCTTCCCAGACTCTCTCTCTCTTTCTCTCTCCCCTACATTCTCAACCCCACTCCCGCCCCCCCCTCCAGCCCTTCTCCTAGTGCACCCTTCCAGGCTCTCTCTCTCTCTCTCTCAGCCCCCATTCCCTCCCCACCCTCCAGCCCTTCTCCTGCTGCCCCCTTCCCAGACTCTCTTTCTTTTTCCCTCCCCTACACTCTCACCCCCACTCCCTCCCCCTCCCCACCCTCCAGCCACTCCAGCCACTCCTGCTGCCCCCTTCCCAGACTCTCTCTCTTTCTCTCTCCCCTACACTCTCACCCCCACTCCCTCCCCACCCTCCAGCCCTTCTCCTAGTGCCCCCTTACCAGACTCTCTCTCTTTTTCTCTCCCCTAAACTCTCACTCCCTGCCCTCCATTCCTCCTCCACCCTCCGCCACTCCTGCTGCCCCCTTCCCAGACTCTCTCTCTTTTTCCCTCCCCTTTTTTTAAAGCAAGGTTACTTTCTTTTTGCTGCTTTAGGGGAACTTTCCTTGAGCACAGTAGGTTGCTGAACTCCAGTAACCTCCTCAGGTTTAGAAACTGCTAACACCTAATCAGGAGTTAGTGGGTCTGTTTCCTGAGTGCAGTTGAAGCCTGCATAAAAGGATCCAGTGCCCTGCCCTTTTGAGGCTTTCCTAAACAGGGCTCCACAGATCAAACAAACAGTAAGGATTTGAGGATTTGTTTGTTTTATTATATTACTTTGCTAGCTCTCTGACTGGGAGCTCTTAAAAGGGTTTTTTGTATATTTTTTAAAGCAAGGTTACTTTCTTTTTGCTGCTTTAGGGGAACTTTCCTTGAGCACAGTTGGTTGCTGAACTCCAGTAACCTTCTCAGGTTTAGAAACTGCTAACACCTAATCAGGTGTTAGTTCCCTCCCTACCCCCCCCCCCCCGACTTCCACCCACCCCTAGTGAGCAGTCTTGCTTTATAGGGCACCTCCCCCTTTAACAAATCACAGAGAATTGGACCAGCACATTTTGAATATAATTAAAGAAATTTAACTGCTTTTTCTCTGAAAGGACAGCTGCAAAACCGGCTGGTACTTGGTAGATCTCTCTCTTTTGCTTTAACAGATACCTAAGCTCCACGAACAGATCAATGGCTGGGAAAAATCATATTGCTAAAGCTGTTGCCCCCGTTACAGCTTCTGCCTCAGTCCAGACAGAGGTCCTAATGCCAGTTGAAGGACCGGTTCCATGTGCAGGGTGCCTGCATGCTGAAGCTCTGAGGAAACAAGTGGAGGAACTCAGAGAGGAGGTGGCGAGGCTGAGGAGCATTCAAGACAGTGAGAAGTACATTGATGAGATGCTTCTTGCAGCAACCAAGCTCTCCAGCACAGGAGAAGATGGGTGCCAACAGAATGTCGATGGTTGGACACAAGTCACCAGGGCCTGCAAAATCACCAATCCTACTTCTCCAGCCCTTGAATTGAAGAACCATTATGCAGCCCTGGAAGTGGAGGAGGTGAAAGCATCCCTGGAAAGGGAAGAACCAGAGTTCAAGTACCCCAAAGTTGCAGAATCAGTGACCAGAAGGAAACGAAGGGTGGTGGTGGTTGGAGACTCTCTTCTGAGGAGTACTGAGGCATCCATCTGCCGACCAGACTTGATGTCCAGAGAGGTATGCTGTCTGCCTGGTGCCAAAATCCAAGATGTTACGGAGAGTTTGCCGAGACTCATCAAGCCCACTGACTATTACCCAATGTTGCTAATCCATGTTGGAACAAATGATACTGCCAGGTATACCTCAGAACGTATCAAAAGTGACTTCATGGCTGTGGGACAGAGGGTGAAGCAGTTAGGTGCACAGGTGGTGTTCTCTTCAATCCTCCCTGTTGAGGGTAAAGGCCAAGGCAGAGAGGCTCGCATCCTGGAGATGAATGCATGGCTGCGTGGATGGTGTCATCGAGAGCGTTTTGGTTTCCTAGACCATGGGATGCTGTTCCAAGGGTTGCAGAGCAGAGATGGCATCCATCTGTCCAAGAAAGGTCAACGCATCTTTGGTAGTAGACTGGCTAATCTACTGAAGAGGGCTTTAAACTAGATTCATTGGGGATGGGTGAAGAAAGCCCCCAGGTAAGTGAAAGCCCCCATGTAGGTGATACATTAAATACCTTTATGGAAAATGGGTAACAGGGGTAACATATGGAAAACAGCGTGTATTAATGCCCGTAGCATGGGAAATGAGATCCCTGAAGTTGAAGCTTTGGTGGGAGTGGCTGACTTGGATTTAGTGGCAGTTACAGAACCATGGTTCACAGAAAACCATGACTGGGATGTAACTATACCTGGCTATACCTTATTCAGAGAATGTAAATAAATAAATTCAGAAAGGACAGGTTAGGAAGAAGGGGAGGAGGAGTGGCACACCACTGTCCTTGGTCCAATTCTTTTTAACATCTTTGTTAGTGATATAGCGGAAGGGCTGTCGGGTAAGGTTTGCGGATGATACCAAAATCTGCAATAGAGTAGACACCCGGGAAGGTGTAGATAACATGAGGAGGGATCTAGCTAAGCTTGAAGAATGGTCTAGAATTTGGCAGCTGGGATTTAATGTTAAAAAATGTAAGGTCATGCATTTGGGCTGCAGCAATCCAAGGGAGCAATATAATATAGGGGTGAAGTACTTTTGTCCACTAAAGAAGAGCGGGACCTAGGCGTGGTTGTGTCTGATGATCTTAAAGTAGCTAAACAGGTAGAAATGGCGACAGCAAAAGCTAGAAGGATGCTTGGGTGAATACGGAGAGAAATGCTAGCAGAAAAA
Source organism: Ichthyophis bannanicus (assembly GCA_033557465.1). Classification (NCBI taxonomy): domain Eukaryota; kingdom Metazoa; phylum Chordata; class Amphibia; order Gymnophiona; family Ichthyophiidae; genus Ichthyophis; species Ichthyophis bannanicus. The sequence goes on along the minus strand of CM066032.1, from coordinate 359,463,947 downwards.
AGGAGGTGATAATGCCTCTGTATAAGTCTTTGGTGCGACCTCATTTGGAGTATGGTGTGCAATTCTGGAGACCGCACCTTCAAAAGGATGTGAACAGGATGGAGTCGGTGCAGAGGGTGGCTACTAAAATGATTAATGGGCTTCATTATAAAGCATATGAGGACAGACTTAAGGATCTTAATATGTAGACCTTAGAGGAAAGGCGGGATAGAGGTGATATGATTGAGATGTTTAAATACCTCCGTGGCATAAATGTTCAGGGATAGAGTCTCTTTCAATTGATAGCAAGTTCTGCTACGAGGGGACATGGGATGAGGGTGAAGGGAGATAGATTCAGGAGTGATATGCGGAAATATTTCTTTAAGGAAAGAGTAGTGGATCCATGGAATAGTCTCCCAGTGGAGGTGGTAGAGATGAGGACTGTAACTGAATTCAAAAAAGCATGGGACCAACACAGAGGATCTCTAAAGGTAAAAAGTGGACTGTTGTAGTTGTTGTTATGGAAGGACAGACTAGATAGGCCATGTGGTCTTTTTCTGTCATCATGTGTCTATGTTTCTACACTCCCACCCCCCACTCTCTCCCCACCCTCCAGCCACTCCTGCTGCCCCCTTCCCAGACTCTCTCTCTCTTTCTCTCTCCCCCCTACACTCTCACCCCCACTCCCCCTCACCCTCCAGCCCTTCTCCTAGTGCACCCTTCCAAGCTCTCTCTCTCTCAGCCCCCATTCCCTCCCCACCCCCCAGCCCTTCTCCTGCTGCCCCCTTCCCAGACTCTCTCTCTTTCTCTCTCCCCTACACTCTCACTCCCTGCCCTCCATTTCTTCCCCACCCTCCAGCCCATCGCCTGCTGCCCCCTTCCCAGAATCTCTCTCTCCCCTACACTCTCACCCCAATCCTCCTACACCCTCCAGCCCTTCTCCTAGTGCCCCCTTCCCAGACTCTCTCTCTTTCTCTCTCCCCTACACTCTCACCCCCCACTCCCTCCCCACCCTCCAGCCACTCCTGCTGCCCCCTTCCCAGACTCTTTCTCTTTCTCTCTCCCCTAAACTCTCACTCCCAACCCAACAAAACTTCCCCACCCACCAGCCAATCTCCAGCAGCACATTCCCAGAATCTCTCTCTTTCTCTCTCCCCTACACTCTCACCCCCCACTCCCTCCCCACGCTCCAGCCACTTCTGCTGCCCCCTTCCCAGACTCTCTCTCTTTCTCTCTCCCCTATACTCTCACCCCCACTCCCTCCCCACCCTCCAGCCACTCCTGCTGCCCCCTTTCCAGATTCTCTCTTTTTCCCCTCCCCTACATTCTCACCCCACTCCCTCCCCACCCTCCAGCCACTCCTGCTGCCACCTTCCCAGACTCTTTCTCTTTCTATCTCCCCTACACTCTCACTCCCTACCCTCCATTTCTTCCCCACCCTCCAGCCCATCTCCTGCTGCCCCTTCCCAGACTCTCTCTCTTTCTCTCTCCCCTATACTCTCACCCCCACTCCCTCCCCACCCTCCAGCCACTTCTGCTGCCCCCTTCCCAGACTCTCTCTCTTTCTCCCTCCCCTACACTATCTCCTCCATTCCTCCCCACCCTTCAGCCCTTCTCCTGCTGCCCCCTTCCAGGCTCTTTCTCTTTCCCCCTCCCCAACACTCTCTCCCCCATTCCTCCCCACCCTTCAGCCCTTCTCCTGCTGCCCCTTCCAGGCTCTCTCTCTTTCCCCCTCCCCTACACTCTCTCCCCCATTCCCTCCCCACCCTCCAGCCCTTCTGCTGCCCCCTTCCAGGCTCTCTCTCTTTCCCCCCTCCCCTACACTCTCTCCCCCCATTCCCTCCCCACCCTCCAGCCCTTCTGCTGCCCCCTTCCAGGCTCTGTCTCTTTCCCCCTCCCCTACACTCTCTCCCCCATTTCCTCCCCACCCTCCAGCCCTTCTCCTACTGCCCCCTTCCCAGACTCTCTTTTTCTCCCTCCCCTACACTCTCACCCCCCATTTCCCCCCCTCCCCACCCTCCAGCCTTTCTCTTACTGCTCCATTCCAGGCTCTCTCTTTTTCTCCCTCCCCTACACTCTCACCCCCTGCCCTCCATTCCCTCCCCGACCTACATCCCTTCTCCTGTTGCCCCCTTCCCAGGCTCTCTCTCTTTCTCCCGACCCTGGCACTCCCCCCGGCCCCCCCAACCACCCTCAAGGCCTTCTCCTACTGCCCCTTTCCAGTCTCTTTCTCTTTCTTCCTCCCCTACACTCTCACCCACTGCCCTCCATTCCCTCCCCACCATCCAGCCCTTATCCTACTGCCCCCTTCCCTGGTTCTCTCTTTTTCTCCCTCCCCTACACTCTCACCCCCTGCCCTCCATTTCCTCCCTGCCCTCCAGTACGTCTGCTACTACCCCCTTCCCAGGCTCCCTCTTTTTCTCCCTTCCCCTGGCATTCTCAGCCTCTGCCCTCCATTCTCCCCCACCCACCAGACCTTCTCCTACTGCCCCCTTCCCAGAATATCTCTCTTTCTCTCTCCCTACACTCTCACTCCCTGCCCACCATTCCCTCCCCACCCTACAGCCCTTCTCCTACTGCCCCCTTCCCAGACTCTCTCTCTTTCTCTCCCCCCTACACTCTCACTCTCTCCCCCATTCCCTCTCCACCCTTTCTCCTGCTGCCCCCTTCCAGGCTCTCTCTCTTTCCCCCTCCCCTACACTCTCTCCCCCCATTCCCTCCTGACCCTCCAGCCCTTCTCCTGCTGCCCCTTCCCAGACTCTTACCCCCTGCCCTCCATTCCCACCACACCCTCCAGCCCCTCCTGCTGCCCCCTTCAAAGAATCTCTTTCTCTCTCCCCTACACTCTCACACCCTGCCCTCCATTCCCTCCCCGACCTCCATCCCTTCTCCTGCTGCCTCCTTCCCAGGCTCTCTCTCTTTCTCCCGCCCCTGGCACTCCCCCCCCCCAGCCATCACCCTCCAGCCCTTCTCCTACTGTCCCCTTCCAAGCTCTCTCTCTCTCTTTCTCCCTCCCCTATGCTCTCACCCCCTGCTTTGCATTTCCTCCCCACCCTCCTTCCCTTCTCCTGCTGCCCCCTTCCCAGCTCTCTCTCTCTCTTTTCTCTCTCCCCTACTCTCTCACCCCCTGCCCTCCATTCCCTCCCCGACCTACAGACCTTCCCCTGCTGCCCCCTTTCCAGACTCTCTCTATTTCTTCCGCTCCCGGCAATCACCCCTGCCCCCCCCCCCACCCACCCACCACCCTCTTTACCTTCTCCTACAGCCCCCTTCCCAGGCTCTCTCTTTTTCTCCCGCTCCTGGCACTCACCCCTGCCCCCCCCCCCACCACCCTCTTTACCTTCTCCTACAGCCCCCTTCCCAGGCTCTTTCTCTTTCTCCCTCCCCTACACTCTCACCCCCTGCCCTCCATTACCACCACGCCCTCCAGCCCTTCTCCTGCTGCCCCCTTCCCAGCTCTCTCTCTCTCTTCCTTCGTCCTCTAGACTCTCACACCCTCCCCTCCATTCCCTCCCCACTAGCCCTCCTCCTGCTGCCCCCTTTCCAGCTGTCTCTTCCTCTCCCTCCACTACACTCTCACCCCCTGCCCTCCATTCCCTCCCCGCCCTCCAGCCGGTCTCCGGCTGCCCCCTTCCCAGGCTCTTTCTCTTTCTCCCTCCCCTACACTCTCACCCCCTGCCCTCCATTCTCTCCCCACCCTCCAGCCCTTCTCCTGCTGCCCCCTTCCCAGCTCTCTCTCGTACTTCCTCCCCTGGCACTGTACCTCTGCCCTCCATTCCTCCCCCCCCCCAGCACTTCTCCTGCTGCCCCCTTCCCAGCTCTCTCTCTTTTGCCCTCCCCTACACTCTCACCCCCTACCCTCCATTCCCTCCCCACCCTCCAGCCCTTCTCCTGCTTCCCCCTTCCCAGGCTCTCTTTCTTTCTCCCTCCCCCTGGCACTCCCCCCGCCCCCCCCCCACCACCCTCCAGCCCTTCTCCTACTGCCCCCTTCCCAGGCTCTCTTTCTTTCTCCCTCCACTACACTCTCACCCCCTGCCCTCCATTCCCTCCACCCCCCAGCACTTCTCCTGCTGCCCCCTTCCCAGCTCTCTCTCTTTCGCCCTCCCCTACACTCTCACCCCCTACCCTCCATTCCCTCCCCACCCTCCAGCCCTTCTCCTGCTTCCCCCTTCCCAGGCTCTCTTTCTTTCTCCCTCCCCCTGGCACTCCCCCCCTGCCCCCCCCCACCACCCTCCAGCCCTTCTCCTGCTGCCCCCCTTCCCAGGCTCTCTATCTTTCTCCCTCCACTACACTCTCACCCCCTGCCCTCCATTCCCTCCACCCCCCAGCACTTCTCCTGCTGCCCCCTTCCCAGCTCTCTCTCTTTCGCCCTCCCCTACACTCTCACCCCCTACCCTCCATTACCTCCCCACCCGCCAGCCCTTCTCCGGCTTACCCCGTCCCAGGCTTTCTTTCTTTCTCCCTGCCCCTGGCACTCTCACCCTCTGCCCTCTATTCCCTCCCCACCCCATTCTTTCTTTCCCACTTCTCATGTCTTCTTTGTATCTCACTTGGCCCAGATTCGAACCGGCCATTCTCTCCTCATATGCCCATGAGAAACGCAGCGTCCAAGGTCAGACAGCAGCAGTCTTACCCATGGCTTCTTGGTTCTATGCCTGTTGTTTGAATACAAAGCTGAAGAGTTAAATGTGAAAATACAAAAAAAAAAAAAAAAAAAAAACTAGTCACACAGAGACAGCAAAACAATAAAACACCTAAAAACATAAGATATGTCATATTGGGTCAGACCAAGGTCCATCAAGCCCAGTATCCTGTTTCCTACAGTGGCCAATCTAGGTCATAAGTACCTAGCAGGTTCCCAAAAGACACAGGTTCCTCAATGCTTGTATTGGGTTAAGCAGTGGATATCCCGGGTCCCCTTTAATAATGGTTTATGGACCTTTCCTCCAGGAACATGTCCAGACCTTTTTAAACCCAGCTACACTAACATCTTTTACTACATTCTGCTGTTACAAATTCAAGAGTTTGATTACAGGTTGAGTGAAAAAAATATTTTCTCTTATTAGTCTTAAATAGGTTACCCTGTAGCTTGCCCCCTAGTCTTTCTATTTTGAGGGCATAAACAATCGATCTACGTTTACCTGTTCCACGCCATTCATTAATTTATAGACCTCTATCATATCTCCCTTCAGCCGTCTCTTTTCCAGGTTGAAGAGCCCTAACCTTTTTAGTCTCTCCTCATAGGGGTATCTTTCCATCCCCTTTACCATTTTGGTGGCTCTTCTCTGTATCTTTTCTAATAATGTTATATCCTTTTTAAGATACAGTAATGTGGTCTTCGGTCTGTTTCTTGGTGGGGTCATCTTGAAGATATAGATATGTCTATCACTCCTAAAGTAAACTATGTACTAGGAATATTACCAGTCTTCCTTAAAGGAAAGTACAGTGTTAAAGTGACAGAATTCTAGTTCAGCCTTTATGGAGAATTAACCACCTAGATTTGCTCTTTGGAAGATAGGTCTTATTAAGAGGAAGGGGGCATGTGTCTTTCTAATTCTTTGGCCTTATACTATGGCATTTGCCAAAGCAAGGTTCACGATGGGTGGAAGCGGCCGTAGGCAAGCGTTCAATATGCAGCTGAGATTAAGGGTCGGTTTCAGCGAGGAGATGTCAGCACTTTGAGACAGGTGGAGCAGGACTGTCCTAATATTCAGTCTTATTGGTTTTCAATATGGAACCGTATTAGGGTGATATTGGGATTCAGGGCCACTCCTGATTTGGGGTCGTTTTTCAATCAGTAATTGGCAGCCTGTCCTTATAAAGGTATTGTCTGTCTAAATTAGTTCCATGTTGGGAGTGGCCCTATGTCCCTTATTTCTAACTGGAAACATTCAATAGATCTTGGTTGAGGCCTATGGTGGTACACTTGTGCCTCTGCTACTCATGGGTGCAAATACCATTGTGTGGCAGCTTCCCTTGCATACTCCTCTTTCTTAAGTGCAAGGGGTCATCAGACAAATCTTCTTATTTTCTCTGTAGTGGAGTGTTTGCCCTTCTATAGCCCCGGCAGGCCTGCAGATGTTTTATGCTTCTTTCATATGGCCCCTGATGATCACATGATGATGCGAGGGACAAGGGTGGGGGTGGGCTGGGGTGTGATCAGCCTTCGATTATCTCATGTTCCAGAGGATTGGGTATTTTAATTTACTGTCATTTGCTTTTCTATTTTGTTTGTATTTTGTTGGAAAATATAAATAAAGAAATTAGAAAATGAAAGCCTTTGATAAGGTCACTCATGAGAGACTCTTGGCAAAATTAAAAAGTCATGGGATAGAACTACCAGTGAACTATTGTGGATCAGGAACTGGTTAAAAGATAGAAAGCAGAGGGTTGGGCTAAATGGCCAATTTTGCCAATGGAGAAAGGTGGATAGTGGCGTAACCCAGGGATCTGTGCTGGGTCCGCTGCTTTTTAACATATTTGTACATGACCTGGAAATGGGAATAATTAGTGAGGTAATCAAAATTGCAGATGACACAAAATTATGCAAAGTTGTTGAAACCCAAGAGGATTGTAAGCAATTGCAAGAGAATCTTGATAAATTGGAAGACTGGGCATCAAAATGGCAGATGAAATTTAATGTGGACAAGTGCAAAGTTATGCATCTAGGAAAGAACAACCCAAATTATGGTTACAAAATGCAAGGTTCCATACTAGGAACCACCGCCCAGGAAAAAGATTTAGGCATCATCATGGATAACATGTTGAAACACTCTGCCCAGTGTGCAGCGGTGGCCAAGAGAGCAAATAGAATACTAGGTATCATAAGGAAAGGAATGGAAAATAAAACAAAGGATATTATAATGCCTCTGTATCGTTCCATGGTGCGACCGCACCTTGAATATTGTGTGCAATTGTGGTCGCCGTATCTTAAAAAGGACATAGCATTATTAGAAAAGGTACAAGAGCCACCAAAATGGTAAAGGGTTTGAAAGGATACCTCTATGAAGAGAGGCTAAAAAGGTTAGGGCTCTTTAACCTGGAAAAGAGACAGCAGAGGGGAGATATGATAGAGGACTATAAATTAATGAATAGAATGGAATGGAACGGGTAAACGTAGAAACATAGAAACAGAAATATAACGACAGAAAAGACCACATGGCCTATCTAGTCTGTCCTTCCATATCAACAATTATAAGAATCCCCTTTTTTCCTTTAGAGATCCTCTGTGTTTGTCCCATGCTTTTTTGAATTCAGTTACTGTCCTCATCTCTACCACCTCCACTGGGAGACTATTCCATGGATCCATCACTCTTTCCGTAAAGAAATATTTCCGCATATCACTCCTGAATCTATCCCCCTTCACCCTCATACCATGTCCCATTGTAGCAGAACTTGCTTTCAATTGAAAGAGGCTCTCCCCCTGAACATTTATGCCACAGAGGTATTTAAACATCTCAATCATATCACCTCTATCCCGCCTTTCCTCTAAGGTGAACATATTAAGATCCTTAAGTCTGTCCTCATATGCTTTATAATGAAGACCACTAACCATTTTAGTAGCTACCCTCTGCACTGACTCTATCCTGTTCACATCCTTTTGAAGGTGCGGTCTCCAGAATTGCACACTATACTCCAAATGAGGTCACACCAAAGACTTATATAGAGGCATTATCACCTCCTTTTTTCTGCTAGCCATTCCTCTCCGTATGCACCCAAGCATCCTTCTAGCTTTTGCCATCACCTTTTCTACCTGTTTAGCTACTTTAAGATCATCAGACACAACCATGCCTAGGTCCCGCTCTTCTTTAGTGGACAAAAGTACTTCACCCCCTATACTATATTGCTCCCTTGGATTGCTGCAGCCCAAATGCATGACCTTACATTTTTTAACATTAAATCCCAGCTGCCAAATTCTAGACCATTCTTCAAGCTTAGCTAGATCCCTCCTCGTGTTATCTACACCTTCCTGGGTGTCTACTCTATTGCAGATTTTGGTATCATCCGCAAAGAGGCAAACATTATCCGACAGCCCTTCCGCTATATCACTAACAAAGATGTTAAAAAAAAATCAGACCAAGGACAGATCCCTGGGGCACACCACTGGTAACATCCTTCTCCTCAGAGTAAGCTCCATTTACCTGTACTCTTTGTCGCCTCCCACCCAACCAATGTCTAACCCAAGCAGTAACTTTAGGGTCCATCCCTAGGGTGCTCAGTTTGTATATAAGTCGCCTGTGAGGAACAGTGTCAAAGGCTTTACTGAAATCTAAATATATCACATCTAGGGCTCTCCCTCGGTCCAACTCCCTGGTCACCCAGTCAAAGAAATTAATCAGATTTGTCTGACAAGACCTACCTCTGTTGAATCCATGCTGCCTTGGATCCTGTAATCGGCTGGACTCCAGAAACCTCACTATTTTCTCTTCAGCAGCGTTTCCAATAATTTACTCACCACCAAAGTTAAACTAACCAGCCTGTAGTTTTCAACCACATCCTTACTTCCGCTTTTGTGTAAAGGCACCACATGAGCCTGTCATGTAGATTGATTTTTTACGCCATCAAAATATAGAAAGACTAGGGGGCATGCATGAAGCTACAGTGTAGCCTATTTAAGACTAATAAGAGAAAATAATTTTTCACTCAATGCTTAATCAAACGCTGCAATTTGTTACCGAAAGATGTAATAAACGCTGTTAGTGTAGCTGTGTTTAAAAAAGGTTTGGACAAGTTCCTGGAGGAAAGGTCCATAAAAGGGGACCTGGGAAATCCATTGTTTGCCCCAATACAAGCATTGTGGAACCTGTGTCCTTTTGGGAAACTGCTAGGTACTTGTTGGAAACAGGATACTGGGCTTGATGGACCTTGGTCTGACCCAGTATGGCATATCTTATGTTCTTATGTTCTTAATTGCACACAATATTCAAGGTGCAGTCGCACCATGGAACGATACAGAGGCATTATAATATCCTTTGTTTTATTCTTCATTCCTTTCCTTATGATTCCTATTTGCTCTCTTGGCCACCGCTGCACACTAGGTGGAGGGTTTTAACATGTTATCCACAATGACACCTAAATCTTTTTCCTGAGTGGTGATTCCTAATGTGGGACCTTGCATTGTGCAACCATAGTTTGGGTTTTTCTTTCCTAACTTTGCATAACTTTGCACTTGTCCACACTAAATTTCATCTGCTATTTGGATGGCCAGTCTTCCAATTTATCAAGATCCTCTTGCAATTTTCCACAATCCTCAAGTGTTTTAACAACTTTGAATAGTCTTGTGTCATCTGCAAATTTGATAACCTAACTCATTATTCCCATTTCTAGGACACTACATTGACCAACCCACCTTTATATACCTGTTTACACCTTCAAAAAAATATAACAGATTAGTAGCACAAGACCTTCCCTGGCTAAAGCCATTTTAGCTGTCTCCCATTAAAGCATGACTATCTACATATTCAGAAATTTTGTTCTTAATAATGGTTTCTACGATTTTTCCCAGTACTGACATCAGTTTCCAAGATCATCCTGATGATTTTAATGATCATTCACAGATTAGTAATAGTAGGTATGGAATCTCATATTTCAGTTCTTTCAACACCCTTGGATTATACCATCTGGTCCAGGTGGTTTGATACTATTCAGTTAATCAAATAGCTTAATACATCTTCACGGTTTATTTATTTATTTAACAGGTTTTATATACCGCTTTATCATTTCAATCAAAGCAGTTTACATTGAAACTTAAACTTGGTAATGTACATTAAACAGGGACATTAATAAGTTGGATTTTTCTGAGGCAATGGAGGGTTAAGTGATTTGGCCATGGCCACAAGAAGTACTAGTAGGAATTGAACTCTGGTTTCTGGGTTCCCAAGCCAGTGTTCTTAACCATTAGGCTACTTCTCCATCAATATTTTTTTTAATTCTTCTGCTGCATCAGCTTTATTTATTTATTTATTTATTTTTATTTATTTAGCATATATTTGTATACCGCTACTTCCAGCGATCAGGAGCGGTTTGATTAAGTAAACAGGGAGTGCCAGATCAAAAGACAAATTTCAAGAATTACAGCGTGATTTACAAGGTTATATGATAGATTGTCAGAACAATGCTTGTACATTTTCAATAATGAGTACAACTTGATTCATGGGATATGCACAGCACACAGTTAGGAGGGGGAGATGGGGAGTATTTACATATATACATTTTACACTTGTTACATTCTGGAGCGTAAGTCTATTTTACACGACTACATTTTGGAGATGCAGATAATGGTTGAAATGTATCGCTGTTCAGGACACGTTGTAGGCCTGTTGAAATAAGTATGTCTTCAGTTTTTTTCTGAAGACCATCAGGTCGTTGATTGAGCGCAACTCAGGTGGGAGTTTGTTCCAAAGTGAGGGGGCAGTATAGGAGTATGCCCTGTTGCTTGTGGCTGTTTTAACTGATCTTATACTTATTGGTACCTGCAGGTTGTTTATGGTGGTGGTTCTCCTATTTCTGTTGGCAGGTCGCAAGTTGATTAGGTTAGTGAGGAAAGTTGGTGCCAGGTTGTGGATGAGTTTAAATGTGGTCACTAGGGTTTTGTATTTTATACGAGCTATGATGGGGAGCCAATGTAGTTCAACTAGCACTGGTGTGATGCGCTCTGCCACGCCTGTTTTAGTGATGATTCTGGCTGCGACGTTCTGTGCCATCTGGAGTATGCTTAGGGTTTTTTTTGGGAGGCCCTGTAGAATTGCATTACAGTAATCAAAGTGGGGTATGATGAGGGCTTGAGCTACTGTCCTAAAATCGGTGGCTTCAATGATGTTCCTTAGTGGTTGTATAACCCTGAGTTTGTGAAAAATGGCCCTGTTTACTAAGCGGAAGTGTTTTGCCATCTTTAGTTCGCTATCAAGTGTTACTCCGAGGTATAATTATTTCATTCTTTGTGTGATAAGTATTTTCGCATAGGGAGATTGTAGCTGGTGGTTTGAATTCTGTTTTTCTTGATATGTACATGACTTCGGTTTTTTTATGGTTTATGGCCATGTTGTTTCGTTGAAGCCATGTTTGCATCTCTTTTATGCATTCTTCTAGCTGGGAGTAGTTTGGGTTACTTGCGTCGAGTTGAGTATATAGCATAATATCATCAGCGTATATGTGATAATGGATTTTATGCTTTAAATACCATTTCAAGCTTGGGTAATTTACCTACATCTTCTTCAGTAAAAGATTGAAGCAAAGAATTCATTCAGTCTCTCCGCTATGGCCTTGTCCCCTCTTAGCACCCCTTTTACCCCTCTATCATACAATGGTCCAACTGACTCACTCACAGGTTTTTTGCTTCAAATGTACTTGAAAACGTTTTTATTATGTGCTTTTGCTTCCACAGCAAGCTTTTTTTCAAATTCTCTCTTTGCCTGCCTTATCAATGCCTTGCATCTAACTTTCCGGTGCTTAAGTTGTTTCCAGTTTTCATCATTTGTCTTCTTTTTCCAGTTTCTGAAAGATGCTTTTTTGACTACAACAGACTCTTTCACCTCACCTTTAAATCATGCTGGCAGTTTTTGGGACTTATTTATTTATGTAACATTTCTTATGTAACACCTTTCATGATATCATGACTGTTAAACTGTTATATGTAAACCGCCCTTGATCTCTGGAAGGGGCGGTATAAAAGAAATAGTTAAATAAATAAATAAATAAAATAAATATCAAGGCAGTTTACATTAAACAAACTGAAATTACATTGAACAGGGCATTATAACTTGGAGATAACTATTTTACAGGGAACATGGGCAATAGAGGGCAGGGCAGGCCTGTCCATTGAGCAAGAATGTTGTCCCCTTGTATCAGAACTTGCTTTCAATTGAAAGAGGCTCTCTCCCTGAACATTTATGCCACAGAGGTATTTAAACATCTCAATCATATCACCTCTATCCCGCCTTTCCTCTAAGGTGTACATATTAAGATCCTTAAGTCTGTCCTCATATGCTTTATAATGAAGCCCACTAATCATTTTAGTAGCCACCCTCTGCACCGACTCCATCCTGTTCACATCCTTTTAAAGGTGCGGTCTCCAGAATTGCACACTATACTCCAAATGAGGTCGCACCAAAGACTTATAGAGAGGCATTATCACCTCCTTTTTTCTGCTAACCATTCCTCTCCGTATGCACCCAAGCATCCTTCTAGCTTTTGCCGTTGCCTTTTCTACCTGTTTAGCTACTTTAAGATCATCAGACACAACCACGCCTAGGTCCCACCCTTCTTTAGTGGACAAAAGTACTTCATCTCCTATAATAGAAAAATAGAAACATGATGACAGAAAAAGATTGGACCATATCTGTCAACAATTTAATGCTTAATTGTATTGGTTCATCCACAGTAGCACAATAGTGGACCCCGAGATATTTGATGGCTTTGGCTTCCCACAAGAAGGGAAATTGCACTACCGAGGACGAAAATGTCAGCTTGTTCATTGGAAACGCCACTGACTTGGCCCAATTTATCTTATACCCTGACAATTTGGAATATAAATCAATCTGCTTCAGGACCTCGCCAACCGATTGGGGTTGTATGAATAACAAAAGGTCATCGGCATACGCCGAGAGCTTAATTTGCAAATTCGCAACCTCTATTCCCTGGATTTTATTCGACTGCCTCAGTAATAAAGCTAAAGGTTCCAAAGCGATATTAAATAATAAAGGGGAGAGAGGACATCCTTGCCTCATGCCTCTGTTAAGCGGGAAGGGACAGGAAAGTATTCCATTCACAAGAATACGTGCATAGGGATTCGCATACAAAAGCTTTATCAGATGAACAAACTTATCTCCAAACCCGAACCATCTTAATGCCTGCTCTAAAAATTCCCACTCAAGATGGTCGAAAGCTTTCTCAGCATAAACCAATAGCCCATCAACAGGCTCCTTCAAGTGCTCAGCGATCGCCATTAAGTTCATAAAAAGGCGAGCATTATTGGCCGTAGAACGCCCAGCCAGGAAACCATATTGATCGGGGTGTATTGTGTGAGGGACAACTTTAGCAAGTCTTCGGGCGAGAGTAGAGGAAAATAGTTTATAGTCTGCATTTAATAAGGATAGAGGACAGTAATTTCCCACTTTTTGTGGATCCCTACCAGCTCTCTCCAAAACAACAGCTATCGTTTCGCTAGAGGAGCCTGTTGAAGGGGATTGAACAGAAAGTAACTGAAAGCAATGCAATAGATGAGGGATAAGTTCGCCATCAAACATTTGGTAAAATTCAATGGGAATCACATCTGGACCTGCCGCTTTGCCCCCCTTCATATCCTGCAAGACCTCTCTGAGCTCTCCAACGGAAAAAGGACTCTTAAGGGCTTCTATCTGTGCAGATGATAGCGAGGGATGGGAGAGGTGACCGAATACCTCTTGGAAAGCTATGGGGTTGGTGTCTGCTTCAGAGGTGTATAACTCTGAGTAGAATACCCAAAAGGCCTCCGCGATCGCAGAATCGCTTGTGAGTAGCCCCTGACCTTCATCATGAATGGCTTCTATCTTGCTTTTAGGTGGCCGAGGATTTAAGGTACATGCCAAAAGGTTTCCTGCTCTGTTGCTCTCTTTATAATACTTCCCTTGTTGGGTATGCAATATTTGCTCTGCTGCCGTACTAATTATACTGTTATATTGATATCTCAATCTCTGCAATCAAATCAGGATCCATGGATCCGACCTAGCCCTCAGGACTCTCTCTCCCGCCTGTATTTGCGATTCCAGCTCTACTAACATGGCTTTCCTCTGCCGATTTGACTTAATTTTGAAACTAGTACATTCAGCTCGAATGAATGCCTTAAACGCCTCCCACCAGGCCCACCCAGCTGTGTCTACAGACTGATTTGTATCAAAATAATCTTTGATTGCCCGCTTCATTGTTTCACAAAAAGCCCGATCCGCTAGGAGCTCCCTAGGAAAAAAAAAACAAGCTGTTCTGGAGGGGCCGCTGCCGCTAGCAACCAAAGAAAAGGAGATAGCAGCGTGATATGATATGTGCATTCCCCTGATTTTGGCTTGCGAAACCGAGGCTATCAGAGACTTTGAGATGAGAAAGAAGTCTATACGAGAATGAGAGCCGTGGGGTAAGGAGTAAAAAGTATATTGCCTATCAGTTGGGTGTCACAATCTCCAAACATCTGATAAATCACTCGCCTGGATGATTGATAGGAGCACAGTGGGTGCTCTAAGCTGTTTTTACGACCTATAGGGTTGGCGATCAATCAGGGGGTCCAACTATTAAATTGAAATCTCCCCCTATAACCAGTTCATGTGATGCCCAATTTTGCACCTCCTCTGCAAGACCCCTGAACCCCCCCCCCCCCCATCATCAGAATTGGGTCCATAAACATTTACAATAACCAACTTACGATTCCCCATCTGTAAGGTAACTTTGGCCCATCTTCCCTCTACATCCGCCCTAGACTGCTCAATCACCGGGGCCAGAGACCTTTCAACTAAAATGGCGACCCCATTTTTTTTGTTCTTTGCAGGGGAGTGTCCAACTAACAAATACTGCCCCAACCCCGGTTTCCTAGATTCCACAGTTGATAAGTGAGTTTCCTGGAGCAGAACCACATCAGCACTCTCATTTTTACAATTGACTAAAATCTTTTTCCACTTAATCGGGTTATTGATACCTTTAACGTTCAGAGACAGAAATTTGAGTGCCTTCATGGAACATGATAGAAATGATAAAGGCAAGCCATTTTAGACAACGACCCTAATGAGATCCAGTGTTTCCCGCCAGCTAGTCCTAAGAGCCCCCAGGGAGACATAACCCCTATCCCAAACAGAAGAACATCTGGGTGAACCAGAGCAGAAGATTACCACCTAATCCTGCCCTTAACAGTATTAAACAACTTCCCCTTATATAAAAAATAAAAAATAATGTGTATATGTGTGTATATATGTATATACACATTCTTTTTTTTTCCTTTTAAACAAACCTTCCCCGCACAGCACATAGGGAACCAGGTAGCTCAATACAGATTATTTCTCTCCATCGAACTACCTCTGACTTATGCCGGGGTAGTACCCTTGATATCCCAACCATTACAAGGTCTCAACTCTACTTTTTAGAGCAGTTCTGCTTCCCCGCCAATTGTCACCAGGTAAGCCCAGCATATACTTCCCAAGTTCCAGTGGCTGAGACAGCCAACATTTTATTGCATTGCGGCAGATTCTCTCTCGTCCAAGAAGGCCTGCAGAGCCAGAGGTCCTCAAATGTTCTCGTTTGGTTGTGAAGAGTTATTCTCATCTTCACAGGGAAGAATAGCCCGTACCTCGCCTGAAGATGTTGCAGCTGGGGCCTGAAGGCAAGAAGTTGTTTGTGCCTTTCCACTGTTGCTTTATTGAAATCCGGATAGAATGCCACATCATGTTACTCAAACTTCACCGGGATCTCGCTTTGGCTGCTGAAATAATCTGCACTACCTGAGAATAGTGCATTACCCGCAAGATTATCGGGTGGGGATGCCGTGAGTGAGGGCTGACCTGTGCGGGCACCCAATGGGCCCTATCAATTTCAAAGGCCTGCGCAAAACTCAGTTGAAGAATCTTTGGGGGAGTTCTTTCCAAAAACGCCACGGCGTTAGACCCTTCAGCACCCTCTGGAACATCCACGAGCCTAATACTGTTCCTGCGGAATTGATTGTTCAGATCTTCCAAGCTGCGCTCGAGAGCCTCCATCCTCTTGCAGTTCTTCACCGTCTGTTTGATGTGTTCCTTTAGAAGCTGTATTTTATTCATATTAATCTGGCTATCGGTAGGCAGGGCTAATTTGGAATCTTTAAGCTCTGTCTGCTCTGTATTTAAGGGCATTTGGGTTACTTTTGTCTCTACTGGAACCTCTCTGTATATATGCCCTAACTTCAGTCTTTTGCTAGTATCCTTCAAGGATACATCCTTCCAAACCATGCACTTTTGGGTGACTATCGGCTTTCCCCTATTATCTAGTTTAAAAGCTGCTCTATCTCTTTTATAAAGTTAATTCCAGCAGTCTGGTTCCACTCTGGTTAAGGTCGAGCCCATCTCTTTGGAGAAGCCCCTACTTTCCCCAGAATGTTCACCAGTTCCTAACAAATCCAAAACCCTCATCCTTGCATTGAGACTCTGGAGCTCTATCTGCCTTTTGGGACCTGCGCATGGAATGGGAAGCATTTCAGAGAATGCTAACCTGTAAGTTCTGGATTTCAACTTCCTACCTAAAAGCCTAAGTTTAGCCTCCAGAACCTCCCTACCACTTTTCTATATCATTGATACCAACATGTACCAAGACAGCAGACTCCTCCTCAGCACTAAGACCTTGCCTAGGTGGCACGTGAGGTCCGCTACCTTCGCACCAGGCAGACATGTTGGCATAATGATGTTCACCCCCATCAACATGGACAGCCCAGACTACTCTAACATAGCCAATTGCCATAGCCAATAATAGTCTGCCACGCTATTATTAATGTTTTTGTTACCTATAAACCGCCACTGATCTCTGGAAGTGGCGGTATAGAAAAAATGTATAAATAAATAAAATAAATAAATAGTCTTCAACAGATGACAAGCTGGCTTCTGGAAAACAACTTGTCCATAAACTACAACAAAACAGAAGTGTTACTCATCACCAGAAACTCCACCTTCACCCCACACCCACCAGCAAGCTGAACAACATCACAATACCAATAAAGCCCGAAGTAAAATACCTCAGAGTGACTCTCGACAAAGACCTGAACTTACAGTCTCACATTGCCAGAACCACAAGGAACACATACCTCAAAATGAGAACCATCAGACGCCTCAAACCTATTCTCTCAAACGATCAGTTCCGTACGGTCTGTCAAATGCTCATCACTCCCACATTAGATTACTGCAACCCCCATCTACCTTGGGCTCTCAAAACAAGCACTCCGGCCTTTACAGATAGGACAGAACACTGCCACCCGCATAATAATGGGCACCTCAAGGCACGATCACATTACCCCCATTCTCAACCACCTCCACTGGCTCCCAATCAGCTCCCGCATCCGATATAAGGCACTCCTAAACATATTCAAAATAAAATAGAACCTCAGCGAATTGTCTGCAACCCCTCATCAAAGCTGTCCAAGGCACCGGACCCAGGAGAAGAGGAAGCTCGGACACCATCACCACCCCCAAAGCATTCGCTAGAACAAGGACAGACCCCTCAAGAAGAGCACTATCCCTGGCAGCGCCCACCCTATGGAACTCACTCCCCAATGAACTGAGATCAACAGTAGACCTCAAGGACTTCAGGAAGATGCTCAAAACTACGCTCTTCATAGAACACTATAAGGACTTCATGTGACCCAGCTACACAGTCTACTCCCATTTCTGCATGACCCCCTGCATCCTTCCCCTTCTACTTGTATATAATCCTTGCAATTAGCTCACAATGTATATAGCACACCAGTTAATCATTCACACTGCACACTCACACACCTTATGTCGATTTAACCACTGCATGTATTCATCCACACACACTGCCTCATGATTTGTTTGATGTGTTAACCGCTTTGATTTAAAGATAAAGCGGTATATTAAAATAAATAAATAAATAAACATGTTCCCAGGTGATCCTCACATCCACCATCCAACCAGCTATTTACATGCCTAATGATCGAATCACCAACTATAATGGCTTTCCCAACCCTTCCCTCGTGGGCACATGGCCCTGGAGAAACTTCCTCGGTGCGAGAGGGTTTTATATCACCTGAAGGACAGGTCCTAGCTACAGGATCACTTCCTGCCACACCAAGGTGATGTTCTCCTATCACGTGACCTCTCTCTTCCATGGGAATAGGCATGCTGCCAGACTGGAGGTGGGACCAGGACTATATCCCTGTAGGTCTCGTCTATGTACCTCTCTGTCTTCCTTATGTCTTCCAAGTCTGCTACTCTAGCCTCAAGAGATTGGACCTGTTGTCTAAGAGCAAAGAGCTCCTTGCAGCTAGTGCACACGTAAGACCCCTCACCAACTGGGAGAAAATCATACATGTGACACTCAATGCAAAAGACTGGAAAGCCCCCATCTTGCTGCTGGACTGCTGTCTTCATCTTAGTTTTAAGGTTGTTGTTTACTTATGTAGATTTGCTGGGGGTACTTATACTAATAAAACTGTCTCTAATAACATTTAATGGATTTGTTCACCTCAAGATTAATTAATCTCAGGTTCTTAATGTATGCCTGATGAGAATAAACAGCTGCACCTGAGAGTGAATATGGGTACCTCCTTCCCTTTAAAAGATTTAAAAGCCTATAAAACTACAATTATCCCAGGGGTGGGTGGGACTGGGTGGGGAGGGAGGGAATGAAGACCTATTAAAAGTTGGCTTGCTTCTAAGGTAAAGGTTTACCAGTTTCCTAGGTGACTCACACAGTGCTTGGTTTGATAGAAGGGGCCTTTTAAATTGCCCCTTTGATCTGTCACTTGCCTTTAACACCTATTCAAGACGACTTCACAAAATCTTTTGCCTCTTTACTGGAAGGCCTCTTTGTAAAGGTCACTAGAAACAAGCTTATTTCTTCCTACTCAGGACTATTCTACCTGTATGCTAAGCTATGTTCTGATTTGATTTAGATAAAAAAAGCTCTCTATAGACAACTTTATTTAGTAACTATTTACTCTATGTAACTTTCCATGTTTAAGCTATACTCTGATTTGATTGAAATGAAAAGCTCCCTAGAAACAGATTTCAGAGACTATTTACTCTTAATTTACTTTCTCTGCTAAGCTATACTCTGCTTTGACATAAATACAAAGATCTCTGGTGGTACTAAGACCTGACTGACTCAGCAAAAACACTGAATTCTAAAATACACAGATTTATCAGTTTTAACCCAAGAATTCCCTTTTCCCCCCAAGATTAGAGTTTATTTCAGAAGATTAATACTCACAGGTGTAGATCTATTTCTTTGTAGCAGTCCCTTTTGGTAGTCCCTTTGTAGCAGTCCCTTTGGTAATATACATTAAACAGGTACATTGATAACTTGGATTTTTCTGAGGCACTGGAGGGTTAAGTGACTTGCCCAAGGCCACAAGGAGTGCTAGTGGAAATTCAACCCTGGTCTCTTGGTTCCCAAGCCAGGGCTCTAACCATTAGGCTACTCCTCCACTCCAGTTGTTGTCTGACTGCCAGAAATAACCGAGTATCTTTGGATGCCAGTCAGTTCACTTCAAGGCATTTAGATGGGCTGGGTGGGGGGTGTTAGATATTCAGTGGCAGTAACCAGGTTCATGCCGCTGAATATTCCGGTGGGCAGCATTGATGCGGTTTGCAGGTAAAACCACCTAAATGCCTTTGAATATGCCCCTCGTGTTATTTAGACCGCAGAATGTGAAAAATGTCAAACGTTGTGAAAGGTTTTGCAAGGTACTGTATATATCACGCTGTCTCCATACACTCTTATTGCTATATAATATCTCACACTTGCTCTGTACACAGTCAGTGCTTTACAAGATCTCAGACAGTGCACTATAGCAGATATCCGATAACCGTTTCTGTTGTGGTTTCAGGAAAGTCGGGAACATATCAGACAACAGAGGGGCAGGATTTGGGAGAGTCCTCGGCTAATGAAGGTGAGTCTAGATTCCAAGTTCCCAGAGACAGAAGCAGACTAACTCCAGTTTAAAGTTGCTTTCCTGAGATCCGTCACCATAAGGGAGAAATAAATTGCCCTCCAATGTGTTCCGAAACTAGAAGCTCTCTTTTGGAGGCGTATTGGTGATGTGTGGGGTGTGATTATCTGTCTCTTTCTATAGGTCTCCTCTTCACTTATTTGCTGTCTCTCCTTGCCCCCCATTCACAGGTCTCATTATCAGTGTAATGTGCAGCTGTGTTTTCGGCATAGCTTTCATTGTGAGTCTTTCCATGTTCCTAGTTCAGAGGTGAGTAGTAATAGTACTACTAGTTTATTTCTTATACTCAAACCAGGCAAACAAAATGCTTGTGAAAGTAACCAAGACTGTACTTACTCCTAAGACTCTGGGGAAGGTGGGAAGTGCTTAAGCCTGTCAGTTATTGAAGGGTAGGAGGGGCTTATGCTCTCCCTGTCAATCACTGAAGAATGGGAGGGACTTCCCATCTACTTTCCATCGCCAGAATGAGGTGTGAAAAGCTTCCTGACCACACACTCTCTCTCTGTCTGTTTGGGCAGGAAGGAAGGTTGTTACCAAATATGCATTCTGTCTGCCATAGAAGACAGGAGTGTCTTCCTCAACATTCCCCTGTCGGTCTTGGCAGGGTAGGAGGAGTTTCGTAGGACCCAGCCAACATCTCAGGGCAGGGTAGGAGGAGCTTCCTAGGACCTAACCTCCTTCTGTCAGGGCAGAGTGGGAGGAGCTTCCTAGGACCTAACCTCCATCTGTCAGGGCAGAGTGTGAGAGTTCCTGTATAGTGTACAGAGAGGAGAGACAGTCACAGAAGGGTTGCAGGGGCTTCTTCAACTCTGCCTTGTTGATCAGGGCAAGGTGCAGAGTTCTCTGTCTCTCTGTGATGACACAACTGAGAGGAGAGGTGCACCCTGTCTGAAAGAGGGATTTCTGGGGTTGGCAGTTTTGTCCTCTGTAAAGACCGAAGCAAAGAATTCAATCAGTCTCTCCGCTATTGCCTTGTCCCCTCTTAGTGCCCCTTATACCCCTCTATCATCTAATGGTCCAACCGACTCTCTTACAAGTTTTTTGCTACAAATGTACTTGAAAAAGTCTTTATTACGCGTTTTTGCTTCCACAGCAATCTTCTTCTCAAATTCTCCCTTTGCCTGCCTTATCAATGCTTTGCATCTAACTTGCCAGTGCTTGTGTTTCCAGTTTTTGACATTTAGCTCCATTTTCCATTTCCTGAAAGATGCTTTTTTGGCAACAACAGCCTTTCTGACCTCACCTTTAAACCATGCTGGAAGTTTTTTGGACTTCCTTCCACTTTTCTTAATGTGTGGAATACAGCTGGTCTGGGCTTCCAAGATAGTATTTTTCAACAACACCCAAGCTTGATGTAAATCTTTAACCTTTGCAATTGCTCCGTTTAGTTTTTCTTAACTACTTTTTCCATTTTATCATAGTCTCCCTTTCGAAAGTTAAAAGGTAGTACTGTGGATTTCCTTACCCTCCCTCCTCCATTTTTAAATTAAACACGATCATGCTATGATCACTATTGCCAAGTGGCCCCAACACCCTTATCTCTTGCACCAGATCTGGTGTTCCACTAAGTACTAGTTCCAAAAGTGCTTCCCCTCTGTTCAGTTCATGAACCAGCTGCTCCATGAAGCAGTCATTTATTTCATCTAGGAACTTTATCTCCCTAGCATGTCCTGCCGTGACACTGACCCAGTCAATACAGGGCTAATCAAAATCACCCATTATTATTACTGTGCTGTAACTTTTGATAGCTTCCTTGATTTCTTTGAGCATTTCATCATCCATTTACATGGAATTTCAATCCATAGAGATTCTACATTGAATTTTGTTTCCTGCACAACTTTAATCTTTTGTGACTCAATGCCCTCTCTAACAAAGAGCACAACCCCTCCACGAATTTGATCTGCTATATCATTATGACAGGAGTGGAGGAGTAGCCTAGTGGTTAGAACAGATGTCTAGTACCCAGAAGATCAAGGGTTTGATTCCCACTGGCCTACCTTGTGACCTCAGGCATCACTTTACTCTCCATTGCCTCAGAGGAAAAGGCTGGCAATCTACTTCCAGTGATACATTGCCAAGGAAACCCAGAGGTAGCTCTACTATGAGTCAACACTGACTTGATGGCACTAAAAAAAAATCATTACGATATAGTTTGTACCCAGGTATCACAGTGTCCCACTGGTTGTCCTCTTTCCACCATGTCTCTGAGATACCAATCATATCTAACCTCTCATTTAGTGCTATATATTATAACTCTCCCATTTATTTTTTAGACATCTAGCATTTGCATAAAAGCATTTTAGAGGCTGTATTTCATTCATATTAATCTGGCTATCAGTAGGCAGGGGTAATTTGGAATCTTTAAGCTCTGTCTGCTCTGTACTCAAGGGCATTTGGGCTACTTTTGTCTTTATTGCATCCTCTCTGTTGATATGCCCCAACTTCAGTCTTTTGCTAGTATCCTTCAAGGATACATTGTTCCAAACCATGCGCTCTTGGGCGACTGTCGGCTTTCCCCTATTATCTAGTTTAAAAGCTGTTTTATCTCCTTTTTAAAGGTTAATGCCAGCAGCCTGATTCCATCCCGGTTAAAGTGGAGCCCATCCCTTCAGAAGAGCCCCTCCTTTCCCCATAATGTTTCCCAGTTCCTAATAAATCCAAAACCCTCATCCCTGCACCATCGTCTCATCCACGCATTGAGACTCCGGAGCTCTGCCTGCCTTTTGGGTCCTGCGCGTGGAACAGGAAGCATTTCAGAGAATGCTACCCTGGAAGTTTTGGATTTCAACTTCCTACCTAAAAGCCTAAATTTAGTCTCCAGAACCTCTCTACCACACTTTCCTATGTCACTGGTACCGACATGTACCAAGACAGCAGACTCCTCCCCAGCACTATCTAAGACCTTATCTAGGTGGTGCGTGAGGTCTGCTACCTTCACACCAGGCAGGCATGTTACCAGGCGATCCTCACGTCCACCAGCCACCCAGCTATCTACATGCCTAATGATCGAATCACCAACTATAACGGCTGTCCTAACCCTTCCCTCATGGGCACATGGCCCTGGAGAAACTTCCTCGGTGTGAGAGGGTTGTACATCACCTGGTGGACAGGTCCTAGTTACAGGATCACTTCCTGCCACACCAGGGTGATGCTCTCCTGTCACGTGACCTCTCTCCTCCATGGCAACAGGGATACTGCCAGATTGGAGGTGGGACTTCAGGACTATATCCCTGTAGGTCTCATCTATGTACCTCTCTGTCTTCCTTATGTCCTCCAAGTCTGCTATTCTAGCCTCCAGAGATCGGACTCATTCCCTGAGAGCAGAGATGCCAAGTTACCCATTTCCAGGAGGGAGATTTGTCCTGGATTTCTGACAACCACATCCTGATGCATAAGGGGACCTGCAGCCTGATTTCAGTGGGTATAATCAGGGACTACAAATACCACCCTACTCTTGGCTGTAAGTACAAAACCAGGACTGGCCAAAAATTCATTCTCCTGGAACTGGGCAACATGGTAGTTCTGCATAGAAGGAATCATATCCATTCCAGCTATACAACTAGAGTGATTGCCCTTTTTACCCCCATCCCCATACTGCCTCTTCAGAAATGATTCCGTTTTAATACCAAAACAGGGGCAGCAGAACACCTCTTTGGTTGGGGCGAGGGGAGGGGGCTAAGTTCCCCATCTGATGTGTGGAACAAAATGTTGGTAGGGCCATATCTCCGGTGGCCACCTCGTTCTGCTGCCTATGCAACTGTTATCCTGCCCCACAGCCCTTCTCTTGAAAGTGCCCCAACAGTGCTTTTGCAATGGTCCTGTGTCAAATTTAACTCTCAAATGTATTATTTGTGAATTACATTTGAACATACGCCTACATGAGAATATGAGGTTTTCCTGTTCACCTGATGCAGAGCTCTCAAAGAGGAGTATATGAGCTCAAAATGGGGTCCATTTCGGCATTTGGATACCTCTTTGTTGGCTCTTTAGGCATTGTGCAAGTTAAGTGATTTTAAATTTCTGTTAAGGCTTTTTAAAAGTTACATGTCTATTTACCTTCAAACTCTAATAAAAAAGAAAAGTGTGTTCCTTGGGAGTGTTTATCTCCCTCCCTTGACATACAATCTGACAAAAAAGATAAAAAAACAAAAAAACAACAAAAATAGTGAAAATGTAATTCGATATCATCTGCTCTTTCATTCTACCATGATAATTTGCAGTATCCCGCTAAAGCACCATATTCCATTTTTCATTACAATCGCGCCTGGATAAAGAAAGGTGCCAGAAGGAGGGGGACACAGAGGTGCTTCATCCTCCCCAGTCTCATCTTCCCTTCCGCTGCTTTTAGGTTCCTCTCTTCCCATAGACTCATCTTCACTTGTTTCTCCCTCGGGTACCAACTCGTCTGTCTCCTTCTCACACCCCCTCAGGGTCTCCTCTCATTCACCCACTGCCGTTGGATGCCACCTCTCTCTAAATTGTCTGGGTTTTTCACTTTCCTCTATTTCTCCTGCTATTCCTCTCAGTTCGATGCAGCAAGCTGCTGTTCATTAGCACAGTGCAGTTTTCTGCACTCATGTGGGCACAGAATCCAAGAAAGGACTTAGCATAAGTACAATCAGTGTGCAAATGGTGGCCCTAACGGGAGCAGGCGGCACATTTAAAACCATTTAAATGGATGGTAACGAAGCAATTAGCTGTGCAGCACAGATGCAGAGAGATTTGCAGAAGACCAGAAGGCTGAGCTCAACGTGAGATTTTAACAGGAGGTCTGAGGAGGTGTTAAGGGTTAGCTTATAGGTCTGCAGTCAGTACTGATGAAGACTTTATGCCTCTTTCTTTAGCATACAACAGCAATTTTTTTCTGGCTTTGCTGTGCTGAAAAAAAAACAGCAGGGGAAGTTTACTGGAACAATGTTATGTGCATATGCTGGGTCGCTCTCTGGCGAATGAAGAGCAATATTATTCCGCACAGAGCTTTAGCTCAGACTAGTATTACTGACCACTCCAGCACATTTGCACAAGTGCCACATGTTTTTTGTGTGTGCAGGATATAGGGGCTGCTAATGCGGACCTCTGTGTGCATATGCCTGGCTTACTCCCCTTGCTTAGCACATAGCTCGTTTGCATGCTCTTTGCTTACAGCATTACAGAACAAAACTTCTGCGCTCAACTTGCTTAAGAAAGTCGGTGCTAGAGCTTTGATGCAGGGCTCTGGTGCTGCTCCACTCCCATGTTCCTCTCCGCTTCTTGGGGCACAGGACCATGGGCAGAGGGCGGGTATACAGCTGTCTTTCTTGCATGGTATGCACTTCCTTTGTAATCAGGACACACAGCAGGGGGAGGAGCACTGCTTGCGGTGTCCCCTCGCTGCCAGGAAGGGAAAGCAGAGGAAGGCTGGACTGCTAAACGCATTGATATTTATAACGCCATTACCAAGGAATAGCTGGTATTTTGGAAAAGTCTGTCGCCGCTGCCCTAGTGGTGAGGTGACTTAACTTGTTTCTGATGTGTTTTCTCATCTTCAGGAAGAAGAGGATGAAAGAGCAGCATAAGATCACGGCAGTGGAGATGAAGTAACTTCTCTCGCGATAAGGGACTAGAGAAAGATCAGTAATATACAGACGATGCCGTTAGCCCAAGGCTGAAACCTGTGAGCTGTCACAACCAGTCATCAGGGCTTTAACTCTGACTAACATTCAGATTTCAATCGCTATAAAACTTACAAATAAAGATAATTGCTTCCTCGATTCCCCTCAAATTATTTTGGGCAGCAGCACTCACCATAGGAGGATGGCATTCACACTTGGCCTCACATTAACCCTTCCAGGATCTCAGTCACTCTTCCATCGTCTCTCCCTGAAAGCGGTCACTCGCCTCGGAGTGCAAGCGCCTGACCAACTCCCTTGCTTCCTACCCTAGCTGTCTCTTCGCTATGCTCAACTCTCTCTTCAAGGTACCTCCTCCCCCAATCCCTCCTTCACTTTCTGCCAGACCTTGGCTGACTATTGCCATGACAAAGTCCAGATTAGTCTTGAATTCTCCAGAGTTGCCTCCATCCCACTTTCCCCCTCTTCAATCTCAAATCCTTCCCACATTCTCTGCCATGCTTTCTGCCTTTTCTAAGATCACGGAGGAGGACAGCACACATCTTCTTTCCTCCTCCGAATGTACTACCTACTCCTCTGATCCAATTCCCACCCATATACTGAACTCAATCTCCTCCACTGGTGTCCCTTCCTTCTGTCATATCCTCAACCTATCGCTTTCTATTGCAACTGTTCCTGCAGCCTTCAAGCATGCTGTGGTTACACCTCTCCTCAAGAAGCTCTCACTAGACCCTGCCTGTCCTAATTATCAACCCATCTCCCTCCTCCCCTTTATTGGTAAACTACTTGAACATGCAGTTCACTGTCATTGTCACTCTAGACTTTCTTTCCTCTCAAGCCCTTCTGGATCCATTGCAATCTGGCTTTCATCTTCTACATTCTACTCAAAAGGCTCTTGCCAAAGTCTCCAGTAATTTGTTCCTGGCCTTTACTCAATCCTCATCCTCCTTGACCTTTCTGCTGTTTTTGACACTGTTGACCACAATCTTCTCCTCAATACCTTGCCCTTGCTTGATTTTAAGGGCTCTGTTTGATCCAGGTTCTCTTCTTATCTCTCCCATCGCACTTTTAGTATGTGTTCTGGTGGATCTTGCTCTACTGCTATCCCGCTCTCAGTTGGTGTACCTGAAGGGTGTGTCTCAGGACCACTCCTTTTCTCTCTATATACCCATTCCCTTGGTGTGCTCATCTCCTCCCATGGTTTTCAGTACCATCTTTATAATGATGCCTCCCAGATCTACATCTCTACACCTGCCCCTTACTCTCTTGTTCTCTACTTATGTGTATCTTACCATACTCTAGCCCCAAGTTTTGTAATGTTTTTATCTTGATTAGATTGTAAGCTCTGATGAGCAGCAACTGTGTCTTACATCTTTTATGTACAGCGCTGTATATACCTTGTAGCGCTATACAAATGATTAGTAATAGTAGTAGCAGTAATAGTGAAATCTCTTCGGGTGCTTATCTCTGCCTGCTTATCTGACACTGCTGCCTGGATGTCTCATTGCCATTTGAGGAGGGAGGAGTGGTCTAGTGGTTAGGACAAGGTACTTCAAGCCGGAGAGCCGGGGGTTCAAGTCCCACCTGGGGACAGCAATCTCAGGCCGGAGGGACTGGGATTTCTAGTCCTGTAGGCACTCCTTGGGGTCTTGGGCAAGCCACTTAACCCTCCATTGCCCATGTTCCCTGTAAGTATTAGTGTATGTGTCTCATTTCCCCTTGTGTTAAATGTATCCCCCAATTGACCGCTTTGACCCGGTGAAAAGCAGGATATAAATACAGCTAAATAAAATATAAATAAATAAATTTGAAACTGAACATGGCCAAAACCGAGCTTATCATCTTTCCCCCTAAACCCACTTCCTCCTTTCTCTTTTTCTGTGAATAACACTCCTCTCTTCCTCTCCACATACATCCAACTAATAGCTAAATCCTGTTGTTTCTTTCTGTACATCAGCAAAATTCATCCCTTCCTTTCTGAACACACTACTAGGACCACTGTCCACACTCCAGCTACA
The DNA here is from genome assembly GCA_033557465.1 of Ichthyophis bannanicus. Classification (NCBI taxonomy): domain Eukaryota; kingdom Metazoa; phylum Chordata; class Amphibia; order Gymnophiona; family Ichthyophiidae; genus Ichthyophis; species Ichthyophis bannanicus. Next base: position 359,436,672 of record CM066032.1, on the reverse strand, counting down.
TCCTGTCTTGACTATTGCAACCTCCTCCTTGCTGGTCTCCCTCTGAATCATCTCTCTCCCCTTCAATCTGTTCAAACTTCAGCTGTGCGGCTAATCTTCCACCAACCTCGATACGCTCATGTAACCCTCTTCTCAAGTTGCTTCACTGGCTCCCTATCAGTGTTTCTGCATGCAGTTCCAACTTCTCCTACTGACCTACAAGTGCATTCATTCTGCTGCTCCTCACTACCTTTCCTCTCCTTACATCCCCCCTCGGGAACTCCGCTCATCTGGCAGATCCCTTCTATCTGTGCCCTTCTCTGCCACTGCCAAATCCAGATTTCATTCATTCCATCTTACTGCTCCTTATGCCTGGAACAAACTTCCTGAATCTGTGCATCAGGCTCCTTCTCTAGCCCTATTCAAATCCAGGCTAAAAACCCACCTCTTTGAGACTCCTTTGGGATCCTGATCCACCTAGTCTCCTGCTTTGCAACTATGTGTTTCCTTACCATTCCCCTAGACATATCCTTGTCCCCAGCTGTTGTGTTGTCTGTCTTGACTAGACTGTGAGCTCTCATAAGTAGGGACTGTCTCTTACATGTCACTGATCAGTAGCAGCAGTAAGCAAACCCCACCAGGCAAAAATACCAGCAGTGTGCAGGGAGCCAGCCTAGAAGTACGCTACTGCCATACCTGCAGGGGGCTGAAGACCTGAAAAGAAAGGGCTACACAGTGCATCGTCTCCTGAGGACCTCTGGCTGCTCCTCTCCTGCTCAGGGCCCCTGACTCGATCACATGTGTGATGAGAACAGCAGGACTTGGAGACTCATTCCTTCCTTCTCCTGCATGCCCAGCCTCGAGACCTTTCATTGCACCAACTGAAAATTTATGAGCTGAAGAGACCATTTCCTGATCCTGCTTCTGATCTGACAAGATCTCCAGGAGGTGACCCCAAAAGCCCCTGTTCATAGTCGTTGCATTAATTTCATATCAATTCATTAAAAGTAAGGTTACCAAGGAGATACCAGCTGGTCCGGCTGCTCGATTCGGGAGATGCTCGAGCTGTGGAGACCATCCCCTGCACTGTGATTGGATTAGAGCTACTCCTTCCTGAGCGTCGGGGCATTTAAAACTTGTTGCATACCATAGTTTCACGGTCATGAGTGCGCATCTCCTCCCTGCAAAAATGCTGGTATCCTTAATTAAAAGGCTGCGCAACCCCTCCGCACTGGAACTCTTGGCAATGAGCACAGACCATTAGGTGAATCTGTGTTGATTGCATCACATGCTAAGGTATTCGGTCACATGTTGGCTGGTGGGAACATGCTGGCTACACCCCTGACAGCTAACACAGAAGCTTTGCACTTAACCTTAGTAAAAGGAAGAGAAGTTCCCTACTGAGTGTTCCTGATCTAGGATGACACTTTGTACATAGTTCCAATGTTTATAGATTGTAATAATTGTTCTCTGTATTCGGTTTGTTCAATGTAAACTGCCCCTGATCTCTGGAAGGGGCAATATATAAAAACTGACCCAATAAAGAAATAAATACAGAGGAGAGGTAATGAGCAGGCATCAAATGAGTGCACTTGTCAGTAGGAAAACTTTGCTTTGGGAACAAATAGGGAGCCAATGGAGTGGCTTGAGAAGAGGGCTACTGTATAAGAGAATAGCAGCACTGGTGGAAGATTAGCCATGTGGCTACGTTTCCAACATATTGAAATGGGGAGAGATGATTCAGGGGGAACCAGGGAGGAGCAGGTTGCAATAGCCTAGAAGAGAGGTGGTTAGAGTTCAAAAAACAAGGGACACATTTTGTGGATGTTACATAGAAACATAGAAACATGATGACAGAAAAAGACCACATGGCCCATCTAGTCTGTCCTTCCATATCAACAACTACAACAGTCCCCTTTTTACCTTTAGAGATCCTCTGTGTTGGTCCCGTGCTTTTTTGAATTCAGTTACTGTCCTCATCTCTACCACCTCCACTGGGAGACTATTCCACGGATCCACTACTCTTTCCGTAAAGAAATATTTCCGCATATCACTCCTGAATCTATCTCCCTTCACCCTCATCGCATGTCTCCTCGTAGCAGAACTTGCTTTCAATTGAAAGAGGCTCTCTCCCTGAACATTTATGCCACGGAGGTATTTAAACATCTCAATCATATCACCTCTATCCCGCCTTTCCTCTAAGGTGTACATATTAAGATCCTTAAGTCTGTCCTCATATGCTTTATAATGAAGACCACTAATCATTTTAGTAGCCACCCTTTGCACCAACTCCATCCTGTTCACATCCTTCTGAAGGTGCGGTCTCCAGAATTGCACACCATACTCCAAATGAGGTTGCACCAAAGACTTATACAGAGGCATTATCACCTCCTTTTTTCTGCTAGCCATTCCTCTCCGTATGCACCCAAGCATCCTTCTAGCTTTTGCCGTCGCCTTTTCTACCTGTTTAGCTACTTTAAGATCATCAGACACAACCACACCTAGGTCGCGCTCTTCTTTAGTGGACAAAAGTACTTCACCCCCTATACCAGCGATGGCGAACCTATGGCACGCGTGCCAGCTGTGGCACGCGAAGGCCTTGCAGCTGGCACGCGGGAAGGTCCGCTAGGACAGGTGTCTGCCTCCCTTCGTCTGCAGCCGCGGCTCCCTGCCTCTTAGGGAACCGCGGCTGTGCTTGTAAAATCGTTGCGGAGCCCTTCCTGTCTTGATGGGCTCCGTGCAGCATTGTCCCGCCTCTAAAGGCGGGACAATACTGCACGGAGCCCGTCAAGACAGGAAGGGCTCCGCAACGATTTTATAAGCACAGCCGCGGTTCCCTAACAGGCAGGGAGCCGCGGCTGCAGACGAAGGGAGGAAGACATGGGGAGAGGGGGGGGCTACCATCGACATGGGGAGAGGGGGGGGGGCTACCATCGACATGGGGAGAGGGGGGGCTACCATCGACGAGGGGAGAGGGGGGGGGCCAACCATCGACATGGGGAGAGGGGGGGCTACCATCGACATGGGGAGAGGGGGGCTTACATGGAGGGAGGGAGCTGATATGGATGGATGGAAGGAGGGGGGCTTACATGGAGGGAGGGAGCTGATATGGATGGATGGAAGGAGGGGGGCTTACATGGAGGGAGGGAGCTGATATGGATGGATGGAAGGAGGGGGCTTACATGGTGGGAGGGAGCTGATATGGATGGATGGAAGGAGGGGGGCTTACATGGAGGGAGGGAGCTGATATGGATGGATGGAGGGAGGGAGCTGATATGGATGGATGGAAGGAGGGGGGCTTACATGGAAGGAGGGATAGATGGAGGGAGGGGGCTGACATGGACAGAGGGGGGACTGACATGGAGGGAGGCTGACATGGACAGTGGGGCTGACAGGGAGGGAGGGAGGGAGCTGACATGGACAGATGGAAGGACGGGGGCTGACATGGAGGGAGGGGGGCTGGCATGCACAAAGGGGAGAGACAGGGACATACTGGACAGACGGGATAAATGCTGGAGAGAGGCGAGAGACATTGCGGCTTAGGATTATAATGGGCTGATGGGGGAGCTAGCACTGGTAATGGGCAGATGGGAGGGGACTAGGACTGGTAATGGGTTGAAGGCTAGGACTGGGAATGGACTGATCAAGGGGGGGGGGTTGGGACTGGTAATCGGCTGATACGGGGGTATGACTGATAATGGACTGATGGGGGGCTAGCATTGGAAATGAGCTGATCGGTGAGGTTAGGACTGGAAATGGGCTGATGGGGGGATAGGACTGGTGATGGGGGGGGGTAGGACTGGTGGTATTGGGCTGATTAGGGGAGGCTAGCACTGGTAATGGGGTTGAGGGGGGATTAGCACTGGAAGTGAGCTGATTGGGGGGCTTTGACTGAGAATGGGCTGATTGTGGGGAGGGGAGGATAGAGCTGCTGGCCCTGGAAGAAAACTGGGGGCTAAGGCTACAAATGGGCTGATGCGAGGGGATGGGAGAATGGAACTGGAAGGGAGTGGATCTGAGAGGGGCTGCCATGGTATTTGTACTAGAAGGGACTGGTCAGTGGGGAAGGAGGGGGACTGGAAGGGAATGGACACCAGTGGCAATCATGGGAATGCAAGTTGACATTGGAAGGTACTGGGAGTGAGGACTGGAAAGGGGCTGATACTGGGGAGGGTTACTGGGACTGGAAATAGGCTGATGGAAAGAAGTGAAGAAAACGAAAGAAGAGATAAGAAATGGCAGATGGACCATAGACCACAGAAACAGAGCTAAGAGAAGACAGGAAAGCAGAAGCCTCAGATCGGGACCAGCATGATCAGAGAATAAATTGGTCAGACAACAAAGGTAGAAAAAATAATTTTATTTCATATTAGTGATTTGACTACAAAATCATCATAATTTTGAAATCAAATATTGTTACTTGTTGTGATTAATTAACCGTATTTTCCAGCGTATTTTTTTTGGTGTGCGCTGGAAGAGGGGTAGTCTTATACGGCAAGTATAGGCCAAACACCTATATTTTAACAGGAAAAGTAGGGGGTCGTCTTATACGCCCAGTCGTCTTATACGCCGGAAAATACGGTAAGTAAATTTAACGTTTTCTATGAAAAGTAGTTCTGAGGGGGGTCAAAAAAATATTAAAAGAAAAGTGACAATAATATAATAATATATTTATAATGTGGATTACATTTGGGCCCTCATATTTACCTCAGGCTATGATTGTGATTATGATGGTACACTGTAAGAAACAATATATGCAGTGTTAGATTTGTTTTAAATGTCGCAATGGTTTTGCGGCTCCCAGTTTTTTTTTTCCCTTCGGAAACGGGTCCAAGTGGCTCTTTATGTCTTAAAGGTTGCAGACCCCTGTGCTAGGAGAAAGGCCCCAGCCCGGCCCCGCGCTTCCCCTTCCGGTCGGAGCTTCTGCGCGCCTCTCGCCGAGAAGCTGCACGCTAGGGCTCGTGCGCCGTCCTCTCGCGAGATTATAGGACCCGCGCGGGAGCTGGGTTCCAAAGAAGAGCAAAACCTACCACTTTCATGATGAATGGGAAATGGACTACTTCTTCATCATGGTGAAAGACAAGTGTTGTGTAATTTGTAACGCCCCAGTATACTTGCCCAAAATGGGTGATCTGGAACATCATTATAAGGCTCTAAAATATTGTTGTTAAGGTTTAATTGACGTGCTGGCACTTTGAGGAAATTCTTTGGTTTTGTGCGGCAGTTTGGGCACTCGGGCTCAAAAAGGTTAGCCATCACTGCCCTATACTATATTGCTCCCTTGGATTGCTGCAGCCCAAATGCATGACCTTACATTTTTTAACATTAAATCCCAGCTGCCAAATTCTAGACCATTCTTCAAGCTTAGCTAGATCCCTCCTCATGTTATCTACCCCTTCCTGGGTGTCTACTCTATTGCAGATTTTGGTATCATCTGCAAAGAGGCAAACCTTACACGACAGCCCTTCCGCTATATCACTAACAAAGATGTTAAAAAGAATCGGACCAAGGACAGATCCCTGGGGCACACCACTGGTAACATCCTTCTCCTCAGAGTGAGCTCCATTTACTTGTACTCTTTGTTGCCTCCCACCCAACCAATTTCTAACCCAAGCAGTAACTTTAGGGTCCATCCCTAGGGTGCTCAGTTTGTTTATAAGTCGCCTGTGAGGAACAGCATCAAAGGCTTTACTGAAATCTAAATACACCACATCTAGGGCTCTCCCTCGGTCCAACTCCCTGGTCACCCAGTCAAAGAAATCAATCAGATTTGTCTGACAAGACCTGCCTCTGGTGAATCCATGCTGCCTCGGATCCTGTAATCCGCTGGACTCCAGAAACCTCACTATTTTCTCTTTCAGCGTTTCCAATAATTTACTCACCACCGAAGTTAAACTAATCGGCCTGTAGTTTTCAACCACATCCTTACTTCCGCTTTTGTGTAAAGGCACCACATGAGCCTCTCTCCAGTCCTTTGGCACCACTCCCGACTCCAACGAGGCATTGAAAAGGTCAGTCAGTGGAGCTGCTAGAGAGAAAGAAATGGGTTTTAGCTATCTATTGGATGTGTGCAGAGAAAGAGATGAATCAAAGATGATCCCAAAACTGAGAGCTGAGGACACCGAGATAATTATAGTGTTGCCCACATAAAAAGAGAAAAGAGGAAGGGTTTATGTGGAACGATAAGGAGCTCCGTCTTGGCCATGTTCAGTTTCAGACAGTGGTGGGACTTCCAGCAATGTCGGACAAGCAGGCTGAGATATTCCTGGAGAGATTTCAGGCACAGAAAGGTAAAACAGAGTTAGCAGCATAAAGATGGTACTGAAAGTATGGGAGGAGATCAGGGCACCAAGAGAATGAGAATAGAGAGAGAGGAAAAAAAGAAGTCCCATGACAGAGCCCTAAGGTAGACTAACTGAAAGCAAGATAACAGTGAAGGTCAGAACATGCACTAAAAGGTGCGATGGGAGAGGTAAGAAGAAAACCAGGACAGAACAGATCCCCTAAATCCAAGTGAGAACAGGATATTGAGGAGAAAGAGGTGTCAAAAGCAACATAGAGGACAAGGACAGGCTTGAGTAAAGGCCCTTGGATTTGCCCAGGAACAGGTCACTGGAGACCTTGGCAAGAGCCATTTCTATAGAATGTAGAAGGCAAAAGCCAGATTGCTGTGGAACCAGAGGAGCTTGAGAGGAAAGAAACTCAAGGAGCAGCGGTGAACCGCACATTTGAATAGTCTAGATAAAAATGGGACGAGGGAGATGGATTGATAATTTGAAAAACAGGTAGGAACTAGTGAAGGCCTTTTGAGGAGAGGTGTAACCACAGCATGTTTGAAGGTCACAGAAATAACTGAAGTGGAAAGTGATAGGTTAAGGATATGACAGATGGGAGAGAAGACAGCGGACGAAAGAGAGAGAGCTTAGGAATGGGATCAGAGCGTCAGGTAGTGAGTTTGAAGAATAGACTATCCAAGTTGGCTCCATCTCTGTTCTAGTTCAAATCCAGGCTAAAATCTCATCTCTTTGAGGCTGCATATAGATCCTGACCCCACCATTTCTCTTAAGCTTTACCCTCATCCCCAATTGTTCTGTTTATCTGTCTTCAACAGATTGTAAGGGGCAGTTTCTCCAAATGGGTTAGTTTTATTTATTTATTTATTTATTTATTTAACACTTATTTATATACCGCATCTTCCAGCGATCAGTTGCGGTGTACATTTAACAACAATTAACAATGCAGAGCTTGTTTTACATAGAACAGTTATAACTTTTTACAATGAACATCTTAACTTGAACAACAAAGTGTATGTAAAAACTATGCGAAATAGTTCAATAAATCAACTAACACAGATTGTGTAACAATTTGAACTGAAGTACTGTCTCTAACTCAATTTTAACTATATACAAGTGGGGTATCAATGCATTGGAATGGATTGAATATTCATTTAAGTTGTACGTATTATTGTAATAGGGAGTATAATCTTGATTTTAGACAGGTTCTTGTTTAGCCTTTATCTAAGTTGATTGGAGGGTTTTCTATGGTATTATAGTGTTTAGTGAATAGATAGGTTATCAATTTTTTTCTGAATTCTGTTATCTCTGTTAGTGATCGTAAGTCCTCTGGTAAAGAGTTCCAGACTGTTGGGGCTACGTGGGAAAAGGCTCTATTATTTGTTAATTTGTGAGTTCTTATATATTCTTTTGGCATCTTAAGTTTATTTGATTGTCCTTTTCTATAAGTGGGCTTAGGTGGTTCTTTGCTTATTAGATTACAGTGTGTCTTCGGGGCCATGTCATTTAGGGCTTTGAATGTAGTTATTATTGTTTTGTATGTTATCCTGCTTTGTATTGGTAACCAGTGAAGGGATGCTAGTATCGGTGTAATGTGTTGGAGTGAATTTATCTTTAATATGATTCTGGCTGTAGCATTTTGCGCGAGTTGGATCCTTTTGATGTTTTGTTTTGAAATGCCTATAAGTACTAAGTTGGCGAAATCGAAGTGTGGAGTTATGGTAGCCTGTGTTATATTGATAAAATCTTGTATAAATACAAGGGGGCGTAATTGCTTGAGGATTTTAAGTTTGAAGTAGACTTTCTTCAAGGTATTTCTGATGTGCGTTTCCATAGTAAGGTGTGTGTCTAAAATGACACCTAGATATCTTATTTCATTTTTTATTTTAATTTCTTGGTTCTGTAGTATTATGTGAGTTGGCGGGGTGAACGTTTGGTTTTTTGTTACGATTAAGACTTCGGTTTTAGCATGGTTTATATGGAGGTTTTGGGTTTTTAGCCAGTATGTAATTTCATTGTAGCAGTCAGATAGAAGTTGAATCGGTAGGTTAGGAATCGTAAAAGGTATGTACATCATGATATCATCCGCATAAAGGTGATATTGTACTCCAAATTTTTTAAAGATATTGCAGACCGGTTTTATATAGATATTGAAAAGTAGGGCTGACAGTGCTGAGCCTTGTGGTAAACCTATTTCTTGTTTGTATGTGTTGGATGTTTGATTACCTGCTCTTACATTTTGTGTTCTGTTATGTAAGTATGAAGTGAACCATTTATGTACGGTGGAGTTTATGCCTAACTGTCTTAGGTTGTTGAGTAGTATTGAGTGATGCACGCTATCAAAAGCTGCTGATATGTCAATGAAAAGGAGAATGAATGCCTGTTTGTGATTGTCAATTCCTTTTAGGAGTGTGTCTATTAATACAGCTAGGAGTGTTTCTACTCCGTGGCGAGGTCGGAACCCATATTGTTGTTCATCGAGTGGGTAAGATAAGTCTATGAATTCCTGTGTCTGTAGTTGCACTACCTTTTCAATTACTTTGGCCAAGAATGGTATGCTAGATATGGGCCTATATGATGTTGGCAATGTTTTGTCTAGTTTGCAGTTCTTTAAAATTGGGCGTATTTGTGCATGTTTGAGCGGGGATGGAAGGTATCCTTGGGTGAGTGAGAGGTTTACTATTGGGAGAATATAGGATATTAGAGTTTGTAGTGTGTTTTTTATCCATGAAACTGGGCATGGATCCAAGTACGAAGTTGTGGTATTTAGGTTGGAGATGATTGTTTTTAATGATGCTTTTGAAATGGGGTAAAATTCTGACCATTCATCTACAGGTTGATAAGAGATGTTGATATTATCTGCGTGCATGGAAGGTTTCTTAGATTTGCTTTGATAATGATTAGCTAGGGTTTGAACTGAGATGTCTGTGATTTCGTTGCTGGAAGTTTGCTCGTTATTAGTTAATTTTCTGACTATAGAAAATAACTCTCTTGGTCTATTGTATGATTTTGTTAAGATAGCTGCATAATAGTTTTTCTTTGTGTTGTCAATTGTTTCCTTATATTTTGATAGTTATTGAATATTTCTTTGTGTTTTGTGCATACAATGATAATCACTAACCACACTTCTCAGTCAGGGTATGTGGAGCATGATGTCAGTCTCTCAAATTTACTGCTAATGCTGGGCGCAGTACTTGCATCATGCCAAAGACAGACTCCTTCTGGAGTTTGCAAGATGTAAAACGTATGGGTGATTTATCTAGGTGTGCTTGGAAATTAATCTTTATCAGGGTCTGTAGGGCAGGGACTGTCTCTTACTGTATATATGTCTATCTACAACAGCGTGGGACCATCCCGGAAGTGTAATCTGCCCAGTAGGGGCAGATCTGCAGATTTAAAAAGCAACGCAAGCAGGCGCAAATTCCTTTTGCCCCCTGCACTCCTCCGGTTCTTCATTCTGCTCTCCCAGGAGGGGATTTGAGCCGCCGGAGCATAGACGAGCAGCGTGGGACCATCCCGGAAGTGTAATCTGCCCAATCGGGGCAGATCTGCAGATTTAAAAAGCAGCGCAAGCAAGTGCAAATTCCTTTTGCCCCCTGCACTCCTCCGGTTCTTCATTCTGCTCTCCCAGGAGGGGGATTTGAGCCGCCGGAGCATCGACAAGCAGCGTGGGACCATCCCGGAAGTGTAATCTGCCCAATCGGGGCAGATCTGCAGATTTAAAAAGCAGCGCAAGCAGGCACGCCCGCGCCTTGTGGGCCCGCGCCTGAGGGCCTCGCTTGAGGGCCCTTTGGCGTGGCCCTTATGCAGTTGGCCCACACAGCCCAACGGCCGGTAAATCCATGACTGTCCACAACCATCTGGCAGCTTGAGCTCCCCCGAGGTTGAGCTTGCTCACCAACGGCACAGTCATAGCCATACTCCTGTGAACAGCCTAACGCCAGCAAGCAGACACCACACGACAGGGACCTGAACCGACATCTCTCTTCAGATAATTGTTCTCCCCTGCTGCTTATTTATTTATTTATTTAAACAGACTTGGTATACCGCTTTATCATGAAATCAAAGCGGTTGGCACAGCAAACAATCAATGAAGGGTGAGTTGTCATTAGCATGCAGTGTGAGAATTGTTACAGTGTGCTGCGTGAGTGCGTGTGGATGATTTTGATGTGAGCTATATACAGCGTGCGCTTAAGATACATATTTACATGGATGGTTTTGCTATCTTAGGAGTCATTCTCTGAGGTCCTTGAAGTAGCCTGTGAATAGTTCAGTTTTAAGCAGCTTTCTGAATTCTTTGGTGTTGTTTGTTGCTCTGAGGTGGTCAGGGAGAGAGTTCCACATGGCGGGGGCTGCTAGGGTGAAAGCTCGTTTTGATGTGGATTGGTTTGTTCTGGTGAAGTCCTTTGGGGTTCTGATGTTGTTCGATGTTCCCTTTCTTCTTGGTCTTTTGCTGTTGTCAGTTGTTATGAATTGTTGTAGGCTGTCTGCAGATAGGTTGTTTATTATTTTGAAAGTGGTTAGGAGAACTTTGTAGCGGACTCGTGAGCTGATTGGGAGCCAGTGAAGGTGGTATAGTATGGGGGTGATGTGTTCGTGGGTTGTGCTGTCTGTTATGAGTCGTGCGGCTGTGTTTTGTGCTAGTTGAAGTGGTTGGGTTGATTTCTTTGGTAGTCCTAGGTAGATGTGGTTGCAATAGTCTAGTGTGGGTGTGATGATGGCTTGGCATACTGTTCGAAAATGCTCGGGAGCAAGGATGGGTTTGAGTCGTCTGATTGTCCTCATCTTGACGTAGGCGCTCCTGGTGGTCTTCGCAATGTGGGATTGTAGGTTGAGCTCCCTGTCAAGTGTTATTCCCAGGTATTTTATCTCTTGTCTTATTGGTATGATGGCATTGTTCAGGTTGATGGAGGGCGTGGGTGTGAAAGCTTGGTCTCTTGTTATGATCAGTGCTTCGGTTTTGTGATAGTTTATTGCTAGGTTGTTTTTTTGCAGCCAGGTTGACATGCTTGTCGCAAGTATAGCCTTGCAAGTATAGACACTGCATATCATTGCTACTTAATCACTATACTGTTGCCAGTAGCCTTATTTATTTAACATTCATTTATATACCGCATCTTCCAGAGATCAGATGCGGTTTACAGTAAACAACAATCAACAAAGCAGAGTTTGTTTTACATGGAACGTCTTATATTTATTTATTTATTTATTTATTTAAAGTCTCTTTTATACCGCGCTATTCAGCATCAGCAGCAATGAACATAGTATAAGCCAAACGGTGAATGCAAAATACAGAACAGAATAAACTATGTACAGGTACAAGTATGTGGGCATTATCCAAACAGTGTATGCCAATACAGAACAGAGTAAACCATATACATTTATTTACAAGTATGCGGACATTAGAGATTGGATCATCATGTATTTTCATCTATGTATGTTATCTAATTAAGTGAGTGGGCTTTTTGTTTGACTCGATCACTTAACTAGTTAACCCCTCACTCGATCTAGATAAAGGCTATCTATGGTGTTGTAGTGCTTGGTGCATGTGAAAAGGCTCTATTATTTGTTAATTTATTTGCTTTTATGAAATCTTTCGGAGTCTTTAGTTTGTTTAATTGTCCTTTTCTGTGAGTGGGCTTTGAAGATTCTTTACAGAGTAGTTTACATAGTGTGGCAGGAGCCATGTCATTTAAAGCTTTGAATGTGGTTATCATTGTTTTATATATTAGCCTGCTTTGTATTGGTACAAAGGTGACTAGGCCTTACTAGTGCCTAGTCACCTTTGTACTGTTGCCAGTAACTTTCAACTGCTTTTATATCTCTATACTGTTGCCAGTAGCCTTATTAGTGCCTGGTCACCTTTGTACTGTTGCCAGTAACTTACAATTGGTTTCATATCACTACACTGCTGTCAGTAGCCTTATCATTGCCAGTCACCATTGTACTATCGCTAATACCTTACCATTGCTATTTGAATTAATATACTATTGTTACTAGCCTATCACCCTAACATGGCCATCTCCTTATTTGCTCTATTTAGCTTTTACCTCTTAGCTGACACCATTCAAAATACTTCAGCCTTATCACCCAACTATAACTATATCCCTATCCTGCACAGTCTGGGAAGGAGAAACAGTAGCAATTCCCACCACACACAACCACATACTCATCATATCAGGCACTCACACTTACTATATATTTCCATTAATAACTCATTTAGTCCGGAGCCTAAAAACATCCTTTTACAAGACAACCTAAAATGTGCTCTCATCAACTCATGATCAATTCGAAAAAAATGGCTAGCCATCACAGACCTTATCACCACTCAGAACCTTGACATCCTCATGGTCACAGAAACCTGGCTATCAGACACCATCATCACCGCGCTGATGCTGAATAGTGCGGTATATAAGAGACTGTAAATAAATAAATCAACTCATCCCCCACGGCTATGTGATGCACGCTTGTCATAGAAGCAACCGGAAAGGAGGAGTCCTCATCCTTTCAAAAAGTAATCTCCAGCTCCAATCGCTAGCCTCAATGAGTATCCTGCACATGGACACATTATCTATCGCTAACAAATATATCAACATAAATCTCATTTACAGAGCTCCTTCTTCACCTCCAGAAGATCTATCCAACATTATAGACCTTGCCTGTAACCCTGGAAGCCCAAGCAAACCTAATTGGCTGATTGGAAATTTTAACCTCGCCTCATTGCAGCCTACCTACTCTGATACATTCCTCGATACTATGAAGGACCTTGGTTATACCCAGCTGGTGAACTCTCCAACACACCTCAAGGGTAACGCCCTGGACCTCATCTTTGCCCCTCATTCTGAATTAATCAAGAATATCGTCATATCATCCACTCCAGTTCCATGGTCAGACCACAATGTAATCTCCTTCCAAATCCCATACCACCATACCCAAGCTTCAACCAACCAAGCAAACTCAACCTCTTCAGGAGCAAAAACTCGATTTAAATCCCTAGACAGAGATGACTTCCTCAGCAGCACTCTTCCAACACTTCGTCAACCAGCTCAGAACCTTGATGAAATGATCCATAGATGGAACTCCACCCTTATCTCTTGTTCACAATTACCCTCATCCAAAAAATCACCAGCATCCAACAAACAACCACAAAGCAGAAAACCAGCTTCTTGGTTCTCCGCTGAATTACATGCATTGCTTCAGCTTCTAAGAAGGCAAGAAAGAAAATGGCGCAAATCGCGATCCACATCTGACAAATCAGCTTATGAGAACACCTTGAAGCAACACCGAGAGAAAATTTACAAAAAAATGAGAAAGCACCACACGGATACCCTCCTTAAATCGTTAAATAAACCACGTGACCTCTTTAGCATTGCTAAAGCTCTAACCAAAACACCTTCCTCCAATCAAACAGCTTCTATCCAACCCCAGTCCTTCGCCGAGTACCTATAATCTAAGATTATAAAAACAAACTTTACACCAAACTCCACACCGTGCTTCTTCCCCCAGATACATCAACCATTGACAAAATTCACCTCTCTGACAGAGAAGTACATTGCTGACCTTATTGCTACAATCAACACCACTACGGCGCCGAATGATCCTTGTCCTGCCCATTGGATCAGATCGATGCGTGTAGAACTTAGCTCAATTCTAGTCTACATCATGGAACTCTCCTTTGCAACAGGAACATTCCCAGAAACCCTGAAACAAACTTCCATACGCCCTCTCCTGAAAAGCAACAAACTTGACCCAGCAAAGACGGACTCATACCGCCCGATTTCAAGTATACCCTATCTAGTCAAACTCATAGAGAAGGTGGTTCAAATGCAACTACAACACATTGATATATCAGCCCCTCTTGATCCTTGTCAGCATGGATTCCGTGAGTCACATGGTGTAGAGACTCTACTCATGATACTCATCAATACATTGTCCAGAGGTATTGACAAAATTGAGAATGGGTTCGTGCTCATATTTCTTGATATAGCAGCTGCATTTGATTCTGTTAACCATGTACAACTCCTCTCCCGCCTCCAGGAAAAGGGAATTCATGGCCTTGCCTGGGAATGGTGCAAATCATTTCTCATGAACCGCTGGCAACAAGTACGGATAGGCTCCTCAACATCGGAACCATTCCATCAGCAACAAGGAGTACCCCAAGGATCATCCCTTTCAGCTCTACTCTTTAACATTTATATGCAACCCATTTGTGATATCATCCGTTCTTTTAACATCTCCAGTCTGATCTATGCAGATGATGTACTGATTTTTGCTCCAATTAAAATCAAGCAGCCAAACCTTGTTCCACTTATTGAATGCTTCAATGCAATTACTGATTGGCTCCTGTCCCAAAATCTTTGCATAAACTTTAAAAAAACTGAAGTCCTTTTCATAACCAGGAACAAAGACTTCTCTCCTCCTGCTTCATTGAAAGTTCGCGACGCTGAGCTCCCATGCAAGTCTGTAATATGATATCTGGGGATTACAATAGACCAGCAGCTCAACTTTAAAGAGCATATAAAGAATACCACTAAATCCATTTACAACAAAATACGGATACTACGACATCTAAGACCTCTACTAGCCCCAGAAGACTTCAGAACAATATTCCAGACACTGGTAATGCCACACTTTGATTATGCCAACATCATCCTACATGGACTCCCCAAGAGTACTCTCAATCCTCTTCAAATGGCGATGAACACAGCAGCCCGCATTCTCTGCGGCATCTCCAGAAAAGACCACATAACGCCAATACTGATGGACCTTCACTGGCTACCAGTAGAATGCAGAATCACCTACAAGGCGTTAATCCTGTCATTTAAAGCAATTAACGGGATATCCTCCACATCCCTCTCTTCACTCCTTACCAGTACCCCTACTAACAGGCTAAGGTCAACAACTAGCAATACGTTATCTATACCACCTGAGTCCACTAAATGTACCCAAACAACTAACAACAGAGCATTTACACTATATGCTCCTAAGTGCTGGAACAATCTCCCACCTCACATAAGATCAATTACTGACCTCTCGCAATTCAGAAAAGCTATTAAACATCACTTGTTCTGCCTTTATTTTACCCACACTAACCTAATGCATTCACATCCAACACCTAATCTCACCCACACAGCATCTGACGTACCAACAACATAACCACCAGTGATTTACAAACGAAACTTACCATTAGGAACATTCATAATCAGCATGACTACATTACGACTCTACTACATAATATAACTTAAATAATTCATAAACCCCTCTGTTTGAACTGTATATAGTTACCCTGTTACTTCCAAGTTACAATCCCTGTTATAATGTAAGCAAAAGATCTTGTTCTAATGCAAAATGTTGTTACAATGTAAACCGCACTGATGCTAAATAGCGCGGTATATAAGAATTTGTAATAAATAAATAAATAATAATAAATTGTGTATTCCTAGCAGTACTAGGTACTACTGGTTATCTATATGATAAATGCAAAATCATATAGATTATTAGTAATCTATGAACTATCATTAAAATCATCTGTAATATTTGAAGATTGGAGGATCGCCAATGTAACGCCTATTTTTAAAAAGGGTTCCAGGGGTGATCCGGGAAAACTACAGACCGGTGAGCCTGACGTCAGTACCGGAAAAATGGTAGAAACCATCATAAAGAACAAAATTACTCAACATGTAGATAGTCATGTAGATAGGGAGGAGTGGCTCAGTGGCTGGGACAGGTTACCTCAGACCAGAAGGCCGGGGGTTCAATTCCCACATGGGGACAAGCAAACCCAGCCTGGAGGGACTGGGGTCTCTAGTCCCATGGCCACTCCTTGTGGCCTTGGGCAAGCCACTTAACCCTCCATTGCCTCAGGTACAATTAGATTGTGAGCCCTTCAGGGACAAGGGAATAAAAAGTACCTATTGGTATACATATAAACTGCAGTGATTCTATCACTCTGGTAGCCTGAATACAGAGGATCGGAGGGCAGAAGTTGCCTACACTCCAAGAATATTACGCAGTACTGCCTGACTAAAGCACTGTCCCTGCAGGATTCGCTTTCCAGGCAGTAGAGCGTGCCGCAAATGTGTGAATGGATGACCAAGCGGCAGCTCTTCAAATCTCAGTCACCGGCACAGAACGGAAGTGGGTCACCGACGTGGACATTGCCCTCACGCAGTGCACTGTGACCGGGGCAATGCAATCCGCCACCCAAGAGGATAGGGTACACTTGGTTACCGGGAGCCCCAGTCTGCTGGGGTCATAGGACACGAAAAGCTGAGGTGTCTTTTGGTGGCCCTGGGTCCACTGTAAATAAAAGGATAGGGCCTACTTACAATCCAATGTGCGGAGTATGATCTCCTCCCTGCAGGCATGAGGCCGTGAGAAGAAGGTGGGGAGTACCACCTCCTGGTTGAGGTGAAACGGGGATACCACCTTCGGGAAGAACTTAGGGTGAGTGCGGAGCACTACCCTGTTCTTGAAGAACCTAGTGTACGGAGGGACCACCACCAGCGCTTGAAGTTCACTGTTTCTATGTTGTTGTATGTTTCTATGTTGTTGTTATGGAAGGACAGACTAGATGGGCCTTGTGGTCTTTTTTTGTCATCATGTTTCTATGTTTCTATGTTGTTGTTATGGAAGGACAGACTAGATGGGCCTTGTGGTCTTTTTCTGTCATCATGTTTCTATGTTTCTATGACCCTGTGGGCCGACATCAGGGCCACCAGGAAGACCACCTTCCAAGATAGGTATCTGAGATGGCGGGTGGTCAGAGGCCATCGTCAGCTGGGAGAGCACCAAATTAAGTTCCCATTCTGCTGCCGGAGGGTGGATAGGGGGCTTGGATAGTAAAAGGCCATGTAGGAAACGGGAGACTAAGGGCTGGCTGGACAAGGACTTACCCCCTATTGGGTAGTGGTGAGCAGCTATGGTGCTCAGATGCACCCGGACCGAATTAGATTTCAATCCTGTATGCAACAGATGCACTAGGTACTGGAGTACCAGCTGTATGTGGCAGGAGAATGGATTTTCCTTCCTATCCACACCACAGGGCAAACCTGCGCCACTTAAAGGCATAAGTTCTTCTCATGGAGAGCTTCCTGGGACCAGGAGGATCTCTTCGACCTCTTGCGGCAGGTTGAGTGAGGCCAGGACTACTCTCTCAGCAGCCAGGCCATTAGTGTCAGTGGCCCCATATTGGGGTGCAAGAGGGAGCCCCCTTCCTGAGTCAGGAGATCTGGGGCCTGACCCAGGGGTACTGGGATTGTTGCCATCAGCGAGAGCAGTAGTGGGAACCAGGGTTGCCTGGGCCACCTGGGGGCGATCAGTATCACTGATGCCCTCTTGTTCTGAATCTTGAATAGGGTCTTGGCGACCAGAGGAGTTGGTGGGGAATGCATACAGCAGTCTCTCAGACCATGAGATCAGAAACACGTCTGCCACTACCCTCTGTGGGTGCGGCTGCCTGGAGCAGAAGCGATCCAGCAGCATGTTGTCCAGAGAGGCAAACAGGTCCATCTCAAGCCAGCCCCAAAGGCAGAAGATCCTCTCCGCCACTGCGGGGTTGAGGCGCCACTCATGAGGGCACAGGACTCTGCTGAGTCTGTCCACCAGGTAATTGCCTGATCAGGAGGTAGACCACTCGCAGGAGCATGCCATTGTGTACTGCGAAGGAAAGGGGGGCTACTGCCTTCTGGCAGAGGGAGTATGAGCCTGTGCCCCCCTGTTTGTGTAGAACATTGTGACCTAGTTGTCCGTCTGGATGGATACAGTTCTGTTTCTGCAAGAGGGTGAGGAATGCACATAGGGAGAGAAATACTGCCCAGAGCTCTAGGAGGTTTATCTGAAGTAGAGACTCCTCCTTGGACCAGCAGCTCTGAGTGTGGTAACTTCCGCAGTGAGCTCCCTAGCCCTGGAGAGAGGCATCTGTGGTCAGGATCCTCTGCAGCAGGGGCGCCTGGAAGGGCATTCCTGTCCAGAGGATGCCTAGGTTTTGCCACCAGTTGAAGGATCCCGCCAGCCATCGGGAGGACCCTGTCCTGGAGCCAACCCATAGAAACATAGAAACATGACGACAGAAAAAGACCACAAGGCCTATCTAGTCTGTCCTTCCATAACAACAACTACAACAGTCCACTTTTTACCTTTAGAGATCCTCTGTGTTGGTCCCATGCTTTTTTGAATTCAGTTACTGTCCTCATCTCTACCACCTCCACTGGGAGACTATTCCATGGATCCACTACTCTTTCCATAAAGAAATATTTCTGCATATCACTCCTAAATCTATCTCCCTTCACCCTCATCCCATGTCCCCTCGTAGCAGAACTTGCTTTCAATTGAAAGAGGCTCTCTCCCTGAACATTTATGCCACGGAGGTATTTAAACATCTCAATCATATCACCTCTATCCCGCCTTTCCTCTAAGGTGTACATATTAAGATCCTTATGTCTGTCCTCATATGCTTTATAATGAAGCCCATTAATCATTTTAGTAGCAACCCTCTGCACCGACTCCATCCTGTTCACATCCTTTTGAAGGTGCGGTCTCCAGAATTGCACACCATACTCCAAATGAGGTCGCACCAAAGACTTATACAGAGGCATTATCACCTCCTTTTTACTGCTAGCCATTCCTCTCCGTATGCACCCAAGCATCCTTCTAGCTTTTGCCGTCGCCTTTTCTACCTGTTTAGCTACTTTAAGATCATCAGACACAACCACGCCTAGGTCCCGCTCTTCTTTAGTGGACAAAAGTACTTCACCTCCTATACTGTATTGCTCCCTTGGATTGCTGCAGCCCAAATGCATGACCTTACATTTTTTAACATTAAAACCCAGCTGCCAAATTCTAGACCATTCTTCAAGCTTAGCTAGATCCCTCCTCATGTTATCTACACCTTCCTGGGTGTCTACTCTATTGCAGATTTTGGTATCATCCGCAAAGAGGCAAACCTTACCCGACAGCCCTTCCGCTATATCACTAACTAAGATGTTAAAAAGAATCGGACCAAGGACAGATCCCTGGGGCACACCACTGGTAACATCCTTCTCCTCAGAGTGAGCTCCATTCACTTGTACTCTTTGTCGCCTCCCACCCAACCAATTTCTAACCCAAGCAGTAACTTTAGGGTCCATCCCTAGGGTGCTCAGTTTGTTTATAAGTCGCCTGTGAGGAACAGTGTCAAAGGCTTTACTGAAATCTAAATACACCACATCTAGAGCTCTCCCTCGGTCCAACTCCCTGGTCACCCAGTCAAAGAAATCAATGAGATTTGTCTGACAGGACCTGCCTCTGGTGAATCCATGCTGCTTCGGATCCTGTAATCCGCCGGACTCCAGAAACCTCACTATTTTCTCTTTCAGCAGTGTTTCCAATAATTTACTCACCACCGAAGTTAAACTAACCGGCCTGCAGTTTTCAACCACATCCTTACTTCCGCTTTTGTGTAAAGGCACCACATGAGCCTCTCTCCAGTCCTTTGGCACCACTCCCGACTCCAACGAGGCATTGAAAAGGTCAGTCAGTGGAGTTGCTAGAACGTCCCCAAGTTCCCTCAGTATTCTAGGGTGTATCCCATCCAGTCCCATCGCTTTGTCTACTTTAAGTTGAGCTAGTTTCTCACGAACACAGTCTTCTGAAAATTGTTCAAGATGTCCCTCGCTTCTTTTCTTATTTGTGGGTGTTTTCTGAGGTCCTGCTCCTGGTTCTTCATCTGTGAACACAGAACAAAAATATTTGTTAAGCAATTCCGCTTTATCCTTATCAGCTTCTACATATTCCCCCCCTGCACCCTTGAGTCTGACAATACCACTTTTGCCCTTCCTCTTCTCACTAATATATCTGAAAAATGTCTTATCCCCCCATTTTATTGCATTGGCTATTTCCTCCTCCTTTTGAATCTTTGCCTTCTTGACTACTTTGCTAGCTTCTCTTAAGTTTTTCCAAATACAGATGCCTGTCTTCCTCTCTCTGTGATCTTTTGTATTTCATGAAGGCCTCCCTCTTTTTCTTCACTTTTTCAGCTGCTTCCTTTGAAAACCATAGCAGTCTCCTGTTCCTTTTGCCTTTATTTACCATTTTAACAAAAAGGTTGGTTGCCTTTAAAATACCCCCTTTCAATTTTGTCCACTGTTTTTCTACATCCCCCAGCTGTTCCCATCCCACTAACGACACCCTGAGGTATTGGCCCATCTTCGCAAAGTTAGTCTTCCTAAAGTCTAAGATCTTCACCTTGGAATGGATTCTAACAGCCCTAGTCCTAATACTGAACCACACCATCTGGTGATCACTGGATGCAAAATGATCTCCCACTACATCATCAGAAACACTTTCACCATTGGTAAGCACCAAGTCCAGTATGGCCCCTTCACGTGTGGGGTCTGTTACCAATTGCCTGAATAGTTCTCCCTGTAGAGAATCCAGGATCTCCTTACTTCTAGATGATACTGCAGCAGGAATGTGCCAATCAACATCTGGCATATTGAAATCTCCTATCAGTAGCACTTCCCCTTTCCTAGCAATGCTGCGTATGTCTTCAATTAACTCTCTGTCCACCTCTTCCTCTTGTGAGGGAGGTCTGTATATCACATCAACAATGCAAATAGATTTCTCTTTCCCTCTTTCTAGTTTAACCCACAATGCCTCCTCTCTCCCTTTTAAGCTCTGTAATTCCAAAGCTTTAATAGTAGTTTTTACATATAGTGCCACTCCTCCTCCCCTTCTTCCTACCCTGTCCTTTCTGAATAAAGTATAGCCAGGTATAGTTACATCCCAGTCATGGTTTTCTATGAACCATGTTTCTGTAACTGCCACTAAATCCAAGTCAGCCACTCCCACCAAAGCTTCAACTTCAGGGATCTTATTTCCCATGCTATGGGCATTAATACACACTGCTTTCCATATGTTACCCCTGTTACCCATTTCCATAAAGGTATTTAATGTATCACCTACCTGGGAGCTTTCACTTACCTGGGGGCTTTCTTCACCCATCCCCAACGAATCTAGTTTAAAGCCCTCTTAAGTAGATTAGCCAGTCTACTACCAAAGATGCATTGACCTTTCTTGGACAGATGAATGCCATCTCTGCTCTGCAACCCTTGGAACAGCATCCCATGGTCTAGGAAACCAAAACGCTCTCGAAGACACCATCCACACAGCCATGCATTCATCTCCAGGATGCGAGCCTCTCTGCCTTGGCCTTTACCCTCAACAGGGAGGATTGAAGAGAACACCACCTGTGCACCTAACTGCTTCACCCTCTGTCCCAGAGCCATGAAGTCACTTTTGATACGTTCCGAGGTATACCTGGCAGTATCATTTGCTGCAGCATGGATTAGCAATATTGGGTAATAGTCAGTGGGCTTGATGAGTCTCGGCAAACTCTCCGTAACATCTTGGATCTTGGCACCAGGCAGACAGCATACCTCTCTGGACATCAAGTCTGGTCGGCAGATGGACGCCTCAGTACCCCTCAGAAGAGAGTCTCCAACCACCACTACCCTTTGTTTCCTTCTGGTCACTGATTCTGCAACTATGGGGTACTTGAACTCTGGTTCTTCCCTTTCCAGGGATGCTTTCACCTCCTCCACTTCCAGGGCTGCATAATGGTTCTTCAATTCAAGGGCTGGAGAAGTTGGATTGGTGATTTTGCAGGCTCTGGTGACTTTTGTCCAACCATCGACATTCTGTTGGCATCCATCTTCTCCTGTGCTGGAGAGCCTGGTTGCTGCAAGAAGCATCTCATCAATGTATTTCTCACTGTCTTGAATGCTCCTCAGAAACAAAAGACAGGAAGCGGCAGATTCAACACCCAATACCTTTATTAGTACCAATTAAGTGGCCAAAGCCCAACACAGGACCGTGTTTCGTATGTCACTTCATCAGGGGCTATCAGGGCACACTAAAAAATAAATTATAAAATTACATTAATATAATCAAAATTAAAACAATAGATATGCAAAAACAAGGGGGGTTAAAACAAAGAAATATAACATAAAAATACAATACACATAAAAGAAAGGCTAAAATGGACTATATCAGAAAGCTAAGGGTCTCGAGGAAACTAGAAACACATTGATGAAACCCAAGGGTACCATCATTAATGTCTCAATTAAAATCATAAAAATAATACATATAAAATTAAAATTAATCACAGTACATTGAATAAACAACCACTCTGTGAATAAAACGATACATATGAACTTATATACATATACATATATAAATAAATATATAAATAATTAAATAATTAAATAATTAAAAATATAAAAATGCAAAATGGAATACAAATCAAAATACAAGAGATTAAAGAAGATAAAATTACTAGATCAAACTTTTATAATTATAAGGAACTTGACCAACCATATACGGAAAACCTGTAAACAACTATATAAAACCAAGAAAATGGAAGGGATGAGAAGACTGAAGGAGTAAAGTCCGATTAATACCTAATATAAAAGTACTGGATAAATTGCATAATATAAGGGGGGACATTACCTGAGGGTGTGATGTACATAGACTTCACCAGGCTCGACAGAGACAATGGAAGTCGCTCTAATCTAAAAAGCTTCTAAAAATAAAAATAAAAATAAAAACATGAAACATATGCAAAGTCAGATAATTACCCAATTAAATGAGTTATTTTTTAATTGAATAAGTTATTGTTTAATTATTGTCCCCTTTAAAAAAATATTGAAGATAATATATAAAATTTTAAGATATAGAAGGTTTTGGATACTGCCCCAATTGGAATCTCATGACCATGAGAAAGGGGAAGTAATTAAATACAGAATAATGGAATGAATGGTAAAACATTCGAAAAAAAAATGAGGTTTACTATGAATTAAAGAAATTTCATCAAAATTTTTACAAATATTTAAAATACAATAACCAAGGGGGGGGGGGGGGGATGTGAAGGATGAAGAATAAGACCTTCATTTTTAAATGTATACGACCCGCATTGAATACATGATCAGCGGGCTGATTAAAAGGTGCCTCGGAGGTGTAAAAGGATGTTCAGGATAAAATATGTTCCTGAGAATCAATATGAAAACCTTACATTAATTTAACGGATGAACGAAGGGAAGGAAAATACCCTCATTAATTGTACAGGCAAATTGAGAATAGAAACCACCCATGAAAAAACCTTTTAGTCACCATAAAACGCTAAAAAATCACATCGAAATTCAAAAAGACGCCAACACCAGCCCATAAAAGTGCAAATAAACCACATAGAAAACCTTTTATCTTTCTTGCCTTTACAAAGCCCGAAGGACGCCTAGTTCCACGTTATCCACTCCGGGCTTCTAACCCAATGTTCATGAAACCTTAAAAGCAACATGTATCGTATCATTATAACATCGAGAGCACAAAGCATTAAAAGGACCCTACTTATGCGAAGGATAAAATGGCGCTAAAATACACTTAAAAATGACAGCAGTCATACTCAAAAAAACTAAGTCTTTTATCAATAGGGCAAACTGCATTGTATATTCCAACTAAAGAGGGACCTAACAGACATATCACCTACCAAAAGCCGTATGCAGTTTCTCAAAGCGTTGAAGGACGCCGACACATGCGCATTTGAAGGAGCCAAACCGGAAGTGTAAAAAATGACGAAATTCATATGAATTAAAACTAAATACAACCAAATGAACCTTACTCTTAAAGGAACCAACCACATTAAAAAAACCTCAAGAAGAGATCACGTGAGCACATGAGCGTGTGAGGACGTGTCCTCAGTGCGCTCCTGGACCGTCGCCCTAAATGTTATTACTTGCCACGTGGTTCTCTAAGATGGGCCTATATTAGCTCCTATCCTGAGGGGTTGTATAGCTTGCTTACTCTCCACATGAGCTCTCTGTTAGAGGTGGCATGGAGGGAGGCAGGTCCAGAAGTGTGGTCTGTGACTCTCATTTTGGGATTTATGGTAGAGTTTTTTAGAGTGGCTGGGGGGAGGGCTGGGATAGGGGATACTTTATGGAGGGGGCAAGGGGGAGACTTTCACAGTGACCTGAGGTGGTGGGAGGGGGGGGGGGCGGTGGTGAGGGTGGAGGAGGGGGGGGAGGGAGAGGGGTGGTAGTGGGGGAGGGAGCGGTCACGGGTGGGGGATGGTACCTGTTTGCACAATCTGTACACAACATGGGAGTTCAGAAGCACTGGGCGAATTGGCTTATAGCCCGGGAGATGAGGCTGGGCATCTCTGGGCGTTTCTTTGGATGTTGTATCTGCTGGTTTTCTTGGGACTGGAGATATGCCTGAGATTAAGATAATTTCTTGGAATGTCGGGGGCATAGGCTCTCCGATTAAGCGCACTAAGATCCTACAGGGGCTGAAGAGAAAGGGAGCGCATATTGCCCTGCTGCAAGAGACACACTTGAGTGCTATAGAACATCAGACGTTGAAGCGGGACTGGGTAAACATCTCATATGGTGCCTCCTCCGGTACAAAAAAGGCAGGGGTGGCGGTGTTAGTCCGACGAGGGGTGCCCTTTGAAGTGCATACGGTACAGGCCGACCCCTCTGGTAGATATCTCTTGCTACAGGGCACGCTCTATGCTGAGCCACTCTGGATATTGAATGTTTATGCACCAAATGTATATGAACATGCTTTTTTTACTAAACTGCTGGGGCTGTTGAAAGGTGCTGGTCAGGCTAAGATCGTAGTGGCGGGGGATTTTAATTGTACGCCAGATCCGACCTTTGATAAATCCCATCGTAAGGGGGAGGGAGCCTGGACCCGTAAGGGAGTTAGTTTTCTTTGTCGGCAGGGAGCATTAGTAGATGTATGGCGCATGCTACACCCTGGAGTGCGGGAATATACGCATCAATCGAGAGCCCACCTGACCTGGTCTCGCATAGACTCTATTCTTGTCAGTGAAGGTGGAGTCACGAGAGTCCTGCGTGCGGAGATAGAACCGATCATGATCTCGGATCACGGGATGGTTTGGATAACTTGGGACTGCCAAGGGCCAAACAGAGCGGGGTGGAGGTTCCCGGTATACTTGTGGGAGGATGAAGACTTTCGTGGTTATCTTAAGAAGCAGTGGGAGGACTATGTTCATTTTAATGATACCCTGCAATGCTCTCCGCTGCTGTTTTGGGAGGCCAGCAAGGCTGTGATGCGGGGAGCGATTATCTCCTATAACGCAAGGCGCCGCCGCCACTTAGATCGGAGTGTTTTAGTGTTGGAGCGTGACCTACGAGAGATGCAACGCAAGTTGGGGGGGCGCCGAGGAGGCGTTACCCAGAGGGACTATGTGCAGGTGCAGACAGCGCTGAACGAAATGCTTCAGCAAAGAGCTGCGCTTTCGATGCAATACTACAAACATCGCCTTCACTTGTTTGGTAATAGGGCTGGCAGACTATTAGCGCGACTCATTCGGGATCCTGAGGGGACTCGCTTTATCCCTGTGCTACGAGATGATGTTGGTACCTTGCATCATAAACCTGCGGAGATTGCGCGGATTTTTCGGACCTTTTACCAGACCCTCTACAGTGAAGAGGAGAGGGATTATGACCAAGGGGTCATCTTCCTGCGGCGGTTAAATCTGCCGAAGGTCTCGGCGGCAGCTTTAGAACAGCTTAACGCGCCATTGACCGTGGCAGAGCTTCTTACTGGTATTAAGCGGGGAAAGTCTCACAAGGCTCCCGGACCAGATGGGTTCAGTATGGAATATTATAAAATCCTGGCCTCAAGTCTGGCCCCTTCCATGGTGGTGATGTTTGAGACGGTGCGGGGCGCTGGTATTTTTCCCCGAGATATGCGCTGTGCGGACATTACAGTGCTTCCCAAGCCTGGGAAGGATCCGGTAGATCCTGCCTCTTATAGACCGATTTCCCTTATAAATTGCGACTTAAAATTGTTGGCTTCCGTGCTGGCAAATAGGCTTGCCCCTATACTGCCATCTCTTATTAATGAGAGGCAGGTGGGCTTTGTGCAGGGACGAGACGCTTCTTGGAATATTACAAACATCCTTTTGGGTATGGACCAGTGTCTGCAGAGTAATGAGGCGCTATTGCTTGTCAGTCTGGATGCTGAGAAAGCGTTTGATCGGGTGGCTTGGCCATATCTGTGGGATGCTCTCTCGGCCTTTGGATTACAGGGGGACTTTCTATGTTGGCTACGAGTGTTATATGCACAACCCATGGCACGCGTGGGCTCTAATGGCGCTTTTTCAGATCCCTTTGTGTTGGAGCGGGGAACCCGGCAGGGCTGTCCCCTTTCCCCATTGCTCTTTGTACTCGCGTTAGAACCACTCCTGCGAGCTCTACAGGCAGACTCTGCGATTAACGGGATTCGCATGGGTGGGGAGGAATTAAAAGTATGTGCCTTTGCTGATGATATGTTGCTATGCCTCACAAATTTACCTTTCTCATTGATCACCGCGCTTAGCTTGATACAGGACTATGGCCGCTTTTCTGGCCTAAAAGTTAACACCACGAAGTCAGTTGTTTTAGATGTTGGGGATAGGGTACGCCCCCGATGGACAGGGACCTTTCCGCTGATGTGGGCAGATGGTCAGATCAAGTATCTGGGCATACAATTACCTGCTAGACCTACGGACTTGTATCGCGCTAATGTACCCGGCTTACTCTCCAGAAGTATAAAGACTCTGACGAGCTGGCGCGACTTGCCCTTGTCCCTAAGAGGGAGAATTGCGTTGTTTACCATGGTAGAGTTTCCCAAGTGGATATATATTCTCCGTATGCTCCCGATCTGGATTCTAGATAAAGATTGGAAGCGCCTGGAACAGTGCTTTCGTACATTTTTATGGGGGGGGCGTAGGGCTCGCATACCCTTGAGTGCGTTAATGAGCAGAAGGGAGGAGGGGGGTCTGGAGCTGCCCTCGTTACGCAACTACAATGTGCGCTATCTCGCTAGGCACATCAGGGCATTAGTGGAGGGCTCAGAAGGGGAGGCAGCGGTTTGGCCTTTAGCGGATGTGTTGGCCCCATACCACCCTCTCTACCTCTTACATGCTGACCAACTCCCTAAGAAGCTCCGCAGTGGTGTGTGGGGGGGATACCTGGAGGCGATGCGCTTCGCCTGGAGGGCGCTCTGCCTGAGGTTTGATTGGGACCGGCGGAGGTCTCCTCTGTTGCCTTTGGTGGGCAACCCTGACTTCGGTCCGGGCTTTGCTCACCGCAGTGTGTTCTACGCTTGGGCTGGGAAAGGGTTGGTGTGTCTTGGAGATTTATATACGCAAGCTGATGGTGTTTTGGATAGCTTTCAGCAAGTGCAGCGTAGGTTTCATCTTAGATCCCAAGACTTTTATGGATACCTGCAGGTGAGACACTATATTGCTTCAGAGGCTACCTGTACGAGAGGGTGGTCAGCCTCTGGTCATCCCCGTACCATTTTGGAACAGTTGGAGGATCGACTCCCCGGGGCGGAGGTCTATCGACGAGTACTTCGTCCATCAGGGGGTGAGGGGTTCCTCCTGGATCTCGCGCGTAGGTGGCGGGGTGATGGAGTGGAAGAAGCGACGTCTGAGATGTTGCGGGTGGCTTTTGAGAGGATAGCGAAAGGCCCGCGATGGGTGTATCTTCAGGAAATGCAATATAAATTCCTATGGCGCGCATATACTAGTGATAGTTGGGCCTCACAGGTCGGGCTACGACCCAATGCTGTGTGCATGTGGTGTGATAGGGCAGTTGGGACCTTCACCCATAAATTTTGGGGCTGCCCGAGGGTACGAGATCTTTGGCTGCGTGTTTGCGATAAACTACAGGGGTGGACTGGGACAAGCTGCGCCATACAGAGAGAGGTATGCTTATTCCACAACTGGGCACTGAGTTTCGACCAGGTCCCGTATTGGCATAGAGAGCTTTTTGAGCGGGGTTTTCTGCTGATCAAGCGAGTGCTGTTGAGCCGCTGGATCTCTGCCTCACCCCCTCTTTTGGGGTTGTGGGAGCAGTCTATGCTGGACCTGATGAGTATGGAAAAGTTGACTGCTCAGCGTCAAGGGGGTAAAAGCTGGGAAGATTTTTTGGAATTATGGTCGCCTATGCTCTCGCATCTGTCGCCAAAGGGGCGAGGCGCCATACTTAATGTCTAGAGACTAGGGTCTTTGACTAGTGGGGTGCCCCTTTTGTTAAGGAACCTTGGCCATGACGGTATTATTAGCCGACCAGTGCTGATTTGATGTAATTTATGCTGATGAAGTGTATATGTTATTTGTTGAGGGGGAGCTTCCACCCGTGCTGTGTTGTGGGGTGGGGGGGGGGGGGAGGGAAGGATGGGTATGTTTGCATGTCTATAAGGTTTGTGTGCTTCTTTTCTTCTTGGTGTAACTCGCTGATGGCAATCCTCACTAGCTCAGACTGACGTTGGCTGGGGGTTGTGTCTACTCAGCGATGACCTGTCTGGCGACTTTTTTCTTGTCGCATTGCTGTATTATATGTTGTGTGCAAAAATTAATAAAAATGATATGACCTAAAAAAACCTCAAGAAACCATACAACCCTCCATATGAAATCAAAACGACAAAAAACCCTTCCCCCCCTTCCCCTTCCCCCCCCCCTTCCCCCCTCCCCTTTCCCCCCCTTGGAGATTTGAATATGGCTAAGTTTAATGATTGATACACTGGTTTTTGTCGTTTTGATTTCATATGGAGGGTTGTATGGTTTATATATGATTTATATGATTTCTATGGCGTATTTATTGGGTTTTAATATGCATTATTACATATAGGTTTTTTTTATTATATTTGTATTTATGGTTTTATATTTTGAATTTTTATCTTATCTGTTTGTTGGGTACATAATCTGTATGTGTTTGTCTCGATTTCGTTTATAGGCATGGTTTTATGCCATGGAACATTTTTACTGCATCGATGGATAGAGAATTGTGATCCCCTTCTGGTTGAGTGAGTGCTTTTTTATCAATAGTTTCTTGAGGTTTTTTTAATGTGGTTGGTTCCTTTAAGAGTAAGGTTCGTTTGGTTGTATTTAGTTTTAATTCATATGAATTTCGTCATTTTTTTACACTTCCGGTTTGGCTCCTTCAAATGCGCATGTGTCGGCGTCCTTCAACGCTTTGAGAAACTGCATACGGCTTTTGGTAGGTGGTATGTCTGTTAGGTCCCTCTTTAGTTGGAATATACAATGCAGTTTGCCCTATTGATAAAAGACTTAGTTTTTTTGAGTATGACTGACGTCATTTTTAAGTGTATTTTAGCGCCATTTTATCCTTCGCATAAGTAGGGTCCTTTTAATGCTTTGTGCTCTCGATGTTATAATGATACGATACATGTTGCTTTTAAGGTTTCATGAACATTGGGTTAGAAGCCCGGAGTGGATAACGTGGAACTAGGCGTCCTTCGGGCTTTGTAAAGGCAAGAAAGATAAAAGGTTTTCTATGTGGTTTATTTGCACTTTTATGGGCTGGTGTTGGCGTCTTTTTGAATTTCGATGTGATTTTTTAGCGTTTTATGGTGACTAAAAGGTTTTTTCATGGGTGGTTTCTATTCTCAATTTGCCTGTACAATTAATGAGGGTATTTTCCTTCCCTTCGTTCATCCGTTAAATTAATGTAAGGTTTTCATATTGATTCTCAGGAACATATTTTATCCTGAACATCCTTTTACACCTCCGAGGCACCTTTTAATCAGCCCGCTGATCATGTATTCAATGCGGGTCGTATACATTTAAAAATGAAGGTCTTATTCTTCATCCTTCACATCCCCCCCCCCTTGGTTATTGTATTTTAAATATTTGTAAAAATTTTGATGAAATTTCTTTAATTCATAGTAAACCTCATTTTTTTTTTCGAATGTTTTACCATTCATTCCATTATTCTGTATTTAATTACTTCCCCTTTCTCATGGTCATGAGATTCCAATTGGGGCAGTATCCAAAACCTTCTATATCTTAAAATTTTATATATTATCTTCAATATTTTTTTAAAGGGGACAATAATTAAACAATAACTTATTCAATTAAAAAATAACTCATTTAATTGGGTAATTATCTGACTTTGCATATGTTTCATGTTTTTATTTTTATTTTTAGAAGCTTTTTAGATAATAGCGACTTCCATTGTCTCTGTCGAGCCTGGTGAAGTCTATGTACATCACACCCTCAGGTAATGTCCCCCCTTATATTATGCAATTTATCCAGCACTTTTATATTAGGTATTAATCGGACTTTACTCCTTCAGTCTCCTCATCCCTTCCATTTTCTTGGTTTTATATAGTTGTTTACAGGTTTTCCGTATATGGTTGGTCAAGTTCCTTATAATTATAAAAGTTTGATCTAGTAATTTTATCTTCTTTAATCTCTTGTATTTTGATTTGTATTCCATTTTGCATTTTTATATTAATTATTTAATTATTTATTTATATATTTATTTATACATGTATATGTATATAAGTTCATATGTATCGTTTTATTCACAGAGTGGTTGTTTATTCAATGTACTGGGATTAATTTTAATTTTATATGTATTATTTTTATGATTTTAATTGAGACATTCATGATGGTACCCTTGGGTTTCATCAATGTGTTTCTAGTTTCCTCGAGACCTAAGCTTTCTGATATAGTCCAATTTAGCCTTTCTTTTATGTGTATTGTATTTTTATGTTATATTTCTTTGTTTTAACCCCCCTTGTTTTTGCATATCTATTGTTTTAATTTTGATTATATTAATGTAATTTTATAATTTATTTTTTAGTGTGCCCTGATAGCCCCTGATGAAGTGACATACGAAACACGGTCCTATGTTGGGCTTAGGCCACTTAATTGGTACTAATAAAGGTATTGGGTGTTGAATCTGCCGCTTCCTGTTTTTTGTTTCTGCTCTTTTGAGTGGCTAGCGCTGTTCTCTTTGTGGACCTTGAATGCTCCTCAGCCTCGCCACCTCCTCTCTGAGTTCCTCCACTTGTTTCCTCAGAGCTTCAGCATGCAGGCACCCTGCACATGGAACCGGTTCTTCAACTGGCATTAGGACCTCTGTCTGGACCGAGGCAGAAGCTGTAACGGGGGCAACAGCTTTAGCAATACGATTTTTCCCAGCCATTGTTCTGTTCGTGGAGCTTAGGTATCTGTTAAAGCAAAAGAGAGAGATCTACCACGTACCAGCCAGTTTCGCAGCTGTCCTTTCAGAGAAAAAGCAGTTAAATCTCTTTAATTATATTCAAAATGTGCTGGTCCAATTCACTGTGATTTGTTAAAGGGGGAGGTGCCCTATAAAGTAAGACTGCTCACTAGGGGTGGGTGGGAGTCAGGTGGGTAGGGAGGGAACTAACACCTGATTAGGTGTTAGCAGTTTCTGAACCTGAGGAGGTTACAGAGTTCAGCAACCTACTGTGCTCAAGGAAAGTTCCCCTAAAACAGCAAAAATGAAAGTAACCTTGCTTTAAAAAATATACACAAAACCCTTTTAAGAGCTCCCAGTCAGAGAGCTAGCAATGTAATATAATAAAACAAACAAAGAAACCCTCAAATCCTTACTGTTTGTTTGATCTGTGGAGCTCTGGTTAGGAAAGCCTCAAAAGGGCAGGGCACTGGAGCCTTTTATGCAGGCTTCAACTGCACTCAGGAAACAGGCCCACTAACTCCTGATTAGGTGTTAGCAGTTTCTGAACCTGAGGTACACAGGTACCACTGGGCTGCCCGAATATGCAGGCGGGGCTAGGGGCGTGACATGGACCGTGGAGGCCATGTGTCCCAGGAGGTGAAGGATGCGGCGAGCCGGTTCCATTCTGTGGTGTTGGACCTTCCCTGCCAGCTGTTTAAGGCATTCTGTCCTATCCCAAGGAAGGAGGGCTCTGGCCCGCACCATGTCCAGCTGGGCGCTGATGAACTCTAGGTCTTGTACTGGAGAGAGATGTGATTTGGGGTAGTTGATGATGAACCCCAGGTGCTGCAGGAGGAGGATGGTGTGCTCTATGCTCTGATTGGCTGTGCAGCTGTACCGCCTCTGATGAGCCAGTCATCCAAGTAGAGGAAGACGAGCACCCCTTGGAGGTGCAGATGGGCAGCTACCACTGGTGCTGAGGTTCTGGGGGAGATGGCTCCAATGGGATGTCCCAGTATCGAGAGGTCTCAGGAGAGGCCTTGATGTTGGTTTCCCAGTCTGACTCCGAAGGTGTTGAGGAGTCCGAGGTTCGGAGTTCCCATGCCATGAGGCCTGCCTCAGGGAACTGGGATCCCCCGAGGGGTCTCAGGCACTGTTCCCTCTAAGCTGTGCGCGTGCGCGCACGCACATATTTTACAACAGAGCGCACAAAAATTACGGTTCTGATTCTGATAGAAAACAACACAGACGTCTTAAAATTTTAAAGTTGTTGTATATTTACGGTTTTCACAAGTTCTACAATATTTTCTAGTGCAATCAATGTGGTGTACATACTGTATTCTGACGTGTAGTCAAATTTTAAAGTATATAACTCCGAGTGTCATTATGTGGTGCACAAAAATTTAACCTTCCTTCAAAAGCTGCACAGCTGATGTTTTATGCGCACACAGCCTACAGAAAATTACAGGGAACACTGGTCTCAGGTCAGACTCCCAGAAACTGGCCAGGGAGGACCAGACACCCGAAGATCAGGACCGGGACCTCGATCGGTGCCGAAGGCTCACCCAAGGCCAATAGTGCTCGGGGCCTGGCTCGATGCCCTGGGCCGCCACCGAAGTTGGGGGCCCGGTTGTCGGGGCAGATGATGCAGACTAACCTGACGTCATTGCCTGCTGCATGGCCAGGATGGTAGAGATACTCTGTTCCATGGCCACCATTCTGGTCTTGACGCTGGAAGGCTCCGCAGCTTTCAGCGTGGGCACATAGGGTCTCGGCCCGGCACCAGCACTCTTGCAAGTGCATCCTCGACAAGGACCATGGTCTCAGGGAGCCTCGCACAGTCACCACCAGCTGAGGACTCCTTCCTAGAGACCTTAGGAGGGTGCTGCTCAGGGTTGCCTGAATCTCGCCGTGGGACATTACTGGGTTTCCCCAGTGGAACCTCGCCTGGCTTCAAGGATTTTTTCTTTTCCTTGCCAATGTCCAGCATCTTCCCAGAAGAGCAGCCACTGCAGGACTCCAAAGATGCCCGGGCTTCATAGGAGGTGCTGGCCTTGGGCTCAGTGTCTGAGATGCTGGCACAGAGCCGGACCATGGGAACATCTTCTCCTGCAACTCCAACCTTTTCTTATTGGTTTGTATGGCCTGGCACAAGTTACAGGAGGTACTGTCTTGGTCCAGGCCGAGGCACTGCAGGCAGCAGTCGTGGGTATCTGTGACAGACATGGTTGGCCCCAGTGATCACATTTCTTGAAGCCACCAGGAGACATGGTGGCTCACACTCGGGCGGGGGTCAATGACCCCCGGACAAAAAAACGCACGAACGTTGGTCGAGGCAAGCCTCATTAAAAAAAGGAGAGGAGCCAAGAACAGCACCGGGAAGGTGCCGGCTCGAGGCAGGAAGAGGAACCAGCATACAAACCAGGAGAAACTCAAGAATAAGGTACATTTTTAAGGAGTTTTTCTGGGAACACAGGACATGCATCCGTTGGCTCCACGGAAAAAAGGAGACTGAGCAAAATGGCACCCTTGGGGGGGGGGGGGGGGAAGGGGACCAGGCATGCGTGGTAGCATTCTCAAAGGCTTTCTTTGAAAGCTGGGGAAATGCTCTGTGCGGGCTCCATCGGCGCCAATGTCACCCATATGTGAGGACTGACTTCCTGCTTGTTCCTGGAGAAAATGGTGTATACTATGGACTGTTCAAAGAACAAACCAATCAGTATTAGAGGAGATCAAGCCTAAGCTTTCTTTAGAAGCTCAGATGACAAGGCTTTGACTTTCATACTTTGGACACATCATGCAAAGAGAGAGATCGTTAGAGAAAGACATCATGCTTGGCAAGATAGGTCAATGCAAAAGAGGAAGGCCAGCAATGAGATGGATCGATACAATGACAGCAGCTATGGGTGCCAGTCTATCAACAATGAGCTGCCTGACTAAAGACCAAACACAGTTTAGGACAACTATCCAGAGGGTCTCCATGAGTCGATGCCAACTTGACGGCACTTAACAACAACAATTTATTTATTTGACATTTTTTATACACCGCATTTCCTAAGGTCAATGCGGTTTACATTAAACAATTTTTTTTACTGTCTTTCTATGAGTCAAGACTGTTTACAGATAGCTTAGTGCGTGAACACTGAACTACTTTAGCTAAAGGTGCACATTACATTGAACATTAAGTTTAACAGTAACTCAACAAGTAACTCGATCATTCACTAACTATATACATAGAAATGGGCCTGACTAGTTGTGTGGTGGGGAATCCCTTATGTTGGGTTAGATCCAAAGTGATCAAGGAATAGCAGGATTTTCAGGTTCTTGTGGAAGTTAGCAGTTTGTTGGATGGCTATTGTTTGGGGTGCTAGGGAGTTCCAGAGCAAAGGACATATAGTGAGAATGCTCAGTTATTAGTTCTTTGGCTGCTTGTGGGCTTGTCCGATGGTATTTCCAGCAGCTTGATGGTGTTTTGTCTCCTGGGTCTACTGTTAGTATATTTTGCTAATAAGTGTGTGAGGGTGCCTGTGCGTGCCGAGGATGACTTTGTATTTGAGTCTGCTTGTAATAGGTAACCAGTGAAGCTGTTTAAGGAGTGGATAATATGAGTTTGCTGGGATTTTGCTAGTATAACTCTGGATACGGTTTACTTTTTACAATTTTTTACAAATATACCAGTGTACAAGTTAAGGGGAACATGCAAAAACAGTTAACAGGTAGGGTAGAAGGATGAATAGAAGGCACTTTGGATTTAATTTATAATACATAATTATGCTTACTTGGTGTAAATATTGAGAAAAACTGTGTTTTTTTGTGGCAGTCATAGCATCGTGTTGAGCTACAATATGATTATTAGGCTTTTATTTGAGTGAAGATATAGAGAGGACTTAGAGGATGCTTGGCTATGGATGGCCTTGTCATATGTTTTTTTCACCAAAACGTTTTTTGAAAAGAAGTGTTTTTATCTCCTTATGAAAGCATGCTCTGGTTTTTATAGGAAGGCTATTCCAGAGACCTGGGGCATAAAGTGAGACAGCTCGAGAGGCACGCTGAATGTATTCTGAGTGAATGCATTAGTCTGTGGTCTGGTGGCTTGATGAGGATGGTCTTTGGGCAATCTGAAGTCATACTGTGCAAGATTTTGTAGGTTGTTATAAGAATTTTGTATCTGACATGGGATAGAAGTGGGAGCCAGTGTTGTTGCTTGAGAATGGGTGTGATGCGGCAACTTCTGGGTGCACCTTGCAGGATTCTCGCAGCTGTGTGCTGGGCCATTAATAGTGGATGTAGGTCACTTTTGGGAATGCTGTAGGTAAATAAATATTGCAGAAGTCTAAAGGATATGTTTACTAAATGTCATTAACGTCAGTAAGCGCAGTGCTTATGTTACGTATGCCATATAAGGATGTGGGCGGGCTGGTGTAAAGGTAGCCATAGGCCATGTACCGCGCAGAATAGGGTGCCCTGGCCACTTACTGCACGGTAATGTAACAGCCGACGCCAAGGTGACAAGTAGCAAGGCGCCAAAGGGGTATAAGGCGCCTCAACCTAAGGCACCCTGAGAGTTTAATGCGCCCTGAGGGGCTACGGTGTATGAAGTTAAAGTGCCCCAACATTGATGGATGGACAGGTGGTAAATCAACTGATATTAGAAACATAGAAACATGACAACAAAAAAAGATCACATGGCCTATCTAGTCTGTCCTTCCATATCCACCACTACAACAGTCGGTAAGTGGGATGTAAGCCACAGCTAAGGTCACGCACTCTGCCCATTAGATAGCCTGGATTGAAAAGAGCATTCATAAAATAGCTTACACTGACTATATGCAAGGGTGCTTGGGGCTAGGCTGAACCCGCACCCTTTTGGATGGTATGTGCACCAGCCCAGAAAAAAATTACAGAAAAAAAAGAACCTGTGGGAAACGAACCAACCCTCTGGGATGTCCAAACACAGAGCATGAACAACTATGCTAATGCTGCAAGGTATCTGCTGTGGCAGGAATTACCAAGAAGGGGATTGTATGTATCTGCCAACAATATAGAAGTAGGTTGATAGATCCACTTCAACCCTGTAGGGTGTGACTGCGTGTCTAGTATATATGCAATGGAGGCCCAGACCGACACCCACAGTCAGGGTGCAGTCCCCCAAGCCTGCCCACTGTGTGGGTCATGCATCTGCTGCGTTCACATTACCAACACTCTCCAATGGGCCACAGCTGAGGCTGCACTCTTTGCCTGTCAGGTAGCCTGGATGGAGTGCACAATGTAGCGCCCACTGAATAGATGCAAGGGTGTTTGGGGCAGCACTGAAGCTGCACCCCTTTGCATGGTATTTGCAGCAGCCCAGAACAAAATGAACTGAAAACAACCTGTGGGAATTGAACCGGCTCCCTAGTGTGTCCAAATAGTGCTCTAACCACTATGCTAACCTTGCACAGCAACTGCAATGGAAATGCTTTCCAGTAAGGGAAATGTGTGTATATATATATTTGTATCTGCCTGCAATGTTTCAGTAGGTTTGCAGTTCATCCTGCTGATACATTTCAGGGAGGGGTGGCAAAGAGAGGTACAGTCAACATGATTATGCCAGAGAATACGTTGGGGAGTGTGGAGATGCAGCAGGTTAGAGAGGTATGTTTCCAACAAGTCCCATGTACATTCATTGTTATATCCGCAGGACAGATCCCAATTAGGAGCTGGATTGTGTGCATTGTGCAGTATGCCCCCCATTGCAGTCCTACGGTTCACAGGCCTGATTCTCATGAGCGTGTGTGTAGACAGTATCTGTTGTATTATGAGCAAACCATTACTCATCATCCATGACATGCCCTCTATCACATTCATGCCTGTTAGTGTAAGACAGACAATCCAGCACATGCATACCGTGCAACAACAGAGCAGGTGTATGGAGAGCCTCAGATGCGGTTCAGATGGTGTGTGTACAAGAAGGTGCGAGCGGGGGCTGTCTGTCGCACCTCAACCTGGATGTCCAGTGCCGAATATGTCATAGGCCATCTATGTCCCTAATAGGCCTCACAGATGGGGATGCAATGCTACC
The DNA here is from genome assembly GCA_033557465.1 of Ichthyophis bannanicus. Classification (NCBI taxonomy): domain Eukaryota; kingdom Metazoa; phylum Chordata; class Amphibia; order Gymnophiona; family Ichthyophiidae; genus Ichthyophis; species Ichthyophis bannanicus. The sequence continues at coordinate 359,399,329 of CM066032.1, read as the reverse complement.
AGCACATTCCCCCAGGTGAACCTGGCTGTGGCATACTATTTGTGGACATCATGAAAACAAGCCAGGAAGGGATGCAGGAGCTGACATGCAGCTGAACCCAGCCCATGGGCCACTATATTGTGACTCTGGCAGCATGGCCATAACAATGTTGTTTTCTGTGCTGGGATCTGTGGCCCATAATGGAGCTGCACAGTGATGGAGACACCACCCCAAGAAATATCCTTTGACATTAGGTGGCCCTGCTGCATCAGCTGTGAATCTGTGTGATGTGGACCTCATGAAAATTGTGCCATTGGAATGCATTTTGCATCTGTAAGGCCCAGTCTGTACATGTGCACACAATGTATATAGTTGTATATAGTTTGTATATAATTGCCTTTTGTACATAGTTTATTATGTTCTCTGTTTAAGAAACCTGTTTAATGTAAACCTGTTTAATGTATTGCCCTGTTCATTGTAAGCACTGATCAATTTTGTGAAGTGTAATTTCTGTTCACTGTAAACCGCGCTGATTTCGAATAGCGCGGTATAAAAGAAACTTTAAATAAATAAATAAAATAAATAAATGTACACCTGCTGTGTCACTATTACATCTTTTGCAGTATGTTATGAAGAAGAGCAGCTGTATAGGGTCTGGATGAGTAGCGTGCACCAAGTCGCTATGTGTGATTCATAGACAATGTGAGGGCAGCACGAACAACAAATCTCTGCAGTGATGTCGTTAAGCAAACATGTAGAATATGCCTCCATTGCCCCTTTACGACATCTGGCATATTATTCAAGAGTTAATTGTATGGGTAAAGCAAATGTATGAATATATGTGGTGCCCATATGTACCAGGGGTGCTGCTGACAATCCCACATGTGTCACAGGGCTACGGATCATGTCAACAAATAGGTGGGACATTAAATTTCACCATAACGTACACATGCCATTTATGCCTCAAACACCGTGTTACCTAGCTGACAACATTTACATTTTAGCAAGGGATCTCTGAGTGAACCACATGTCAGAAAACAGCATTTAAGGCTATGTAGGTGTATGATGTGTGTGGATATATGCACCTCACAGCTACCTTTGAGAAAGGACCAGCTGAAAGACAAACAGTGTACCTCCCCAATGGCTGGGACTCTGTGAACAAACACATTGCTCACACGTCTGGATATCAGTGGTGTGCACCTTTAGATACATGTGCTGTCTCACAGATGACTGAACCATGCAGAACGTATTTAGTAAACCCTGCTGCTCACAGAAATGTCTGTTAGAAATATCTTCACACTGGCTATTTATTTATTTACATTCTCTTATATACTGCGCTATTCTGCATCAGTGCGGTTTACATTGAACAAACTGATGATATCGGTGATCTTGGGATGTCAGTGCAGCGACTGAGTTGGAGGGCATGCAATGAAGTGTCCTGCATCATCACTAGAATTCTTGTATCGCAGATGGGACATGGCTGATGTTCCAACATACCTCCAGTGAATGTGTGCACATGTATGGATGCTATGTGCAGAAATGTTTGGTTCCCAGATTTTAATCTAGGTGGTGCAAAGTGATGTGTCAGTACATTGCATGACCACCAGCTGTCTAACCCTGATGTGAGTGCTGTGGTCATTTGTGGGCCACCCCTGAAAATCTGGGTCTGCACACATAAACGAGAGGGAGTAGGAGCTAGCCAGGTAGGCCAAGATTAACTTGCTAACCGCCCAGACCTAATGCCAGAAAGACAGCTCTGGAAAATTAGTGCCAAGCTGCCATGCACAGATGGCTATGTGTATTGCATAGAAAAACGTTGACACCCGCCAACCATGTTTATCTGCCCATGCCTTACCACAGAATGCCCCAACACAACCTGATGGCAATCACATAGCATATGGGCATGTTATGGGGGTACACAGCATTGTAGAGGGCAAGCTCCTGAGTAGGAGCCGTGCAAAAATCACCAAGAAGCCATTTACATAAGGTAACTAGTGCAGCTTCCTATATAAATGGCCCCTCAAAAATCAGGGACACTATCTACAATGATGAGATGGAGATAGTTATGAGAACCATGTGTTGGCACAGTAACAAAAAACATGTCTCTCACAGATGCAGAGGCAGAAGAATATAACAGCTCTGGGGTGACACAGTAGGCTCTACATCTATGAGGTGTATGAGAATGTTCATGCAATGCACAATCCAAGCTATGTGTGAAAATACAGATAGCCACATCAGAAAATGGCCCTTGCCATGTGTGTGGCACATTGTCATGAGAGACATAGGATGAAGCACACATGCGACTGTGTAAGCCAGTGGTTCCAAACCCAGTCCTCGGGGAACCCCAGGCCATTCATGTTTTCAGAGTACCCACAATGAATATGCATGAGATAGATCTGCATGAACTGCTTCCATTGTATGCAGAAAACCTGACTGGCCTGGGGTTCCCTGAGGACCGACATTGGGAACCTCTGGTATAAGCTGTAAGCAAATCAAGAATTATACATCTTTATTACAAAACAACAGCTCAATATGTTCTGTTAAGTGGCAAAACATGAAAATTATGGTACATTAAACATCTCAAAATGCACATCATCACATCTCACTGTGTCACAACATATTCATGCACATTGACACTGTGATTCACCAAATGACACAGTGACACCTTATATGCACAGTATCACTCCTGGATATGGCCAGAGATCAAACATGTTGTTGTGGTCCACCTTGTGAGGATGTGCAGCAGCTTGTCAGGGCCAAAATGGCCAGCGCAAAGGTGACAAGGAAAGAACACACCACATACACAATGTCCCTCTGCTGCTACACATCCAGCTTGATCCTCTTTTGGGCCCAAACATTTGATGTCATCTATAGAGCCATATAGTAATAACAAAACACTTTACAGCTCTATCCCTCAACCACGAGTTCAGATTTTTGTTGATCCACTTAAACAAACACTGTTGCAACAAGGTCTCAGACTGTTACAAAGCAACTATCCGGACCAGACAAGCTGGGGTGAAGTGCCTTTTGCTCGCATCAACAACCTTACAACGTTGCTAACTCAGTGGTGTTATTTTTATAATATATCTTTTTAACATTTATTTCAATATTGTGGCGGGGTCGCCTAGTGAAGACGGGCTCCCATCTTGTATCTTTTAGCTTTAAACGTGTAGTTGTGTATAAAAGCAGTCCAAGTGGTTTTAAAGCAACACAGGAATTTTTATTGATTTTTAACTTGGTGCAGTTTAGTAACAGTCCTTTGTAGAAGATTCCAAACTCAGCAACAGAAAACAAGGATATTTTCTCCCAAATAAAGTTCTTTACAAACAGTGTGTTTCAGTGGTATTATTTACAAGTAAATGTCTTTACTTCTTTCATTAGGAAATTTCTCATCTCAGAAACAACAGCTTTATTTGCAGTTAAAGCACACAACGGAACTCAGTAATTCTGTCGGCTCCCTTTAGCTGCTTCAGTTTAAAACACTTCTCAGCTGGTCAGCACAGAACTCAATTGCATCATCTACTTCTCTTCAACAGACAGAGCTTTGCAAGTTTTAGACTAAGAGATTTCCTTTCTCTCTTTTCAAAGCTTTCAGCTATCATGAACCTGAGAACTGCTTCCTGAGATTCTTCCTAGTATTTTTCTTCTTTCAATCAGCAGTAACACATAGAGCACATTCCATTTCAGAGCAAGTGGAATCCGGGTCATCTTCCTCATAATCCACCTCCATTTCTTCCTCTGCACTGCCTGATTGTGGACCTTGAATACGTTCAGGTACTTTAAGGTTTATATGCTTTAACAGCTTAAACAGTTTCTCCCATTGAACTGCCTTTCTTTCTCTTGGTAAAACATTAACAGGCTTTGTTTGCTTGGCTTTATCTACAAAACCCTTCTTCCTGTTCTGCATGCTAGCAGGTATAACTATCTCCTCAGTATCTGAGTCAGAGTTATAAGCATTAACTCTTTCCAACTTTCCTCTCCTACCTTGGAGCTTAACTGTGGGAGTTTCACAGCTGTGACATCTGTTGGAGGTAGCGTCCTCTGAGTCAGAGCTGCTCAGGGAATCACTGCAGGATTTTCTTCCAGCTTTCCTGGGCTTTCTCAGCCTGAAGATTTGTCTTTCTTCAGAAGAAGCTGAGCCTTCCTGTTCTAGCTTTCTTACAGCCAGCCTTTTGCCCTTCTCTCTCCTAGAAGGAAAGTACTCGGCCTGTCCTCTGGCCTTTCCCCAGCTGCTGCTTCTCAAGCTGTTTCCGTGGCTTCCAACACCTCCAAGGCTTCTAACAGTTCTACCGAGTCTATCCCTTTCTGTTTGCTTAACCTTAAATGCTGGGCAGTGTGCCTCCCCCTCTGGCTCCACCCACAGGTGTCCCTTATCCTCAATTAGGGTTGCCATGGAGTCTGGGTGTGGCTTCAGCCTAGCTCTGCAAGCGTGGTTTCTTTCACTGCTTTTACTTTTGCACATGTGTTTAGGTGAGTCCATCCCCCTTAAAGAAGCAAAAGTTCCTTTTTCCTCTATTTCCCAGGGCTGTGCTACACTCTCCTTACCACAATATCTTAACTTATTTCAATATCTTGACAGTCCCATGAATACTATTCAGTGAACCAGATAACGCTGGTCGCATTAGGAATGATTTCAATCTTCATATTTATTTATTACAATTTCTTATATACCACACTATTCGACATCAGCGTGAACTATTTACATAAAATAGCTACAAGTAGGCGTTATGACCATATCCATATCATTTCCATGTCCTTCTAGAATTATTTACTAAAATTTTTTTTTTTAAGCACAGCGCTTATCTGGTATCAGATGATAATTCTTCAGTGCTGTAATGTGATCCAAACGGATGATGTTCCCAACGCCAAACCAAAGCGCCTTTACGTTTCACTGATCGTTTCTTCAAGGGTATGGATCTCTGGGCGTTTAATAGCACTATTCATACTGTATAGTCTGTCAATAAATGATATATCAATGTAAACTGGCTTCATTAGATCAGACTCTCAATATATATATTTCCAACTCTACCACAAATTCAAGATGAAGACCGGTTGGGTGCACCGCTTGCAAATTAAGTATCCACTTCTGTTCCTGAAAAATAAGCTGTTGTTCCCTTGAACATCCTCCCGCACCTATCGAGATGTGCTCAATGCAAAAGCAACGGAGATCCTCAAAAGTGTGATTCAATTGAAGACAATGTTCTACCATGGGAACTTCCTTCTTCTGACATTTTAATCTACTACGATGTTCCTGCATCCGAATGTAGAGAGGACGAATTGTTTTTCCAACGTATATTAGCTTACATGGACAAAAAACACCATATACCACATGTGTGGACTGGCAAGTAGTGCAACCCCTTAAAAAATATTTTTTATCTCGATATGTAAACGAAGAAATTTCCAAAGTGATTTGACAAATAGTGCACATTCCGCATTTAAAATGACCCCTAGTTTCATGATCCATCACTTGAAGCGAGGATCTTAACTCTGTCAGGCTAAGAATCTCTTTCAGGTTTCGATGTCTTCTCCAGACATATCGGATGGATTTATCTTCCAATCCCCGTGTGCATTTCAAGTCATTACTATGTCTCTGCAAGATCTTCTGTATCTTATAGCTGTAGGGGGAGTAAAGAGTTATTAAATTTACATGACTCTCCTCCACAGGACACTTGGGTGATCTTGTAAGTAAGGAATCTCGATGGTTGTATAATGCTCGCTTGTATGCATTAGACACAACAGAAGGAGGGTATCCTCTTGCCAAAAATTTTTGTTTTAAAGAGCTAGCTTGTTTCTTATATTCTGATGTCTCCGAACAGTTTCTACGGTAATGAAGGAACTGTGAGAATAGAAGACTATTCTTAAGATTTTGAGGGTGGGCACTGGAATAATGCAAAAGTGAATTATGATCTGTGGGTTTGAAAAACACAGAAGTGATCCAGGTCTCCATTCCTTTTGTTATTCGGACGTCTATGTATGTAATACTGATAGCATCACATACATGCGTAAATTTGATATTCTCATCCCTCCCATTCAACCAAGTCAAAAAATCAAGCAACTCTAGTTCTGAACCCTCCCAAAACATAAAAACGTTGTCAATGTAACGACACCATAATTTAATGTGCTTATTGGGATTGTGAGTAAATATCCACTGTCTTTCAAAACAATCCATATACAAGTTTGCAATAGATGGGGCGCATGTAGCGCCCATTGCTACCCCAGAAATTTGATGGTAAATTTTATCCTCAAAAATGAAATGATTTTGATACAGAGTAAGATCTGACAATTTCTCAAAAAAACCCAAAAGGGGCTCTGATAAATCACCTCTACTCCTCAAAACCTTTTGAATGACCATATGAGCGGCTCGTTGCGGGATACTCGTATATAACGATGTTACATCCAGTGTCACCAGCATTATGTTATGTACACGCACCAATTGCGAATGTTGAGAAAGAAGCTGTAAGAAATGCGTTGAATCTCTAACACATGAAGACATCTGAGGCATTAAGGGCCGGAGAAAAGAATCCAAATACACAGATAAGGGCTCCAATATCGAACCTTTGGTAGAAACAATAGGGCTACCCGGAGGATGAACAAGACTTTTGTGTACTTTTGGTACCAGATAGAATTTAGCCAAAGTTGAATTAACTGGATTCAAAAAGCCCCATTCCTTTTTACTGATTAATTTATCCTTCAATGCTCGAGCTGTTAGCTCACTAATGGAAATCTTTAATTGATGAGTAGGGTCCTCTTGCAAAACTGCATAGGTAGTTAAATCCAAAAGTTGTCTATATGCTTCATGTAAATACTCATGCCTATCCGTAACAACGATACTTCCACCCTTGTCAGCCCGTCTGATAACTAGATCTGTACAGGACCAGAGATCTTGCAGTGTTTTTTTATCCTTTCGTGAAAGGGTATTGACTACAGTACTCCGTTGGTTCTCCGTCAAACATGTGACATCATTTATAACCCAATCCTTAAATAATGACAAAGAAGGTGGAAGTGGTTCAGGTGGATTCCATTTTGACTTGAGTGGTAAGGGTACTCTATTTTGAATACCAGGTGGCAAAGATGCTGTAGGATTTATAGCAAAAAAAGCTTTAAGATGTAACTTCCGTAGAAGATGTTCTAAATCCACATGAAATTGAAATAGATCAAAAGAGATAGAGGGTACATAAGATAAACCTCTGTTCAAAATGTTCAATTCTTGCGGTGAAAGGGATTGGTTAAAAATATTAATAACCGGAGTTTCAAGACGTCGTGTTAAGACCGTTTTTGTCTGGCAGTCCCCTGAGACTTGGACTTGTCCACTGATTGCTGTTTTTTCCGACCCTCTTCTTCGTCGGAAAAAATTTGATGTGATCGCTTACTTGAATCAGACGAGTTTCCTTCTTCAGAACTATCCTCAAATTCCACATGACGTCTATGTTGTTTATTGGACTTGTTCTGTCTCTTGGGATTAAGCCAGAGATACACGTAACCAGTTTTATAGTCATCAAAATCCGTTTTAATTTTTTTGCTTTAAGTTTCTTAACCTCATCTCTTGTTGTGTCTATGATCTTCTTATGTTCATCCAATTGTTTAGAAAAATCCGTTAGGGACATTGACTCTTTCAACTTTCCTGTTAGAGTAGTTACTTCCTGTTGAATTGTCTCAATGCTTCGTTTAGTGGTATCTACTATTAAAACCATGAGATCAAGTGAGCATTTATTCAATATATGATTCCATTTGTCCATAAAATCAGCATTCATCGTGTGTAACTTCGGTTCCTTATAAATTCTAAGGCCTCTAGGGATGTGCTGTCTCCTAATATATTCAATAAGCGAAAATCTATGCAGTTCCTGACGAACCAGGTTTTTTTTTGAAGTTTCACTGTCTTCCCAATTATAACCCGACTTTTCGATGTTCATATCATCCAAGGTGAAAGGTGTAAATTCTTTACTCAAATTCTTAATGTGGTCCTCCGTGAAACTAAACGTTTCTTTCCAAATATCGTGACTCTCCATGAGTGTATCAAACAATAACGTATATAGTCACTTTTTAGAGCTTAAATTACTAAATAGTAATAACAAAACACTTTACAGCTCTATCCCTCAACCACGAATTCAGATTTTTGTTGAACCAATTAAACAAACACTGTTGCAACAAGGTCTCAGACTGTTACAAAGCAACTATCCAGACCAGACAAGCTGGGATGAAGTGCCTTTTGCTCGCATCAACGACCTTACAACGTTGCTAACTGGATGTAACATTGTTATATACGAGTATCCCGCAACGAGCCGCTCATATGGTCATTCAAAAGGTTTTGAGGAGTAGAGGTGATTTATCAGAGCCCCTTTTGTTTTTTTTGGAGAAATTGTCAGATCTTACTCTGTATCAAAATCATTTCATTTTTGAGGATAAAATTTACCATCAAATTTCTGGGGTAGCGATGGGTGCTACATGCACCCCATCTATTGCAAACTTGTATATGGATTGTTTTGAAAGACAGTGGATATTTACTCACACTCCCAATAAGCACATTAAATTATGGCGCCGTTACATTGACGTTTTTATGTTTTGGGAGGGTTCAGAGCTAGAGTTGCTTGATTTTTTGACTTGGTTGAATGGGAGGGATGAGAATATCAAATTTACGTATGTATGTGATGCTATCAGTATTACATACTTAGACGTCCGAATAACAAAAGGAATGGAGACCTGGATCACTTCTGTGTTTTGCAAACCCACAGATCGTAATTCACTTTTGCATTATTCCAGTGCCCACCCTCAAAATCTTAAGAATAGTCTTCCATTCTCACAGTTCCTTCGTTACCGTAGAAACTGTTCGGAGACATCAGAATATAAGAAACAAGCTAGCTCTTTAAAAGAAAAATTTTTGGCAAGAGGATACCCTCCTTCTGTTGTGTCTAATGCATACAAGCGAGCATTATACAACCATCGAGATTCCTTACTTACAAGATCATCCAAGTGTCCTGTGGAGGAGAGTCATGTAAATTTAAAAACTCTTTACTCCCCCTACAGCTATAAGATTCATAAGATCTTGCAGAGACATAGTAATGTCTTGAAATGCACACAGGGATTGGAAGATAAATCCATCCGATGTGTCTGGAGAAGACATCGAAACCTGAAAGAGATTCTTAGCCCGACAGAGTTAAGATCTCGCTTCAAGTGATGGATCATGAAACTAGGGGTCATTTTAAATGCGGAATGTGCACTATTTGTCAAATCACTTTGGAAATTTCTTCGTTTACATATCGAGATAAAAAATATTTTTTAAGGGGTTGCACTACTTGCCAGTCCACACATGTGGTATATGGTGTTTTTTGTCCATGTAAGCTAATATATGTTGGAAAAACAATTCGTCCTCTCTACATTCGGATGCAGGAACATCGTAGTAGATTAAAATGTCAGAAGAAGGAAGCTCCCATGGTAGAACATTGTCTTCAATTGAATCACACTTTGGAGGATCTCCATTGATTTTGCATTGAGCACATCTCGATAGGTGCGGGAGGACGTTCAAGGGAACAACAACTTATTTTTCAGGAACAGAAGTGGATATTTAATCTGCAAGCGGTGCACCCAACCGGTCTTAATCTCCAGATAGATTGGCATATGTGCTAAGGGTAAACAGGTGTTTTACCTTTTAGGTTTACCAAAGCCGATCTCTTCATGTTGATAAAGCTATAGGTAGTTGCATTCCGCATGCACGGCGTTTTTTCAGCAACTGCAAGGAGAATTCCCCATAGTTTGGAAGAGAGGTGAGAACAATTTAGCACAGTTTTAGTGACAATTCTTGAATTTGTGGTAGAGTTGGAAATATATATATTGAGAGTCTGAGCTAATGAAGCCAGTTTACATTGATATATCATTTATTGACAGACTATACAGTATGAATAGTGCTATTAAACGCCCAGAGATCCATACCCTTGAAGAAACGATCAGTGAAACGTAAAGGCGCCTTGGTTTGGCGTTGGGAACATCATCCGTTTGGATCACATTACAGCACTGAAGAATTATAATCTGATACCAGATAAGCACTGTGCTTAAAAAAAAATAAATTAGTAAATAATTCTAGAAGGACATGGAAATGATATGGATATCGTCATAACGCCTACTTGTAGCTATTTTATGTAAATAGTTCACGCATGTTATCCAAGTTTGTACACCTGTTCTCTGTAAATCCGAACAGCCTGTTGTTCTGGTCTTTTTGTTTAATGTAAACTGCGCTGATGTCGAATAGTGTGGTATATAAACATTTTTAATAAATAAATATGAAGATTGAAATCATTCCTATAGCGACCAGCGTTATTATCTGGTTCACTGAATATTTTATTTATTTAGACAGTTTTGTATACTGCCTTATCCTTCAATCAAAGCGGTCACAAATCAATTGGGGGATAAATTTAACATGCGGGGATATGAGACACATACACTAATACTTACAGGGAACATGGGCAATGGAGAGTTAAGTGGCTTGCCCAAGACCACAAGGAGCATCTGTGGGACTAGAATAGTATTCATGGGACTGTCAAGATATTGAAATAAGTTAAGATATTGAAATAAATGTTAAAAAGATATATTATAAAAATACCACTGAATTAGCAACGTTGTAAGTTTGTTGATGCGAGTAAAAGGCACTTCACCCCAGCTTGTCTGGTCTGGATAGTTGCTTTGTAACAGTCTGAGACCTTTTTGCAACAGTGTTTGTTTAATTGGATCAACAAAAATCTGAACTCGTGGTTGAGGGATAGAGCTGTAAAGTGTTTTGTTATTACTATTTAGTAATTTAAGCTCTAAAAAGTGACTATATACGTTATTGTTTCATACATCTATAGAGCCATGGCAGTGATATGGTAAAACAAGCAAAATGTAAATGACAGTCAGGAGTGGCAGACCACAGTTGACAGTGTTGGTGCTGCTGGACTGTTAGCTGCCACTAGTCCATCTCCCCAGCTCCAATGGTGTGTGGAGCATCACAGCTCTCTCAAAGTCGTTTTCTGCAGCCATGGGTGTCTACATTGAGGTGTGAGGTTTGCTGATGATGATGTGAGAATCCATAGTAAGGGAACGGGAAATCTTGGGTGTGCCAAGGAGTCACGCCACCCAGGCAGTGGATCATATCACCAGGCCAGTGTGGACCCTCTGCATGCACCAATCCACCAAGTGAATATCAATGTCCAGCACTGGCATGTGCTCCTTAACCTAAGTTCCATTACTGTATGCCACCCCTTCTCAGGGATCATCTCATGTTGTTGCTGTCTCCTCCAACATGCAGGTGATGGTGACTGCAGATGCACTGTAGGTTCCTTCGGCTGTGGGTGGGCCATGCTCTGTGGAAAAAGTAATAGAAAGGTAGGTATGCTATTCATCACACATCATGAGGTGCCATCACAGTGCCTGCAAGTTTAATATGTTAAGTAGGAAACATCTAACATTCAACCACTACATTCCCATAACACAGCTGCCATTGAAGGTGTAAGACATTCAAAACGATCAGTACAGAGTATGTTCACATCTGCACAGGCACATAGACATGTCCATGGCCATGGCCATGTGTTACAGGTGTGTCATAGGTCCCGATCACGTCTATCACTCTCAATGAACTCAGAGTACCAAATCACATACAAGATGTTTGATAATGTTAGACAAACATGATCCATTGTGGAGGCCATCTGCTGTATGGTGCATGTGGTGGACAGGGACTGGCTGCAGATGTCATTGTGTCCAAGCTGTCATTCTACACCCAGAAGTGGTGTTTGGAAAGTGTGGCATTAGTCTGTGTGCATGTTAAAACATCATTGCCTGTTGTCAAAACTATCCCATCATGTGGCAAAATGTGAATGCTGAAGCATTCCGATTTGCCATCAGACAAAACGTATGACATTTTCCACACAGAACAAAATGCATGACATGATCACATCAGTCACAAGGCAGCATCTGAAATGCAGCATCATTACTGCGATGATCTGTAAAGGGCCAATCAGACCACACCCCAGGAACAAATACTGAACTTATGCCTGCACCATGCATTATTACAATGTGACTCACAATCCACACACACTGCAATCTAAAACACATGTGCACCTGGTACCATTTCCCCTATCTGGTACAAAGATGAAGTCAGTAGGAGCAATGCCATGAGCCTGTCCAAGACTACATTTATGTTGGCTGCTTCAACAATGTTAAGAAAAAGATAAATGCAATGTTCAGTACTCCCACTCTTATCATCTGTGTACACCAACATCATAGTTGGGAATGTCAGCAATGCTATGGTGACCAATTACTAACTGCTGAAATCAAGATGGCCATAGAGATGTTAAATCGTAGACATGGGGCTTATGTATGCATGCAAGATAGGTTTAGAGCAATATAGTCAGGAATACAAGGGAACATCACACATATCAAATGTTGTTCTGTGCCCTCGGTTTATGCAGGGCAATTGACACAACAGCATCAGCACAGTAGACAGTTATGTTTGTGTAACATATGCAAGTATGTGATGTAAAATGCATACCTCTGATGCCACTGTGTATGATGTACCAGTCACAAATCACTGTCATGTTGTCATTTGTATGGAGCTGTAACACAGTTGGCTGCATGTAGATCCACTTGCCCAAGTAGTTACCTCACCACACCAGCAGTAGTGACAGCCTGCCAAATGGATTCTGTATAGTCACAGCAGACACACATATGTTAGGATGTAGACCTGAAGCACACAGGATAGCATGCACATATGCATCTCCTCACATACACAGTACTTACATGAGAAGAGCTGCTCAATCAGACATTGCTGGATTGCTGTGCCCATACATGTGTTTCCATGGCCACATACAGGAGGGCACACAGGATCATCTTTCAGATCCGGATTAATGTTGACTGGGATATTGTGCCTGAGAGCAATGTTGTGCAGGATGCAACAGGCCAGAATTATCTGTGCCACAGTCATGGGTCGGTATTGTAAGGCCCCGCCAGTCTTATCCAGACACCTGAAGCGACTCTAACATACCAAAGGTGCGCTCGATGACAGAGCGGGTGGAGGCATGGCCCTCATTGTACCTCATCTCTGCAGGTGACCATAGAAAATGCACAGGGGTCAGCATCCAGGCCTGACACCCATATCCAGCATCACCTGCAGAAAGAAAATGAGACAGTTGACCAAGTAACATATGTGCACACACAATGTCTGGATGTATATGCCGGTACCTCTCCATTGCAGCCTGCCCTTCCCCATCACACACATACACACACACACACACATTATGTTGCTGTAACATCTAGCATATACAATATTGAAATAAACACACAGCATGTGTCCTTTACCCTCCGGATAGACTAATGTGAGACATACCAGTAATAAGTCATGATGCTACCACAAATATCCATGCCCATCTCAAACATATTAATAACCTGCCATACACAAAATACAGTAACACCAGGACTGAACCCTACCTAGCACAACATATCTCTGCCAATATTAAAGCTACACATATCTGGAAAAAAAACACCTACTGGTGAAAGAGAACAGGTGCCACTATCACATTAACATGACAAGCCCACCTCTGGTCTGTTAAACATGCTAATCATAGTCCATCAGCAAACCAATAAGCAAGGATTTGAATGTGCATACTGAAAGACAACAATGAAAGTGGTTACCCAAAAATAAGTTCTGACATGTACAACAACACAGGGGTGAGAACAATGTTACTTAAGTGACCCAGCTAGTAGACAAAATGCCGAGAGGTGAATGGCGCACATATACCAAACCAGGCAAACTGGAGCCAAAGACCATTTAGACAACAGGTATCCTTTAAACTTTGCATTTTGGAAATGTGAGCGGTCATGGGAACTGGCCAAGTCACCTTCATCTGGTGTCAGCATGTTTTCTGCTAGCTCACCATAGTCTGCTGTCTGTCTGTCTTGTCCTGTCATGTCTACTTTCCCGCCATTCTGCCTCTACATCTGCTACAATATATGCTACCATCACCTTTGGCCTTTACTGCACAGCTTCCTATAATCCCTGTGTTGACTGCTCAGATGTCACCCTACCATCCACAGTCTACACCTTCACGTCTAATGCACGGTGAATCATAGAGGCCGACCTGACCCCACCCACCCACCCAAGTAATACTTGCCTCTGCATGTTCCCACCCTCAACCCCATCACAATCTAGGCCTCCCCCAACATCAGTTCTCAACACCTTTGGGGTCTACCTACAACCCGCCACCTACAACCCCTATTCTGGAAGCCTCCACCAAGAGACCATCATCATTCCTGACCTCCCTCATCTACCCCAGCAGGGGGGATGTGCATGTCAGAATGGATGTAAAGGAAGCCTGCCAGGCCACACCTCACCTGTGCACAGATGCTGTGGTGAAGCGTATTGTTGTTCAGGACTGCAGTAGCACAGTTTCAATGTGGGGCACAGGTTAACTGGCTGTTGGGAGGCATAAAATTACCATAAAACTATCATGCCAGTGGCCTACACATGAACATATCTACCTGAAGGATGGAAAATTGTTGAAAATCATCTTGGCAGCTGAACACAGATGAGATGGGGCCCCGAGTGTATCCCTCTGAGGTTGCCACCGATGGGAGAGAAACTGCAGTTGGGTGGTGATGGTAGTGTAAACCCCCCCAAAGCGCAGGGCCTTGTGCAAACAGCACTCCTGCATACTGGACCTGCCCCCTCAGTTCCCCACAGAAGGTGTGTTTGTGGGACATCTGCTGTTGCTCTGTCATTGCTGACAGAAGCACCCAACACAGCCTCCCTGACCGCATGGGAACATTGCCTCTGTATAAGTCTTTGGTGCAACCTCATTTGGAGTATGGTGTGCAATTCTGGAGACCGCACCTTCAAAAGGATGTGAACAGGATGGAGTAGGTGCAGAGGGTTGCTACTAAAATGATTAATGGGCTTCATTATAAAGCATATGAGGACAGACTGAAGGATCTTAATATGTACACCTTAGAGGACAGGCGGGATAGAGGTGATATGATTGAGATGTTTAAATACCTTCGTGGCATAAATGTTCAGGGAGAGAGCCTCTTTCAATTGAAAGCAAGTTCTGCTACGAGGGGACATGGGATGAGGGTGAAGGGAGATAGATTCAGGAGTGATATGCGGAAATATTTCTTTACGGAAAGAGTAGTGGATCCGTGGAATAGTCTCCCAGTGGAGGTGGTAGAGATGAGGACAGTAACTGAATTCAAAAAAGCATGGGACCAACACAGAGGATCTCTAAAGGTAAAAAGTGGACTGTTGTAGTTGTTATGGAAGGACAGACTAGATGGGCCTTGTGGTCTTTTTCTGTCATCATGTTTCTATGTTTCTATTGTGCAAGTTGCTGCAGGTGTCAGCAAGCACATGTCAACTGCTCACCAAGGGCAACTAACACCTATTAACTGGAGCTCAAGCTCAGCAAGTCACTCTACAGGCACTGATTGGCAAGAGACAGAAATAGGGATATACCACCAAGGCTGGCAGATGGAAATATGGGTATCCAGGTCATGAGAGGTGTAACCAGCAGATCTGCTGCCCAGAACATGCTGCAGAGTAGCACTTGATGACCACATCACATGTTCAGATACCTGCAGAGGCTCAAATAACTTTCAAATAGAGAAGGAGTCTGGAATTCTGATGTAAGCCTCATGGCTGCATGGTCTCACAAATCACATAGTCAAAAGAAATCGCATATACATGTCATTGTGAGAACACTAACAGGGACATGAATATCAGTTTGGAGACAGTGACATGCTGAGATTGCAGCCACAGGTACCAGACTTTGCAGATTCTCACAACCCAAAATAAAAAAGGAAACAAGGGAGTACCATGTGCAGTTGTAACACAGCTACAGAAAGGCATGAATGCCCTAGCTGTGCTGTGATAGGCCATAGCAGAAACACCAGTGTGTAGAATGTCATAGAAAACTGCAGTGCTCCTGCAGTAGCCCATGTGTTGTTTGCAACTTGAGATACGCAGACATAAAGGTGCCACCCAAAACCACCTGTGACTCTGGCCCATCTGTGATTGTGGTCATGGACCCTAGATCACCTTAACAGTATATGCATAGTAGACAGAAAAAATACCCACCCAGCAGGACACAGTCCTCATACTGTCCATTCTCAAACTGTTGGACTAGTGCTGAGTGATGCAGGATATAGGAGTCACGGGTGGACCCTGTAAACCTAGGAACCACATTCAGAATATGCATATTTGCATCACATACAACCTGCACATTCAGGGAATGGCAGTGCTTGTGGCTGCGGAACACTGCCTCCCTGTCTCTGGGTGGGAACCAGGCAATATGTGTGCAATCAATAGTTCCCATCACATGTGGTATCCCTGCAATATGCTCAAATGCCTGGTTCAGGGCCCCACACTGTTGCTTACTGTTAGAAAATACAATGTAATTCCTTACCCGGCTGATCATGGCTTGCAGTATCTGGTGGAGACAGCGTGAGAAGGTGGGCCGGATCATTCCACCTACTGCAGCCACTGATGTCTGGAAGCAGCCAGAGACAAAGACATGTAGGGCACTCAGGAGCTTCACGAACCCTGGTATGGCTTAAGACCGGCCAGTCTGAGGCTCAAGGTCAGATCTTAGATCCTCATAGAGCTCTCTAATAGCTCCTGTGCTCCGAGGATAGAGGGAGATGACTTGATCCTCACGCATGCACTGGAGAATGACCCTGGGCCTGTAGAGGCGAGGCTGTCTGGGGCGGACCTCTGCACGCCTATGGCACCATGGTGCCCCATCCCCGGCCTGTGGATCCTCCACAGCTGTAGGTCTGTATTGCTGCAGAACTGGACCCCTGCCCATTGCCACTCTCCCTTGGACAGCATCTCCCTCATCAGGCAACCGCAGTTCTCCCACATCATGCAACCACTGGACAGCACTAGCAGCAAAGCCAAAGTGAGCCATCATGGAAGACCGCTTCAGCAAATGCACACTGCCTCAAATAGGGAGGGGATGTGCAAATGATGAGAATACACACTACACACCTGAGCATTACGCACCACACACGAGCAGCGGTTCTAACTGGATGCTGTGATGGGACCCCCCGCCCTGCGCATACATAAGATGCGGAATGCACATGCAAGGCATCCTGTGCATGCGTAAGGTGCGGAATGCACGCACAAGGTGCCCTGCATATGCGGAACTCACGGTAGACACATGCAAGGCACCCTGCATATGTGGAAGGCATGGTATGCATGCATGAGATGCCCTGCACATGCATTCTGCGCCCTCTAGAGGTGCAGAGCGCCTCACAACTGCTCAGGGGCTTGTTGTTCATGTGTTTGCTTTGTCGTCTGGTTTTTCCTCTCCCAGCATCTTTGCAGCACTTAACAGCACAAGTACGGGTCCGGACATAAATAGGGTTTGCAACGCATGCCACACCAAAACACGCCTAACCCCATTTGCACATGCGCAGTGCGCCATGCCCACATGCAGGGTGCCATGCACATGTGTTATGCATCCTGCACCTGTGCAGGGCACCCTGCATGTGCGTGAAGCACCTGGCACATGAGCAAAGCACCCTGCACATGCATGAGGCAACCTACACATGCAGACCGTGCCCTCCGCACATGCAGGGCACCTCAAGACTGATTAGGGGCCTGCTGTTCATGTGTTCCAGTCACATTGTATCTCCTTTCACAGCATCTTTGGAGTACTTAAGAGCACTGGCATGTGTCTGGACATGCATATGGTTTGCACCGCATGTCACACCTACAACATGCCTAATTGCATACGCACAGGCACATCGCACCTTGTGCACGATGCAGGGTGCCATGCGCATGTGCAGAGGGCATCACACACGTGCAGGGTGCCCTGCACATATGCAGTGCACCCTCCAAATGCATGAGGCAGGGAGCCTTGCACATGCACAGGGCACCCTGCACATGCATTACACACCCTACGCATGTGCACAGCACCCTGTACATGCACAGGGGCTGAGATGCCTGCAGCTGCTGCAGAGGAACTACCAGAGGGTGAGTATGTGGGCGAGGAGGAGGAATATGACATCAACCTACATCTCACAGGCAGCAGCAGCACTGATGAGGGGGCAAGTTTAGCTGCATACAGGGAGTTGATACCAGCAGAAAGGGAACAGTCATATTGGCACATACAATTCGCTGGCAAGGCATCACTTGGAATACTGTGTTCATGTTTATAGACCATCTCTCACAAATGTCATGCAAAGGATGGAGGCTGTTCATAGGATGGGCAGCCACTTGATTTGGGGCCTGCATCTGGGAACCTTTGAGATGGGTCCTGCAGTCCCATATATGCACACTCTGGAGGTAAGGAGGGACAGAGGAAATATGAATCAGATGTTCCAACACCATAAGAGTATTGATGTGGATTCAAACCCCCTCCCAGGACATGGGAGCTGTAAAAGTGTGGCATAAGACATGTAGCTGCAAGGGTGTAAAAGCCAGCCAATGTATGTTAATACTTTCTCAGGGAAGGGGTGGTGAATGACTGGACTGGCCTCCCAATGGACGTTGTGGGTGTACCTCATCGAACGAACCAACAATGGCATGTGAGCAACCCAGTGCATCCCTGTCTGGCAACAGCATGTTATCAAACATACCATTAACCAGGCAAAGAGCAGCGGGCACAAACACCATGGCCACACTGAAGTAGGTTGTCACAGAAATATTTTATTGAGGACCCAACGTAAAAATGTTTCGGCTTTAAGCCTTCATCAGGGGTCTAAAAAACACATAAACAAAACAGCTAAATTTATACATAATAAAAATCACATAGAAAAGGGATAATAAAAAAAACACACAGACATAAAGATGTGCATTAAACATAAAAATATACATTACCAAGAGACTGTAACAAAACGTTGTAGAGCCCATCCCTAAAAGGACATTGCAAGAGCACTTACCCAATCTAAAAAGAGCACAAATGCTGATAAGGCATACATCAAAATGGAGATATATTGCATACAATCTTATACACATGAAAAGGAGGAAGGGAAGGAAAGGAGGGGGGGAGGAAGAGTGGCGGAGGAGGATGGGGGAAGGGGGCAGAGGAGGGAGGGAGGGAAAGGAGAAGGAATGATAAAAGTACCATACAGATTGTAAAGCGCTATAGAACAAAAGGAGCTGGTGGTGTAAATGCAACTAAAACTATCAAATTAGGGAGACAACATGAGCAGAACCCTAAAACATCGATAGTGAGGCATAAATAGAGAAAATGCAAACAACGAACGAAAAGACAATATAGCACTAGTCTCTAAAAACTGCTAACACAATTGGAATAAAAATAGTCACTATGAGTAATTGTAAATAGCCATGATACAGAGAGAGAGAGAGAGTGTGGGGACACTGAATATGTAAAAGGCCAAACTTAAAAACATGCATCTTAATAACAGTGTTAGGTACAAATAAAAAAATGAAACAAAAATATGCGGGGGAGAAAAGAGGAAAAATGATTGTGCCGTCTGCCCATGTAAATAATAAAAGACAGCGCATAAAAACTAGACCATGTTTTCAAAACTTTAAAAATAATGAATAACTAATTAGCAATCGTAAAGTAGGAGATATTCCCCAGGGTCAGTCTTAAAAACCCAGAGGCTGGATATGGTGGCCTGATGGGGACATGCACCATCAGAATTGCATCTGGCAGCACATCAGTGGTTGCCACACCAACCTCATGATCCTGGATGGTATGCACACACCTTTTTTTTGGCTAAGGTGCACATACATGCAACTACGGTACCTACAAAGCTATCGGAACCTCGCACTTCCTAGGTCATGGCAATGTGGGGTACTAGATGTGCAACTATCCCCTTTACTATTGCAAGCCCATATAGATGCAAACATTACCCCTCACCTGAGGTCACACCACACTGTCATGCACAGATGCTCACCTCACAGACCTAAGACTGGACCCTATTTGTATATGGTGTGCCCAGTAGATGATGTGTGTTGCCTACGACCTGCTATGTTGAGGTCCTTTGTTTGTGGTACCTGTGCCCTTGGACTTACCTCTCGTGGGTAGTCAGACTGTGCATTGAAGCACCTCTGGATGCGGTGCAGGCACACTTGACCCTGAAAAGGTCCTGCCTGACACTGGAGGATGGGAAGAGGCACTGTTGATGGCAGCAGATCAGCCTGCCCAGCAGCTCAACATCTCCCTCAGTGAAGGGTGGCTTCCTAGAACGGGTGGCCATTTTGTCTGGTGGTTTTCTTGAATGAAGTCATGATGCCCTAGTCTCGCAATGGCACCATAACGCGTCCTACAGCGAGTTTACATCAGTGCACACTACTAGTTTTCATGTGTGCATTACTTTGGCTCATGGCGCCTTGTGCAGCCCGCAAGGTGCCATGTCTGGCTGCAGAGCAAGGCGCGTAGCATATGGTGCCTAATGCCCCATGCATTGCATGCCGCGTCCACGTATGGCAGGATGTATAGTGCCCAGAGCTGATGCAGCACAGGGCGTTTGGTGCCGTGTGTGAGGTGCATTGCATGCCACATCCACGCCATGCGCACTGTGTCAGCGCTGGGTGCAGTACATGCCACCTTACACAGACGTGACAAGCAAGGCATGGAGTGGTAGGTGCCGTTGCGTGATGCATCCGCCTAAGGTGGAACATAAAGTGCCCAGCACGGATGTGGTGTGCACGGTGCCTAATGCCCTGCGCATAGCATGGACACAACATGCAATGCACCTCACACATGACACCATACGCCCCATGCCACATCAGCGCTGGCGCTATATGTGCTGACTTACATGCCGCCTTATGTGGCAGCGCATCCTTGTAAGGTGCCTTGCATGCTGTGGGCCACGTTCACAATAGAAAAAGATCTGCAGGCCTTTTCTGAGGGGACAATGGAGGACAATGTGATGTGCCTTGCATCAGGTGGCGTGTCAGTGGGGATTGAGCATTTGATGTGTTGGATGCATGGTTGCTACCCCTAACCACTGGACTACACACTCCACAGCCTATCTAGCCATATAGCTATACATATATATGCCTTCCTAGGTCCACACACATCTATATGTATGTATTTATGTGAGTGTGTGTGTACCTGTGCATACACATGGGGATATATCTCTGTAGAGATACATATGGTGTGGAGGGTTGGCCCAATGGTTGGGGCAACTACCTAGTACACATAGGATCATGGTTTCAAATGCAGTCAACGCATCACATTACACTCCTTTGCCTATGACAGGCCTGTGTGTATAGAATATGTTTTGTGTTTACTGCCTGTCTGTTTATATCACAACATATCCATTTGGGGCAGGTAGTACCTCTGTGCCTTACCACATCAGTCACCAGTGTTTCCCCCTAAGACTGCCTTTGGGCAGCATATGGTCATTTGCTGCCCATCCTGGACTTCCATGGTGTACCATGCATGCATCTCCCATCATCCTAGCTAATGTTTCTTTTTTACGGACAGGACCCATAGTCTCCTCCTTCCATTCTGCCATTGGTGCTGCTGTATGTTCTGTTATTCGTTCATCCCACCATACCCCATGATGCATTGCACAGTCAAACATACTGTATGCATATCCTCCATGACCAGCAGAGGATCTGTACCTTCACATGACAGCAGGCGTTTACAGGCCCTCATAACACATACAGAATTGGTGACCATTAGCTAGCAGTTGTGGAGCTCACCATGAATGTGAAGTGGGTCACTGGATACCTGGATCCACAAAGTCAGTGCTGCACTACCTGTGCAACTCTGGTTCAGCCACAGATCTACATTGCAGTTATTGGCTGCATGTGTGATCTGTATTGCATGCTGGTGTGTGCAATGGGACCATGTTGGCATGTCCTGCCATTTCTAGCAGGTGACCCCTTTTTCCCCTGTTTCTTGGACAATGGCAGATATCCCATTATAGACAGCTGGGTTGCAGCAACAGGCTCAGATTTGGTGTGGCTTGTCATAAGAGGATGGTCAGCAACAGGGGTGGAGGCCCCATGATGGCTGACAGAGGTGGTCCAGCCACCCACAGCAGCAGCAGCCACTCCCATCACTGCTCATGTGGTGTATGCTTCTGCTGCACATTCAGTTCACACCCATTGCTACAGCTAGAGCTATCACCACATCACAGGGCCAATCAGAGACAGCTGCAACTGTCACCCTGAAAGCATCAACATACCCAGGAACATTAGGTGCGTGCACACCCAATCTGTCACAAGGCTGCTCTTGCACACAGAATACATGTGCTCAGTGCAGCCTACGTCTCTGAGACACTCTCATCGAACTGAGACAACATGTTCATGATGTGAGTTAATAGACAGACAACTGCAGCTTTGATCAATTTATTACACAATGTGGCTGCATAGCCAGTCCAGGGTCATGGTGGCCTATCAACATTTTCTGCTGTTTGCACTCTAGTCAGGCTGATGGCTATCACATGTTCAGCCATCTGTTCCATGTACATTCCCTCTTGCATATGTG
This sequence comes from Ichthyophis bannanicus, assembly GCA_033557465.1. Classification (NCBI taxonomy): domain Eukaryota; kingdom Metazoa; phylum Chordata; class Amphibia; order Gymnophiona; family Ichthyophiidae; genus Ichthyophis; species Ichthyophis bannanicus. The sequence continues at coordinate 359,376,914 of CM066032.1, read as the reverse complement.
CACCCTGTGATAATGATGCTGTTTCATGTAACGTTAGTGTGTGCTAACATTATAGTCGGCATTAAGCGCACTATGGACGGAGAGCAGGGGTCAATGGGTGGGGAGTGGGCGGGAGTCAGGGCCTGCTACATTACCGCCGGCATTGTAACACCAGGAACATTACTGCCAGTGAAAACCTGTCGGTAAGGGTGCACAGTGAGGAGAGAGAGCCTATCTAAACATATGCAATGTGCTGCACAGACAGATGAGACCAAGAAAGTGATAGTAGTGCACCATTTGTACCAACAACACAGTGCCCAGGTATGAAAGGGCACTTTGTTAATGGTGCAAATAGTGCATAGGAGGGTGCAGGTGGAATATGCAGAGGGGGCTGTCGGGGCACAGGGCGGACCAGGCAGCTGCCTAGATGGCACATATGAACAGAAGACCAGTAAATATGCAAGATTGGGTCTGACCAAGGTCCATCATACCCTGTATCCTGTGACCAACAGTGTAAGAACTATGGCACAGGTGCCTTGTTGGTACCCCAAAAAACACACATGATACACAATGCCTGCAATGGGGCACATAGTGCAAAGCTGTGGCCCTCACCAGGGACCTTCCAGGAGTGGAGGAGTAGCTTAATGGTTAGTTCACTGGTTTGGAAACCAAGAGACCAGGGTTCGATTCCCACTAGCACTCCTTGTGACCTTAGGCAAGTCACTCAACCTTCCATTGCCTCAGAAAATTCCAAGTTATCAATGTCCCTGTTTAATGTACATTACCAAGTTTAAGTTACATTGTAAACCACTTTGATTGAAATGATAAAGTGGTATAAAGGACCTATTAAATAAAATAAATAAATAACCCTGGCAAAAATACATGAAAACCATAACACTGGCAGCTTGTACTACATACTCAGGTAATGGAGTGCAGGGGGTGACGATGGGTGGAAGGACAACATATGTTCACATAGTGGTCCAGAATGGCCAACACAGCAGCTGCAGTGCATCTCCCCATGTCCCACAGCAGTCAGATGGTATAGACAATTCAACAATGAATACCTCAGCCACTGCAGACAAGATTCCCAATACCTCAAACCCAACACCACATAGCAGTCCCATCCCCAAGTCAAGAAGACATAACACTGCCATGTGGTGATGGGGACTCTGGAGAGGCAGATTGGTGAGGGGTAGTGATGTGTTCCTGACCAAGTATGCCTCTGGCCCACATGAAGATCATGCCCTAGCTACTCACCTATCTGCATGTTGCCAGGCCTGGGACCATGTACCACCAACACTGATGGCACATGGGTATGTCAGCATGGTGTGGGGGGGGGGGGGGTAAGGCAGGAGGGAGTGTCACCTGCATGCAGCTGACAACAGCTTTCACCATTTCCAGTGCGCCGTGTGCAATACAATATCTGCCAAGTTTCTTCTGATGGGAAGCATGCAATCAGCATGGATGGTTGTAGCAATGTGGCAGCACTGTGGTGCACCCCATACAGTCACTATATAGAAGTAGAAGGTCGCAGGTTCGTGTCCTGGCAGTGGAGTTTATTTTTCCATGTCCCTGTGGCAACATGATAGCCCACAGTGCACGTACAACACCAACTTGTTAGGCTGACAAAAGCTTTGGCCATTTCCAGTGCATCATGTGCAATACAATATCTGCCAAGGTTCTTCTGATGGTAAGCATGCTATCAGCATGGACATTTGCAACAATGTAGCAGGACTGTGGTGCACCCCATACAATTGCTGTATAGAGAAGGAGAAGGTCATGGGTTTGTGTCCTGGCAGTGGATTTTGTCCCCATGGCTACATTTTCTACTACAGTGCAGGTATAATGCCAGCATGTGCAACCACCAAAGATTTGGCCAACAAGGGTACAAACACCCACACAAACAAGCTTGACTGTTCACATCTACATCGGCACAGTGAGCAGCTGTCAACATCACAGCACACAACCTGCTCCCACACCCAAGGTGGGACTGGTTGCATGTGCTTCTCATGCCATGGCAACACGGTCTTGTGGCAGGGAGAAACCATGATGGATAAACAAAGGCACAGGTGCTGGTGTCTTGCTCACCTCCATAGGCAGAGTAGGGCCACGCAGCATCTGGGAACGTGGAAGATGTAGTTTCCTGTGATGCATCTGCAGCATGAATGAGGCACATCAGCCAGTCCACTATGCACCTCAGTCCCACAGTAGAATGTGATGCAAATGAAGGGGAGAGGATGCTGGGAAATACATGATGTTGTTCCAGGTTGTGATGAGGTCATCAAGTTTGTTTGTTTGAATCTATGTCTAGCCCGGGAGTGATTTCACCCAGAAAAGACTAATGATAAATATCTTCATGATGGTGTCAGGGTCATGTGCGGTCATAAACATGACAAAGTATTAGGAAGCAGAGAGAACTTGACCCTTCCCTTTAACAAAGTTCCTGCTGCTGGCTATTGGCAGAGAGATGGATCTGCTCCCTTCTGACAAACAGCCTGACTAGTCTGCCAATTTTAGTTGTCCTTCCTCAGGTGCACTCTACCACCTGCAACAAATCTTGGGCACAATCTCTCCAAAGGTTTCTCTTTTGTAGGACCTCTCTCAGGCGCACTCCCTAACCATGGCACCTCTATTTCACATGTACTCTCACCTCATGGGTTAACTCTTGAACACTCCCTCCTCAGTGACCCTCTTTCATGCACACACACTCTCTCTTATGGTGTCTGTTTGGGTGCACTCTTTTCCCCATGGGCCCTCTCCCACCATCGTGGGTTCCTCTTCAGCTGCATTCCCTGCCTGTGTAGGAGTATCGTGGTACGCACTGACACAGTGTAGGTCATACGTCACATTTCCTTCAGCTCCTTATCACACTGCATGAGCTAAGCCAGGATCACAGCATAAGTGAACTAAGTACACGGTATTTACAGGACAGCCAGTGAATAGAAAGCATACAAACATGACAGCACAAAAAGAGCACATGGCCTATCTAGTCTGTCTTTCCATATCAACTACTATAGTCCCTTTTTTTTTCTTTAGAGATCTGCTGTTTGTGTGATGCTTTCTTGAATTCAGATATTGTCCTCATCTCTATTACCTCCACTGGCATGTAAAATGTAAGGTCATGCATTTGGGCTGAAGCAATCCAAGGGAGCAATATAGTATAGGGAGTGAAGTACTTTTGTCCACTAAAGAAGAGCGGGACCTAGGCGTGGTTGTGTCTGATGATCTTAAAGTAGCTAAACAGGTAGAAAAGGCGACGGCAAAAGCTAGAAGGATGCTTGGATGCATACGGAGAGGAATGGCTAGCAGAAAAAAGGAGGTGATAATGCCTCTCTATAAGTCTTTGGTGCGACCTCATTGGGAGTATAGTGTGCAATTCTGGAGACCGCACCTTCAAAAGGATGTGAACAGGATGGAGTAGGTGCAGAGGATGGTTACTAAAATGATTAGTGGGCTTCATTATAAAGCATATGAGGACAGACTGAAGGATCTTAATATGTACACCTTAGAGGAAAGGCGGGATAGAGGTGATATGATTGAGATGTTTAAATACCTCCATGGCATAAATGTTCAGGGAGAGAGCCTCTTTCAGTTGAAAGCAAGTTCTGCTACGAGGGGACATGGGATGAGGGTGAAGGGAGATAGATTCAGGAGTGATATGTGGAAATATTTCTTTACGGAAAGAGTAGTGGATCCGTGGAATAGTCTCCCAGTGGAGGTGGTAGAGATGAGGACAGTAACTGAATTCAAAAAAGCATGGGACCAACACAGAGGATCTCTAAAGGTAAAAAGGGGACTGTTGTAGTTGTTGATATGGAAGGACAGACTAGATAGGCCATGTGGTCTGTCATGGTGGCAGCCCCTAGTGGCCAAGGGCGGTAAGGGCATGCTCCACGATGTATTTATTTTCAAGGAGCGTGGTGTAATGTAAGGCCAAAAATGGAGTTTGGTCTTATCTCTTTTCAGCTCCTTGTGTGCACATAACAATTCAGCCAAGAGTGTAGGGAAACAAGGCTTTTATTTCCTCTCTGTGCAAGGGTTCAATTAAGACAGTGGAAATCAAAGAATGTCCTTTGTTTGAAATGGTTCCAGTAATAAACAGGTGGGCTAACTGTTAGTAGCTTCACAATTAGTGCCAAGGAAAATGGAGGAATTCAGTTCATTCCAAACAAAACAATTAAACAAGTTTTCTTCTTATTTACACGGTGGCTATAGACTCTAGGCTAGTAGCCATACACAGCCCACAATCCATATCTTCTTCCTGAGGCATGGGAATAGCCTTTATATCTTCTACTTCCATAGACTCGGCCTCACTACTTCCCCCCTCGGAGTAAATACTGTCCCTGGCTGTTACAGCTTTACATGGACTGTCTCCGGTAACATGCCTCCAATAAGACTGGGTTTTAAGTTCTCTTGGTAATTCTTGAAACGACTCTGGTTTCTTTCTTCTTCTTACAAAGTGAGTATTTGCTTTAGCAGTGCTTCTAGGAATTAAGCATTCTTTAGCAGGAATAAAGCTTTCATACCTTGGGTTTCTGTAGCTGGACTCCCTGGAGCCTTCTCTCCTAAGAAAGTCTCCTTTGCAACAGTTTTTCTGCCGGTAGCTTCTGGGCAGTGCTGTGCTTCCTGGCAGCTTAGCAAAACCTGGTATGGATTCAGCTCTATGCTTCAGTGGTAAAGTAGCTTTGCTAGAAACTCCTTTTCCTCGAGTACCTGGTAAAACCTTTCCAGCAGGTTCCAGTGATTGCAGGTCTTCCTCCAAACCTGGTTCTCTGATTCTCTGGATACGCCTCTCAGCTTTGGACTCAGGAACGTTGCTTAAGCAGGGAGTGGCACACTCTCCAGCCTGACTGCTTTCCCCAGCAGACTCCCTCTGAACAGCTGCTCTGGTAGCTTGGCCCCTCTGAATTCCACCTCTGTGAATTCCGTTCCTTTGGGCTTGCTCAAGGAGGATTCCTTCCTTCAGGTCTCTCCTTCTTTCCTTAGCCGTGCTCCTTGTTCCTTCTCCATGTCCTTCTGCTCCTTGTTCTGCTGCTTCCCTTTCTGCAGCCGTGCTCCTTACTGCTTGGCTTTTTCTCTCCCACTCTGCTTTGCTAGAATTAAACTTCTGCTTATAAAGGGATCTTCTCTTTCAATCTCCCGGGCTCATTCCCAGGTGCAACTGGTTAGATCTCCTAGCCTCATTAGCTTCTATATGATCACTCCTGCCCCCTCTAGCTGTGCTTTGAAGTAATTGCACATCTAGATCTCTGTGAGAAACAGGGTTTCTTTTCAACTTTGCATCTTTATTAGTACCAGCCTCATGACACATCCCCCCTCTTAAAATATTACGGGCTGAATATTTATCACTATTACGTAATCCTAGACCTCTTCTGAGCTGACGTAAACAAAGCCAGCCTTTCGTGCCAGAGTCGAAGAACATTTATGTGGTACACTTGTTCATGTCCCTTTGCGTCCCATATTAGATAGGATGCTGGACCAAGTGGTTTGACCACTATGTAAGGTCCTTTCCATCGGGCTTCAAACTTCAGAGTGGGGCCTGATACCAAGACTATTACCTTCTCTCCAGCAGTTAAACGTCGGGGCTTGGTATCTCTGTCATAGTACTGGTTTTGCTTTTTCTGACTGTCCTTCAGCTTTTCTTCAGCAAAACGTGAGGTCCGTTTTAACCGGCTTCTTAAACTTCTCAAAAATTGCGGTATCCCTACTTCATTTTGTACAGGTTCCACCCATTGTTCTCTCAGGATATCGAGAACTCCTCTGGGCGATCTCCCATACATCAGTTCATAAGGCGACGTGCCTAATGAAACCTGTGTTCTTTCTCTGCAGGTGTACAATATAAATGGGAGCATCATGTCCCACTCTGCCATTTCTCCATCCAGTGCCCGTCGCAGCATCTGCTTGATAGTCTGGTTCATTCTCTCCACCAAACCATTGCATTGGGGGTGATATGCGGCGGTTTTGAGATGCCTGATGCCAAAGGCGTCCCACACCTGGGCTAAGTATTTGGACGTGAAGTTCATGCCTCTGTCTGTCAAAACTTCTTGAGGGAATCCAACCTCGCAAAATAGCTTTATAAGCTCCATGGCGATGGACTTCACTGATATATTCCTCAAGAGCACCGCCCATGGGAAAAGTGTTGCCTGGTCGTAAGAACATAAGAACATAAGATATGCCATACTGGGTCAGACCAAGGTCCATCAAGCCCAGCATTCTGTTTCCAACAGTGGCCAATCTAGGTCATACGTACCTAGCAGTTTCCCCAAGGGACACAGGTTCCACAATGCTTGTACTGGTTCAAGCATTGATATCCTGGGTCCCTTCTTAATAATGGTTTATGGACCTTTCCTCCAGGAACTTGTCCAAACCTTTTTTAAACCCAGCTACACTAACAGCCTTTACTACATCCTCCGGCAACAAATTCCAGAGTTTGATTACACGTTGAGTGAAAAAATATTTTCTTTTATTAGTCTTAAATAGTTTACCCTGTAGCTTCATTGCATGTCCCCTACTCTTTCCATATTCTGATAAGGTAAACAATCGATCTACGTTTACCCATTCCACTCCGTTCATTAATTTATAGACTTCTATCATATCTCCCCTCAGCCGTCTCTTCTCCAGGCTAAAGAGCCCCAACCTTTTTAGCCTTTCTTCATAGGAGTAGCTTTCCATCCCCTTTACCATTTTGGTGGCTCTTCTCTGAACCTTTTCTAAAATCGCTATATCCTTTTTAAGATACGGCGACCAGAATTGCACACAATATTCAAGGTGCGGTCTCACCATGGAACGATATAGAGGCATTATAATATCTTTTGTTTTATTTTCCATTCCTTTCCTTATCATACCTAGCATTCTATTTGCTCTCTTGGCCGCCAATGCACACTGGGCCGAGGGTTTTAACAAGGTATCCACAATGACGCCTAAATCTTTTTCCTGGGTGGTGGTTCCTAATGTGGAACCTTGCATCGTGTAACCATAGTTTGGGTTGTTCTTCCCTAGGTGATAACCTTGCACTTCTCCACATTAAATTTCATCTGCCATTTTGATGCCCAGTCTTCCAATTTATCAAGATCCTCTTGCAATTTTCCACAATCCTCTTGGGTTTTAACAACTTTAAATAGTTTTGTGTCATCTGCAAATTTGATAACCTCACTTGTTATTCCACTTTCCAGGTCATTTATGAATATGTCAAAAAGCAGCGGACCCAGCACAGATCCCTGGGGTACACCACTATTCACCTTTCTCCATTGGGAAAATTGGCCATTTAGCCCTACCCTCTGCTTACTATCTTTTAACCAGTTCCTGATCCACAGTAGTACACTGCCTCCTATCCCATGACTCTTTAGTTTTGCCAAAAGTCTCTCATGAGGGACCTTGTCAAAGGCTTTCTGAAAGTCCAGATACACAATATCAACCGACTCACCTTTGTCCACCTGTTTATTCACTCCTTCAAAAAAACATAACAGATTAGTAAGACAAGATCTTCCTTGTCTAAAGACATGTTGGCTGTCTCCCATTAGGTCGTGACTATCTACATGCTGAGTAATTTTATTCTTTATGATGGTTTCTACCATTTTTCCCGGTACTGATGTCAGGCTCACTGGTCTGTAGTTTCCCGGATCACCCCTTGAACCCTTTTTAAAAATTGGTGTTACATTGGCGATCCTCCAATCCTCAGGTATTAGAGATGATTTTAATGATAGTTCACAGATTACTGATAGCAGGTCTGCAATCTCAAATTTCAGTTCTTTCAACACCCTTGGATGTAAACCATCCGGCCCAGGTGATTTGCTACTCTTCAGTTTATCTAATAGTTGTAAGACATCTTCCCGATGTATCGATATTTCCTTCAATTCTTCCACACCTTTAAATACCACTTCAGTCATGGGTAACATCCCTACATCTTCCTCAGTAAAGACCGAAGCAAAGAATTCATTCAGTCTCTCCGCTATCGCCTTGTCGCCTCTTAGTGCTCCTTTAACCCCTTTATCATCTAATGGACCAACTGACTCTCTCACAGGTTTTTTGCTATGAATGTACTTGAAAAGGTCTTTATTTCGCGTTTTTGCTTCCGCAGCAAGCTTCTTCTCAAATTCTCTCTTTGCCTGCCTTATCAATGCCTTGCATTTGACTTGCCAGTGCTTGTGCTGTTTCCAGGTTTCATCGTTTGGCTCTTTTTTCCATTTCCTGAAAGATGCTTTTTTGGCAACAACAGCCTCTCTGACCTCACCTTTAAACCATGCTGGCAGTTTTTTGGACTTCCTTCCACTTTTCTTAAAGCGTGGAATACAGCTGGTCTGGGCTTCCAAGATAGTATTTTTCAACAACACCCAAGCTTGATGTACGTCTTTAACCTTTGCAACTGCTCCTCTTAGTTTTTTCTTAACTGTTTTCCTCATTTTATCATAGTCTCCCTTTCGAAAGTTAAAGGGTAGTACTGTGGATTTCCTTACTATCCCTCCTCCACTAATTAAATCAAAGGTGATCATGCTATGATCACTATTGCCAAGTGGCCCCAACACCCTTATCTCTTGCACTACATCTGGTGTTCCACTAAGGACTAGGTCTAATATTGCTTCCCCTCTGGTTGGTTCATGAACCAGCTGCTCCAAGAAGCAGTCATTTATTTCATCTAGGAACTTTATCTCCCTAGCATGTCCTGTTGTGACACTGACCCAGTCGATGCCGGGGTAATTGAAATCACCCATTATTATTACTGCACTGTAACGTTTGCTAGCTTCCTTGATTTCTTTGAGCATTTCATCATCCATTTGTTCATTCTGGCGGACGATAGTACACCCCCACTGCCATCGCCTTCCCCTTTTTACATGGAATTTCAATCCATAGAGATTCTACAGCAAATTTTGTTTCTTGCAAAACTTTAATCCTTTCTGACTCAATGCCCTCTCTAACATAGAGCGCAACCCCTCCACCAATTTGGTCAGCTCTATCATTACGATATAGTTTGTACCCAGGTATCACAGTGTCCCACTGGTTGTCCTCCTTCCACCATGTCTCTGATATTCCAATCATATCTAACCTCTCGTTTAGTGCTATATATTCTAACTCTCCCATCTTGTTTTGTAGACTTCTAGCATTTGCATACAAGCATTGTAGAGACTGTATTTTATTCATATTAATTTGGCTATTGGTAGACATGGGTAATTTGGGATCTTTAAGTTCTGTCTGCTCCATACTCGAGGGCATTTGGGCTACTTTACTCTTTTTTGGAACCTCTCTGCTTTTTGTAGTATCCTTCAAGGATACATTCTTCCGAACCATGCGCTCTTGGGCGACTGTCGGCTTTCCCCTATTATCTAGTTTAAGAGCTGCTCTATCTCCTTTTTAAAGGTTAATGCCAGCAGTCTGGTTCCATCCCGGTTAAGGTGAAGCCCATCCCTTCGGAAGAGCCCCTCCTTTCCCCAGAATGTTCCCCAGTTCCTAACAAATCCGAACCCCTCATCTCTGCACCATTGTCTCATCCACGCATTGAGACTCCGGAGTTCTGCCTGCCTTTTGGGTCCTGCGCGTGGAACGGGAAGCATTTCGGAGAACGCTACCCTGGAAGTTCTGGATTTCAACTTCCTACCTAAAAGCCTAAATTTAGCTTCCAGAACCTCCCTACCACATTTTCCTATGTCATTGGTACTGACATGTACCAAGACAGCAGACTCCTCCCCAGCACTATCTAAGACCTTATCTAGGTGGCGTGTGAGGTCCGCTACCTTCGCACCAGGCAGGCATGTTACCAGGCGATCCTCACATCCACCAGCCACCCAGCTATCTACATGCCTAATGATCGAATCACCAACTATAACTGCTGTCCTAACCCTTCCCTCATGGGCACTTGGCCCTGGAGAAACCTCCTCGGTGCGAGAGGGGTTTACATCACCTGGAGGACAGGTCCTAGTTACAGGATCACTTCCTGCCACACCAGGGTGATGCTCTCCTGTCACGTGACCTCTCTCCTCCATGGCAACAGGGATGCTGCCAGACTGGAGGTGGGACTTCAGGACTATATCCCTGTAGGTCTCGTCTATGTACCTCTCTGTCTGTCTTATGTTTTCCAAGTCTGCTACTCTAGCCTCTAGAGAACGGACTCGTTCCCTGAGAGCAGAGAGCTCCTTGCACCTAGTGCACACGTAAGACCTCTCACCAGCTGGGAGAAAATCATACATGTGACACTCAATGCAAAAGACTAGAAAGCCCACATCCCGCTGCTGGACTGCTGTCTGCATCTTAGTTTTAAGTTTGTGTTTAGATCTTTAAGTTCTTTGTCTACTAAAGGGTGCTATGGATATTTATACCACTAAAACTGTACCTAAGAAGTTTAATATACCTTGTTCACCTGAAGCTTAATTAATCTCAGGTCCTTAGTGTATGACTGATTTGGGTAATGAGCTTCACCTGAGAGCACCTCCTGTCTTTTAAGTTGTGCAAGTACCTATAAAGCTGTGATTATCCCAGGGGAGGGTGGGTGTGGGGAGGGAGGGATATAACACTTATTAAAAAAGGGCTGCTACACAGTACCTTGTCCTGTGCCGCTGAGGTAAGCTATATTCTGATTTGATTTAAATTATAGCTCTTTGCTGCTACTAGGCTCTAACCTATTAAGAAATTTAAACTACAAGCTCTCTGCTGGATTCTAAATTTAACCAGAAAGCTTTCTTCTGTGTTTTAATTTGAAACTAAAAGTACTTTGCTGATGCTAGGCCCTGAGTGACTATGAAATTTAAACTACAGCTGTCTACTGGGTATGAAAGGTAACCAGAAAGTTCTCTTCTGTGTTTTAAATTGAATCTTAAACTGTTGCTACTAGGCCCTGACTGATTTAACAAAAAAAATAGTGGGATCACAGATTAATTAGCTTTAAAAGAAAAAAAAATTCCTTTCAGAAAAATTCCCAGAAGTATATACTCACAATTTCAGATTTCTCTCCAGAAGTAACAGCCCCCCTTTCTAGTCCTTTCTAGTCCATGATGACCAATATATATTGGAAACCCCTAGGCGTTTTTATGAGGTGTCCGACTATGTCCATGGCCAGCCTTCTGATAGGATCAGTTATTACTGGCATCGGCAGTAATGGCACCCTGGGTGGTCTTATGGAGGTCACCCATTGGCAGGAGGCGCAGGACTCACAAAAACGTGAGACCTCCTTAAAAACTCCTGGCCAATATAACCTGGCCAGTATCTGGTCAAGGGTCCCTTGTACCCCTTTGTGACCACTCACTGGGTGATCATGGGCTAACCTCAGCACTGCAGATTTAAAAGTATTTGGGACTACCAGCTGTTTTCGGACATCTTTAGTCCGTGGGTCTATACTCTCCCTGTATAGCAGCCCTTCTTCTCTTATAAACCTTGGGAAAATATTTCTCTTCGTTTGCGCATGTTCAAATGTGCGTGCTAGTGCAGGGGTCATCTCGTTGCTCTCCAGCAAAGGAAGGGAACTTCTCCACGAGTTCCGCGGGAATCCAGGGCAGTTCCTCGCCTGCTTCCAAGTCGGCTCTGCCTTGCAAGTGTCCCTTTCTTTCTTTGCGCTTCTCAGCTTTTGTCTTTCTGTCCCTATCCGGAGGGGCATTTACTAAATCCTCATGAGATGGGAGGTCACCTAAACTTTCTTCCCTTGAACATGAGGGTTCTTCCGAGGCTTTCGTCTGGTTGCGAGTGGAGACGAAAACTTCTCGGGGGTTTAGACCCTCCTCTAGGCATCTTTCAAACTGTGGCCAGTCCCTACGTAAGACTAACTCTTTAGGCAATCGGGGCACTACAGCTATCAACATTCTCTTCTCTATTCCCAAACCTCTTACAAGTAAGTTATACACAGGATAAAAGGTGGCAGCGCCATGCACACATTTTATCTTGACTCTGCCCTCTGGTTGATCTGGGGCGGACGCAGCTTGCTCTTTGATAACAGACCAGAGCTTTCGCGAAATCATCGTCTGGTCCACGCCAGAGTCAAGAGCAGCTTTGGCAGCTACTCCTTGTACAGTTACATCAAGTACAAATCCTTCAGACAACATTTCTCTGTTCTCCCCCATGAGAGCAGTACGTGCTCGGCACTCACTCATAATATGTCCCATTTTCCCACAGCCAAAACATCTTTTAGAATAACTCTTCTCTATATTCTTAACATTTTTCGTGTTTTGCGTTTTAAACTGTGAGAGACTTCCTGATGCCTGCTTGAATGTCGCTACTGCCATCTTTGCACCTTCCCCAGTATGCTGGGTGGCTAATTCGGCCTCTAAATACCTTTCAGTTAAGGCAATAGCCTCTGCAGTACTGCGACAATTCTGTAGGATAAGGAAGCTCTGTATACTACTAGGTACTGCAGTCATGAACTGCTCAAGGATTATCATATCCATCAGCGTTTCAATGGTTTTTTCACTAGGCCTTAGCCATTTCTCGGCTAAGCTCTTCAGCCTGTGACCTAACACTTTAGGCGTTTCACCTACTTCAAGGTGTGCCGCACGTAGCTTATGGTTATAGATGAGAGGAGTCAGACCCAGGCGATCCCTTATAGCCTTCGTTACCTCGCTATAATTGTTCGCTAACGAAGCAGGCTGACAGTGCCTCTCCTGTGAGGGAAACTGCCAATCTAATGGACCACTGCTCTTCCGGCCAACCTACGGAACAAGCTATTCTTTCAAAAGAGTCCAGGAAGTCATCCACGTCATCATTTACCCCTAACTTCCCCAAAGTTAGCGAGTCGTAGGACCCTAGTCCTACCGGACAGTTGCCCAGTCCTGAGCTCTGCTTTGGATGTCCAGCAGCTGCTTCCTGTGCCTTGTTCTGATGGTCTAGCCAGGTTTCTAGCATCTGCATGACTGGCTTCTGCTGTTCCTGCATGGCCAGGATTGCATTCTGCTGTGTCTGCGCAGCCAGTTCGCCTTGCTTGCTGAATTGCATAGCCATCCAGTTGAACATCTCTCGCTGATCCATGGCGGAGGGTTTTCCTAGGAAACAAAGACAAACAAGAAAACCCAAGTGCGGCTGTACCAGAATCAGCCCTACACTAGTTTCTTTTTCTTTTTAATTTCCCCTTTACTTTAACTTGTATCCAAATCAAATCATGCCCTTCTACCGTTTACCTGGTAGAAGTGTTGACTCCAACTTTCAGCAAGGATGGTGCTGCTCTGCGTTGTAGCACTCTGCCACTGTAGTCAGCAACCTCGCCTTCCCTTCCGGATTTTCCTCCGATCCGGTCCGCGTTTTTCCTCCGATCTGGGTTTTCTTCTCCTCCGGTCCGGGTTTATTTTATTTTATTTTTTTCTTCTCAGCTTAGTACGGGTAATTTTCCTTTTCTTTCCAGTATGTCTTATGTTGATAACCAAATCCAAACAACTACGCCATTATGTCATGGTGGCAGCCCCTAGTGGCCAAGGGCGGTAAGGGCATGCTCCACGATGTAGTTATTTTCAAGGAGCGTGGTGTAATGTAAGGCCAAAAATGGAGTTTGGTCTTATCTCTTTTCAGCTCCTTGTGTGCACATAATAATTCAGCCAAGAGTTAGGGAAACAAGGCTTTTATTTCCCCTCTATGCAAAGGTTCAATTAAGACAGTGGAAATCAAAGAATGTCCTTTGTTTGAAAAGGTTCCAGTAATAAACAGGTGGGCTAACTGTTAGTAGCTTCACAATTAGTGCCAAGGAAAATGGAGGAATTCAGTTCATTCCAAACAAAACAATTAAACAAGTTTCCTTCTTATTTACACGGTGGCTATAGACTCTAGGCTAGTAGCCATACACAACCCACAATCCATATCTTCTTCCTGAGGCATGGGCATAGCATTTATATCTTCTACTTCCATAGACTCAGCCTCACTACTTCCCCCTCGGAGTAAATACTGTCCCTGGCTGTTATAGCTTTACATGGACTGTCTCCGGTAACATGCCTCCAATAAGACTGGGTTTTAAGTTCTCTTGGTAATTCTTGAAACCACTCTGGTTTCTTTCTTCTTCTTACAAAGTGAGTATTTGCTTTAGCAGTGCTTCTAGGAATTAAGCATTCTTTAGCAGGAATAAAGCTTTCATACCTTGGGTTTCTGTAGCTGGACTCCCTGGAGCCTTCTCTCCTAAGAACGTCTCCTTTGCAACAGTTTTTCTGCCGGCAGCTTCTGGGCAGTGCTGTGCTTCCTGGCAGCTTAGCAAAACCTGGTATGGATTCAGCTCTATGCTTCAGTGGTAAAGTAGCTTTGCTAGAAACTCCTTTTCCTCGAGTACCTGGTAAATCCTTTCCAGCAGGTTCCAGTGATTGCAGGTCTTCCTCCAAACCTGGTTCTCCCAGGACAAGCAGGATGAGTCAGCCACAAGTGGTGACGTCATCTGATGGCGCCATAGACGGAAGTACTCTCAGTAGCCCAGAAGCCTTCTGGGCCTGACCAGTAGCCCCACCTCCCGATCCGCCCCTAGCTGGCCAGTCTTTGTCTTCCGCCTTGCCAGCAAGACGTTTTTTTTATTTTACTCTCCAGACCTCTCAATCTAATCAAGAATTACCTCCAAATAATGAAGAAACCGGGTTTTAAAAAGTGCCCAGGCTGCTCTCGGAAGATGGCCAATTCGGATTCCCATCAGCTGTGTCTCCGATGCCTGGGAACAGAGCACGCCATTGAGGACTGTCCTGCCTGCGGCCGCATGTCGCCCCGAGCTCTTAAGTCCTGCCGGCATGCTCTCGCGGATTTCCTGACTCCTGCCGCCATGAGTACCTCGTACAGTCCTGCTGCTGAAAACCCCGCAGCCGTTACTCAGGCCGGAGATGCGCCTTTTCAGGCCTCCGTCCCCCGCCGCGAGCCTGGGACTCTCCTCTCCATGTGTCCTCCTCTGGCGGCTGCCATTTTGACTGGGGCATCCTCCTCCCACTCTCCTGCTCCACTTCCGGATGTCTCTCAGGCTACTTCCGGCCAGCCTCAGGCCTCCCCTCGGCTCAGATGGGACAGCGCAGATCGGCTCAGCCTGCACCATGCAGACAGCGTCAGCAGCCTGTCCGGTGCAGCTTCCAGCAGACGCGGGCTCTCAGCGCGTTCAGCAGCAAGCAGGCTCAGCTCCCCTCAGCACCAGCGCGCTCGTTCTCGGAGCGCCAGACGCCGCCAGAGCCGACACCAATCACCGCGCAACACCCAGGAGAGCCCGCGCAGACACCAGAGCAAGCGCAGATCACACAGCCGGCGCAGGTCACGGATACGGCGCAGATTTCAGAGCCGGGGCAAATCACAGAGCCGGGGCAGATCACGGAGCAGGCGCAGATCAAGGAGCAGGCGCAGATCTGGGAGCAGACACAGATCGGAGAGCCAGCACAGATCGCGCAAATCACGGAGCAGTCACAAGGGCAGCCCACGGCACAGGAATCGTCATCACTCCAGAAGCCGCAGCTCAAGACAACGCAGGAACAGCGGGACTCAGAAGAGAGACAGGTGCAGCACCTCATCATCAGTGGGCTCTTCCTCTCACAAGAAATCACGCCAGTCCTCCCCTTCTGCCTACAGCGCTTGCAGCTCCTCCTCTGCACACAGTCTACTCAGTGGATCAGAGGACCATCAGGCGCATGAGGAAAATGTACAGCCACCTGCGCCATGCGTGCAGGTTGACCCTGACCTTTTCCCGCAGGAGGCGGCCCCAGAGACCCTTAAACGCCTTCAGGACATGCTGCAGCAATGGACTTCCTCTCTGGCTACTCTGGTCTCCGGCCCCAGCGCCATCGTGCCCCCTCAGCCTGCCTCCTCAGTTGCCAGCGCGACTACCAGGCCTGCACCGCACAACCTGGCTCCTACCTCTCCATCCCAGGAGCGGGACGGCACAGAGGTACTATCGCAGGCCGATTCTGCATCCCACATAGACTCTCTCTCTCATCACGACGCCCCCTCGGGCTCTTCCGTCCCCCCTGAGGACGTGACATACTACAAGTTCATCCAGAAGATCATAACTTCTCTCTCCATCACTTCAGTGGACATTCCGGATCAGCGTGATGAGGTACAGAACGCACTTAAGTTCATCGATGCTCCCAAGTCCATCTCTGCCCTACCCGTCCATCAGCTCCTCCGGGACAACCTCACGAAGATATGGCAGACACCAGCATCCAATCACGCCTGTCCGCACAAGTTGGACAACAAGTATACCGTTCAGCCCGTACCCGGCTTTGCCAAACCACAGCTACCACACCAATCCATTGTTGCTGAATCAGCCCTTAAGCGCTCCAAGTCTTCGTGCACCTCTACCAACGTGCCACCGGGTAAGGACAACAAGCTCATGGACGATGTAGCTAAGCGGGTCTATCAAGGGGCCATGCTAAACGTTAGGATCGCGGCTCACCAACTCCAGCACGTTATCTATCAAGACACACTGGTGAGCAACATCAGATCCACCGTCTCCCTTCTGACTGAAGTTCCTCCCGCCCTCTCCTCTGCCCTTGCGGAGCTCGATGACTGCACCCGGCACCAGGGATGGGCTGCCCACGATGCCTTTGAGACCGCAGCCAGAGTGGCGGAGACGGCCATCTCTGCCCGCCGGCTAGCCTGGCTCCGGGCCTCCGGTCTTCAGACTGATTCTCACGACAGCATTGCAGACACCCCCTGTTCCGGCGATTCGCTGTTCGGCGATAAAGTCAAGGACACGGTGAATGACATGCGCGAGCGCTGCACCACTCTCCAGACCTTAGAGGAAGGCGCCGACCGCCCTCACACCTACCGCAAGGGAGGCCCTCAAAGCAATGCCAGCTCCAAGCGGTACAACACCTATCGCAAGTGGCAGCAGCAGCCCCGCTACAAGCAGCAGCACTACCAAACCTCCTATAGGCAGAAGCCTCGCCAGCAGGACCGCGGGTCAAAGAAGCCCCCTTCTGCTCCCGCTAAAAACAATCCTAACTTTTGACTCCCCGCCCTGCCAGCACCTTCCGACGGGGGGGCGCTTATCCGCCTTCTTACCCTCCTGGGAGAATATAACGTCGGACCAATGTGTGCTTTCCATCATCAGGCAGGGCTATCGCATCAAATTCTCAGCGAAACCACCTCTACGCCCGCCACCGCCAAACATGATTCCACCAGAGCATCTCGCCCCTATGACCGCAGAGATCCAGTCCCTGCTTGCCTCCAGGGCTATCGAGACCGTTCCCCCCAGCGAGACCAACCGGGGATTTTATTTGAGGTACTTCCTGGTTCCCAAGAAGTCCGGGGGCGTACGGCCCATCCTCGATCTGCGAAAACTCAACAGGTGCATAGTCAAGGAGAAGTTCAGGATGCATTCTCTTTCCACCATCCTGCCCCTCATCCAACCCGGGGAGTGGCTTGCCTCTCTGGATCTCCAAGACGCATACACCCACATCCCAATGCACCCACAGCACAGGAAGTTCCTACGCTTTCGGGTAGCAGATCAACATTACCAGTACAGAGTGCTTCCGTTCGGCCTCTCTCCTGCTCCCAGAGTTTTTACCAAGTGCGTAGCGGTGGCTGCTTCACTTCTTCGCAGACAAGGGATATGTGTGTTTCCCTACCTGGACGATTGGCTGTTCTCCGCTGTCTCACCCGCAGCACTGCGGCAAGCGGTCAAGAAGGCCACCTCTCTGCTGTCCTACCTGCTGTCCTACCTCTCCCCAGTCCAGAAACTGGAGTTCATTGGCGCCTGCATAGACACCAAGCGGGCCAGGGCCTTCCTGCCTCGGAACAGGAGACAGGCAATCATCAAACTTGCTCGCCAAGTCCTCAACGACCCCCAGTCTACAGCCCGCTCCATCCTGCGCCTCCTGGGGCACATGGCTGCGGCCACCCATGTCCTCCCCTTGGCGAGACTACAAATGCGGGTTCTGCAATGGCACATCCGCTCGCACTGGTGCCAGCACACTCAAACATTGTCCGCCCTAATTTCCAGGGACATCAGATCCTCCAAGGCTATACGCTGGTGGACGCACCCCACCAACCTCTCTCAAGGCAAGCGTCTACAAGCACTCGCCCACCAGATCACCATAACCACGGATGCTTCCACTCAAGGGTGGGGAGCCCACTGCGTCAGGACGCGCACCCAGGGGGCTTGGTCCGCCTCCAAGAAAGCCCTGCACATCAACGTCCTCGAGCTCAGAGCTGTCTGCCAAGCCCTCACGGCCTTCCAAGGTCTGGTATCAGGCAAAGCCATCAGAGTTCTGACCGACAACCAAGTAGCTATTTTCTACATAAACAAACAAGGGGGCACAGGGTCGCGCCTCCTATGCAAGGAAGCTCTCAGCACCTGGCACCTTGCCCTCTCGCTCAACTGCAGTCTCCAGGCCTGCTATCTGCCCGGAGAGGAGAATGTCCTGGCCGATCGCCTCAGCAGGCAGCTCAGCACCCACGCGTGGGCGCTCCACCAGGAAGTCTCGTCGTTCCTCTTCAAGGAGTGGGGCCCCCCACAAATCGACCTCTTCGCGACACAGGACAACACGAAATGCCGCCTGTTTTGCTCAAAAAGACCCTCCCCACTCAGGCTAGCGGCGGACGCCTTCGACCTGGCTTGGAACCAATGGCCGCTGGCCTATTTATTTATTTATTTATTTAGCTGTATTTATATCCCGCTTTTCACCGGGTCAAAGCGGTCAATTGGGAGATACATTTAACATGAGGGGATATGACACACATACGCTAATACTTACAGGGAACATGGGCAATGGAGGGTTAAGTGGCTTGCCCAAGACCACAAGGAGTACCTATAGGACTAGAAATCCCAGTCCCTCCGGCCTGAGATTGCTGTCCCCAGGTGGGACTTGAACCCCCGGCCCTCCGGCCTGAAGTACCTTGTCCTAACCACTAGGCCACTCCTCCCCCACTAGGCCACTCCTCCCACTCCCGCCTATGCGTTTCCTCTGACCCCGCTAGTAGCGCGGACCATCCAACGCATCATCAGAGACCGTGCAACAGTCATCCTAGTGGTACCATACTGGCCCAGGCAAATATGGTTTCCGTATCTTCACCGCCTAGCGTTGGGACCCCCCATTCAACTTCCCCTACGGCCAGACCTCCTCTCGCAGGACAGCGGCTCCATGCTTCATCCCAATCTGCAAATGCTGTTACTGTCGGCATGGAAGCTGAAAGGCTAACGCTGGTGCCCCTCAACCTTACGGCCGAGGTCCAGCAGATCATCCTTGCTGCTCGGCGTCCATCCACCAGGAAATCTTACAGCCTTAAATGGCGTCGCTTCTGCATCTGGTGTGAGGCACGGCGCCTTGAGCCCTTCTCGTGCCCAGTGCCTCTGCTTCTTGAATACCTTGCATCTCTCTCTACCCTCGGACTGAAAACTCAGTCCATCAGGGTCCACCTCTCCGCCATCGCGGCTTTTCACCTTTGCGTCGGCGACTCATCGGTGGCGGCCCCTCCAATCGTTGCCAGATTCATGAAAGGTTTATCCAATCTGCACCCTCCGATCAGGGAGCCTGTACCTCCTTGGGACCTTAACATTGTCCTCAATCAGATATGAAATTTGTTTCCTGGAAAATGCTATTCCTCATTGCTATCACTTCTGCCAGACAGATCAGCGAGCTACACGCCCTCGTCGCATATCCGCCTTACACTATTCTACACGACTGTGCTTGTCTTCGAACGCACCCCAAGTTTGTTCCGAAGGTGGCAACTTTTTTCCACATCAATCAAAGCATTGAGTTACCCTGCTTTCTTCCCGGACCTCACTCCGACCCCGAACAGCAGCGCCTTCATACGCTTGATTGCGTCAGGGCCCTTCGGTGCTACCTCCAGAGGACGTCCCCCCTGCGCAAGGGGTCTCAGCTCTTCATCTTGTACGACCCTAACAAGCCTGGCCTCCCAGTGTCCAAGCGCACGCTTTCCGGATGGATCTCCGCGTGCATCTCCCTGGGTCTTTCACTCGCTGGAGCGAACCCTCCCGCAGGTGTCAGGGCTCACCATCTGCGGGCGTTGGCCATCTCCATTGCCAACCTATGTTCCATTCCAGTTACTGAAATCTGCAAAGCCGCCACGTGGTCCTCTGCCCAGACCTTCCAGAGACACTACTGCCTAGACAGACCTGACCACGGAGGCACCGCCTTCGGCCTATCAGTACTATCTGCAATGTCCTCCCCGCCCCAGGGCGGAGCCTTGTGACTAGCCTCGTCACCGTCTGAGTACTGACTTGAGTTGTTCTCATGCACTCTGACTTCGATTTACATCTATGTTACTTTGTGTCCTGTTGCACCTTATGCATTATACCTATTGTGCCTTTATTGTGAATTTGCACCTTAGGCCTAATTGTGACTATGATTTGCATCTGTCACTATTTTATTGTCCTGTTGCACCTTATGCCTTGTGCCTATATTGCCAAGTTGCACCTTATGCCCCACTGTGTCTAGTTGGGGCACTATGCGCTGTGCTCGGGCGCAGCCCCTTGCTACGGGTTTGATCAATATGTTTTGCACGTTGTGTTACTTGCACGCTTGTTATTTGCACACCTCGTTCTTAGCTCATGCCTGGCTATGACTTGCACTATTAAACATGTTTTGCACCTGACGGTCCTCTGTCTCCATTTATTGATTCCCCGCCGCTGCATCTGTAGCTGGGGAGACACCACTTGTGGCTGACTCATCCTGCTTGTCCTGGGAGAAAAACGAGTTACTTACCTGTAACGTGAGGTCTCCAGGGACGCAGGATAAGTCAGCCACACTTTCCCACCCTCCTCCCCGGTGGGGATCTCCTGCCTCCGCTTCCACCTCCTAGCTGCTGGTACCGCCTCAGCTTGGAAGATCTGGCCAGCTAGGGGCGGATCGGGAGGTGGGGTTACTGGTCAGGCCCAGAAGGCTAAAGCCTTCTGGGCTACTGAGAGTACTTCCATCTATGGCGCCGTCGGATGACATCACCACTTGTGGCTGACTTATCCTGCTGTCCCAGGAGAACTCACATTACAGGTAAGTAACTTGGTTTTCTCTGATTCTCTGGATACGTCTCTCAGCTTTGGACTCAGGAATGTTGCTTGAGCAGGGAGTGGCACACTCTCCAGTCTGACTGCTTTCCCCAGCAGACTCCCTCTGAACAGCTGCTCTGGTAGCTTGGCCCCTCTGAACTCCACCTCTGTGAATTCCGTTCCTTTGGGCTTGCTCAAGGAGGATTCCTTCCTTCAGGTCTCTCCTTCTTTCCTTAGCTGTGCTCCTTGTTCCTTCTCCAAGTCCTTCTGCTCCTTGTTCTGCTGCTTCCCTTTCTGCAGCCGTGCTCCTTACTGCTTGGCTTTTTCTCTCCCACTCTGCCTTGCTAGAATTAAACTTCTGCTTATAAAGGGATCTTCTCTTTGAATCTCCCGGGCTCATTCCCAGGTGCAACTGGTTAGATCTCCTAGCCTCATTAGCTTTTGTATGATCACTCCTGCCCCCTCTAGCTGTGCTTTGAGGTAATTGCACATCTAGATCTCTGTGAGAAACAGGGTTTCTTTTCAACTTTGCATCTTTATTAGTACCAGCCTCATGACAGGTCTTTTTCTGTCATCATATTTCTATGTTTCTATTCCACGCGTCTACCACTCTTTCTGTAAAGAAATATTTCCACATATTACTCCTGATTCTAACCCCTTTCACCTCCATCTGATGTCCCCTCGTTGCAGAGCCTCTTTCAATTGAAAGAGGCTCTGCTCCTGTGCATTTATGCCATGAAGATATTTAAACATCTCTGTCATATCTCCTCTCTCCCGCCTTCCCTGCGAAGTATACATATTGAGCTTTTTAAGTCTGTCCTCATATCCTTATGATGAAGTCCACTGACCATCTTGGTAGCCGCCTTCTGCACAGACTCCATCCTCTTTGTAGCCTTTTCATAGTCTGGTCTCCAGAATGGCACACAATTTATTTATTTATTTATTTATTTAGCTGTATTTATATCCCGCTTTTCACCAGGTCAAAGCGGTCAATTGGGGGATACATTTAACATGAGGGGATATGAGACACACACACTAATACATAGAGGGAACATGGGCATTGGAGGATTAAGTGGCTTGCCCAAGACCACAAGGAGTGCCTATAGGACTAGAAATCCCAATCCCTCCGGCTTGAGATTGCTGTCCCCAGGTGGGACTTGAACCCCCGACCCTCCGGCCTGAAGTACCTTGTCCTAACCACTAGACCACGCCTCCCTCCAAATGAGGTCTCACCAAAGACTTATGCACTATCACCTCCTTCTGGTCGCCATATCTTAAAAAGGATATAGCAGAATTAGAAAAGGTACAGAGAAGAGCCACCAAAATAGTAAAGGGGATGGAAGGATACCCCTATGAGGAAAGGCTTGAAAGGTTAGGACTTTTTCACTTCGAAAAGAGATGGCTGAGGGGAGACATGATAGAGGTCTATAAATTAATGAATAGAGTGGAACAGGTAAATGTAGATCGGTTGTTTATGCCATCATAAAGTAGAAAGACTAGGGGATACACAACATAACCTTTTTAAGACTAATAGAAAATATTTTTTCACTCAATGCATAATTAAACTCTGGAATTAGTTATAAGGGGATGTAGTAAAAGCTGTTACTGTAGCTGGGTTTAAAAAAGGTTTGGACAAGTTCCTAGAGGATAGGTCCATAAACAACTATTAAAGAGGACCTGGGAAATCCACTGCTTCCGCCAGGACAAGCATTGTGGAACGTCTGTGCTTTTCGGGAACCTGCCAGGTACTTGTGACCTGGATTGGCCACTGTTGGAAACAGGATACTGGGCTTGATGGAGCTTGGTCTGACCCAGTATGGCATATCTTATGTTCTTATATTGGCCATTCCGTTCCCTATGCATCCAAGCATCCTTCTGCCTTTTGCTGTCGCCTTTTCTACCTGTTTAGCCAGTTTAAGATCATCAGAAACAGTCAGTCCAAGTCTTGCTTCTTTTTCATGGACAGAAGTTTAAATATCTCCATGGCATAAATGTTCAGGGAGAGAGCCTCTTTCAATTGAAAGCAAGTTCTGCTACGAGGGGACATGGGATGAGGGTGAAGGGAGATAGATTCAGGAGTGATATGCGGAAATATTTCTTTACAGAAAGAGTAGTGGATCCATGGAATAGTCTCCCAGTGGAGGTGGTAGAGATGAGGACAGTAACTGAATTCAAAAAAGCATGGGACAAACACAGAGGATCTCTAAAGGTAAAAAGGGGACTATTGTAGTTGTTGTTATGGAAGGACAGACTAGATAGGCCATGTGGTCTTTTTCTGTCATCATGTTTCTATGTTTCTAAGTATTTCACCCCCTAAATTGTACGACTCTCTTGGATTTTTGCAGGCCACATGCATGACCCTGAATTTTTTAGCATGAAAACTCAGCTGCCAAATTCTCGACCATTCTTCAAGCTTAGCTAGATCCCTCCTCCTGTTATCTCCTCCTTCCTGTCTACTCTATTGTAGATTTTGGTATCATCTGCAAAAAAAGCAAACCTTACCCTTCAGCCTTCTTTAAGATCACTAATAAAATGTTAAAAGAATTTGTGGACCTCAGGACAGAGGAAGAATCATTGAATGCACAAGCCAGAAGCGGTTGTGAAGGTTTATTTACTAGAAATGAAATAAATATTCCAAAAGATCTTTTAGCTTTGAGTCTTCACACAGTGCTAGGACAGGAGTGATACCCAGCGAATCCACTTCTTCCATGCCAGGCACAGGCTTACTGTGAGTGAGGCTTTAGCATTCAGTCTGGAAAAGGAAAGGCAGATTCCTGGCCCTCTTCCTGCTGCCCGTGCTGTGTATCATTCTGAGGAGGGTCTCAGGGCAGCTGGCGTTTCCAGCAGTCACAAAGGAAAGCCTGGGATTGCCGTACAGTTGCTATGCTAGAAGCAGACCGGTCAGCTGAATCTGCAAAGAAAGAGACAGAGGTGTGAGGGAAGAGGCACAAAACTTTATCCCTTTTTTACATGTAACTCACACCCCTTGTTGTATTAACTTTGTTCAAATGCACAGAGTTCATTGTCAACCATCTTGTCTTGTAGAAAGATGGTATAAAAAAAAAAAAGTTAAATAAAATAAATAAAAAAGGCGCACGGGATGTGTGGGGGAGAGAGGGATTCAAGGACTTGTGGAGAAGGCAAAAGGTGAAAGAAGCATTTCTCGCAACTAGATTAACTTTGAAAAAAAATTCTACAGGTAATTTGATGTTATACAGTACTATACTATTGTTATATTAAACTGTCATCCATCTGCCTCACCTTAAAGAAACCTAACCCCAAGGACCCTGCACCCTACAGACCCATCTCCAGCCTTCCATTAATCTTGAGGTGAACAAAATCTCTTAAACTTATTTGGTATAGTTATATTAGTACAAGTATCCTTAGCAACTAAAAACAACTTAAATAACTAAACAAAACTTTAAAACTAAGATGCAGACAGCAGTCCAGCAGTGAGATGGGGGTTATCCAGTCCTTTGTATTCAGTGTCACATGTACAATTTTCTTCCACTTGGTGAGAAGTCTTACATGGGCACTAGGTGCAAGGAACTCTTGCTCTCAGGGAATGAGTGCAATCTCTGGAGGCTAGAGTAGCGGACTTGGAAGACATAAGGAAGTCAGAGAGCTACATAGATGAGACCTTCAGGGATGTAGTATTGAAGCCCCATCTCCAGGCTGGCAGCCTCTCAGCTGCCATGGAGGAGAGAGGTCTCGTGAAAGGAGAGTATCACCCTGGTGAGGCAGGAAATGATCCTATAGCTAGGACCTGTCCACCAGGAGATGTAACACATTCTTGCACCAAGGAGGTTTCTTCAGGGCCATGTGTCCATGAGGGAAAGGTTAGGACAGCCATGATAGAGGGCGATTCAATCATTAGGCATGTAGATAGCTGGGTGGTTGGTGTACGCGAGGATTGTCTGGTAATATGCCTGCTTAATGCAAAGGTAGCAGACCTCACGCGCCATATAAACAAGGTATTAGATAGCGCTGGGAAGGAGTCTGCTGTCTTGGTACATGTTGGTACCAATGACATAAGAAAATATGGGAGAGAGGTTCTGGAGGCCAAATTTAGGCTTTTAGGTAGGAAGTTGAAATCCAGAACTTCCAGGATAGCATTCTCCGAAATGCTTCCCATTCCACATGCAGGACCCTAAAGGCAGGCAGAGCTCCAGAGTCTCAATGAATGGATGAGACAATGGTGCAAAGAAAAGTGTTTTGGATTTGTTAGGAAATGGGCAACTTTCTGGGGAAGGGAGGGGCTTTTCCGAAGGGATGGGCTCCACCTTAACCGGGATAGAGCCAGGCTGCTGGCATTAACCTTTAAAAAGGAAATAGAGCAGCTTTTAAACTAAATAGGGGAAAGCCGAAGGTTGCCCAAGAGCGCAAATCTGCAGATGACACAAAATTATTCAATGTTGTTAAAACCCAAGAGGATTGTTAAAAATTGCAAGAGAACCTTGGTAATTTGGAAGACTGGGCATCCAAATGGCAGATGACATTTAATGTGGACAAGTACAAAGTTATGGACCTAGGAAAGAACAACCCAAACTTTGGTTACGCGATGCAAGGTACCACCTTAGAAACCACCACCCAGGAAAAAGATTTAGGCGTCATTGTGCATAATACGTTGAAACCCTCCGCCCAGTGTGCGGCAGTGACCAAGAAAGCAACTAGAATGCTAGGTATCATAAGGAAAGGAATGGAGAATAAAACCAAGGATATTATAATGCCTCTGTATCATTCCATGGTTCGACTGCATCTTGAATACTGTGTGCAGTTCTGGTCACCATATCTTAAAAATTATATAGCAGAATTAAAAAAGATATAGAGAAGAGCCACCAAAATGGTAAAGGGGATGGAAGAATAGCCCTATGAAGAAAGGCTTTAAAGGTTAGGGTTCTTCAATTTGGGAAAGAGAAGGCTGAGGGGAGAAATGATAGAAGTCTATAAATTAAAGAATGGAGTGGAACAGGTAAATGTACATCTAAAAAGTAAAAAGACCAGGGGACGTGCAATGAAGCTACATTGTAACCCATTTAAGAAAATATATTTTTTCCCTCAGTGTGTAATCAAACTCTGGAATTCGTTACCAGAGGATGTAGTAAAAGCTGTTAGTGTAGCTGGATTTAAAAAAGAATTGGACAAGTTCCTGGAGGAAAGGTCCACAAACCATTATTAAAGGGGACACAGGAAATCCTCCGCTTACCCCAAGACGAGCATTGTGGAAGACGTGGACTTTAGGTACCTGCCAGGTACTTGTAACCTGGATTGGCCACTATTGGAAACAGAATACGAGGCTTGATGGACCTTGGTCTGACCCAGTATGGCATTTCTTACGCTCTTATCTTCATTCCTGGCAAAAATTAATCGAGAAAGCGTACAGGATGACATTGACGAAAACTTCCTCCTGGACCCCCAACAGCATGGCTGCCGCGCATTGCATGGACTTGAAACCTTGATGACCCTCTCTTCTCAACACATTAACATCCCAAGTATTCCTTCTGATATTCTTGGACATCTCTGCAGCCTTCGACACAGTCAACCACAACACACTGCTACAATGCCTACAATCATATGGCATACAAGATAATGTCCTAAAATGGTTCCAGTCTTACCTCTCTGATAGATAACAGCAGATCAAACTGGGAATGAATGTCTCTAAACCATATCAACAAACACAAGGAGTACCCACATTTTCCACACCTCTCTTCAACCTATATCTCAAACATCAAAGAACACAACGTCAACTTCCACATATATGCAGATGACATTATGTTATACTGTCCATTCCACACAAGGCAGCCTTCATACAGACAGACACAGGAATGCTTCTCAGATGTCACCCACTGGCTCACAGCAAACAACTTATCAATCAATTATTTATTTTATTTTATTTTTTATATTTATTTATTTATCATTTCTTATATACCACCTTTCATGATATCAAGGTGGTTTACATTGAACGAACTGAAATTACATTGAACAGGGCATTATAACTTGGAGATAACTATTTTACAGGGAACATGGGCAATGGAGGGTTAAGTGGCTTGCCCAAGACCACAAGAAGCACCCGTGGGACTAGAAACCTCAGTCCTTCCGGTCCAAGGTTGCTGTCCTCTAGTGGGATTTGAGCCCCCGACCTTCCAGCCTGAGGTAACTTGTCCCAACCACTAGGCCACTCCTCCCTCCCAACAAGAAGACAGAGGCTCTGTTTAATACCAAAGACTCATCATTCATCCCCTGTCCACGATAACACTAGACAACATTCAGATAAATGTCTATCCAAAGCTAAAATACCTTGGAATCATTATTAACAGTTAACAGCAACAGCCAAAACAATATCCTTCAAAACAAAAATCGTACAGCAACTACGCCTACTTCTCGAGCCAGCAGACTTCCCCGTAACCCTCCAAGCATTCACTCTCCCTCACATAGATTACTGCAACATAATCTAGTAAGACCTGCCACAAGCCACCCTCCTCCCACTTCAAACTGCCCTACACACTGCTGCATGAATAATACAGGGAGCTTCTAAAAGCAAACTCATCGCCCTATCCTCAAATAGCTCCATTGGTTACCCCTCCACAGCAGAACCAAATACAAATCTCTACTCCTAACCCACAAAGCACTACACTCCCACCCAGCTACACGCCTCCAGTCCCTATTACAGATACTCGTCCCAGACAGATCCAGAAAATCATCCACAATAAATATGCTTACCATACCACACGCAAAGATAACGTCCAGCCAGCAAACTTACTGTCGAGCATTCAAATTCTTTGCACCATCCCTCTGGAACACCTTACCAGACACAATAAGAAATATCACCGACCTCTCCACCTTCCATAAAAACCTCAAAACCTGTTTACAGAACACTATGGACCTACCACCTAACTCCTCCCCCGACCATGTCTTTTGGGACTGTTCCAAATCAGTTGCAAGGTAGATACACTAACCTGCCACTCCACCTTCTCTGTCCCACACACACATACACAGACACACACACACACACACTGGTGCACTGGTAACAGGGAGGGAGGAGTGGTCTAGTGGTTAGGACAAGGTACTTCAGGCCGGAGGGCTGGGGGTTCAAGTCCCACCTGGGGACAGCAATCTCAGGCCGGAGGGACTGGGATTTCTAGTCCTATAGGCACTCCTTGTGGTCTTGGGCAAGCCACTTAACCCTCCATTGCCCATGTTCCCTGTAAGTATTAGCGTATGTGTCTCATATCCCCTCGTGTTAAATGTATCCCCCAATTGACCGCTTTGACCCGGTGAAAAGCGGGATATAAATACAGCTAAATAAATAAACAGTTAGCAACACTGACTAACAGCAAGCACACCCTTCTCTCCTTTTGAAAGAGAAGTGCAAAGGTGTTTATGCTCTGTGCTCTCTGACAGGTATTTTTTTTAACTGCTTCTAAACCTCTGCAGTTTTTCACAAAGCACTGGATCAAAATTCCATGGGATTTCCTCTCTCTGAAAGGCTAAGAGAAAATGTCTCTCTGCCTTGATGCTGTGCTCTGTCTTTCCACCCAGCTGTGACATCATCACACATGGGATTTAGATGCAGCAAGAAGGGATAAGCTTGTTTGACTGCTTGTCAAAGAGTTTACAGTATGATTAGCTGAGGTGCTTCTGGCTTGTCCCCCATTCCCTTCCATTCTCCACCCTCCCTCCCAAAATGACACCAATGCATCTGGACGTCCAAAAATGAACAGGATGAAAAGCTCTCACCTGCATTCAATTGATTTGCAGTGAAACTAACTGAACATGCTGCCATTCAAAAAACAATTGCACATCCCTGATAAACAGAAATTTAAAAAAACATTCTTTAAATTGTCTGCATGCAAATTCCAAAACTTTAAATAATAAGATGGGAGCGTTAGAATGTGTGGCAGTAAATGAAGAGTTAGAACAAATGGGAGACTAATACTAGTGTACAAATTATATTGCAATGACAGGATAGATGAGCATGGTGGAGGGCTGGTGCTATATGTTAAGGATGCAAAGAGTCAAACAGGATAAAAAAGTTACTTTTTGGGATCCTGCAGGTGCCTGTGACCTGCATTGGCCATTGTTGGAAACAGGATACAGACCAGCATGGACCTTTGGTCTTAAGTTCTGCAAGAAACAAAATGCAATGCAGAATCTTTATGGATAGAAATTTCATGCATGTCGGAGAGGAGCATAGTGGTGGGTTATGGTAAAGGGGATGGAAGTATACTCCTATAAAGAAAGGCTAAAAAGGTTAGGGCTGTTTAACCTGGAAAAGAGACGGCTGAGGGGAGATATGATAGAAGTCTATAAATTAATGAACGGAGTGGAATGGGTAAACGTAGATCGATTGTTTACCTTATCAGAATATAGAAAGACTAGGGGACATGCAATGAAACTACAGGGTAAACTATTTAAGACTAATAAAAGAAAATACTTTTTCACTCAACGTGTAATCAAACTCTGGAATTTGTTACTGGAGGATGTAGTAAAGGCTGTTAGTTTAGCTGGGTTTAAAAAAGGTTTGGACAAGTTCCTGGAGGAAAGGTCCATAAACCATTATTAAGAAGGAACCCAGGATATCAATGCTTGAACCAATACAAGCATTGTGGAATCTGTGTCCCTTGGGGAAACTGCTAGGTACATATGACCTAGATTGGCCACTGTTGGAAACAGAATAATGGGCTTGATTGACCTTTGTCTGACCTAGTATGGCATATCTTATGTTCTTATACTGCTGTCCACCTACACAGGATAAAGAGAGAGACTGTGAAACGCTGGCAGAAATCATGGGAGATTTCAATTACCCCACTATTGACTGGGTAAACGTCTCATTGGGACACACCAGATGCCCTAAATGACTGTGTCACAGAGCAGTTGGTATAAGAACTGATCTGAGGGGACTGTACTTTAGATCTAGCATATTTTGGCAAGCTGGGTTATTTAGGGATATGTTATTTTGTGGGGGATATATATTTTGTTTCATGTGCTTGGGGTATTATTTTTAGGGGATAGACACTGTTTATTGGTTTTCCAGTAAGCACGGATCCAGGGGAATATTATCAGATCCTTATTCTATAAAAATCAGGAGAAAACGTTGTATCCAATGAAGGTGGCAGACCTTCTTTTTCAACCATGTGGTAATGGGGAAGGAGAATCGTGGATATAGGGGTTATATTTGTGCCGTTAGGACCTCTTGGAGCCCTTCACTCTTCCTCCTCTCTATTTCATGCTTTTTACTAAAACATATGCTTAGATTGTAACAAATCTTCTTGAGGACTTGGTCGGCGATGCTCAGTGGGGGGTTTAGCTTCTATATCATCTGGTGGTTGGTTTGTTTTAAGAAGGATTACTCCACTTCAGGCATGGACAATAGCTAACTTGGGGGAAGAGTTAGGCATTTTGACTTATGTTCAATGTAAACCGCCACTGATCTTAGGAAATGGCGGTATATAAAAACGTTGCAAATAAAATAAATAAATAAATTTTGATCTCTCCAGTTATCCAGATCATGACCCAGATACCAGTCACAGATGCCTAAGAGAACAGTTAGCGTTTTATTGATATATCGTGCTTTTAATGGCACAGATACTAGTCACAGATGCCTAAGAGAACAGTTAGCGTTTTATTGATATATCGTGCTTTTAATGGCACAGATACTAGTCACAGATGCCTAAGAGAACAGTTAGCGTTTTATTGATATATCGTGCTTTTAATGACCCAGATACTAGTCACAGATGCCTAAGAGAACAGTTAGCGTTTTATTGATATATCGTGCTTTTAATGGCACAGATACTAGTCACAGATGCCTAAGAGAACAGTTAGCGTTTTATTGATATATCGTGCTTTTAATGGCACAGATACTAGTCACAGATGCCTAAGAGAACAGTTAGCGTTTTATTGATATATCGTGCTTTTAATGACCCAGATACTAGTCACAGATGCCTAAGAGAACAGTTAGCGTTTTATTGATATATCGTGCTTTTAATGGCACAGATACCAGCCACAGATGCCTAAGAGAACAGTTAGCGTTTTATTGATATATCGTGCTTTTAATGGCACAGATACTAGTCACAGATGCCTAAGAGAACAGTTAGCGTTTTATTGATATATCGTGCTTTTAATGGCACAGATACTAGTCACAGATGCCTAAGAGAACAGTTAGCGTTTTATTGATATATCGTGCTTTTAATGGCAGAGATACCAGTCACAGATGCCTAAGAGAACAGTTAGCGTTTTATTGATATATCGTGCTTTTAATGGCACAGATACTAGTCACAGATGCCTAAGAGAACAGTTAGCGTTTTATTGATATATCGTGCTTTTAATGGCACAGATACTAGTCACAGATGCCTAAGAGAACAGTTAGCGTTTTATTGATATATCGTGCTTTTAATGGCACAGATACTAGTCACAGATGCCTAAGAGAACAGTTAGCGTTTTATTGATATATCGTGCTTTTAATGACCCAGATACTAGTCACAGATGCCTAAGAGAACAGTTAGCGTTTTATTGATATATCGTGCTTTTAATGGCACAGATACTAGTCACAGATGCCTAAGAGAACAGTTAGCGTTTTATTGATATATCGTGCTTTTAATGGCACAGATACTAGTCACAGATGCCTAAGAGAACAGTTAGCGTTTTATTGATATATCGTGCTTTTAATGACCCAGATACTAGTCACAGATGCCTAAGAGAACAGTTAGCGTTTTATTGATATATCGTGCTTTTAATGGCACAGATACCAGCCACAGATGCCTAAGAGAACAGTTAGCGTTTTATTGATATATCGTGCTTTTAATGGCACAGATACTAGTCACAGATGCCTAAGAGAACAGTTAGCGTTTTATTGATATATCGTGCTTTTAATGGCACAGATACTAGTCACAGATGCCTAAGAGAACAGTTAGCGTTTTATTGATATATCGTGCTTTTAATGGCAGAGATACCAGTCACAGATGCCTAAGAGAACAGTTAGCGTTTTATTGATATATCGTGCTTTTAATGGCACAGATACTAGTCACAGATGCCTAAGAGAACAGTTAGCGTTTTATTGATATATCGTGCTTTTAATGGCACAGATACCAGCCACAGATGCCTAAGAGAACAGTTAGCGTTTTATTGATATATCGTGCTTTTAATGGCACAGATACTAGTCACAGATGCCTAAGAGAACAGTTAGCGTTTTATTGATATATTGTGCTTTTAATGGCACAGATACTAGTCACAGATGCCTAAGAGAACAGTTAGCGTTTTATTGATATATCGTGCTTTTAATGGCACAGATACCAGCCACAGATGCCTAAGAGAACAGTTAGCGTTTTATTGATATATCGTGCTTTTAATGGCACAGATACTAGTCACAGATGCCTAAGAGAACAGTTAGCGTTTTATTGATATATCGTGCTTTTAATGGCACAGATACTAGTCACAGATGCCTAAGAGAACAGTTAGCGTTTTATTGATATATTGTGCTTTTAATGGCACAGATACTAGTCACAGATGCCTAAGAGAACAGTTAGGCGTTTTATTGATATATCGTGCTTTTAATGACCCAGATACTAGTCACATAAACCATTATTAAGAAGGGACCCAGGATATCAATGCTTGAACCAATACAAGCATTGTGGAATCTGTGTCCCTTGGGGAAACTGCTAGGTACATATGACCTAGATTGGCCACTGTTGGAAACAGAATAATGGGCTTGATTGACCTTTGTCTGACCTAGTATGGCATATCTTATGTTCTTATACTGCTGTCCACCTACACAGGATAAAGAGAGAGACTGTGAAACGCTGGCAGAAATCATGGGAGATTTCAATTATCCCACTATTGACTGGGTAAACGTCTCATTGGGACACACCAGATGCCCTAAATGACTGCGTCACAGAGCAGTTGGTATAAGAACTGATCTGAGGGGACTGTACTTTAGATCTAGCATATTCTGGCAAGCTGGGTTATTTAGGGATATGTTATTTTGTGGGGGATATATATTTTGTTTCATGTGCTTGGGGTATTATTTTTAGGGGATAGACACTGTTTATTGGTTTTCCAGTAAGCACGGATCCAGGGGAATATTATCAGATCCTTATTCTATAAAAATCAGGAGAAAACGTTGTATCCAATGAAGGTGGCAGACCTTCTTTTTCAACCATGTGGTAATGGGGAAGGAGAATCGTGGATATAGGGGTTATATTTGTGCAGTTAGGACCTCTTGGAGCCCTTCACTCTTCCTCCTCTCTATTTCATGCTTTTTACTAAAACATATGCTTAGATTGTAACAAATCTTCTTGAGGACTTGGTCGGCGATGCTCAGTGGGGGGTTTAGTTTCTATATCATCTGGTGGTTGGTTTGTTTTAAGAAGGATTACTCCACTTCAGGCATGGACAATAGCTAACTTGGGGGAAGAGTTAGGCATTTTGACTTATGTTCAATGTAAACCGCCAATGATCTTAGGAAATGGCGGTATATAAAAACGTTGCAAATAAAATAAATAAATAAATTTTGATCTCTCCAGTTATCCAGATCATGACCCAGATACCAGTCACAGATGCCTAAGAGAACAGTTAGCGTTTTATTGATATATCGTGCTTTTAATGGCACAGATACTAGTCACAGATGCCTAAGAGAACAGTTAGCGTTTTATTGATATATCGTGCTTTTAATGGCACAGATACTAGTCACAGATGCCTAAGAGAACAGTTAGCGTTTTATTGATATATCGTGCTTTTAATGGCACAGATACTAGTCACAGATGCCTAAGAGAACAGTTAGCGTTTTATTGATATATCGTGCTTTTAATGACCCAGATACTAGTCACAGATGCCTAAGAGAACAGTTAGCGTTTTATTGATATATCGTGCTTTTAATGGCACAGATACCAGCCACAGATGCCTAAGAGAACAGTTAGCGTTTTATTGATATATCGTGCTTTTAATGGCACAGATACCAGTCACAGATGCCTAAGAGAACAGTTAGCGTTTTATTGATATATTGTGCTTTTAATGGCAGAGATACCAGTCACAGATGCCTATGAGAACAGTTATCGTTTTATTGATATATCGTGCTTTTAATGGCACAGATACCAGTCACAGATGCCTAAGAGAACAGTTAGGCGTTTTATTGATATATCGTGCTTTTAATGGCACAGATACCAGTCACAGATGCCTAAGAGAACAGTTAGCGTTTTATTGATATATCGTGCTTTTAATGGCACAGATACTAGTCACAGATGCCTAAGAGAACAGTTAGCGTTTTATTGATATATCGTGCTTTTAATGGCACAGATACCAGCCACAGATGCCTAAGAGAACAGTTAGCGTTTTATTGATATATTGTGCTTTTAATGGCACAGATACTAGTCACAGATGCCTAAGAGAACAGTTAGCGTTTTATTGATATATCGTGCTTTTAATGGCACAGATACTAGTCACAGATGCCTAAGAGAACAGTTAGGCGTTTTATTGATATATCGTGCTTTTAATGGCACAGATACTAGTCACAGATGCCTAAGAGAACAGTTAGCGTTTTATTGATATATCGTGCTTTTAATGGCACAGATACTAGTCACAGATGCCTAAGAGAACAGTTAGCGTTTTATTGATATATCGTGCTTTTAATGGCACAGATACTAGTCACAGATGCCTAAGAGAACAGTTAGCGTTTTATTGATATATCGTGTTTTTAATGGCACAGATACCAGTCACAGATGCCTAAGAGAACAGTTAGGCGTTTTATTGATATATCGTGCTTTTAATGGCACAGATACTAGTCACAGATGCCTAAGAGAACAGTTAGCGTTTTATTGATATATCGTGCTTTTAATGGCACAGATACTAGTCACAGATGCCTAAGAGAACAGTTAGCGTTTTATTGATATATCGTGCTTTTAATGGCACAGATACTAGTCACAGATGCCTAAGAGAACAGTTAGCGTTTTATTGATATATCGTGCTTTTAATGGCACAGATACTAGTCACAGATGCCTAAGAGAACAGTTAGCGTTTTATTGATATATCGTGCTTTTAATGGCACAGATACTAGTCACAGATGCCTAAGAGAACAGTTAGCGTTTTATTGATATATCGTGCTTTTAATGACCAAAATACTAGTCACAGATGCCTAAGAGAACAGTTAGCGTTTTATTGATATATCGTGCTTTTAATGGCACAGATACTAGTCACAGATGCCTAAGAGAACAGTTAGCGTTTTATTGATATATCGTGCTTTTAATGACCCAGATACTAGTCACAGATGCCTAAGAGGAAAGTTAGCGTTTTATTGATATATTGTGCTTTTAATGGCAGAGATACTAGTCACAGATGCCTATGAGAACAGTTAGCGTTTTATTGATATATCGTGCTTTTAATGGCACAGATACCAGTCACAGATGCCTAAGAGAACAGTTAGGCGTTTTATTGATATATCGTGCTTTTAATGGCACAGATACTAGTCACAGATGCCTAAGAGAACAGTTAGCGTTTTATTGATATATCGTGCTTTTAATGGCACAGATACTAGTCACAGATGCCTAAGAGAACAGTTAGCGTTTTATTGATATATTGTGCTTTTAATGGCACAGATACTAGTCACAGATGCCTAAGAGAACAGTTAGGCGTTTTATTGATATATCGTGCTTTTAATGACCCAGATACTAGTCACAGATGCCTAAGAGAAAAGTTAGCGTTTTATTGATATATCATGCTTTTAATGGCACAGATACCAGTCACAGATGCCTAAGAGAACAGTTAGCGTTTTATTGATATATCGTGCTTTTAGTGGCACAGATACTAGTCACAGATGCCTAAGAGAACAGTTAGCGTTTTATTGATATATCGTGCTTTTAATGGCACAGATACTAGTCACAGATGCCTAAGAGAACAGTTAGCGTTTTATTGATATATCGTGCTTTTAATGACCCAGATACCAGTCACAGATGCCTAAGAGAACAGTTAGGCTTTTAATGGCACAGATACTAGTCACAGATGCCTAAGAGAACAGTTAGCGTTTTATTGATATATCGTGCTTTTAATGGCACAGATACCAGTCACAGATGCCTAAGAGAACAGTTAGCGTTTTATTGATATATCGTGCTTTTAATGACCCAGATACCAGTCACAGATGCCTAAGAGAACAGTTAGGCTTTTAATGGCACAGA
The DNA here is from genome assembly GCA_033557465.1 of Ichthyophis bannanicus. Lineage (NCBI taxonomy): Eukaryota > Metazoa > Chordata > Amphibia > Gymnophiona > Ichthyophiidae > Ichthyophis > Ichthyophis bannanicus. Next base: position 359,340,920 of record CM066032.1, on the reverse strand, counting down.
TACCAGTCACAGATGCCTAAGAGAACAGTTAGGCTTTTAATGGCACAGATACTAGTCACAGATGCCTAAGAGAACAGTTAGCATTTTATTGATATATCGTGCTTTTAATGGCACAGATACTAGTCACAGATGCCTAAGAGAACAGTTAGGCTTTTAATGGCACAGATACTAGTCACAGATGCCTAAGAGAACAGTTAGCGTTTTATTGCTATATCGTGCTTTTAATGGCACAGATACTAGTCACAGATGCCTAAGAGAACAGTTAGCGTTTTATTGATATATCGTGCTTTTAATGACCCAGATACTAGTCACAGATGCCTAAGAGAACAGTTAGCGTTTTATTGATATATCGTGCTTTTAATGACCCAGATACCAGTCACAGATGCCTAAGAGAACAGTTAGGCTTTTAATGGCACAGATACCAGTCACAGATGCCTAAGAGAACAGTTAGCGTTTTATTGATATATCGTGCTTTTAATGGCACAGATACCAGTCACAGATGCCTAAGAGAACAGTTAGGCTTTTAATGGCACAGATACTAGTCACAGATGCTTGCATGTACTGCTGCTCTGGATAGCTCATTGCTATTTAGAATTTAAATCTGCTTGATATTACGGGATTTTTAACCTCCATTTTGCTCACATATCCAATGTTTCAGGATCAATATTTTTAGTTGCTTTAGCCACATTGAGTCTCCATCCAGTTAATGTTTCCCCTACTCATTGCTACTCATGTAGACAATGGTCTGCCTCCCACTATTTGGTCTGACCACCATCTTTCCCTTGATGTTTTCTTACACAGCATAAACAATTCTAAAACATTTCTATGGATAAAATAGACATCAATGTGTTTTCTGGATTTTTGGCTGATACTGTGGTTCCCCCTTCAGGTGAAGAGTTGTAAGTAATGATGGGTGCCTCAAATCAGGTTTTTGACTGCGCCTACTAAATTTCTGGATTGCCAGCACAGACAAGCCCTACAGCCTCCACTGGGAGACTGTTCCAAGCATTTACCACTCCTTCCATAAAGGTGCCACTCTTTCCTATTGGTTAGATTCTGGTTCTCCTTTGAATAGAATGCAGTGCAAGTTATTTATCAATATAATGGGGAAATTTTACTTACCAATAATTTCCTTTTCTGAAGCACTGCTAGACCAGTCCAGACTATAGAGTTAAGTCCCCCAACCAGCAGATGTGTGACAGAGAAAATACCAGAAGAGTTCAGTGACATCACTACTACCACCTTCCCCAGCACAGCAAGGGGGCCTCTTCAGTAACAAGTAACGAGCAGAAGAACTCTGGAAGTCCACTAGAGGTGCCCCTATCCCCAGTGCTAATACGTTTTAGGGGAACTATGTACAAAATAGAAAAGTTGACCAGACTCCAAGGAGCAACCAGAGACGAAGCGGCAGAGTTCCCACCAGGGCGGGTTCTGGACTGGTCTAGCAGTGTTTCAGGAAAGGAAATTATCTGTAAGTAAAATTTCCATTCCAGAGCACCCCTGCTAGACTAATCCAGACTATAGGGCAGTGCCCAAGCTATTCCTCTGTTGGGTGGGTCGACAGCGCAGCTGTTAGCACCTGAGTCCCAAACCAGGCTGTGTCACGCACTTGCTCATCCAAGCGATAATACTACAAAAAGGTGGACAAGGAGGACCATGCCCAAAGGTGCCACTGCCAGGACTTCCACCCAGGACATTGCCTGAGCCCAGGTGGAATGTGCCCTCAAGCCGGAAGGCACCGACCAACCAGCGAAGAGATATGCAAAGGAAATGACCTCCTTAATCCAGTGAGTCAAGGTGGCCCAGGGAGCCGAGAGACATTCATGACCTCTAAATAATGTAGTAGAGCCCTGTGCACATCCAAGTGCAGCAGGGGTTTACCATCTTCCATGCATTGTTGAGGAGAGAAGGCCGGTAAGAAGATTTCTTGATTCAGATGAAATGGCATCAAGAGCTTGGGTAGAAAGGAAGGCACTGGCCAAAGGGAGACACCTTTTGAGTGAAACAACAAGAATGGGTCCCAACAGGAGAGAGCCTGAAGTTTGGAAATCTGATGAGCAGATGTGATGGCAACCAAAAAAATGGTTTTCAAGGTGACATCCTTAAGTGTAGCTCATCACAACGGCCCAAAGGGAGGCCTATCAAGTGCCCGGAGAACAATGGAAAGACGCCAAGATGAGACCACCACCCAGACTGGGAGTCGCAAGGCGCACGTGCCTCTCAGAAAGCGACTGACACCGGAATGGGATGCCAGAGATTGGCCTTGCATGGGCCTGTGGAAGGCCAATAGGGCTGCAATCTGGACCCACAGAGAATTACAGGCAAAGCCCTTCTGAAACCTTCCTGTAGGAAGGCAAGGACAGCTGGTAGGCGGGTGCACCAGGGAGAAATGAAATGCTAATGGAACCACAGCTCAAAGAGACACCATATGTAGCCATAGGTGAGCAAGGTGGAGTGGTGGCATTCACCAAGTAATGTTACCACCGTTGGCAAGTACCCTTTGCACCACCTCTCAAGAGGCAGGCCATAAGAGAGAAGGGACTTGGGTCATCCAACAGGATGGGTCCCTGGTGCAACAACCTCCTCCAAGAGCCGAGGGGCAATGGTTGGTTCACCAGCAGCCGGATGAGATCTGCATACCAAGGCAGTCAAGGCCAAGTTGGGTGCTACCAGCACTACCTGATGAGGGTGGCATTCTAGACAGCGAAGCATCCTGCGTATCACAATCCATGGCAGAAAGACAGAGCAGGGACCCCATCGGCCAGGGCTGGACCAAGGCATCCACACCCTTGGCTGATGGAGCCCTGCATCTGGAGAAGAACTCTTGGATCTTCGTGTTCGACGGGGTTGCCATGAGATCCAGCACTGGACATCCCCATCGCTGGACATGCGGTCAAAGACCCACGGGACAAGCTCCAACTCACTTGGGTTGAGGCGACTGCGACTGAGAAAATCGGCCTGAACATTGATCTCCCCCATGATGTGCTGCAACAAGAGAGCTTGCAGATGTCATTCGGTCCATGGAAACAGGAGCTGCATTTCTTGCGCCACCCCGAGACACTTTTGCTACCCTGGCAATTCACATAGGCCACTGTCGACGCGTTGTCCGATATCATGCGCACCGCCCTGCCATGGAAGAGCTGCTGAAGTGACACAGGACCAGCCATATGGCTCGGACCTCCAAGCAGTTGATGGGTTGTTGCCATTGCCCCCAGCAGCTGTAGATAGTCCCAAGCACGAGGGGCTGTAAGCTGCTGAAATTCAAGGAGATAGCTGCGAAACTTGTGCCACCTCTCCTCTATGAGAGCCACAGTGCCTTTGTGAGTGTTGAAGCAGGCCCCGAGAAACTCCAAGTGCTAGGGGATGGCACCAAGCAACTCTTGCTGTGCTTGACTACCCAATTGAGGCGCTCCAGAAGCTGCAGGACTGTCTGAATGAAGTGTTCCATCTCTGAGCACATCCTGGCATGGATGAGTCAATCGTCTAAGTATGGATGCACATAGGTACCCTCACGTCGAAGCACTGCCGCCACATCGACCATGACCAGGCTGAAGGGTAGTGCACAAAACTGAAAGTGCTGATTCAGTATGGCAAACCGCAGGAAGCGCTAATGGTCTGCACGAATGGGAATATGCAGATAAGCTTTCATGAGATCCAGTATGGCAAGGAACTCCCCCCTGCCCTGACAGCCTGGATGGCTGACCGCAGCGTCTCCATGCAAAAGCAGGGGATGCGTAAGCACTTGTTCATACCCTGGAGATCAAGAATCAGACAAAATGAGCCGTCCTTTTTGGGCACCACAAAGTAGATTGAATTCCGGCCCAAGCTGCATTTGGCAGGTGGGACCAGCACCAGGGCATGACGAAGCAGCAGTCGCTGGAGAGTGCTGCATGCCACATCCTGCTTAACTTGGGATCTGCACGAAGAAATCATAAAGACATTCCGGGTGGGCCAAGTGAGGTCGAGAACATAACTAAACTGAACGACCTGCAGAACCCAGGAGTCCGATATTTATGAACAGGTCCATAAACCATTATTAAAGGGGACCCAGGCAATCTACTGCTTCTCCAATACAAGCATTGTGGAACCTGTGTCTTTTGGGGAAACTGCTAGGTACTTGTGACCTAGATTGGCCACTTCTGGAAGCAGGATACTGGGCTTGATAGCCCTCGGTCTGACCCAGTATTGGCCCCAACAATACAAAAGATAGTAAACCTTTCTCCTAGGACAAGCAGGATGAGTCAGCCACACTTGGTGACGTCATCCGACGGCGCCGAGACGGAAGTACTCTCCATAGCTCAAAAGGGCTTTGCCCTTCTGAGCATGGGCCAACTGGCCCCAACCCCTGCCCGTCCCTAGCTAACCAGTTCTAGTTCTTCCGCCTTGCCAGCAAGACGGACTTTTTACTCTCCACAACATCTAACCTCTTAAAACACTTTAATAAATTCTCTCTTCTACTACCAGGTATGTATATCAGTAAGACTTACCTTAATACTTGTCCAGGGTTTTCTTTCAGACCTGTTCCAGTGGCTGACTACGAAGGATGAGCTTGAGCCCCAGGCCAGCCATGCGGTGCGGCCCACGAACTTGGGGCACGCTACAAGGGTCTGGAGCACTTGAAGGTCTCCTCCGCTGGATGTTAAAGCCCTTGCAGAGCCCTAGGATGTGCCTGTGAAGGGCCCGTCCCTGGTCTCTGCCCCAGACGCAGGCTCCAGATCATCGACACAATTAACAGGGCGTGGCATTCTAGGACTCTGCCGCTGGCAGTGGAAGCCCTTGCGGCAGCCCAGGACGTGCCTTGAAGGCCTCCGTCTCCGACCTCTGCCCAGCCGCATATTCAGAATGGTGACCGCTCTGGATGTAGTGACCCTCCGGCCTCTGCCCAGCCGCATATCCAATTGGGACCACTCTAGATGTACAGCCCCCTCAGCAGGCCCGGGACGTGCCAAAGGAGGCATCCGTCCTCGGCCTTTGCTCCTCCGATGCTCCACGGACCTCCTCACACGTGGCCCATGGGGGCAGCCATCTTGATTGGAAGCATCCTACACCCACAGCGCTATTGGTCGGCGCCACATCAACCCGCCCCCACGGCCCCATCGACTGGCTGGAGTTAGGTCCACCCTGCCCAGAATGCCCTTGGCTGGAGCCGCCCCTTGGAAACTGTCCCGGCGCCGACGTTTGAGCCCTTGGAAACGGTTCCGGCGCCGACGTCTGAGCCCTTGGAAACTGTTCCAGTGCCGACATTGGAGCCCCAAACTGTTCTGACGCCGACGTAGGAGCTCCTCTCGGCGTGGTTCTAATGCTCTGCCCATCTGACCTCCCTAAACAGCGCCCCGGAGATCCAGCTCTTCAGGCCGTGTCGCCGAAAGGTTCCCTGGAATCAAGGGTTCAAATGGAGGGAGCAGAGTGGGTCCAATGTCCTACAGGCTCCCATCTGACCTCCTGACAGCACTCCGCCTCATCGCTGGAACTCTGCCTCCTGGCACAGCTTCATGTTACCAGGCTCCGGACTCTGCTCACCGCTCGGGAAGCTTCCGCAGCAAAGAAGTTAGAGGAAGAGAGATGAAGAGAGTAGAGCATTTGAAAACAACAAGAGCTTGGTTGATTTCCTTCTACAACAGGCTTTTACGTGTCGTTTTTCCCGCATCAGGGCAGGCTCTCTCTCTCTGGCAATCGGAGGTGGGACGGAGGTCCACGGCGGCTGTTCCAACCGCGTCGATCCAGCTGCGACCTCCAAATTGGCAACATGGTGGCTCAGTGCACACAACTAGTGTGTTCAGGAGCAGGTGGTCACAGGTTCAAGTCCCAGCTGTGGTACCCGCCCATTAACCTAAACCAAGATAAGGGCCATGGTTCCCTCAAGATGGTTAAGTCAAGCAAGAGCTGGCACAGTCCACGGAACTCAGCGACACCTGAGAGGTCCGCTACCAGCACAGAATTTCAGCACGCAAGCCGTGCTACCGCTGCTCGCCTGACTATCTACTCTCAGCGCCGACAGAGGGAAGCTCTTCTAATGCGTGAAGGGAAGCCCCATTGGCCAGCAGTCAGTAGCCTTTCCTTCAGCCGGACTGCTGGTACTTGCTGCGGTACTTCTGCTAACTACCTCCTACCCCTCAATAGACTTGGTGCTACTGGAAGGATGGCCCCTCTCTCAAAGGGCCGGGACACACACACACACACACTTGCATGATGCCAACAACAGGCTCGCCCAATGGGTGTACTGACTACACTACCGGGCAGCCAATGAATGGGTGTACTGACTACACTACCAGGCAGCTAATGAATGGGTGTACTGACTACACTACCAGGCAGCCTTAAAACGCTGGCCTTCTTCATTCGTGCGCCTTAGTCCCTCGGCATACCTTTAACGCTGACACCTAAGGCTTAAGTACCTTAATGCAGGCTCCTGAAGTGCATATCATTGCTCGTCCCTCCAGCAACAGCGGTGTCAGGCTCCCCCAGCAACAGACCACTACTCATTCATTTATTTATTTATTTATTTAACACTCATTTATATACCGCATCTTCCAGAGATCAGTTGCGGTGTACAATCAACAACAAATTAACAAAGCGAGGTTTGTTTTACATAGAACATCTTAAATTTTACATAGAACATCTTAAATTAAACAAAGCTAAGTCTAGTAAACTAAAGGATATCTATTTCTGCTTTATCGACTATAGCAAGGCTTTTGACTGTGTAAACCATGAGAAACTCTGGGCCACATTAAGAAGCATGGGTATACCAGAACACCTGATCGTTCTCTTGCGTAATCTGTACATTGATCAAGAAGCAACAGTTCGAACGGAACAAGGAGAAACAGAATGGTTTAAAATAAGCAAAGGTGTAAGACAAGGCTGCATACTTTCCCCCTACCTGTTTAATTTATATGCAGAACAAATCATCAGAGAAGCAGGACTGTATGAAGACAACAGAGGTGTGAAGATTGGTGGAAGACTCATCAACAACCTTCGCTATGCTGATGATACCACATTACTGGCTGAAAGTGAAGATGATCTGAAACATTTGCTTCTCACAATCAAAGAACATAGTCTCAAAATGGGCCTGCACCTTAATGTAAAGAAGACAAAGATCATGACAACTGGCATAATCAACAGGTTCATCGTTGAAGGAGAAGAAATTGAAATCGTGAACAACTTTAACCTACTTGGATCAACTATCAATAAAGAAGCAACAAGCAGTCAAGAAATCAGACGACGCATTGCTCTTGGCAGAATGGCTATGAAAGACCTAGATAAGATTCTCAAGAGCAGAGATGTCTCTCTCCATACAAAGATTCGACTTGTTCAAGCCATGGTATTTTCAATAACATCATATGGATGTGAAAGCTGGACAGTGAAAAAGACAGACAGGAAGAAAATTGATGCCTTTGAATTATGGTGCTGGCGGCGAATACTGTGTATACCATGGACTGCCCGAAGAACAAACCAGTCGGTACTAGAAGAGATCAAACCTAAGCTTTCTTTAGAAGCTCAGATGACAAGACTTCGACTTTCATACTTCGGACACATCATGCGAAGAGAGAGATCATTAGAGAAAGACATCATGCTTGGCAAGATAGAAGGTCAACGCAAAAGAGGAAGGCCAGCAATGAGATGGATTGCTACAATAACAGCAGCTACGGGTACCAGTCTGTCAACAATGAGCCGCCTGACTGAAGACCGAACACAATTTAGGATAGCTATCCAGAGGGTCACCATGAGTCGACTCCGACTCGACGGCACTTAACAACAACAACAACAGTAAACTAAACAGTATATTTAAACTGGAACAGTGTGAATAACAATTAACTAACAATGTAGTGTCTATAAAGTGTAAGACAGTACATAACAGATACAACTATATACATGTGGAGGTATTAGGGCATGAGAGATTGGGTCGTCAATTCGTTTCAGCTATGTGTGTTGTCCATTTAAGTGGGAGGGTTTGTACTTTGTGGTCAGATACCTGTTTAGCCTTTATCTAAGTTGAGTGCAAGGTTTTCCATGGTATTATAGTGTTTTGTGAATAGATATGTTTTTAATTTTTTTCAGAATTCCATAATCTCATAGGGTCTGGAGCTTGTTTTCCAAGGTCCCCTGGCAGCCTGAGCAAGCCCCTCGGAGGCATGACACCGGGTGCCGTATTACATTGTCGCACTGGCTCTGATCCAGATTAACTTGAGCGCTCACCTCTAACCAACTGCCAGCGGTACCCATATCAGCAGCTAGTAAGGAGGTCCCTTACGTGACAAATAAGCTGTCCACTCCTTCCTGCAGAGCCTGCATAGCAGGAAGGGGGGGAGGGGGAACGGAGGCTTCGCGTCAGTACCAAGAATGCACAGGCCACCCTGTACAGCGTAGCACTTGGGACCTGCCCCAAAAGTAGCCTGAGGACTAAAAGGCAGGAGACGTGGGTGAGCTGCGCAAACAGTGTAGCACATGGTTAATACATTGACTGATGAAACAGGGGTCATGATTCGATCCCCAGTGGGCTTAATGAGTAAGGCTGTCTGAGGCATTACTTGTAGCCTCTGAAGAATGGCCTTCTAAGGAGGTCTGGACTGCTGAGTCAGCCACACTTGGCGCTCTTCTTGGCCTAAAAGCCCCAAAGGTCTGACATCCTCCTACCGGTGGCAGTGGCAGCAGGGTAGTGCAGTACACATAGTCGCTGCATTCAAACAACATCCCCACTTCAACTAAGGAGACTAAGAAGCTCGCATCGACGGCGGCCATGGCCATTGCGACCAGAGGCATATAGGAATGTGAAGGACGACGTTCACAACCCTCGGGCACATGAAGGGTATCGCATGGCCTCCTGTTCCCACAGGGACGCCATTGCCCACGGGTTAATACATGACCGTAGGAACCAGAAAACAGCATCGGCTGTTGGGCAAGACGCTGTCCATAAGCACGGGACATGGTCCTCTCCCTATCACAATTGCATGGGCCCCTGTGCACTCCCACCTGACAAAACAGGAAAAAGTCAGCGCCACCCCACCATCAGGTCGGGGCCTTCCCATCCAATCCTGGCTCGCCAGCACTGTTCCCGCCAAAGGACAGCCTTCTCTTGCTGACAGGGGCCACATGGCCTCATATCCCTCCATCTGTGCGGATGCGCCCATGCCGTGCCCTCAAACCAAACATGGGGACAATTCACCTCGGCGGCAAGGACTGGTCACCTCACACCTACTGACGAGTCCGCCACGACCCGCCCACCCAGTAAAACTCTATGGCACAAAACCTGTCGTAACACCCTGTGACACTAAACCTGTCGTCACGAGATGCATAAAGACGGAGTGACAGGATCTCAGCCAGACTGAGATCCCCAGTCTGGATCTCCCTCTTCATCAACTCGAGGGCGGCACCCTAACTCAGCATCCACAGAAGCAGGTGCACCTGACCAGTGGTCACGGGTCGAGACCTGGCTTAGGTCTATATCGGGGAATCACAACGCATCACCTTTTCATCATATACTTTCCAGAGAACACAATAACACAAGTTCATCTAAACAGCTCCAATCCCATCCCTATCTAACATGATACTTTTTCAAGTAATATTACTATCATATGTATATAGTTCAAGTTCTATTATCCATTGTTACTATTACCCCTGTTTTCCAAGTTTTTCTTCCTGTTACATGTAAAAACAGATATATGTATCTTATCTTATCTGATGTTTTGTAGTTCTATGTAAACCGCGCTGATGATGAATAGTGCGGTATATAAAAATGTTAAATAAAATAAAATAAATAAATAAAATCACAGTGCGACAATGCTGAGGACCAGACAGGAGGAACTCCTGCGGCTCTAGACTCCAGGGTCTGGACGGTGAGGGAATGGATACCCCTGTGAGGCCCTTCCCTCGGAATCGTGTGGGGGCTCAACCCTTAGGCATTCTCCATCGGTCAGGCTCACCGCAACAGGTCTGCCTGCTATCTAGGTGCTTTATCTGACACGTTCTATCTGACAGGTCTATCTGACAGGTCTATCTGACAGGTCTATCTGACACGTTCTCCTCAACAGCAGGATCCGGTTGTCTGGTTGGGTCCCTGTCGATGGTTGTGATCCAGACCTACCCTTGTGGCCCTCTACCCACCAATGCACGACATCTACCTACTGTGTTCAACTGAACAGCGTGAGCCTTCAAGCCGTGCTCCTGACAGCTCTCTGCCATACCGGGATATACCCAGTACATTCTCTGAGCAGCGCTCTAGCCTGCCCGGTCCCAGCGGACTACATCCCTACGGATCCTCCTGCATCTCCATTCAATGGAGGCTTTGCCTCTCCTCCAATGAAGGAGCAGCCTAATGGCTAATGCAGCAATCTACCTCCCAGGCTGGGCGAATCACCTTGCCGGCTGCCCAGAGACATACAACCATCCATCGGTAATCACCTTGCCAGCTGCCCGTATACAGACAAGGGCTCCGATATAGACATGGGCCTAAGCCACGCCAGGAGCGCGCACACATGCACGCATCCATCCCAGAGGTCCTCCCTGCGCCCTGCTCAGGTAGCACACATCTGCAAGGCCACCACGAACTTGCAACAAAGCCATCACGGTATACACCGTTCAAGAACACCATCGACATGGGCACACCTCTCATCAGTACCATGCTGAGGAGGATGAGGTCAGGAATTTCACGAATAGGCAGCCCGACAATTTGGTCTGCCACCCCCGCATGCCGCCGGCCGCGGAACCCAATATGGGCACTGCGAGCTTAGTTGTTAACCTCAGGTCTGATACCTTGCACCGATCACCCCAAGGAACATCGATGCACCTCACTGGTGACTCAGACCGGATGGTACGCCATACTGGGTCAAACTAAGCCAAGTCTCCCAAAGGCACAGACCCAGGAAGGGGGGAATAGCCCAGTAGTTGACACAACTGCCTAGTAACCAGAAATCAAGGGTTTAGTTCAATGATTCCCACTTGCACTCAGTGTGACCTTGGGCAGTCTTCCACACTCCTTTGCCTCTGTATGGTGATAAATTGCCAAACCGGTACCGGTACTGCCGTGCAGTGATCTACCAGTTCCTGTCATCTCCTATCAGGCTACACTAACGGTTGGCAGCATCCTCCGGTAACAAACTCTGGAGTTGTCTCTAAAAAAAAAAAAAAAAAAAAAATTAATATATATAAATAAGTGAATGATGGCCTAAGGTCCTTTGCACTCTCGTGGCCAACGATTGTTGCCACTGCGCCGTCATGGCGATATGTCCCGCACCACTACTGCTCACCGTGCCTGCCATTTCCCTTCGTTGGGATGACCCCGGCTCCCACAACTCACTGCTTGCAGTTTTCCGCACAGAGAGGGCCTGCATTCGTTCTTCGCACAAAAGCGGTTTGATAGCTGCATGCTGCTCCTGCATTACCGTTACTCCTGCTGCTCTATGGGCCTGCACTGCAGAGATGCCTCATCTACAAAGTGGTGCATCAGGACGGCAAGCCATCGCATAGTGCCCTGCTCCTTCTCACATCACTGCGACGACACACGCAGTCATCAATCTGCTCCTTCTCACATCGCTGCAGCGGCACTCTCAGGCATCACCACTACACGCCTGCTACATGCAACATGCAGCATACTATAACAAGAGTGCATGCCAGGCCTGGGAAAGGTTATTGGCCTTCCCCCTTCCTCCTCAGCACGTGCCAGCTTGGGAGGCACCAAGTGTGGCTGACTCATCCTGCTTGTCCTAGGAGAAAACGGAGTTACTTACCTGTAACTGGAGTTCTCCGGGGTCAGCAGGATAAGTCAGCCACACATACCCGCCCACCTCCCCTGGATGGGGTCGGCCTCCGTCCTGGTGCCCGCCTCCTAGCGGCGAAAGGCTCAGCTAGGGACGTACTTGCTAGCTAGGGGCAGGAAGTGGGTGGGGCCAGTTGGCCCATGCTCAGAAGGGCAAAGCCCTACTGAGCAATGGAGAGTATTTCCGTCTCGGCGCCGTCGGATGACGTCACCAAGTGTGGCTGACTTATCCTGCTGTCCCCGGAGAACTCCAGTTACAGGTAAGTAACTCCGTTTTACCTAACCCAGGGATACATGCCAAAATCCCTGAAACAGGCTTCCATACACCCATTCCTAAAATCAAACACATAAGACAAGCTCCAACCCAGCTCCTACTGTGCAATATCAAGCTTATCATACATGGCAAAGATAATAGAAAAAATAGTTCAAAACCAGCTGCAAGACCACTTAGACTCCAATACCCCTCTTGATCCACAACAATACAGCTTCAGAATACATCATGGTGTAGAAACCCTCATTATGGGAGGAGTGGCTCAGTGGTTGGGACATGTTACCTCAGGCCGGAAGGCCGGGGGTTCAATTCCCGCATGGGGACAAGCAACCTCAGGCCGGAGGGACTGGGGTCTCTAGTCCCATGGCCACTCCTTGTGGCCTTGGGCAAGCCACTTAACCCTCCATTGCCTCAGGTACACTTAGATTGTGAGCCCTTCGGGGACAAGAGAATAAAAAAGTACCTGTTAGTATACATGTAAACCGCACTGATTCTAAAGAGCGCGGTATAAAAAAGAAATAAATAAAAAAATAAATAAAAAATTATAGCCCTCTTCAATACCCTTGTTAAAGGTATAGTTACACCTAGGAATGCATTCATAATGATATTCCTCAATACTGCATCAGCATTTGATTCAATGAGCCACAATATACTGCGGGATGGGAGCTTTCCAGTCTTTTGCATTGAGTGTCACATGTATGATTTTCTCCCAGTTGGTGAGAGGTCTTATGTGTGCACTAGGTGCAAGGAGATCTTTTCTCTCAGGGAACAAGTCCGTTCTCTAGAGGCTAAAGTAGCAGACTTCGAAAACATAAGACAGACAGAGAGGTACATAGACGAGACCTACAGGGATATAGTCCTGAAGTCCCACCTCCAGTCTGGCAGCACCCCTGTTGCCATGGAGGAGAGAGGTCACGTGACAGGAGAGCATCACCCTGGTGTGGCAGGAAGTGATCCTGTAACTAGGACCTGTCCTCCAGGTGATGTAAAACCCTCTCGCACCGAGGAACTTTTTCCAGGTCCATGTGCCCATGAGAGAAGGGTTAGGACAGCCATTATAGTTGGTGATTCGATCATTAGGCATGTAGATAGCTGGGTGGCTGGTGGACGTGAGGATCGCCTGGTAACATGCCTGCCTGGTGCGAAGGTAGCGGACCTCACGCGCCACCTAGATAAGGTCTTAGATAGTGCTGGGAAGGAGTCTGCGGTACCAATGACATAGGAAAATGTGGTAGGGAGGTTGTGGAGACAAAATTTAGGCTTTTAGGTAGGAAGTTGAAATCCAGAACTTCCAGGGTAGCATTCTCCGAAATGCTCCTGTTCCACGGGCAGGACCCAAAAGGCAGGCAGAGCTCCGGAGTCTCAATGCGTGGATGAGACAATGGTGCAGAGATGAGGGTTTTGGATTTGTTAGGAACTGGGGAACATTCTGGGGAAAGGAGGGGCTCTTCCGAAGGGATGGGCTTCACCTTAACCGGGATGGAACCAGGCTGCTGGCATTAACCTTTAAAAAGGAGATAGAGCAGCTTTTAAACTAGATATTAGGGGAAAGCCGACAGTCGCCCAAGAGCGGATGGTTCGGAAGAATGTATCCTTGAAGGATACTACCAAAAGCAGAGAGGTTCCACAAAAGAGTAAAGTAGCCCAAATGCCCTCAAGTATGGAGCAGACAGAGCTTAAATATCCCAATTTACCCATGTCTAACAATAGACAAATTAAAATGAATAAAATACATTCTCTAAAATGCTTGCATGCAAATGCTAGAAGTCTAAAGAATAAGATGGGAGAGTCAGAATATATAGCACTAAATGAAAGGTTAGATATGATTGGAATATCAGAGACATGGTGGAAGGAGGACAACCAGTGGGACACTGTGATACCTGGGTACAAACTATATCGTAATGATAGAGCTGATCAAATTGGTGGAGGGGTTGCGCTCTATGTTAGAGAGGGCATTGACTCAGAAAGGATTAAAGTTTTGCAGGAAACAAAATCTGCTGTAGAATCTATATGGATTGAAATTCCATATAAAAGGGGGAAGGCGATGGCAGTGGGGGTGTACTATCGAGCACCTGGCCAGAATGACCAAATGGATGATGAAATGCTCAAAGAAATCAAGGAAGCTAACAAAAGTTACAACGCAGTAATAATAATGGGTGATTTCAATTACCCCGGTATCGACTGGGTCAGTGTCACATCAGGACATGCTAGGGAGATAAAGTTCCTAGATGAAATAAATGACTGCTTCTTGGAGCAGCTGGTTCATGAACCGACCAGAGGGGAAGCCATATTAGACCTAGTCCTTAGTGGAACACCAGATCTAGTGCAAGAGATAAGGGTGTTGGGGCCACTTGGCAATAGTGATCATAGCATGATCGCCTTTGATTTAGTTAGTGGAGGAGGGATAGTAAGGAAATCCACAGTACTACCTTTTAACTTTCGAAAGGGAGACTATGATAAAATGAGGAAAACAGTTAAGAAAAAACTAAAAGGAGCAGTTGCGAAGGTTAAAGACGTACATCAAGCTTAGGTGTTGTTGAAAAATACTATCTTGGAAGCCCACACCAGCTGTATTCCATGCTTTAAGAAAAGTGGAAGGAAGTCCAAAAAACTGCCAGCATGGTTTAAAGGAGAGGTCAGAGAGGCTGTTGCCAAAAAAGCATCTTTCAGGAAATGGAAAAAAGAGCCAAACGACGAAACTTGGAAACAGCACAAGCACTGGCAAGTCAAATGCAAGGCATTGATAAGGCAGGCAAAGAGAGAATTTGAGAAGAAGCTTGCTGCGGAAGCAAAAACGCGAAATAAAGACCTTTTCAAGTACATTCGTAGCAAAAAACCTGTGAGAGAGTCAGTTGGTCCATTAGATGATAAAGGGGTTAAAGGAGCACTAAGAGGCGACAAGGCGATAGCGGAGAGACTGAATGAATTCTTTGCTTCGGTCTTTACTGAGGAAGATGTAGGGATGTTACCCATGACTGAAGTGGTATTTAAAGGTGCGGAAGAATTGAAGGAAATATCGATACATCGGGAAGATGTCTTACAACTATTAGATAAACTGAAGAGTAGCAAATCACCTGGGACGGATGGTATATATCCAAGGGTGTTGAAAGAACTGAAATATGAGATTGCAGAACTGCTATCAATAATCTGTGAACTATCATTAAAATCATTTCTAATACCTGAAGATTGGAGGATCGCCAATGTAACACCAATTTTTAAAAAGACCGGTGAGCCTGACGTCAGTACCGGGAAAAATGGTAGAAACCATCATAAAGAATAAAATTACTCAGCATGTAGATAGTCACAACCTAATGGGAGACAGCCAACATGGCTTTAGACAAGGAAGATCTTGTCTTACTAATCTGTTATGTTTTTTTGAAGGAGTGAATAAACAGGTGGACAAAGGTGAGTCGGTTGATATTGTGTATCTGGACTTTCAGAAAGCCTTTGACAAGGTCCCTCATCAGAGACTTTTGGCAAAACTAAAGAGTCATGGGATAGGAGGCAGTGTACTATTGTGGATCAGGAACTGGTTAAAAGATAGAAAGCAGAGGGTAGGGCTAAATGGCCAATTTTCCCAATGGAGAAAGGTGAATAGTGGTGTACCCCAGGGATCTGTGCTGGGTCCGCTGCTTTTTGACATATTCATAAATGACTTGGAAAGTGGAATAACGAGTGAGGTTATCAAATTTGCAGATGACACAAAACTATTTAAAGTTGTTAAAACCCAAGAGGATTGTGAAAAATTGCAAGAGAATCTTGATAAATTGGAAGACTGGGCATCAAAATGGCAGATGAAATTTAATGTGGACAAGTGCAAGGTTATGCACCTAGGGAAGAACAACCCAAACTATGGTTACACGATGCAAGGTTCCACATTAGGAACCACCACCCAGGAAAAAGATTTAGGCATCATTGTGGATAGCATGTTAAAACCCTCGGCCCAGTGTGCAGCGGCAGCCAAGAGAGCAAATAGAATGCTAGGTATGATAAGGAAAGGAATGGAAAATAAAACAAAATATATTATAATGCCTCTATATCGTTCCATGGTGAGACCGCACCTTGAATATTGTGTGCAATTCTGGTCGCCGTATCTTAAAAAGGATATAGCGATTTTAGAAAAGGTACAGAGAAGAGCCACCAAAATGGTAAAGGGGATGGAAGGATACTCCTATGAAGAGAGGCTAAAAAGGTTAGGGCTCTTTAACCTGGAAAAGAGACGGCTGAGGGGAGATATGATAGAAGTCTATAAATTAATGAATGGAGTGGAATGGGTAAACGTAGATCGATTGTTTACCTTATCAGAATATAGAAAGACTAGGGGACATGCAATGAAGCTACAGGGTAAACTATTTAAGACTAATAAAAGAAAATATTTTTTCACTCAACGTGTAATCAAACTCTGGAATTTGTTACCGGAGGTTGTAGTAAAGGCTGTTAGTGTAGCTGGGTTTAAAAAAGGTTTGGACAAGTTCCTGTAGGAAATGTCCATAAACCATTATTAAGAAGTGACCGAAGATATCACTGCTTGACCCAATACAAGCATTGTGGAACTTGTGTCTCTTGGGGAAACTGCTAGGTACATATGACCTAGATTGGCCACTGTTGGAAACAGAATACTGGGCTTGAGGGACCTTGGTCTGACCCAGTATGGCATATCTTATGTTCTTATGTTCTTACTCTTTAAAAGATTGCTCCAAATTGGTATTTTTGGAATGGCCCTCAGCTGGTTCATATCATATCTGAAGGACTGCATGCAACAGATAAAAATTGGCCAAACACATCAAAACAATTTAGTCAAAACCAAGAAACCCTTCAAGGATCTTCATTATCTGCCCTATTATTTAACATATACCTCCAACCGATCTGCAACATCTTTCAAAAGCATAACGTGAACTACCACATTTGCGCATATGGTATAATGATGGACCTCCCAATCACCACCACAAAAGTTAACTTAGAATGAATCACCACATGCTACAATGAAACTTCTTAATAGCTTCATGGTAAACCTCAACTGAAGCAATCATCTTCACCTGGGACAAGGAATTCAGCCCCCCATCACACATACAACTGGAGAAATAGCAATTGCAGTGAAGGAAGAGGTAAAATACCTAGGAATCACCCTAGATAAATCTCTCAGTCTTGCTACACATATAAATAAATCCACTCAAGCCATCTATAAAAAGATAAAGATGCTCCACGACTAAGGCCCCCGTTAGAACCATCAGACTTCAGAACAGTCATACAGGCAATCATCAACCTACACATGGACTATTGTAACAGCATAGTACCAGGTCTACCTAAGCAAACACTAGCACACCTTCAGCTGGCAGAAAACACAGTAGCTCGTGTAATAATGCAAGCGATCTTACACAGACTGTACTGGCTCCCCATGGCCAGTAGAAGCAAATACAAGAACCTGGTCATCATATTTAAACTGATCCATAACATATCACCATCTGATCCTACCACACTAATATCCAAAACCCCAGACAAGGGAATGTACACAAAACTCCCTCTCCACACCAGCAGACTTCCGAAACACAAACAAAACAACAAGTAACAGTGCATTTTCATATTATGCCCCAATTCTATGTAATTCACTGCCCCCAACAATAAGAGAAATAAAAGACCTTATGGAATTCAGAAAAAGAATAAAAACACTACTATTTACAGAACACTATCGGTAACTTCACTCAGAATCACTCACTTGCCAACACCGCATTGTAGATACTATTGATGATGACTCAAATTACTTGCCTCATAACTGCCCAGCTACTCTGTAATCGATGGACACCAATAAAAGACCAACACATTTGCTATCAATCTACTATACTTTCATAACCAGTCATATTGTAAATAACCACTAATATGGTAAATAGTTAACTCTGTTGTTTTACTACTAGTTGTACATATATACTGTTCTATTGTGCAAAGTTTAACCATGTTAAATGTCATTTTCAAGTTCTGTTTTTTGTAAACCGTCTTGATTGCTGGATAAGGCGATATAAAAGTCTTTGAAATAAATAAATATCTTATGTTCTTATGTGAGACCATTCCTAGTGAAACCAGTGAAGGCGCCCCCCAACTCGCAGCATCTTGGAATGGGCTCGAGGCCCGTCAGCGGGAGAAGTGAGGGAGGGTCTCGACACCCTCTTCAAGCTATTGCTTGTCCCTTGCGTACGCCGTGCTCTACAAAAGGACTGACTCCGGCTTCCTGAAGATTGATAAGTGGAAGACTGGCGTGCGGGCGCAAAGGAATGGAGCTGGAGGATGTAGCCCACCTGGATGATGTCTTCGGCTTGTCCTCAGGAAGGCACTATGGCTTCACCTCCCCAAGATCCAGCTTTTTTAAGTCCTCCCCAAAGAGGAGCCCACCTCTGAATAGAAGACTGGCAAGGCATACCTTGGAGGCTGCATCTGCCGAGCAGTTATGAAGCCAGACAATGGCACGCCACATTGGAAGCCACCACAGCTCATGAGGCAAACCAAAGGAAGTTGTAGAAGCTGTCCGCCAGGAAGGCAACCACTGATGCCAGGCAGGTGGAGAAAGAGTCTTTGGGAGGTTGCAGGCACTGGAGAAAGGCACTGTGCCGCCAAGCCGCCACAGGCCGCAGTCTGCACTGCCAGGGAGGCTGTCTTCAAGAGGTTTTCTACCTTGCAATCCTGAGGATCCCAGAGGGCAGCACCCCCTTCCACTAGGATAGTGGACTTTTTCGTTACCACCATGACTAAGGAGTCCACTTTAGGGTAACGCAACCATCGTATGTGTCTCATATCCCCTCGTGTTAAATGTATCCCCCAATTGACCGCTTTGACCTGGTGAAAAGCGGGATATAAATACAGCAAAATAAATAAATAAATAAATCACTGCAGGTCCTGTTGGGACCAGGCATAAATTCTACCTGAGCAGTGAGCTGTGCGCAAGGAGGCATCAGGCACCTCCCATTCCTCCATGACGAACTGTTGAAGCTCTAGCAGAAATGGGAAGGCCATGGTAGGTGTCTGCACTCCCCGAAGGATGGGATACAATGTAGACTGAACTGTAGGCTGGTCCGGCTCTAGAATCTTAAATTCAGCCATAACCTGACTAATGAGCACCACAAGCTCTTCTTTGTGGAACAGATGCATGCCGCGAGAGGAGTCCTCCTCGGCCTGTGAAAACTCATCATCCTCAAGACTAGGTGCAAATGCAGAGGAGAAGTCAAGGTCCACCTCCTTAGGGAAATCAGGATCCTCAACCGCCCATGAAAGCATCTTGTGCCTATGCTTGCTCCCCACTGTAGTGCTGGCGTCATGCTTCCGTTTCCCTGAGGCTGTCACACAGGCAGAGTACCTCCCCAGGGGGACCCCAGTGCCAGGGTTTCTCTGCAGTGAAGAGCCTCTCATCCAGACGCCTTTCCAGAGTGTCCATGCTTGGTGAAAAAGTGTGGCAAACTCTGCTGCATCTCCCCCATGCGCCAGAGTATCTCCAGAGCTGCCGTCTAGAAAATCCACCACCTGCAGCAGGAGTTCTGGTGGAGCCCAGTCATCCCCCACGTCAGACATGACAGAGGCATTTGGTGGTGCTGCGGGAGTAGTAGAGGCCGGCTGCGCTGTAAACTCGCCGGCCTGAGTAGTCCCAGAGGGCCGACAGTCGGAGGCAGCAGCTCCCAATGTCTGGACTGGTCCATCAAGCCCAGTATCCTGTTTCCAATCCAGGTCACAAGTATCTGGCAGGTTCCACAGTGCTCATCCTGGGGTAAGCAATGGGTTTCCTGGATCCTCTTTAACAATGGTTTATGGACTTTTCCTCCAGGAATTTGTCCAAACCGTTTTTAAACCCAGCTACACTAACAGCTTTTACTACATCCTCCAGTAACGAATTCCAGAGTTTGATTATATGTTGAGTGAAAATTTTTTTTCTCTAATTCGTCTTAAATGTTACACTGTAGCTTCATTGCATGTCCCCTAGTCTTTCTATATTTTGATGGCGTAAACAATCCATCTGTGTTTACTCATTCCATTCCATTCATTAATGTATAGACCTCTATCATATCTCCCCTCAGCTGTCTCTTTTCCAGGTTGAAGAACTCTAACCTTTTAAGCTTTTCCTCATAGGGATATCCTTTCATGCCCTTTACCATTTTGGTGGCTCTTCTCTGTACTTTTTCCTATTTCTGCTATATCCTTTTTAATATATGGTGACCAGAATTGCACACAATACTCAAGGTGTGGTTGCACCATGGAATGATACAGAGGCATTATAATATCCTTTGTTTTATTTTCCATTCCTTTCCTTATGATTCCTAGTATTCTATTTGCTTTCTTGGGCGCTGCACATTGGGCAGTGGGTTTGCAACATATTATCCATGATGACACCTAAATCTTTTTCCTTGTTGGTGGTTCCTAACTACAGGTGATTGTAACCCAAACTATAGTTACATGATGTAAAGTTACATGTTAGGAACCACCACCCACAAAAAGGATCTAGACGTCATCATGGATAACACTTTGAAACCCTCTGCCCAGTGTGCAGCGGAGGCCAAGAAGGTCGGAGGGTAGTGAGGACTGATTCCTGCTGTCCCTAGAGAATACCTGTTACAGGTGAGTAACTACGCTTTCTCCAGGAATAAGAAGGAAGTCAGTCCTCACTTATGGGACTCCCCAGCTACAGGCTACCGAACCTGTAACCAAAAATGCCTCCGCGAGGTCGTAAGCAGAAGGCGATGCCTGAAGGAGCCCGAGTCCTCGGGTACCCGGGGCAAAAACCTCGGTAGCTGTCGAGAAGGGTTGGAGGGCAGGAGTTACTTATACTTCAAACAGATTATGGAGTACAGCCTGGCCAAAGGTGCTGTCCCGGTGGGACTCCCTCTCCAGGCAGTAGTGGACAGTGAAGGTATTCACTGAAGACAAGGACACAGCCCGGCAGATGTCCATCACAGGCACTGAATGCAATGAAGCTACCAAAGACGCCTTGGCTCAGATGCCGTGTGCGGTGACCCGGCGATCCAACGGGGCACCCACCTTCGCATGACCAAAGGCGATGCAGTCCGCCACCCAGATGGAGTGACTGCCTGCCTCAGGCGATTGGGATCATAGGTCACAGAGAGTCAGCCAGACTTGCGATGATGCTGGGTACACTGCAGATAGAAGGCAAGAGCCCTCTTGCAGTTGAGTGTATGCAAAACTGCCAATGCCTGGTCAGCATGTGGTCTCAGGAAGAAGGTCGGCAAGACTATTTCCTGATTGAGATGAAAATCCGAGACAACCTTTGGCAGGAACTTGGGGTGGTTACTGAGGACCACCCTGTTCTTATAGAACCTGGTGTAAGGGGCTTCAGCCATGAGAGCCTGGAGCTCACTGACTTGGCGGGCCAAGGTCAAAGCCACCAGGAAGATCACCTGCCACGATAGGTGCCGAAGCAAGCACGTTACCATCGGCTCAAAGGGTGAATGGGTAAGCTGCATGAGCACTATGTTCAGGTCCCACTCTGCCAAGGGATGCCAGATGGGAGGTTTTGACATCAAGAGATCCAGCATAAAGCGGGAGACCAAGGGCTGCTCCAAGAGGGGTTTGTTCTCTACGGGGAGGTGAGTCGCCAAAATGGTGCTCAGGTGTACCCTGACAGAGTTTGACTTCAGCCCTTCCTTCGAGAGATGGATAAGGTACTGAAGGACCCACCGAGTGGGACAAGAGAAATGGTTGATCTAGAGCTCGGAGCACCAGACCGAGAAGCATCGCCACTTGAAGGCGTAAACTCATCTCATCAAGTCCTTCTTCAATGCAAGGAGAATGCGTAGAGAAGCCCGGAGGTCAAGCTCAAGAGGAATGCATCCGGAACCTCCCTGCTCGGGTGCAGGACCGGGCCACAGAAGCGGGGGAGCTGTGTGTTCGTCGGGCTAGTGAACAGGTCCACGGTCGGGGTCCCAACTGATGGAACAGCAAACCGGTCATCTCCAGGTCCAGCCGCCATTCGTGAGGGTGGAGGATTCTGCTGAGTTTGTCTGCAAGGACGTTCTCATGGCCCGGGAGGTAGACCGCTCATAGGGTCATCCCCCAACGGAAGGCGAAGGAGCAGAGAAGGACCACTTCCCGGCAGAGGAGATGTGATCCTGTGCCCCCATCCTTCTTGATGTAGAACATCGCCACTCAGTTGTCAGTCTGCATGAGCACTGACTTTCCTTTGAGATGGTCCTCGAAGGCTGTGGGGCCCACCGGACCGCCCGAAGCTCAAGCAAGTTTATTTGCTGCTCAGACCCTTCAGGTGACCATCGCTCCTGCGTGCACAGTGCACTGCAGTGGGCTCCCCACCCTAGCAGGGAGGCATCTGTTGTCAGCACTAGTTCGTGCTGTGGGGGCTGGAAGAGCAGCCCCCAGAGAAGGTTGTGGGGGTCCTGCCACCAGTCCAGAGACCTGCAAAGGTTGTGGGAGACCCGAATGGGGTGTCTGAGGTGACCGGAGGCCGGGCTCCACTGAGTGCTGAGGCACCACTGGGCTGTCCGCATGTGCATGCGGGCATGTGGAACCACATGGACAGTGGAGACCATTTGTCCCAGGAGGTGCAGCATAGTCCGTGCCATGACCCAAGTGTTGCTCTGGACCTGGGTTGCCTGGGCTCGGAGGCGAGCTGTGCGGTCTGCCGGCAGAAAGGCGATCACCCGCTGAGTGTCGAGGCATGTGCCGATAGACTCCAAGGCTTGTACCGGTTGGTGGGACTTGGGGTAGTTGACTAAGAACCCCAGACGCTCGAGGAGGATCATGCGTAACGCCACCAGGCAGGCTTCCCCGGCCAAGGGTCCTGTGACGAGCCAGTTATCGAGGTAAGGGAAGACCGGTACACCCTGACATCTGAGGGCAGCGGCAACCGCAGAGAGGCACTTTGTGAAGACCTGCGGGACAGATGCGAGTCCGAAGGGGAGCACCCTGTATTGGTAATGCTCCCCTTGCACCCTGAAGTGTAGGAACTGCCTGTGGGGGGGGGGTGAATCAGAATGTGGGCGTAAGTGTCCCTGAGATCCAAGAAGCATAGCCAGTCACCCTGCTGGAGAAAGGGCAGCAGGATGCCAAGTGATAGCATTTTGAACTTTTCCCACAACAGAAACTTGTCTAGTTTTCGGAGGTCGAGGATGGGCCGTAGGCCTCCCGTCTTCTTTGGGATGAGGAAGTACCGGGAATAGAAGTCCCGACCTCGGAGGTGCATCGGTACCCTCTCAACCGCTCGCTGGGCGAGGAGATTGTCTAACTCCCGCTGCAGGAAGGTCTGGTGCGCGGGGAGTAGAAAAGGCTCCGCTGGGGAGAAGGGAGGGGGGAAGCCTGTTCAGATGGAGGTGGTAGCCATCCTGGACTACTCGGAGGACCCAAGTGTCCGACGTGATGGATGCCCACTGAGGAGCGAAAGAGGACAGGCCTCCCCCTACCGGCTGCGGTGCTGCCGGGGGGCAAAAGGCTAAGCTGCTGGTGTCAAAACCCGTGGGTGGGCTGAGGCAGTGCCGGGGTTTGGGCATTGGGCCCTTTCAGCTTGCGGTGACTGTGGGGCCCAGATTTTCCCTGCGTCGTGTTGGTCGGTGTGGGAGTGGGTGGATATGGTGGGTAGCCTCGGTAGGGTAAACCCTTCTGCGGGAAGAATGACTTCTTAGTTTACTGTTTCTTCCGAGGGAGGGAGGAGGTCTTGCATGAGAGGCGGGTTCAGGTGATGAAATCCGTCTATCTCGGTGGTCTTATCCTCCATCGGTTTATCAAAGAGCTGCTCACCCAGGCAGGGAACGTCTAGGAGCTTTTCCTGGACCTACTGCTCCAAGTCCAAGGACTGGAGCCATGCCTGGAGTCAGGCCCCGATGCCAGTGGCCACCACTCGAGCTGAGGACTCGAATCCGTCATAGGCGGCGCTAGAGAGGTATTTCAAGTACTTCGCGACAGACTTCAGAAGGGTCTGGAACCTCCGCAAGGCCCGTGAAGAAATCCCCGAGTTCCTTGGCTAGGTCACGCAAAAGCATGCCCATGTACAATTGGTATGCCTGAATACAGCATGAGAGCATGGATCCTTGATAGGCGTTGAGGCCTAGGGCTCTTGACTCCCTGCCCGGCAGAACCAAAGAGTGGGACTTCAGGCTCTTGTTTTCTCATAGCCGATTCCACCACCATGGAAGTGTGGGGAAGTTGGGTTTTCCTGAACCCGGGGCCGCGCTGGACCCTGTACATCGCGTCGAGGTGCTTGCTCACTATGGGAAATGAAGCAGGGGTCTACCACAAGCAGAGCAGCAGCTTGGACAGAATGGGAGGAACTGGGACAGTAAGAGATTACCGAGGTGGGGACTCGTACTGCAAGATATCAAGCACTTCAGCTCAAGGCTCCTCCTCAGCCTGGGTAGCCAGGTTGAGAGCCCGTGCCATATCCCGCACAAACACCAAGAAGGAGGTGTCTTCGGGTGGCGAATGCCTCTGAAAGGTGGACGGGTCTAACAGGAGGTTCCAATGGGCACGGGTCTCTGGGGAGGTATCCCCGTCTGACTCCCAGCCCGAAAAATCAGAGGAGGAATCCGATTCAGGCTGGTCACCTCATCCGAAAGCCGAGGCCCGCTTGGAATCGGAGGCCCTGGAGGATCTCGCCCCCGAGGAACGGGAAGGCGAGTGAAACCAATGCCGAGGACCCTCACGAGGCCCATGGCTCTCGGGGGTTTCCAGGGCGGATTTTGGTGTCCCTCTCAAGGAAACCTTGGTCTCTAGGCACGGGCCAGTGAAGCTGGATATGAGCGCCTGCTGGGAAGCTATGAACTCAGAAACGCTGCATTCTAGTGCCAGCATACAGGACTCCCACACGAGCGTGGGGCCCTGCAATGCCGTCACCGGGTCGGGCGTCAAGGAGGAGAGGGGATCCTTGCCAGGATGGCCCTCAGGAGACCTGGCTCTATCACCGGGGGCCTCCAAGTCTGAACGGGGTACCTTACGAGTTCATTCCTTGTCCGACTCTCAGGAACACTGAGGGAGGCTAAGCGACTGAGCACAGGAGCGCTCACACTTGTCAGGAGCCCCCAACAGTGACTTCGAGGCCTTCTTCTTATGCCACTCCACTTCAGGAGACCCCTGGTTGGAGTGCTGTCTTGAGTGTGGAGCCAAGGTGGGTTATCCCACCGGCAGAGAGATGACCGAGGGTGCCACCGAGGCAGCCTTACAGAAAATGTCCTCAGACTTCTGCTTACGAATGAGCAGGGCTTTGAAGGACATTTTCTTACAAAGCGAACAGAGCTCTGGATCATGGTCGGCCCTGAGACACCGCAGACAGCAGTCATGGGTGTCCGTAAGCAACATGTTCTTGAAGCATCTATCACATTTTTTGAAACTAGTGGCCTTTGGGGCAAAAAGGGCCCCCCGCGAGGTCGAAGACCCACGCAGCCAGCGGTTGGGAGAAAAAAGGGCGCAAAGCCCGCTAACAGCAAAAATGTTAAGAAAAAAATGTCCCCTTCTGCTCAAAAGGGATGGTAAGCAGGGGGATGATGGGTAGAAGACTGGTGCAACCAGAAAAATAGTAGGCCGGAAAAAGGGAGACTGAGCAAGATGGCATCTTTGGGCAGGAAGAGGACCACGCATGCATGGCAGCAATCCCAAAAGCTTTCTTTGAAAGCTGGGGAATTGCTCCGTGTGGGCTCCATCGGTGCTGACGTCATCCATAAGTGAGGACTGACTTCCTGCTTGTTCCTGGAGAAAATATTTTTCACTCAATGTGTAATCAAACTCTGAAATTTATTACCAGAGGATATTGTAAAAGCTGTTAACGTAGCTAGGTTTAAAAGAGGTTTAGACAAGTTTCTGGAGAAACAGTCCATAAACCATTATTAACGTGGACTGGGGGAAATCCACTGCTCACCCCTGGGACAAGCAGCATGGAATCTGTCGACCTTTTGGGAACATGACAGATACCCGAGACCTGGCTTGACCATTGTTGGAAACAGGATACTGGGCTTGAATGACCTTTAGTCTGACCCAGTATGGTCTATCTTATGCTCTTATGTTCTTACGTGCAAAGTGAATCACATAGTAAAAAATAATTCCCAACTATAGATACAAAATGCTTGATTCTCAATTAGGATTCATCACCTATGGGAAAAATCTTGGAGACATTGTGGACAATATGTTGAAATTTTCAGTCCAGTGTGCCGCAGCTGCTAAAAAAGCAGATAGATCATTAGGGTTTACTGAAAAGCGGATGAAGGAAAGAGAACAGGGAATTCCATTATGCCTCTCTATAGATCATTGGCGTCTCTACACCTTGGGTCCTGTGTGCCGTTCTGGTCGCTGCATCTTAACTAAGAAAGGGTTAGAGAAGGGCAGGAAAATGATAATGGGGGTAGAGTACCTCTGTTATGAAGAAAGGCCAAACAAGTTAGGGCCCTTCAGTTTGGAGAAAAGATGTTAGAGAGGGAACAGGAGAAGCTTATAGTAACATAGTGAATGACGCCGGATAAGGAATCTGAAGCAGGGCGGCCAAAGGTTTAGCCTGAAACACAGGACTGTGTTGTTTTCCTGTTTGCATGGAATCTATTTTGCCAGTTAAGTGCACATTTTCTATTAAGTTTTTCTACTAAAGTTTTACTGCAAATGATTAAAAGGGACGCGATTTTCAGAGGGGGTCCTGCCCTTTCTGACGATCACTGTCCGACAAAAATGTAGTTTCCTCAGGGTTCATGTTCTGTGGGACCCACATTTTTGTTTTGGATTTTGTGGGGAAGGTGGTGTTCCCTAAGGCCTCTGGGTTTTGATGTTTTGGATTGCCGGATAAAGCCCAGCACAGTCCATCTAGTCTGTCCAGTAATTTAGAAGTTATTCACATTAGCCCTGATTCTATTCTCTTACTATGAAATGATACTCTGTCCATCTCCTGCCTTTTTGAATTTGGCCACCGTTTTTGCTCCCACCACCTCCTTCAAAAACAAGAGTGGGTAGAACAGACGCTTAACCTTTCAAATACTAAAACAAGGGGACACTTCATACAACTAATGACCATCAGACTGAAAACAACTTGAAGAAGTTGCTGAATTCTGCTGTCTTATCTGCTGTGGTTAAGGTAACTAATGGAGCAAGATTTAAGAGGTTTGGACCAGTTCTTGGAGGAAAGTCCAGAAAACACTACTAGCCAGGAGAGTTGGGAGAGACATTGCTCCTCCATGGAAAAGAGTTATAAGAAATACATCTACCTTTTGGGATCTGCTGGGCACTTGCAACCCAGACTAACCACTGATGAAGACAGGATGCTGGGCCCAATGGACATAGCCCTGCACCATCGGGGCTTCTTGTGCTTGGAAAAGGCTTTGCATCAGACCTGCAGTAGCCAGCATGATGGGCATTTCTTGCTGCTTGACCATTCCTCTCCCAACATACAGAATAATCACTTGGCATTGACACGTCTACTAGCACAGTCTTTCTGATGGTTTTTCCTTCAGACAGGATATCTAGTTTTCATGCATTGAGCTTTGTTTGGATGGAATGAGAACGTGATCACATCTTACCTGCCAGATAATGCTCAGCTCTCACACTCTTACTGCTTGTGAGGGTCCTTCTCTGGACTCACAGAATGAACAGATGAATGATATGAAACCTATGAGAAAGAAGAATAATTTAGTAAACTTAGGTCCAGATCCCCTCTCACTTTCCCGTAGGAAGGAGCAGAGCCCAGGTCTCCTCCCACTGTCTCTCAGTGAGGGCCACAGTCCAAATCCCCTCCCACTGTCTCATAGTGAGGGACAGACCCCAGATCCCCTCCCACTGTCTCTCAGCGAGGGCCACAGTCCACATCCCCTCCCACTGTCCCGTAGTGAGGGACAGAGCCCAGATCTCCTCCCACTGTCCCATAGTGAGGAACAGAGTCCAGATGCCCTCCCATTGTCCCACAGTAAGGGGCAAGGCACATATCCCCTCCCACTGTCCCATAGTGAGGAACAGAGTCCAGATGCCCTCCCATTGTCCCACAGTAAGGGGCAAGGCACATATCCCCTCCCACTGTCCCATAGTGTGGGGCACAGCCCAGATTCCCTCCCACTGTCCCTTAGTGAGAGGTAGAATCCAGATCCGTTCCCACTGTCCCACAGTGAGGGGCACAGTCCAGATCTCCTCCAGTTGGTCAGTAGCTGAGAATTTTTGCCCTCACCTCTTCTACGTTTTGGATGGCTCTCATGGCTAGTCGTATAGAGGGGTAGAGCCTTGGAAGGGCACGCTCTGTGCCCATCTCTGTATTATTCTTCTTTATCTTAGCTTTGATGCGTTTCAGAGATGGTGCGAGCTGAGTCTCTTGTGCATTGGTGCTTTCCGGTGGCATAAACAGTTCCGCCATGGTTACTGAGACACTCTTCTGATCATCGCTGTTCATGGAAGTTTCACTATGGTCTTCATTCTCTAGGGACAATGTCTTTGTCAGGAATTTCAGCTCCTCATAATCTGGCTCCCACTCACTTTTCTATAAAAAGAAATAGTCACATCACTGACTTCAACAAACCAATTCCCAGGGTTGACTTCACTCAGCCAATTCCAAGAGGAAAATCTGACAGTTAAATCACAGCGATTTTATTTAACCAATCCCCGTCACCCCAGAAAAGCCCATGAGAGGGCAACATCAATCATGTCACCCAACCATTTCCTAGAGGAGACCTTGAGATCATGATCAACGCCCTCACGCAACCAATTGCTGTCACTCCAGAGAAGAGCATAATCTACGACCTCACCCAACCAATCGCTGTCACTCCGGAGGAGAGCATGATCAGCGATCTCACCCAACCAATCTCTGTCACTCCGGAGGAGAGCATGATCAACGACCTCATCCAACCAATCTCTGTCACTCCGGAGGAGAGCATGATCAGCGACCTCACCCAACCAATCGCTGTCACTCCGGAGGAGAGCATGATCAACGACCTCACCCAACCAATCGCTGTCACTCCGGAGGAGAGCATGATCAGCGACCTCACCCAACCAATCTCTGTCACTCCAGAGGAGAGCATGATCAACGACCTCACCCAACCAATTGCTGTCACTCCGGAGGAGAGCATGATCAACGACCTCACCCAACCAATCGCTGTCACTCCGGAGGAGAGCATAATCTACGACCTCACCCAACCAATCTCTGTCACTCTGAAGGAGAGCATGATCAGCGACCTCACCCAATCAATCTCTGTCACTCTGGAGGAGAGCATGATCAGCGACCTCACCCAACCAATTGCTGTCACTCCGGAGGAGAGCATGATCAGCGACCTCACCCAACCAATCGCTGTCACTCCGGAGGAGAGCATGATCAACGACCTCACCCAACCAATCGCTGTCACTCTGAAGGAGAGCATGATCAGTGACCTCATCCAACCAATCGCTGTCACTCTGAAGGAGAGCATGATCAACGACCTCACCCAACCAATCGCTGTCACTCCGGAGGAGAGCATGAGAACACAGCATTGTTGACCTCACTCAACCCAGGGCTGTGCCAAGCCATAAATGTGCCCTGTGTGACTTGCACATGTGGCGTGCCTCCCCCCCCCCCCCAGTTTGTCATTTCCCTATGCCAGCATCTCCCCATCTTACTCCACACCTCCATGTCCACGCTGCCTGGCCTTGCCACCACCATTTTCCCTGTCTCCTTGGCAGTGGCAGCAGCAGAGAGTACCTCTTTATTTATTTATTTAAACGTTTTGATATACCACTCCTTCCAGAGATCAGGGGTGGTTTACAGTAAACAAAACCAAGAACTTTACATTGAACTTTAAAAACACTCATGCACAATTAACTTGTTGATAACTATATTACAAAAACTATGCACAATGTTGCAGTACATAAAATAGTGGGAGATCCATTGTCTATGAAATAACAGGTAGGAGCCTAATTGTAACTGATTAATTACATAGGTTGCATTTGAGATGTCTCAAAGGAGTTTCCATAGTGTTCACATGTGGCTCTTTCCGACTCCGTATCCGCATGTTTGCACGATCCCTCCCTCCTTTGACATAGGTTTGTATCAGAGGAGGGAGGGACCAGACCAGCCATTCAAACGCAGAGTTGCAAAGACCCACATGTGAATGGTGGTCTGGTCTCTCCCTCATCTGACGCGAGCCTACATCAGAGGAGGGAGGGATCGGGCAAACATGCAAATGCAGAGTCCGGAAGACCTACGTGTTTTTTCTTCAATTAGAGATACTCTCTGCTGCTGCCACCACCACTGCTGCTAAGGAGACGTGAAAAGTGGCTGGACAAGGGCAGATGGGGGTGGGGGGCGGAGGAGCCAAGGCCGGAAACCCCAAATGCCCCCATGTTTTTTGCACCCTGTATGGCTGCACCGCTTGCACAGGGCTAAGTATGGTGCTGACTCAACCAATCATTGTTATCAAAGGGAAGAACATTAAGGAAGAGTATCACTTGCCCTTCCACTTATCACCATCTCTGCACTGACCATAAGATCACCATAAGATCACCTTAATGAAAACAAGTGCGAAATTATTTATGGACGGTCATGTCATATCATTCAGGATGGTATTTAGCTTTTATATCTCCAAACACTTCATAATCATTAGCATAAATTTGTGTGTGCTTATAAAAATACCTTATTTCTCCCAAATTCAAAACTCAGCGTGCATTTATCTTTTAAAATCAGTTGTCCAACATCTACTTCACTCCAGAGTTTGATCCCATCAGTGTAACTGTGTTGAAATAATAAATCAAAATCTGTTCCCTTTGGTTCAGTGCCTCACCAGTCCCCACAATAAAAATACAGAGTCATGCATTTGGACTGCAAAAATCCAAGGGAGTGGTACAGTATAGGGGGCAAAGTGCTT
Organism: Ichthyophis bannanicus; assembly: GCA_033557465.1. Taxonomy (NCBI): domain Eukaryota; kingdom Metazoa; phylum Chordata; class Amphibia; order Gymnophiona; family Ichthyophiidae; genus Ichthyophis; species Ichthyophis bannanicus. Next base: position 359,310,121 of record CM066032.1, on the reverse strand, counting down.
CTGTCCATGAAAGAGGAGTGGGACCTGGAGGTGATTGTTTCTGATGATCTTAAGGTGGATAAACAGGTAGAAAAGGGTGTTTGGGTGCATAGGGAGAGGAACGGCCAGCAGAAGAAAGGAGGTGATAGTGCCTCTGTCTTTGGTGCGACCTCATTTGTAATACTGTGTGCAATTCTGGAGACCGCACCTACAAAAGGATGTAAACAGGATGGAGTCAGTGCAGAGGGTGGCTACCAAAATGGTCAGTAGGTTTTGTCATAACGCATATGAGGACAGACTTAAAGATCTGAATATGTACATGCTGGAAGATGAGAGAGGGGATATACAATACAGAAGCTTAAATACCCCTGTGGCAGGTCACTGACCCCGATGGCTGGCTGAGCAGTGAGCTACGCATAAAGTTCCCAAGAAAGGAGGTCTATGAGACTCTCAGTCCCTGTTTAAGTGCACTGTGAAGGTGAGGATAGGTCCGGGTGCGATACCGGTGCAAAAGAATGGCCACCACCCCAATAAAGATGGCAGATCTTAAAGAATACATGTATCAAAGCCAAAGAGAAGAAGGCCATGATAGCAGCAAGATGGCATAGCAAGTCGGAGGTAGTGGTCACTGGAGATTCAAACTTATTAAACCTGAAATGGGAGAGGTGGTGATGGTGGAGCTGCACTCCAATATCCTGGAGGTGGGCCCAGGGTCGAAGAAATGGAGGGTCAGATAGAGGAAACTTTGGAAGTATCCCAACTACAAAAGCAGATAGCGGCCCTTGCTGAGGCAAGAGAAGAGCTGGCCCTCAAACTGGAGGATCAAGAGAATAGGTTGAGGCATAACCACCTTAGAATAAAGGGTATACGAGAGACGGAGGATTTCACGGACTGTGCTGAGGTGGCACGAGAGATATGTCTCACCCTCTCAAAGAAGGATGGGGGGGATAGAGGAATCTGAAACAACATCTGTCTAGTAAGTCTCATACCGAAAGTGTTAAGAAACGTCGAGCTAAAAATCTAAATTTAAGAGGAGGATTATTTGACTTGTTGCTTGAGAGCACCGCTGAAAAAGAGAAAAGGCAAATTAGTAATGAACGGAAGCGTTCTACACCAGAAGACGAGAAGGAAAATGATCCCATTGCAAAGTACTGTTATAAAAAGCTAAACAGCCACCAATTCCATATAACACTGCAAATTTTGAATGATGTTTTATCTGAACTAGCTTCATTAACAATGGCATTTCAAAAACGTGGGCTAACACCACTGGAAGCATATCATCTTGCACAGGGTAAGCGGAACAAAATCCGAATGCAATACTTGGGTGACACAGTAAAAAATCTTCTCGACAAGATACCTGGAGACGTTCCACACTTATTTTCATTAATATGCTGTGTCTGCATTTAGGGGAAAGATTTCCTGAAAATGAAATTGAGGAAGGGTCTGCTTTTGACTTGACAGCAATAGCACAGTGTGATTATGAATTTGGAATTGAAAACGTCCGATCAATCTGCTTAAAGTACAAACAATTTCTTATGGAGGAACATATTGTTATTCAGCAGTATAATGACTTCATGTTCTTAGTCGCAGCAAAAATCAAAAGCAAACTGATAAACAGTTTTCCGGATATGGTGACTTTGGCGTTTCAGAATTCTCATTTTGCAGATTTAGCGAAATTGATGGATATTGGTGGAACATTTTTGGCTTCTAGTGCAGATTGTGAGCGTGGTTTCACCTTGATGAACAATTTAAAAACCAAAATAAGGAATCGCTTACAGTTAGAACATTTGGAAATGCTGATGCGTGTTAAGAGTCATCTTCAAGATGGCGGATCGGAAGACCTTGATAAAATTTATTCACACTGGTTAAATTTGAAAGATCGAAGAGAAAGGTTTTAAGAATGAACTGTTAATAGTAAGCTCATTCTCTTCTTCCATACATAAATTATTTACATGAAATAACAATGACTTTCAATAAAAATGAACTGAAATAATACCGCATTTATGATTGTAATTACTAGAAATTTTCCACTTCATTTAGTAAATACCTATTTTCATTTAATTTGATTAAAGTCAATGTGGTGTAAATACTGTATTCTGACATGTAGTCAAATTTTAAAGTATATAACTCTGAGTGTCGTTATATGGCGCACAAAAATTTAACCTTCCTTCAAAAGCTGCACAGCTGATATTTTATGGGCACACAGCCTACAGAAAATTAGAAGGAACATTGGTCACAAGTACCTAGCAGTTTCCCCAAAAGACACAGGTTCCACAGTACTTGTACTGGGTCAAGCAGTGGATATTCTGGGTCCACAATGGTTTATGGACCTTTCCTCCAGGAACTTGTCCAAACCTTTTTTAACCCCTGCTACACTAACAGCTTTTACTACATCCTCCAGTGGCAAATTCCAGAGTTTGATTACACGTTGAGTGAAAAAAATATTTTCTCTTATTAGTCTTAAATAGGTTATCCTGCAGCTTCATTGCATGCCCCATAGTCTTTCTATATTTTGATGGTATAAACAATCGATCTACGTTTACCCATTCCACTCCATTCATTAATTTATAGACCTCTATCATATCTCCCTTCAGCCGTCTCTTTTCAAGGTTGAAGAGTCCTAACCTTTTTAGCCTCTCTTCATAGGGGTATCTTTCCACCCGCTTTACCATTTTGGTGGCTCTTCTCTGTACCTTTTCTAATAACGCTATATCCTTTTTAAAATATGGCGACCAGAATTGCACACAATATTCAAGGTGCGGTCTCACCATGGAACGATACAGAGGCATTATAATATCCTTTGTTTTATTTTCCATTCCTTTCCATATCATACCTAGCATTCTATTTGCTCTCTTGGCCGCCATTGCACACTGGGCGAAGGGTTTTAACATGTTGTCCACAATGACGCCTAAATCTTTTTCCTGGGTGGTGGTTCCTAACGTGGAACCTTGCATCGTGTAACCATAGTTTGGGTTGTTCTTTCCTAGGTGCATAACTTTGCACTTGTCCACATTAAATTTTCCCTGCCATTTGGATGCCCAGTCTTTCAATTTATCAAGATCCTCTTGCAATTTTCCACAATCCTCATGGGCTTTAACAACTTTAAATAGTTTTGTGTCATCTGCAAATTTGATAACATCACTCGTTATTCCCTTCTCCAGGTCATTTATGAATATGTTAAAAAGCAGCGGACCCAACACAGATCCCTGGGGCACTCCACTATTCACCTTTTTCCACTGGGAAAATTGGCCATTTAGCCCAACCCTCTGCTTTCTATCTTTTAACCAGTTCCTGATCTACAATAGTACACTGTCTTCTATCCCATGACTTTTTAGTTTTGCCAAAAGTCTCTCATGAGGGACCTTGTCAAAGACTTTCTGAAAGTCCAGATACACTATATCAACCGACTCACCTTTCTCTACCTGTTTATTCACACCTCGAATGAGGAGTGTTGGGATTAGCCAAATTCAGTGGTCAGGTCATGCTTCAGTTACATTCCAGTTGGATTGGGGGAAGCAGGAGAGGGTTTGAGCTTTTGGAGGCTCAGTAAAGCTTTGCTAGAAGATAGGGAAGGGATGGTAAAAATGGGGAACTTGTTCAAAAAGTACTATGTGCTGAATAGTATGACAGAGTTCAAATTGGGGTGGGATTGAAAAGCTTAATAACACAAGAAATGTCACACTGGGTCAGACCAAGGTCCATCACGCCCAGTATTCTGTTTCCAACAGTGGCCAATCCAGCTCACAAGTACCAGGCAGGTTCCCCAAAAGGAACATGTTTATGTTTACGTTTATTAAAACTTGATATAACGCCTTTCGGGGGGGGGGGGGCACCCAGGCACCCAAACAGTTTATAATATAAAAACATAGTTCATTTCCAAGTTAGAAAGGAACTCAAATAATAGAAAAGGCAAGGAATACATATGCAAAAAGAGTAGAGGGGGGAAAAAGAGGACAGAAAAGGGGGAGCAATCAGAGGGGAGATCAAAGGCTTTTTTGAAAAAGTGTTTTTTGAATGATGACTTGAACCTGGTGAAAGAGGGCTCACAACCTTGCTGATTCTTGCAATTTTTATTTCTTTTTATGGGCCCCCACGGCAATGAGTTTACTCCTAATTACAGCCTTGAGATTCTCCCATAGCAGTCCAGGTGGGAAGTCCTCAACATCGATCAACTCTATGTAGACCTTTATTGCTGTCTGGATCTGAGTGACCACTTCTGGATCCTCAAGCAGTGATTCATTAAGGTATCATCACCGCCCCTTCTTCCCTTCTCCCATCTCCTCGATTATCCCCCATATCGATGCATGATCCGACCAAGTCCTTTCTCCAATACCACTATCCCTCACCTCCCGGCTAGTCGCTAATCTACGCATAACATGTCAATGCTAGAGGACGACGCATGCACTGCTGAATAAAAGAAATAATTCCGCTTACTCAGATTTACCACCCGCCATAGATTCACCACTCCAAGTTCAGCCATAAGGGCCTTCATTACCCGCCTGGGTTTGCTTGTGGCTGTGCCCACTCCTCTTGATGTATCTATATGTGGGTCAATCACCGAATTGAAATCTCCCCCCATAATGATGGGTCCCTCCACAAACCTGCCTCTTCGCCCAGAAAGGTCTGGAAAAAACCCGATTAATCAACATTAGGGGCATATACACTAATCAGGATGAATTTCTTCTCAATTAGAGTTACCTTCACCATTAAATATCTTGTACCTTTGTCTCTGTGTATACTGATTGTATTCAGCTGTACTCTGAAGGACACCAGAATTGCCACATCTCCCTTCTTCTTTTCCACCCTATTTGAGGCAAAGAACCAAACTGGATATTTTGGGTTGGAAACTCACCACTCATCTATGGGCCAGAGGTGGGTCTCTTGCACAACGCCAATATCACAATTAAGTCTATCTAGTTCTCTAACAGCAGTTGTTGTTTCCTGGGATCATTTAAGACCTCTCACATTAAGAGTAGTCATATTAAGTTCCTCCATCTCTATCACTCACCCAATAACATGACTTTTTGATGTGGTTCACTCTCCCCATCTCCCCCATTCCCAACCTTTGACTTCTCATCCTCCCCCCCCCCCCCACCCCTGTTCCAGCCACCAACCCTATACCACTCTTGTCCAGGGCCCATGGAGCCATGCAATCACTGCTGGCCATTAAGAAGCATTCTATAACCCTTGTCCACCACTCATTCAACAAACTGAACCCCCTACAGGAGGTTATCTTAGATCAATGTCCCCCACTGCCCTCCATCCTTCCCCCTCCCCCCTCCCCCACACATTATGTCCCTTCCTGTCCATTAGAGCCCTTGCAGACTCCCTACAGTCATCTCTCTTGGCTCATCTTGGCTCAGATACTATTGTAATCTCTTCATCATTTGCCCCCTCTGTTCGCCAACTTCTTCTGTTTGTGCAATCTGTGTTCATTCCCAGATACACAGGACCACCTCAACAGTCTCTTTCCATCCTGGGATCATATTTTGTTTCCCATCTCTGTGTTGGTCGGCACCCGAGTCCATCCAGCCTGCTGCTTGCAACGCAGCATCTACTGACCATGCAGAGGTTGTGAGCCCATCAATTGTGAACTGCAGGCCCAATGGAAATAATCATCGATAGCAACAATTTTCTTCACGGAGCCTTTCCATGACCATCTGGTAGGCCCGCTTTTTTTGTAGCATTATGAGGGACAGGTCCCCGAAAACATCTACCTTGTGGTTCTCCCACTGGAGCTTTCCTAGCTTCCTTGCAACTGAAAGGATAGCGTCTTTAGTGGAGAACTCATGTAGACAAGCCACAATGTCACGCAGCCTCCCTTCCCATAGAGGACAGTATACGGTGGGCTCATTCAATTTTAAAGCATAAAACAGATTCATCTATGCCCGCCGCTTGTGCAATCATCTTGCAGATCTTCTCAGTTATAGATTTACAATTTACATTATCCTCGGATTCATGGATCCTCCGTATTCTGAGACTGACTCGCTTTGAGTGGTTTTCAAGGTCCTCGAAATTCAGGGCTAATTCCTCTTGCGCTCCTCGGAGCACACAGTTCTCTTGCTGAAGGGCCTGTATCAGCCTGCTCTAATCATTCATCTTATTCTCAGACCCCTCCAACCGCTGGCCCAGCTCTGTAAGGTCAGTCCAGAGGTCCTCCACCCTGCTTCAGTCCTGAGATATCCTGGTGTAGGGTCAAAAACCATCCTTTGAGGTCTTTGCACAACTGCTGTACCTCATTTATCAAGCATGGACCTGGTTCTGCAGTCATATGCTTCTTCTCACTGGTGCCAGCATAAATAGTCACCATTTTAACTTTCCCCAGCATAGTGTCCAGCAAGGCTTTAAAGGCAAAAACTTTCAAATCGTGCACAGCTTTCTTCACTGTCATACATATCGAGCACTTAGGGGAGTGTCTCACCTCCAAATGTACTTCATTAGGCCATGAGGTTCATGATTTACAGGGCTTTCTCTTAAACTGGCCATGGAGCAACAGACTCAAGCTGCCATTCCGTCAGTGATGTCCCTTCCTCCCCTCTCAGCCATCTCTTTTCCAAGTTAAAAAGCCTTATCCCTTTAAGCCTTTCCTCATAGGGAAAGGCTTAAAAGTTTAAGTTCAAAGAGGTACACAAGCTCTTTGAAGTCACTGACCTCCTCAGGTGCTAGTTGTCTTAATTAGTTTAATTAGCTTGCTTAGGAGCTAGGCAGCTGAGTGCTGTATTAAGGCCTACATTGCCTTGCAAGTTCTACTATATAGTCTGCATTGCAAGCAAGGTAATACTGTGGGACTCCTAAATACAAACTCTCTGCCTGAGAGCTCTTAAAAGGGACTTTTTTCATTTTTAATAGCTATTTTTTTCTTCTGTATTGCAGAAAGGGAATTTTTTGTGTTCTTGGGCAAAGCTTTTTTTCAGCTGATAAAGTTATTTTTCTTCTCCTCTTGTCTACAAGCTCAAAGAGGTAGGCAAGCTCTTTAAAGTCACTGACCTCTTCAGGTGTTAGATCCCTCCTTTCCCACCCCAGTTCCCACTCACGCCATGTGAGAATTCTTGCTATATAGGGCAACTCCCAATTAGCTTGTTGACTTAGACAACAGATTTTTATTGCTTGGTAGGGAAGATCAAGTGGACCAACAGCCATTCCAACCTCTACCTTATGATCAGGAACCATTGGTGATTAAAAGAAGAAGTCAAAGCAGAATTGAAAGCCTTATCAAAGAACAAAGCACCAGGCATTGATGGTATTCCCATAGAAGTATTACAGCAATCTGATGCAGCTGTTATCACACTTACAAGGCTCTGTCAGGAAATTTGGAAGACAAATTCATGGCCAACTGACTAGAAAAGATCTGTGTTTATACCAATACTGAAGAAAGGTGACCCAACTGACTGTGGAAATTATCACACAATTGCTCTGATCCCACATGCCAGCAAGATTCCACTCAAGATCATTCAGCAGAGACCACAACCATACCTAGAATGAGAACTACGTGAAGTGCAAGCAGGGTTCAGAAAAGGGGCAAGAAACGAGAGACATTATCGCAGATGTTAGATGGATCCTTGAAAAGACAAAAGAATACTAAAAGGAGATCCATATGTGCTTTATTGACTACAGCAAGGCTTCTGACTGTGTAAACCATGAGAAACTCTGGACAACATTAAAAAGCCTGGGTATACCAGAACACCCAATCATTCTCTTGCACAACCTTTACATTTATCAAGAAGCAAAGTGTAAACAGAAGTATGAGAAACAGAATGGTCTAAAAACAGCAAAGGTGTACGACAAGGTTGTATACTTTTCCCCTACCTCTTTAATTTATATGCAGAGCAAATCGGAGCAGCAAGAATGTATGAAGACAACTGAAGTGTGAAGCTTGGTGGAAGACTCATCAACAACCTTCACTATGCTGATGATATCACATTATTGGCTGAAAGTGAAGACGATTTGAAACATTTTCTTCTCAAGATCAAGGAATATAGTCTTGTAATAGCGAAGGGCTTGCAACGAATAAAACCAGGAGTCTATTGACTAGAATTCAAACCAGTTTAATGTGCACAGACTCAGGCCAATGTCACATACAAAATGTCTGTGCCCTGAGCTCAGAAAAACGACAGTTTATATACTGTTCGTCTCCAGTCTAATACAGGCAAAACTCCTCATTGGTCTTGGTGGCCCCCCCCCCCTCTCTCTCCCAATAGCCATCTCTGATCTGGCTTGTACCTGCTTTTATTCTGTGCAGGCTTTTCTAACTAAGGCTCAAATCTCTAGACATAATACTTCTGCTACAGTACATTTTGCTACTCTTGCAAGGTCATTTAGCCGGCAGAGATACAGTGGAAGCACAGCTGTGATTATCATAACAGTGGAAAAGTTTTACTTTTGTTTATCAGAAGCCTCCTTATCAAAGGCAGAGCAAGGCAGTTTCTAACAGCTACTGGTATTTTCTGTCTGTCTGGTTCTGCTATAATATTCCAAAGTCAGTTATAATATTCTAAAGTAAGGGAGGGGGACTCAGGCCTAATATACGGGCCTCGGCTACCTACAGGATGAACTAGGCCATCGCCTATCACATTCCCCCCTTTTGATTATTCACACCCGCAAGTGAGAAAGGGTGAGAATCAAATCACTCATATATATGAAAGTACTTTAAACTATAGTAGAGGGATCACTCCGTGGTATAGGATAGTAGTCCCACGTTGCTAATATTTGTGCTGCTGCCTTGCGGTCAATAACTTTATCAATAATGGAGTGTAGCATACGCAAGCATAGGGGAAGGAAACATGGGATACATAAGCAAACAGTTACAATCAAAAATACAAGCACTATAAGTGTCTTCAGGCCGCCCATGCCTGAAAACCAAGAACCAAACCAGCCATCTAGTTGCAAGCCATGCCACGTTTGGACTGGGACATAAGTTTGCTTTCTCATGTGATTGGCTATATCTTCTACAACCTGTCCTTCATTATCTATTTGCAAGCAGCAGTTAGTTAAATTCAGCTTGCCACATACTCCTCCTTCAGCTGCAAGCAGATAATCTAAAGCTAAGCGGTTCTGGTAAATGGCTGTACGCATCTGTGTGGCTTGTTTAGCTAACAAGGTTAGCGCTCTACTAGTTTCATTGGTTATTGGACTAGCAATCAAGAAATCAGATGATGTATTGCTCTTGGTAGAATGGCTATGAAGGACAGAGAAGATCCTCAAAAGAGCAGAGATGTCTCTCTCCATACAAAGATTCGACTTGTCCAGGCAATGGTATTTTCAACAACGTCATATGGATCCGAAAGTTGGACAGTGAAAATGTTAGACAGGAAGAAAATTGATGTCTTTGAATTATGGTGCTGGCATTGAATACTGTGTATATCGTGGATTGCCCAAAGAACAAACCAGTCAGTTCTAGAGGAGATCAAACTTAAGCTTTCCTTAGAAGCTTAGATGACAAGATTTTGACTTTCATACTTTGGACATATCATGCGAAGAGAGAGATCATTGGAGAAAGACATAATGCTTGGCAAGGTAGAAGGTCACTGTAACAGAGGAAGGCCGGCAATGAGATGGATTGATACAATTATAGCAGCTATGGATACCATTCTATCAACAATGAGCCACTTGGCTGAAGACTGAACAAAATTTAGGTCAATTATCCAGAGGGTCGCCAGGAGTCGACATCAACTCGACAGCACTTAACAATAACAGGGAAAATCTAGGAAGCAAATAGTTCCACATTTGGATATCTACTAAAAGTAAATAATTTGATATTCTTGAAGAAGCTTCGATTAGGTAATTTTCCAAAGGGAACACATTAATCTACATTCCTCAGACATATAGATAAGAATTTACTAGTGCAAAGTAATAACTGTTTAGCAAGCAAGCAAGGCTACACACAGGGATATACAACATTGCTGTTAGAAGACACATAAAAGAGGTTAGCTGCTTTTTCTCTTAAAGGGCAGCTGGGGAAAAGATAGGGACTTGGTAGGTCTCCCTCATTTACTTCAACAGGTTCTAAAGCTCCATCAACTAAACTATGACTAGGAAAAATCATGTTGCCATAAGAACATAAAATATGCCGTACTGGGTCAGAGCAAGATTCATCAAGCCCAGTATCCTGTTTCCAACAGTGGCCAATCTCGGTCACAAGTACCTAGCAGCTTCCCCCAAATCTGTTGCCCCTGTTATAGCTTTTGCCTCTTCCAGACAGACAGCCTGATGCCAGTCAAGGGACCAGTTACATGTGCAAGCTGCCTGCAAGTTGAGGAACTCATGAAACAAGTGAAGGAGTTCAGAGAAGAAGTGGTGGACGCTGAGAAGCATCTGAGACAGCGACAACTACACTGATGAGATGCTTCTTGAAGCATCCAGGCTCTCCAAAAGAGATGAAGATGGTATGCTACAAAATGAAGAGAGTTGGACACAAGTCACCAAAGCCAGCAGAATCAACAATCCAACTCCTCCAGCCCTCGAAATGAAGAACAAGTATTCAGCCCTGGAAGGTGAAAGCAGTCCTGGAAGGGGAAGTACCAGAGCTCAAACACCCCAAAGTTGCAGAATCAATGACCACAAGGAAGTGAAAGGTAGTGGTGGCTAGTGACACTCTTCTGAGGGGTACTGAGGCCAGACTATGTCCAGGGAGGTGTGCTGTCTGCCAGGTGCTAAAATCTGAGAAGTTGTGGAGAGTTTACAGAGACTCATCAAGCCTATTGACTATTATTTGATGTTGCTCAGCCATGTCAACACTAATAATGCTGCTAAGTATCCCGCTAAGCATATCAAGAGGCATTCCTAACAGGGGCTATGCATTTCAAGCAAAGGTAAGAGTTTATGGCTTTTTTTAATTGCTAGCTCTCTGCCTGGGAGCTCTTAAAAGGGTTTTGATACATTTTTAAAACAATGTTACATTCTTTTTGGTGCTTTAGTTTAAAACGGGAAATATTTTCTTTAGTGGGGGTAGATTTAAAACTCTGCTTTAATAACCTTCTCTGCTCATTGGAGCTACTGACACCTAATCAGGAGTTAGTTCTCTCCCTACCCTCCCCAACTCCCATCCACCCCTAGTGAGCAGTCTTGCTTTATAGGGCACCTCCCCAATTAACTACACTGGGACTTGGAACAGCAACATTTTCAACACAATTAAAGAGATTTAACTGTTTTTTCCCTGAAAGGACAGCTAGGAAACTGGCTGGTACTTTGGTAGGTATCTCACTCTTTTGCTTTAACAGATACCTAAGCACCACCAACTGAAAAATGGCTGGGAAAAATTGTATCGCTAAAGCTGTTGCCCCCATTACAGCTTCTACCTCTGTCCAGACAGAGGTCCCAATGCCAGTTGAAGGACCAGTTCAATGTGCAGGATGCCTGCATGCTGAAGCTCTCAAGAAACAAGTGGAGGAACTCAGAGAGGAGATGGTGAGGCTGGGGAGCATTCAAGACAGTAAGAAGTACATTGATGAGATGCTTCTTGCAAAATCCAAGCTCTCCAGCAGAGAAGATGGGTGCCTACAGAATGACGAAGATTGGACACAAGTCACCAGGGCCTGCAGAATCACCAATCCAACTACTCTAACCCTTGAATTGAAGAACCATTATGCAGCCCTGGAAGTGGAGGTGGTGAAAGCATCCCTGGAAAGGGAAGAACTAGAGCTCGAGCACCACAAAGTTGCAAAATCAGTGACCACAAGGAAGCGAAAGGTAGTGGTGGTTGGTGACTCTCTTCTGAGGGGTACTGAGGCATCCATCTGCAGACCAGACTTGATGTCCAGAGAGGTATGCTGTCTGCCAGGTGCCAAAATCCAAGATGTTAAGGCGAATTTGCTGAGACTCATCAAGCCCACCGACTATTACCCAATGTTGCTAATCCATGTCAGCACAAATGATACTGCCAGGTATCCCTCTGAGCATATCAAAAGTGACTTCATGGCTCTGGGACAGAGAGTGAAGCAGATAGGGGTGCAGGTGATGTTCTCTTCAGTCCTCCCTGTTGTGGGTAAAGGCCAAGGCAGAGAAGCTTGCATCCTGGAGATAAATGCATGGCTGTGTAAATGGTGTCACTGAGAGCTTTTTAGTTTCCTGGACCATGGGATGCTGTTCCAAGGGTTGCAGAGCAGAGATGGCATCCATCTGTCCAAGAAAGGTCGACGTGTCTTCAGTAGCAGACTGGCTAATCTATTGAAGAGGGCTTTAAACTAGATTCGTTGGGGATGGATGAAGAAAGCCCCCAGGTAAGTGAAACATTAAAGACCATAATGGAAATGGATAAAAGGGGCAACATATGGAAAGTGATGTGTATAAATGCCCGTAGCATGGGAAATAAGATCCCAGATGTTGAAACTTTAATGGGAGAGGCTGACTTGGATTTAGTGGATTTAGATCATTTTGCATCCAGTGATCACCAGATGGTGTGGTTCAGTATTAGGCTGTTAGAATCTATTCAAAAGTGAGGGTTTTAGACTTTAGGAAAACTACTTTGCCAAGATGGGCCAATACCTCAGGGAGGTGTTAGCAGAATGGGAACAGCTGGGGGATGTAGAGAAATAGTGGGTAAAATCGAAAGGGGATATTTTAAGGGCAACCAATCTTTTTGTTAAAATGGTAAATAAAGGTAAAAGGAAAAGGAGACTGCTATGGTTTTCGAAAGAAGTAACTGAAAAGGTGAAGAAAGAGAGGGCGGCCTTCATGAAATACCACAGATCACAGAGAGAGAAGACAGACATCTATATTTGGAAACCTTAGAGAAGCTAGCAAAGTAGTCAGGAAAGCAAAGATTCAAAAAGAGGAGGATATAGCCAGTGCAATGGGGGATAGGACATTTTCAGATATGTTAGTGAGAAGAGGAAGGGCAAAAGAGATATTGTCAGACTCAAGGGTGAAGGGGAGGAATATGTAGAAGCTGATGAGGATAAAGTGAAATTGCTTAACAAATATTTCTGTTCTGTGTTCACAGATGAAGAACCAGGAGCAGAACCTCAGAAAACACCTACAAACAGGAACAGAAGCAAGGGCATCTTGAACAATTTTCATAAAACTGTGTTTGTGAGAAACTAGCTCACCTTAAAGTAGACAAAGCAATGGGACCGGAAGGGATACACCCTAGAATACTGAGGGAACTTGGGGACGTTCTAGCAGCTCCACTGACTGACCTTTTCAATGCCTCGTTGGAGTTGGGAGTGGTGCCAAAGGACTGGAGAGAGGCTCATGTTGTGCCTCTACACAAAAGCGGAAGTAAGGATGTGGTTGAAAACTACAGGCCAGTTAGTTTAACTTCAGTGGTGAGTAAATTATTGGAAACGCTGCTGAAAGAGAAAATAGTGAGGTTTCTGGAGTCCAGTGGATTACAGGATCCGAGGCAGCATGGATTCACCAGAGGCAGGTCTTGTCAGACAAAGCTGATTGATTTCTTTGACTGGGTGACCAGGGAGTTGGACCGAGGGAGAGCCCTAGATGTGGTGTATTTCAGTAAAGCCTTTGACACTGTTCCTCACAGGCGACTTACAAACAAACTGAGCACCCTAGGGATGGACCTTAAAGTTACTGCTTGGGTTAGACATTGGTTGAGTGGGAGGTAACAAAGGGTACAGGTAAATGGAGCTCACTCTAAGGAGAAGGAGGTTACCAGTGGTGTACCACATGGATCTGTCCTTGGTCCGATTCTTTTTAACATCTTTGTTAGTGATATAGCGGAAGGGCTGTTGGGTAAGGTTTGCCTCTTTGCAGATGATACCAAAATCTGCAATAGAGTAGAAACCCAGAAAGGTGTAGATAACATGAGAAGGGATCTAGCTAAGCTTGAAGAATGGTCTAGAATTTGGCAGCTGAGATTTAATGTTAAAAAATGTAAGGTCATGCATTTGGGCTGCAGCAATCCAAGGGAGCAATATAGTATAGGGGTGAAGTACTTTTGTCCACTAAAGAAGAGTGGGACCTAGGCGTGGTTGTGTCTGATGATTTTAAAGTAGCTAAACAGGTAGAAAAGGAGACAGCAAAAGCTAGAAGGATGCTTGGTCGCATAGGGAGAGGAATGGCTAGCAGAAGAAAGGAGGTGATAGTGCCTCTGTATAAGTCTTTGGTGCGACCTCACTTGGAGTATTGTGTGCAACTCTGGAGAATTGCACCGTCAAAAGGATATAAACATGCTGGAGGTGGTACAGAGAGTTTCTACTAAAATGGTTAGTGATCTTTATTATAAGGCATATGAGGACAGACTTAAGGATCTTAATTTGTATACCTTAGAGGAAAGGCGAGATAGAGGTGATATAATTGAAACATTTAAATACCTCCATGGCATAAATGCACAGGAGGAGAGCCTCTTTCAATTGAAATCAAGCACTGCTACGAGGGGACATGGGATGAGGGTGAAAGGGGATAGATTCAGGAGTGATATGCAAAAATATTTCTTTATGGAAAGAGTGGTGGATCCATGGAATAGTCTCTCAGTGGAGCTAGTAGAGATGAGGACAGTATCCAAATTCAAAGAAGCATGGGACAAACACAGAGGATCCCTAAAGGAAAAAAGAAGAATTCGTAGTGGTTGATATGGAAGGACAGACTAGAAAGAAACATGATGACAGAAAAAGAGCACATGGCCTTTGTTTCTATGTTTCATGGCTCTGGGACAGAGGGTAAAGCAGATCAGTGTGCAGGTAGTGTTCTCTTCAATCCTCCCGGTTGAGGATAAAGGCCGAGGCAGAGAAGTTCTCATTCTGGAGATGAATGCATGGCTGTGTGGATGGTGTCATTGAGAGCATTTTGGTTTCTTGGACCATGGGATGATTTTCCAAGGGCTGCAGAGCAGAGATATCATCCATCTGTCCAAGAAGGGTTGAAGTCTCTTGCACAGTAGTCAGGCTAACCTACTGAAGAGGGCTTTAAACTAGATTCATTAAGGATGGGTTAAGAAAGTCCCCAGGTAAGTAAAACATTTAATACCTCTCTAGAATTGGGTAAAAGGGGCAACATCTGGAAAGCGGTGTGCCTAAATGCCCATAGTATGGGAAATAAGATCCAGGATGTTGAATCTTCAATGGGAGTGGCTGACATGGATTTAGTGACGGTTACAGAGACATGGTTCACGGACAACCATGACTGGGATGTAACTATACCAGGCTATACTTTATTCAGGAAGGACAGGGTAGGAAGAAGGGGAGGAGGAGTGGCACTATATGTAAAAAATAATATTAAAGCTATAGAATTACAGAGCTTAAAAGGGAGAGAGGTGGCACTGTGGGTTAAACTAGAAATCCATTTGATCTGGTGTGATGTACAGACCTCCCTCACCGGGAGAAGAGATGGACGGAGAGTTAATAGAAGACATAGCCAGCATTGCTAGGAAAGGGGAAGTGCTACTGATAGAGGATGTCAATATGCTGGATCATCATCTAGAAGTAAGGAGATCCTGGACTCTCTACAGGGAGATCTATTCCAACAACGGCAGAAAGTAAAGAGGGAGGAAGAGTTAAGACATGAACTGAAGATTTTCGTAGAAGATATAAAGTTACATTGGCTAAGGGGCTTTATAATAAAATTAAAAAATTCAGGAGCTCAGCGTTTTACAACTAGAGGAGTGGGTCTTTCAGCTTGGGAAACTGCAACAGACTCATTTTGAGTTCAATAATAATATAGAGAGAGCTTTAGCAAATAAGTTGAAAATGAGGAGGGCCCAGCATCAGATATAAACAATAAAGAATGGCTGGGGGGGGGGGGGGGGATGGAATTTGGTAACCAGTCGTTACAGGAGGTATTCAGAAGTTACTACCGAAAGCTCTTTGCTTTCAGTTGTACCTGCTGCTCCTTACAGGTCAGCCCCCCTCTATTAAAAGATATTTCAGTTGGCGTTGATGTTATCCTCTTGCCCTTATCCATCGTGCTCCAGGAGGAGCTGAAATCACCCACCTGAAGCGAAGACTGCAGCGTAGAATCGAGCATGAACCGGGGAAGTGAGCCTACAGCCTGCCTGTGACCAGCGGCTAAAAGAGCAAAGCCTGCCTCACAAAAGAGCACCGAAGCAGAATCGGAGTGCTGATCGCTGGCTCCACCTTTCTACACGGTGTCAGAAAGCTCCACCAGCCAATCGGAGCTCCACTCTCTACTTTAAAAGGAGAGCGCGCCAGGAGAGAGTCCCTTATCCATCGTGCTCCAGGAGGAGCTGAAATCACCCACCTGAAGCGAAGACTGCAGCGGAGAATCGAGCCTGAACCGGGGAAGTGAGCCTACAGCCTGCCTGTGACCAGCGGCTAAAAGAGCAAAGCCTGCCTCACAAAAGAGCACCGAAGCAGAATCGGAGTGCTGATCGCTGGCTCCACCTTTCTACACGGCGTCACACAGCTCCACCAGCCAATCGGAGCTCCACTATCTACTTTAAAAGGAGAGCGTGCCAAGCGCGCCCGCACCTGAGGGCCGCGCAAGAGGGCCCTTTGGCATGGCCCTTAGGCAAAGGCTAGTCAAGGAACTTCCAGCTCCCATGGAAACGAAACAGTTCCACCTCGCAGAGACCAACAGCCACTCTCAACGCACTGCTGAGCTCCCTCAAGGTCGAGCTCGCGTGGAACCACAGAACTGGCACACCAAAGAATCACAGCAAGTATACGCTACCAAAATAACTCTAAGTTCTTAACAGTCCTATCTTGAACAGCTAAATTGATGGACTACACCAATTATTATGTTTTAATTCCTCATTCTGATACAGGATTAACAGCCTATGGCCAACAATCAATCCCTATCTGTATAGAAGCTTTAATTCATATTATACTGCATTACTAGACAATAGTAGTAAGCTTCACTTATAAAGGTGCAACCTACTACTAACATCATCACAATTAAGCTGTGATAATACCCAACCTGAATTTAGTATTGTTTAGCATTATCAGCAGTCCAGTATTTTTGTTAATTCACACCAGATCTTTTGCTGCTGTCCCTGATCTATCTCTGAATCATTACTGTTGTCAGTATTTCAACTCAGATTAATTGCTGGCTAGCTTAATTCCAGATGTCATATTGCCATTAAGGCACTGTAGATTCATAACCATTATCAATAACTCACTTTGACTTACTGTTGTCAGTAACTTTACCTTGAATGTACTGTTGTCAGTAATTCACTTCATACTACTATTGTCAGTAATTCATAGTCTCAATACTGCGATCAATATCCTGTCCTGATCTAATGTTGTTAGTAACTTACTTTGATTTTACTGTTGTCAGTAACTCGCTGTTGATTTAGTGTAGATAGTGAAGTACTCTGGTTTTACTGTTGTCAGTATTTTACATTGGAATTACTGTCGTCAGTATCTTATCCGGACTTACTGTTGACAGTAACTCACTTTAAATAACTACAATCAATATTGCCACTTAACTCTTACCAGATTTTACCACTGCTGACATACACCTACATTATCACAACCCTACTCAACAGTCCGTTGAGCCAAATACAGAAAATGCTTCACCCTAACAACATGCTCATACGAATATCATACACCTGTATAGTATTAGCAATAATAATAATTGACCTATCCTTATGTTTAAACTACAAAAATCACATGACTATACCTATAATACACACACAAACTAGAAATGACTGCCACATAGGACACAATCATGAATACCACCCAAACATTAATTATCATGAATACCACCCAAAAATTAATTATCATAGACTAATACACATACAACAAACAAATGCACAACAAACGGACAAGAAAATCTGTTCTAACTACTCATCCTCCCTATCATGTATCCTCATTAATGCAAGATCAATGAAAAATAAATTACCCATATTTAATGACCTGATAACTGACGTAAAACCTGACATCTTATGTGTCACAGAGACTTGGCTTTCTGAAGCAGATACAGTCTATCTAAATCAACTTGATAAAGAGAACTACGACACATTTTACAAACATAGATCCAACAAAAAAGGTGGTGGAGTTCTAATAATGACAAAAAAAACATTAAACGCCAAGCCAATCCAATCAAATATCAATAATAACATGGACACATTATTAATAAAAATCGGCCTCATAAAAATTTGCTTAATTTATAGACCCCCAGACAATAAAACAGATGGCCTGGATTCTCTTATTGAACTCCTCAGCTCATCTACTGATCAAAATCCTATAATCATGCTAGGCGATTTTAACCTTCCATCCCTACCAACACTAGACTCTAAACTATTCCTAGACACCATAGCAGACATAGAGTACCATCAGATAATTAAAACAGCAACACATATCAAAGGAGGAACACTAGATTTGGTTCTTCTTCCTGAGATACTCTTCAAACTAGTTAACTCAAATTCCATTGAATGCACTGAGACACCTTGGTCTGATCATTCTATCATCAACCGACTGGCTTCTCAATCAGAACATGAGAATAAATTTTAAGAAAACCGAAGTACTCATAGCCACAAGAAACAAGCAATTTGCTCCGCCAACCACCCTCACAGTAAGAGATGCAGAACTCCCAATCAAGACCTCCATAAAGTACCTCGGTGTGATACTCGATCAACAACTCAATCTTAAAGAACACATAAAGAAAACAGTAAGGTCAATTTACTACAAACTAAAAACACTGCGCCACCTGAAACCAATGATGGAGACCAAGGACTTCCGTACAGTCTTCCAAGCAATAGTCACACCACATTTTGACTATGCGAATATCATCCTTCATGGCCTCCCCAAGAATACTCTAAATCCACTTCAACTGGCGATGAACGCGGCAGCCCGCATCTTATCTGGAGCTTCTATAAGGGATCATATAACACCAATTCTGATCGATCTGCACTGGCTCCCGATAAACTGCAGAATAACATACAAAACCCTCCTCATCACATTCAAAGCTATTAATAAATTATCTCCTGCATCGATCTCAAACCTCATCACCCTCACACCAAACAACAGACCCAGGAGACTAGTAGCAGAAAACACACTAGTTATTCCTAGCATCTCCACAAAATGGACACAACAAACTACTAACAGAGCTTTTGTGTCCTATGCTCCCAAATGCTGGAACAAACTACCTCCAAATATCAGATCAATCAGGGATATCACCCAATTTAGAAAGTCCATCAAGCACTACTTATTCACTCTGCACTTCAGGCTACCATACACCCAATAGAACCGGCCCCCACCTCACTCAGATAACTCCTACACATAACAACCACCCAGAACAAAAAATCAAAACGTAATAACACTGTATTCTTGTCAAACTCAAATTTTGATGTAACCTATCTAATGTATATATAATTATGTATAATTATGTAGATAGTTAGCCCCAGTTTACACCCAGTTTATCCTCCCTGTTATCTGTAAACCTAGATCAGTCATGTATTGACAGGTATGTTGTTGTTCAATGTAAACCGCACTGATGATGAATAGTGCGGTATATAAAAAATGTTAAATAAATTTAAAAAAAAATCAAAATAAATCTCACATATCCCATCCCTATCGCCAATAATTACACAAGAAGTACCCCCACTTCAAAATTCAAAAAATTTAATGAAACAGACTTCCTTGATTCTACAATCCCCTACTTCTTATCAACAACTAATTTAGATGACGCTGTTAACAACTGGAATGATACTATTAATAATGCAGCTAAAAATAATCAACCAAATAAAAAAACCAGATTCACCAAAACAAATAGTTCACCTTGGTTTAATAGTACTCTAAGACAAATGAAAAAAGAACTAAGAAAACGTGAAACGAAATGGAGGAAATCCAAGTTGTCTGTACACAAGGAAATGTACAATAACTATCTAACAAAATATAAGGAAACAATAGACAGCACGAAGAAAAATTATTACGCAGCAACCTTAGCAAAATCATACAATAGACCTAGAGAGCTATTTTCCATAGTAAGAAAATTAACCAATAATGAGCAAACTTCTAGCAATGAAATCATAGACATCTCAGTTCAAACCCTAGCTAATTACTATCAAAACAAATTAAAGAAACCCACCATGCCCTCAGAAAATACCAACATCTCTTATCAACCTGTAGATGAATGGTCAGAATTCTACCCCATTTCAAAAGTGTCATTAAAAACAATCATCTCCGGCCTAAATACCACAACTTCGTATTTAGATCCATGCCCAGTATCATGGATAAAAAACACACTACCAACTCTACTATCCTTTATTCTCCCAATAGTAAACCTCTCACTTACCCAAGGATACCTTCCATCCCCGCTCAAACATGCACAAATACGCCCAATTTTAAAGAACTGCAAACTAGATAAAACATCTCCTACATCATATAGGCCCATCTCTAGCATACCATTCTTGGCCAAAATAATTGAAAAGGTAGTGCAACTACAGACACAGGAATTTATAGACTTATCTTACCCACTAGATGATCAACAATATGGATTCCGGCCCCGCCATGGAGTAGAAACACTTCTAACAGTATTAATAGATACACTCCTAAAAGGAATTGACAATCATAAACAGGCGTTCATCCTCCTTTTCATTGACATATCAGCAGCTTTTGATAGCGTGCATCACTCAATTTTGCTCAACAACCTACGACAGTTAGGCATAAACTCTACCGTACATAAATGGTTCACCTCATATTTAAATAACAGAACACAAAATGTAAGAACAGGTAATCAAACATCCAACACATACAAACAAGAAATAGGTTTACCACAGGGCTCAGCGCTTTCAGCCCTACTTTTCAATATCTATATAAAACCGGTCTGCAACATCTTTAAAAAATTTGGAGTACAATATCACCTTTATGCGGATGATATTATGATGTACATACCTTTTACGATTCCTAACCTACCGATTCAACTTCTATCAGACTGCTACAATGAAATTACATACTGGCTAAAAACCCAAAACCTCCATATAAACCATGCTAAAACTGAAGTCTTAATCGTAACGAAAAACCAATCATTTATTCCTCCAACCCACATAACACTACAAAACCAAGAAATTAAAATAAAAAATGAAATAAGATATCTAGGTGTCATTTTAGATACACACCTTACTATGGAAACGCACATTAGAAATACCTTACAGAAAATCTACATCAAACTTAAAATACTCAAACAACTACGCCCCCTTGTATTTATGCAAGATTTTATCAATATAACACAGGCTACCATAACTCCCCACTTCGATTTCGCCAACTTAATACTTATAGGCATTTCAAAACAAAACATCAAAAGAATCCAACTTGCGCAAAATGCAACAGCTAGAATTATATTAAAGATAAATTCACTCCAACACATTACACCAATATTAGCATCCCTGCACTGGTTACCAATACAAAGCAGGATAACTTACAAAACATTAATAACTACATTCAAAGCCCTAAATGACATGGCCCCGAAGACACTATGTAATTTAATAACCAAAGAACCACCTAAGCCCACTCATAGAAAGGGACAATCAAATAAACTAAAGATTCCAAAAGAATATATAAGAACTCACAAAATTACAAATAATAGAGCCTTTTCCCACATAGCTCCAACAGCTTGGAACTCGTTACCAGAGGACTTACGATCACTAACAGAGATAACGGAATTCAGAAAAAAATTGAAAACATATCTATTCACTAAACACTATAATACCATGGAAAACCTTCCACTCAACTTAGATAAAGGCTAAACATGAACCTGCCCAAATCAAGCGTATACTCCCTTTTACAAGGGATAACATACAAAACACAATTGAATGAACACTCCACTCCTATGCACTGATACCCTACTTGTATATAGTTGCAACTGATATGATCCGTCTATGCGGTTGAGTCAGTACTTTTGTTTAAATTGTTACACAATCTGTGTTAGTTGAATTATTCTGCTTAGTTTTTAAACCCTATGTGTGCATGTTAAGATGTTCCATGTAAAACAAGCTCTGCATTGTTAACTGTTGTTAATTGTACACCGCAACTGATCGCTGGAAGATGCGGTATATAAATAAGTGTTAAATAAATAAAAAATAAATAAAGGGATTCAATGTGTCTGTCCCATGCTTTTTTGAATTATGTCACTGTATTTGCCCCCACCACTTCCATCGGGAGGGCATTCCAAGCATCCACCACCCTTTCAGTGAAAAAAGTATTTTCCGCCATTGCCTTTCAGTTTACCTCCTTGTGGCTTCATCGTATGCCCTCTAGTCTTACAGCTTCCCCTTCTTTGAAAAAGGTTTATTCATTGATACCCTTTAAGTACTTCAAAATCTGTATTATATCTCCTCTGCCCCTCCTCTCCTCTAGGGTATACATATTTACAATAGATTGTGAAGTCTCTTCTCATACGTCTTCTGGCGCAAGCCCTGAATCATATTGGTCGCTTTCCTCTGAACCGTTTCAAGTATTTTATGTCCTTGGTGAGATACGGTCTCCAAAACTGAACACAATTCTACAAGGTGGCTAATTTCTTAGTAGCCCTATTTAATGGGGTGCTTCAGGGGGAGGAGTTACCAGAGTCAATCAGTGTAGCCGGAATTACAGTTATCCCAAAGAAAGATGCGTTTGTAGCTCATACAAATCAATCTCTTTCATAAACTTGAATGAGACCCTGGCTAACAGGCTACAAAGCTACATGCACCAGTTGGTGAAGGAAGACCAATATGGATTTATCCCAGGCAGGCTTGCCAGTGATAATATTCACAAAATCTTAAATCTAATTTGGGTGCCCACAAAGATAAAGTGCCCTCTTTGATGATGGCAGTCAATGACCAAAAGACACTCTGATGATAGCAGTCAATGACCAAAAGATGTTCAACCGTATGGAACGAAGTTACATGTTCCAAGTGCTAAAGAAGATGGGTGATAAATGTATAGGGTAGATTGGGGTTATTTACAGGGCCCCAAATGCCAGGATTAGGATAAATGGGAAGTATTCTGAGGAATTTAGGTTATGGAGGGGTACCAAACGAGGACTTTGGTCATAGAACCATTGGCGAAGGCTGTAAGGCAGATGAGAGACTTCCAGGGTATTTGGTGGTGGGAAAAGAATACAAAATTGTATTATATGCAGATGATGTAATATTTAGTCAATCAACCTTCGACATCCTTGCCTAATTTGTTAAAAGTAATTGAATTATATAGTGGGGTATCGAGATATAAGATGAATAAGGTGAAAATGAAGGTTTTGAAAACTGAGTTGGATGAGGTTTGGAGGAGAGATTGAGGGAGGCTTTTCCCTTTCAGTGGGCCAAGGTGCAATGAGTGAACATAGGGACTTATAAAAGTTAAATTATGAGCTTTTATGGAGGAGACCTTTGAGGAATTGCCTATGGAAGGGGCTGATTTCTATTGTTAAAATGAATATATTACCCAGCAGTTTGTTTTTCTTTATGTCTCTTCCGACAACCAGAGTACTAAAGCAGATCCAAAGTCAATTGTTTTTCTTCATTTGACAGTGTCCCCCAAGGGTGAATAGGAAAGTGATGTGTAAAAGAAGAGAGGATGAGGGGGAAGGGTTTTATGGATTTGTACAGATTCTACTTGGCCACACAAGTAGGGATGTGGGTGGGGTAGAGGGAAGGAAAGCAAGGGAAGCAATGGGAGGAAATTGAGTAAACCTTAGTGAGGAGCCCTCCCATGGTTGAGTCAATGTGGACAGGGAAAGGAGGTAGCGTGGAAGGAGAGGTAGGGCATCCGCATATAAGACATACTTATGGGGTGTAGGATAGAATGAGAGAACAGGTGGTTAGGGAGAGGAGAGTGCTGTGGATTCAGGGGATAAAGCAGTGTAAGGATTTTTCTATGGGTAGGGAATTTAGGGTTTTTGAGAGGTGGGAAGGGAAGGGGTTGTGGTCCTGGGGACAAGTGCTCAAGCAGGAAGGGGAAGTCAAGGGTTTTGATGAGTTGCGGGAGGAGTTTGGTTTAGAAGCGATGGATAGATTTGGCTATTTTCAAGTTAATTACATGTAGCTAAACTCAAATGTATATAGTTTCCCCAGTTATCCAAGTTCAAATCCCTGTTTTCTGTAAACGTAGGACTATTTGTACGTCCAAGTGTTTATTGTTTCAATGTAAACCGCACTGATGAGAAATAGCGCGGTATATAAGAATTGTCAAATAAATAAATAAATAAAACACTTTCTTGAGCATCAGAAATGATTAGGGAGGATGAGTAATGATGAATCTGCTTTTCAAAAGTTCTATCGATCCTGCTGTGGGTCTAACGGAGCTCTATCCAGGTTTTATCAGATGACAGGAGGTGAAGGGAAACAAAGGATATTATAATACCTCCCCTTCTATGGTTGAGGAAAGAAAATGAACAAGATTCCACTGGACGCTTTTCACATCAGAAATGTGCATTTTTCCAACAGACATGGGAAGAGGAGAAATGGTCTCGCCTTGCACAAAACAGATTATATATGGCACGTCACAGAACCTCCTGTAGGTCATCATTTGGGGTTTATTTAAGTTCCGTTCCCATGTTATGTTGGGTGTACCACGAGAAAATTCCAGAAAAGCTTTATTGAACATCGGAGCAGTCCTCACCGAAATGAATCAGCACCACTAATGTCCTCTTACCTTAGGTAATCGCACCTGGCAGGTTACCGAATTTATACCAGAGAACTGGTTAGGTGGTGAACGTGAAAGATTGCTGAAGCAAAGGGAACAGATTTTGAGTTAATATTTCAACATAGTTACACCAATGGGATCAAATCGTGATGTAGACAACCTCGATATGATCTTATATGTCCTGTTTTGAGGGACAGAATGTTTTATATGGTTGATCACTTGTTGTAAAATTCAGTCCTTGAAACAGACGTCTCAAAAAATGATATCAGATTGGACAATTGATTTTAAAAGATAAATGCTCGCTGATTTTATAACAATAATTAAATGATACATTTCTAACTGCTCACAAGATGATTCATTCTGCATCTTTTAAATCAGGTTATCAGCAAGTGAAATGTGCAGCTTGGGAGGCCTTGCTTTTCCATTTAACTAAGTAATTTGATTTATACATTTTCTCCACTTGTTAGCTCCTGAAACGGTTTGTCTATTCACAATAAAATACAATGTGTAGAATAAAAATACACCCCATCCCCTCCCCTATAATATTAGCGTATTCATGTCTCCTTCCCTTATTCCCCTAACTCAGAGGGACTCGCCCCAGTCCTGAGGACACACCCAGACAGTCCGGTTTTCAGGATATCCACAATGAATATGTATGAGGTAGATTTGCATACCACAGAGACAGTGCCTGCAAACATCCTCCTTGCATACCGCTTGTGGATATCCCGAAAACCCAGGGTCAGTGCAAGATCATCAGACGTCTTAGACAAATCTTCACAATTAGCTTTTAGACCCCTAGCACCCCCAAGATTTTGATAATTAAACTTAATAATCATCTCAACACTATCCCTCTCAAAATATCTTATAGAAATTAATAATTAAAAGTAAGATGCCCAAATTTGAAACTTTCTTTTGTAACTATAAACCTAATGAGGGAAACTTCCAAAAGCCACTTCCAAGGATAAATGGGCTATTTGTAAAGTGCCCATTCTCTCTGCAGGTGAAAGCGTGCACCATGAGTTCTGCTCCGACTCTAGCTGCTCTTTGTGCATACTCCTGTCCCATGAAGCTGATGCCCTAGACAAACACAGGGTCTGCCTAGTGATCGGGCCGGCCCTGAAAGGCTGTGTAAATCCCAAGGACTGGGGTGAGAACCAATGTCCTAATCAGACTCCTGCAAGACAGCGTCCCCCACCTTTTATGATTATTATTATTATTATTAAGCATTTATAAAGCGCTGCAAACATACGAAGTGCTGTACACACAAATAATAGAGACAGTCCCTGCTCATCAGAGCTTACAATCGAGTCAAGACAAAAAATTACATAATACAAATTACAGATCAACAGGACAAAGTATACATCTAAAGTTAGAGAGAGCAAACACAGCATATATAAAATAGTCATATCACAAAACAAGAGTCAAGAATGAAAAGCAATAGTGAAGAGGTGGGATTTCAACCTGGACTTGAAGATGGCCAGGGAGGACGCCTGGCGCACAGAGACAGGAAGGCTGTTCCAGGCGAAGGGTGCAGCAAGGTGAAAGGAGCGAAGTCTAGAATTAGCAATATGAGTGGAAGGCATAGATAAACGAAGACTATTAGAAGAGCGAAGTAACCGAGAGGGAGTGTAAAGAGAGAAAAGAGACGAAAGGTACTGGGGGGCAGAAGAGTGAATACATTTATAGGTCAGTAGGAGAAGCTTGAATTCGATACGGAAATGGATGGGGAGCCAATGAAGTGACAAGAGGAGAGGAGTGATGTGGGAAAACGAGACTGGCGGAAAATCAGAAGAGCAGCAGAATGTTGAATAGACTGAAGGGGGAAAAGGTGGTTTGCAGGGAGGCCGGCAAGGTGAAGTTTACAGTAATCAAGGCAGGATGTGATTAAGGAGTGGACAATCATTTTAGTAGTGTTTACAGAGAGGAAGGGGTGAATTTTGCAGATATTGTAGAGAAAGAAACGTCATGACTTAGCAATGACTTGGATATGTAGAGAGAAAGAGAGAGCGGAGTCAAAGATAACTGTTCCTCACAGGCGACTTATAAACAAACTGAGCGCCCTAGGGATGGACCCTAAAGTTACTGCTTGGGTTAGAAATTGGTTGGGTGGGAGGCAACGAAGAGTACAAGTAAATGGAGCTCACTCTGAGGAGAAGGATGTTATCAGTGGTGTGCCCCAGGGATCTGTCCTGGGTCCAATTCTTTTTAACATCTTTGTTAGTGATATAGCGGAAGGGCTTTCAGGTAAGGTTTGCCTCTTTGCAGATGATACCAAAATCTGCAATAGAGTAGACACCCAGGAAGGGGTAGATAACATGAGGAGGGATCTAGCTAAGCGTGAAGAATGGTCTAGAATTTGGCAGCTGGGATTTAATGTTAAAAAATGTAAGGCCATGCATTTGGGCTGCAGCAATCCAAGGGAGCAATATAGTATAGGGGGTGAAGTACTTTTGTCCACTAAAGAAGAGCGGGACCTAGGCGTGGTTGTGTCTGATAATCTTAAAGTAGCTAAACAGGTAGAAAAGGCGACGGCAAAAGCTAGAAGGATGCTTGGGTGCATATGGAGAGGAATGGCTAGCAGAAAAAAGGAGGTGATAATGCCTCTGTGTAAGTCTTTGGTGCGACCTCATTTGGAGTATAATGTGCAATTCTGGAGACCGCATCTTCATAAGGATGTGAACAGGATGGAGTCGGTGCAGAGGGTGGCTACTAAAATGATTAGTGGTCTTCATTATAAAGCATATGAGGACAGACTGAAGGATCTTAGTATGTACACCTTAGAGGAAAGGCGGGATAGAGGTGATATGATTGAGATGTTTAAATACCTCCGTGGCATAAATGTTCTGGGAGAGAGCCTCTTTCAATTGAAAGCAAGTTCTGCTACGAGGGGACATGGGATGAGGGTGAAGGGAGATAGATTCAGGAGTGATATGCGGAAATATTTCTTTACAGAAAGAGTAGTGGATCCGTGGAATAGTCTCCCAGTGGAGGTGGTAGAGATGAGGACAAAAAAGCATGGGACAAACACAGAGGATCTCTAAAGGTAAAAAGGGGACTGTTGTAGTTGTTACAGAAGGACAGACTAAATAGGCCATGTGGTCTTTTTCTGTCATCATATTTCTATGTTTCTATGTCTATAACACCAAGGTTACGCACTGAGGAGACAGGAAGGATAACAGAGACAGAGAAAGGGGAAAGAGGAGGGGAGGGATTCGGGGGAAAGATAAGTCTTGGCCATGTTCAGTTTTAAGCGGCGGAAGGACATCCAGCTAGCAATGTCAGAGAGGCAGACCGTGATCTTAGCCTGGATTTCTGGAGAGATAACAGGCGTAGAGAGGTAGATTTGAGAGTCGTCAGCATAGAGATGATAGTGAAAGCCATGGGAAGAGATAAGAGCACCAAGGGACTAGGTGTACAGAGAGAAGAGGAGCGGTCCCAAGACGGAACCCTGAGGAACACCTACAGGTAATGGGGTGGAAGAAGAGGAGGAGCCACCAAAGCACACGCTGAAAGAGCGTGGGAGAGGTAGGAGGAGAACCAAGAAATTACAGAGTCCTTGAAACCTAGTAAATAAATAAAATAAATAGTAAATAAAATAAATAGTAAATAAATAAAATAAATAGTGAGGACAGGGTGATAAGAAGAAGGTTGTGGTCAACAGTATCGAAAGCAGCAGAGAGATCAAGAAGGATGAGGACAGAATAGAGGCCTTTGGATTTTGCCATGAACAAATCATTAGTGACTTTGTTAAGAGCTGTTTCAGTGGAAAGTAGGGGACGGAAGCCAGATTTTAAAGGATCCAGGAGAGCATGAGAGGAGAGGAAGTCGAGACAGCGGTGATAGACTGCATACTCAAGTAGTTTAGAGATGAAGGGAAGGAGAGAGATGGGTCGATAGTTAGAAGGATAGGTGGGATCAAGTGAGGGTTTCTTGAGAAGGGGTGTGACCACAGTGTGCTTGAAGTCAAAAGGGAAAGTTGCGGTGGGAGAGCGATAGGTTGAGAATATGAGAGATGGAAGGGATGATAGTGGAGGAGATGGAACTAAGGAGGTGGGAGGGGATGGGGTCAGATGAGCAGGTAGTAAGTTTAGAGGAAGAAAGAAGGAGTGAAGTTTCCTCATCAGAGACCATAGGGAAGGAAGAAAGGGTAGCAGAAGTGAGGGAGGAGACTTGGGAAAAAGGGGGGGTAGTAAGGGTGGTGGGGAATTGGAGGGTGATCTTATGAATTTTGTCATGAAAGAACTCAGCCAAGGTTTGGGCAGGAAGGGAGGGAGTAATCAGAGGTGGAGGCACACTGAGGAGAGAACTGAGTGTGTTAAAGAGACGACGAGGATCAGAGGCAAGAGAGTTTGTCAGATGGGTGAAGTAGACTTGTTTAGCAAGTGCAATGACTGATTGGAAAGAGAACAGGATGAATTTAAAGTGGAGAAAGTCAGCATGGGAGCGGGATTTAAGCCAGGCACGCTCAGCAGAGTGGGCACAGGAACACAAATAGCAGGCAGTGGGAGAGAGCCAGGGCTGGGGAGAAGAGTTCCTAACAGGACGTGAGGTAAGGGGAGCAAGAGCATCCAGGGCAGAGGAGAGTACAGCGTTATATGAGGTCACAGCCTCATCAATGGATTTGGATAAGAGAATGGATGAAAGGGGTGAGGAAATAATGTAGGAAAGATCTAAGGGATCAATAGCAAGAAGGTTTCTAGAAAGGTTAATGGAGACAGGACGAGGCTGAGGTGGGGGAAGATGAATAAGACTTTAAACGTGGTGGTCAGATAAGGGAAGGACAGAGTTACAGAAGTTGGAGGGTGAGCAGTTAGAGAAGAGAATCAGGTCAAGGCAGTGACCATGTTGGTGTGTAGGGGCAGTGGAGCAGAGAGTTGAAGGTCGTAAGACATGGGGATCAGAGGGGACATCAACATGAATGTTAAGATCCCCGAGAATAAGAGTGGGGGAGGAGGGGTGAAGAAAGGTAGACAGCCAAGAATCAAAGCCAGAAAGAAAAGTAGACCTTCTCAACCAGCAGCAAATACCTGAACAGGCAAAGACGAAACTTAATAAATTCCACCTCCCGGCGGCAAGGACCCACGTTGTCTTCCCCATGTCTTTCCTTTATTTATATTTAGCTCACATCTTTCCAGTAATAGTTCGAGGTGAGTTTCATTTCCTGCCACCACAATCTGAGTTTGTAGATGAGGCAACGGAAATTAAGGGACTTGTCCAAGGCCACAAGGAACCCAATGGGATTTGGACCTGGCTCACTGATGTAACCATTAAGCTACTTGCCCACTCCATCCTCTTCTGCTGATCCAACTACCAACTACTGATGATATCTCCTCCTTCATTACCCCTTCTTACAAGACTTCAGCTGCTGTCCTGCACAATGTCACCAGCTCACACATGCCGCTTGGTGTATGATGGTGAAAATGGAACATGTCCATAAATGAGCCTGAATCATCAGGCCTGCTCTCACCTGTCCGCAGTGCTCCGTCAGGGTCTCCATGTAGGGCTTGATTCCCACAGTCTTGTGATACTCCACCAGGTTAGTGAGAGAGATGTGTGCCCGGTCCTCTCCAAGGATTACGTAACGCCCGTTAGACTGCATGTTAATCATATAATTACGGCAGCAATTCTGCCCCCTGCATAGCACAAAAGGGACAAGACCATGACCAGGAAGTAGGGATAAATCTAATTCAGAGCTTCTTGGGCTTTTCCATTTTGTGGTACACTTTTGGAGCTTTTTCAGTCCTTGGGTCACACAAACCAAAATTTTGCATTCATGACCAGTGCAAGGGTATTAGGGACCCTCTGTGAAACTTCAGTCTTGTACCCCCTCACAATCAGCACCTCCTCTTCTTCCACCCCCCACTCCCCCGCCAATGCCCTCCAGTTTTGAATTATCAAATTCAATTGCAATCATCTCAACGCCATCCCTCCCAAAACAATCCTTTAGTAGTAAGCAATCAGTTCAATTTGGTGGGGGGGATGAGGGGAGCCCAGTGGTTTCTCTCCATGAAAAATTGTAGTTGTCTACTCTCAAACTATATCTAAAAAGCATATTCTTTCAGTTTTGCTACTACAAAATATTTTTGGCTTCAGTGTAAGAGTCTCAGGGCTGGTGGGTGTGTCCTGCCTAAGAGACAATTACTAACGCACCAGAGAAGAATCCAAATAGCTAATTATTCCCAACATGTAAATTCTGCGTAAGAGAGAGATTCAAGTCAGAGATTCTGCACCAGCTTCCAGAGCATCCAGCTACTAGATCATACATTATAATCACTAACCTGAAAATAAAAATGGTTTTCCTACATCTAGAATAGAAGAAAGAACTTGAGCAGGGAGAGTAGAGGCTATAGACAGATCTGGAATGCGCGTTCCGGTCACACTCCTCTCCTGCAGTCCTGGGCTTACATGAGGGGAAGGGTGAATTAAAGAGCAGACTAGCTCTTCTCTATCTACACCAAGCTTACCCTGTTCTCTCCTGGTGCTGGAACAAGAGGTAGTTGGCTATTTTCCACGAGTACTGTGTAACGGAGATGGGGCAAGGACCTCCTGAACCCATGCCTAGCCATGCATCTCACTGTCCCTACCAAGGCACACCAAGAACTTTCCCAAGGCACAACAGTGCGCCCCGGCACACTGGTTTAGAAGCACTGATCTAATTATCCCCAACTTCAAGGGAGTCCCACAACAACTCCTATCAACCTTGCTGATTAATCTAGAACTATTCCCCACCACGGAGGAGTCATAGGACAGATCCCACTCATCACAGATGGATCATTCTAGAACAGAGGTTTCTCAATCTAGTCCACTTAGCCAGTCAGATTTTCAGAATAAGCACAATGAATATTCATTTGTATATGATGGAGGCAGTGCATGCAAATATCTCATATGCATATTCATTGTGGTTAGGTCCAAAAGAAAGAGAACACAAACTCGCAAAAACAAACAAGCACCAGTACAAGTGAGTTGTAAGAAACGGAAATCTTTGTTTGTCGTACCCTACACAGGCAATATTTCAGCATTGGCCTTCATCAAGGGTATGACTCAATGGGAAATGACAAAATAAAATAATAAAAAATACTATACAGTGCAGTACAACACACATAAATTAAAGAATTAAAAGCATATAAAACATATGAAATTGGGAGATCACGTGATGTGGTGAGTGCGGGCGGACAGGTAACGCTCGTGCTCCGGACCCCTCGCCCTCTTACCGGTTCTAAACCACTGTAATCCAACCCCGGGCAGCCTCAAGCAGTTGTGTGAAGCTGACAAAGAAGCGGGGAGTGCAGTGGACAACCCGCGGAGCATGGCGGTGTCTGTAAAAGCGAGCTGCTGCAAGAAAGACTGCGTAACAGAGTCGCACAAGATGGCGGTGTCCCCTGCAGTGTCTAACCCGCCGATCTCCCCGGTGGTGGTGGAGGAGATATCCGTGGCGGTAGCAGCTGCCTTGTCGTCACAATTCGAGGCACTGAACAGCAAAATTGATATGCTGCATAATTCTGTGAGCTCTCTGGGACACCGGCTGCAGGAAATGGAGACCCAGATGGCGCAGGCAGAGGAGAGTGTGGACACGCTCTCGCTTGAGGTAGGGAAAGTGCAGGCCGCACTGAAAGCGCACGAGGCCAAACTGGATGACCTAGAGAATAGGCCCCGCCGAAACAACCTTCGTTTTTTGGGCATCCCAGAGGCCATTTCCGACAGAGATCTAAGAACCCAGGTGGAATCTCTAGCAGCGGCTATCTTGGGCAGTAGTGAGCACCCGGGCCCGATTGTGATAGAGCGGGCTCACAGAGTGGGGCCTAAGCAGGCCAAAGAGCGGCAGCCTCGTGTTGTTCTGGTGAAATTTCTGAAGTTTCAGCAGAAAGAAGCCGTTTTAAGGGCGGCTAGACAACAGGGGGTGATTGTGCGGGACAATATGAAACTGCGTATCACACAGGACTACTCGGCAGCCCTCAGCCAGCGGCGACGAGCCTACGCGCCTGTCTGCCAGAAATTGGTGGAAGCCAAGATCAACTTTATTGTGCAGTACCCGGCCAGACTCCGTATCACTCATGAAGGAGCAAGCAAGGTACTTGAGTCGGCGGAAGAGGCATCTCAATATGTGGAGGGGCTACTAAGGCGGGAGATTGCAGACAACGCCATGAACATGGACTTCGGCAGAGTTGCAGCGGAGGAGATTCTGGCTGATAAATGTGACTGAAATGGATAACACACAATACAAAAGACTATGTTGGTTGTACTGGGCCGGGGGGATGTGTGGCGCTGGGTTGGAGCTGTGGAAGGTGGTAGGGATACCTTTTCAGGTATTGCACAAGTGAGGTGAGAGGGGAGGGGAGGGGATCAGGTCTGGTGCTGTGAGGGATATAGCTCAAGGCGGGGGGGGGGGGGGAGCTGACCTAGGTTGTTTTTCTATACTGAGCGGGGATGAGCCCCCCCCCCGCATTGGAGAGGGAGGATAGGTATGCCCCATGAGAGTGGGTTGGAAGGGCGGGGGGGGAGAAGGGGAGGGGAGGTTGGGAAGTAGATAGGGCACCCAAGCGGTTGGGGATAAGGGTGGGGAGACGGTCGGGTGGAAGGAGGGGCAAGGATAAGGATTAGAAGGGGAGTGGGGGGATCCATACACATCATTAGTGATCTTACAATAGAGAAGAGGAGGAGTTCATGGGATAAGAGAGGGGGAATAGAGAGGCAGGGTAGCGGGAAGGTACAGGGAGAGGGGAGGGGGAGGGGCAGGGGAGAATAGGGAGGGGTCAAGGAGGGGGGACTCGCAGCCTCATGGTGGTCAGTAGGATCGCACTAGGGAACACACGGGATGTGGGAGAGGGAGAGCCTCAGGCTGGGGAGGCTTCTTCCGTACACAATGTCTATGTTATGAAACTTGAACCTTATTGTAGTTTGCCGACGTGAAGATTATTTCATGGAGTGGTGTAACTGTTTCCATCAGTTGATGCTCTTGGAGAGGAGAGGAGCTAGAGGAACGGTTCAGGGTTGGGCTTCCTTTCTGTTGATTTGGGAGCCATATATTCAAACCCTTAGACCAGGCACTCGCAATGAAGTATTGCAAGTGAACTAAAGTGGGGTCTTGATGATTTGATTGAGGGCTTGTTGTGGCATTGTTCTCTGTGATGAATAGCTTGATACTGTCATTTGGTGAGTTCCCTAGGAGGGTGGAGTGGAGGATAGGGGCTGTGAGGAGGGTCCTAGGGGGGGAATAAAGCAATATCAATCTTGGCATACCACGACATGGACCTGTTCACGATCCTGGAGTGGAGGACAAGAAACAGTCTCGCCCGGGTAGTTATGGTTTGTATCTCTTATAGGGTGCTGTTATGACATGTTGTGCCTTTAATAAACAGAGTTTCCAAAAAAATAAACCATATGAAATTGATAGAATCTGGATGTCAATAAAATAAAAGTATCATATGATCATAAATAAAAGATAAATAAACAAACCATAAAAAATGATAAAATATGATAAAATATGATAAAACAGAAAATGATGGCAGAAAAAGACCACATGGCCTATCTAGTCTGCCCTTCTATCAATTACAATAGTGCCCTTTTTATCTTTAGAGATCCTCTGTGTCTGTCCCATGCTTTTTTTAAAATTCAGATACTGCCCTAGTCTCTACCACCTCCACTGGGAGACGATTCCACTCATCTACCACTCTTTCCATAAAGAAATATTTCTGCATATTACTCCTGAGTCTATCCCCTTTCACTCTCATCCTATGTCCCCTCGTAGCAGAGCTCGCTTTCAATTGGAAGAGACCCTCCTATGCATTTATGCCGCAGAGGTATTTAAACATCTTTATCACATCTCCCCTATCCAGTCTTTCCATTTTAGTAGCCACCCTCTGCACCAACTCCAACCTGCTTATAACCTTTTGAAGGTGCGGTCTCCAGAATTGCACACCGTAGTTCAAATGAAGTCGCACCAAGGACTTATACAGAGGCACTATCACCTCCTTTCTTCTTCTGGCCATTCCTCTCCCTATACACCAAAGCATCCTTCTGGCTTTCATAGTCGCCTTTTCTACCTGTTAAGCTAATTTAAGATCGTCAGACACAATTGCACCCAGGTCCCGCTCTTCTTTCGTGGACAGAAGTACCTCACCCCCTACTCTATACAGCATGACCCTGCATTTTTTAGCATTAAATTTCAGCTGCCAAAATCTAGACCATTCTTCAAGCTTAGCTAGATCCGTCCTCATGTTATCTACTCCTTCCTAGGTATCTACTCTATTACAGATTTTGGTATCATCAGCAAACAAGCAAACCTTACCCATCAGCCCTTCCCCAATATCACTAACAAAGATTTTAAAAAGAATCGGACCAAGGACAGATCCCTGGGGCACATCACTGGTAACCACCTTCTCCTCAGAGTGAGCTCCATTTATCGGTACCCTTTGTCTCCTCCCACACAACCAATTTCTAACCCAATCAGTAACTTTAGGATCCATCCCTAGGGTGCTCAGCTTGTTTATAAGTCGCCTGTGCATAACGGTGTCAAAGGCTTTACTGAAATCCAAGTAACAATCATGATAAACCCAAACCTTATGGCGATAAAGGACAAAGATTGTAAAATATGACCATAATACAAGATATAACGACCACGTATATATAAGAGAATGACCATATATATGAAATACACCGAAAGGATAAACAAGTGGAAAACAAGGGAATAACATGGACAATAAATAATAATTATGACTTATATGTTGGGTGAGGGAGGGAGGGGGGAAGAGGAGAAAAGGAGGGAGGGGGGAGAAGCAAGTCTGCTTTTATTTTGGTTTTATATATTTGATATATTTTATACAATTTTCTAGATTTCATTGTCTGTTATACAAATATATAACAAGAGAGTTTGCTTACTTATTTGCCAGGCTTGTTCACATTGTGTATGTATTTCATTTCCCATTTTCCTCTTCCTCCCCTCCTCCCCCTCATCTTTTTCCCCTCTCTCCTCTCCCCTTCCCTTCTCCCTTTTCTTTTGTACTTTTTATATATAAATATTTCTTCATATGTTTTTATACAAGCTTTTTATATGATTATTTATTGTTCTTATCATTGCTCTTAATAGGTACCATTTTACATTGAAATTCTTTTATATATTTTACCAGTTAATTTATTTTCTTCCTTCCTCCTTCTCTTTCCCCCTTCCCTTCCTTATTCCACCCTCCCCCTTCTCCCTCTCCCCTTTCCTCTCCCTCTCCCCCTTCTCCACCTCCCTCCTTTCCTCCTCTTTCCTTCTTCCTCCTCCATCATCCAACATATAAGTCATATATCATTTATTGTCCATGTGGTTCCCTTGTTTTCCACTTGCTGTTTACTCTTTTGGTGTATTTTATAGGTTTGGTCATTCTCTTATATATAGAAATATGACGACAGAAAAAGACCACATGGCCTATCTAATCTGTCCTTCCATATCAACAACTACAACAGTCCCCTTTTTTCCTTTAGAGATCCTCTGTGTTTGTCCCATGCTTTTTTGAATTCAATAGAAACATAGAAATATGACGAAAGAAAAAGACCACATCCTGTGTTATGTTCATATTTTACAATCTTTGTCCTCGATCGCCATAAGATTTGGATTTATCATGGTTATTTTATTATATTTTATCATTTTTTATGGTTTGATACTTATTTATCTTTTATTGTTTCTGATCATATGATGCTTTTATTTTATTGACATCCAGATTCTATCTTCATATTTTTTATATGTTTTTTAATTGTTTAATTATGTGTGTTGTATGACACTGTATAGTATTTTGCATGGATTATTTTATTGTGTCATTTCCCATTGATGTCATACTCCTGACAAAGCAAAGAAAAAAAACCCCAATTATGTGAACAAAATAAGGAACTATCACAAAAAGTTCACCATTAAATGCCCCTAAAAAACTTTTTTATTTTTGTCGAAGCTGACTGTAGGAGAGGTGGTATGGGTTTAACCACTCACGCCAAGCAGTAAGCTGCCTTTTATTCAAATTTGGTTCTTCACCACTGAAGCTAATATATTGTATTTATAATTTTTCACTTATCTGATTTAAAACACTCCACCGGAGAGAAAAGTTGCTCAAGAAGAATTCCCTTTACACTTTATAGGTTTGGTCATTCTCTTATATGTGTAAAGGGAATTCTTCTTGAGCAACTTTTCTCTCCGGTGGAGTGTTTTAAATCAGATAAGTGAAAAATTATAAATACAATATATTAGCTTCAGTGGTGAAGAACCAAATTTGAATAAAAGGCAGCTTACTGCTTGGCGTGAGTGGTTAAACCCATACCACCTCTCCTACAGTCAGCTTCGACAAAAATAAAAAAGTTTTTTAGGGGCATTTAATGGTGAACTTTTTGTGATAATACCCCTGACAAAGGCAACGCTGAAACCCGGCCTGTGTCGCTATGACAAATAAAAGTTTCTGTTTCTTACACCTTGCTTGTACTGGTGTTTATTCATCGTGGTTATCCTGAAAACCTGATTGGCTAGGAGCCTGATTCAGGAAGAGGCATGACCTGGCCATCTGGATGGCCGAAAAATGGATGGCCCCAAAAAGTACCAGATTCTGCAACCATAGGAGCTAGACAATCCGCGGCTGCAGAATCAGGCACCCAGATGGCCAGCATTGCCCCATCCCACAGTGTGGGACATCCTCGCAAAACCCCGTCCAGTCTGCCCTATGCCCCCTGCTGGTGTGCCATGACGTCCTCTCATCATGGCACTGGGATGCCCATCAGCAGCGCCGACAGCCCGCCGTGACAAAAACACGGCTTTCCCTGTCACCCGACTCTCAGTGGGCCCTGCCAGGGCAGGGATGGGGTGGAGGGGCCTCACCTGCCGCAGCTGCACTTATTCCACCTCTAAGGTCCCTCTCCATACCTGTAGGTTAGGGTGTATCCTTCTCTGGTTTGACTGATACGGATCAGGAAACATC